>JANAVB010021796.1:19091378-19316378 GCA_029216955.1 Iris pallida | reverse complement strand
TAATTCAATCACTCATTCTGCTTATACTTATGAGTTGTGGCATAATAGGCTAGGACATGTTCATTCTAAACGAATTAACAGAATGTATAGTCTAGGGCTTATCTCCAAGTGTGGGGGTAAGGTAGAGAAATGTGAAGTTTGTGCTCAAACTAAGATCACAAGGAAACCCTTTCCTCGGGTTAATCGAAGTACATATCTTCTGGAGTTAGTACACTCAGATATCTGTGACTTCAAACAGTTCTCTACAAAGGCCAGGATAAAGTATTTTATAACCTTCATCGATGACTTCTCAAAGTATGTGTTCGTCTATTTGCTGAAGGCTAAAGACGAAGCATTCGAGAAGTTCAAGGAGTTCAGAGCCGAAGCTGAGCGGCAGACTGGACAACAACTCAAAAGAATAAGAAGTGATCGAGGTGGGGAGTACAGGTCTCATGAATTCGTATCGTTCTGCAAAGAACATGGAATTGTCAATGAGACTACGGCACCGTACTCTCCTCAATCAAACGGAAGTAGCAGAGAGGAAGAACAGAACGTTAACAGAAATGATTAACTCAATGTTGTTGACTGCTGGCCTTCCTAAGTGCTACTGGGGTGAAGCTGCATTGACGGCCACTTTTATTCTAAATAGAGTGCCTCATGCAACTTCAGACGTTACTCCTCATGAACTCTGGTTCAAGGTCAGACCTAACTTGAATGTCATTCGAGTGTGGGGGTGTCTGACATATGTCAAGCTTCCAGATCTGAAGATTCAGAAGCTTGGGACAAGGACTACAAAGACAATCTTCTTGGGGTATGCCGAGAAGAGTGATGCTCGAAGATTTCTTGATATTGAGTCAAATCATATCATTGAATCTCGTGACGCAGAATATTTTGAAGACAAATTTGCTAGGCACAAGAATATTGTTCTTGCGGATGTACCGGAGAACAATGAGGGTGCGCAGCAAACTGAAGTCTTCAATAAAGATGTGGTCCAAGAAGATGTTGAAACAACGGTTGAACCAGAACAAGTTGAGCCGTCAGCTAAGCGTGTGAGGAGGCCGAAGGACTTCGGAAGTGACTTTGTCACCTATCATGTGGAAGCAGATCCGCTTACCTATGATGAGGCGATGAAGATCAGAGATGCAATTTTCTGGAAGGAGGCGATTGACAATGAAATTGATTCCATCACCTCAAATAACACTTGGGTGTTGGTTGATCTTCCTGAAGGAGCGAAACCCATCGGATGCAAATGGATCTTCAAGAAGAAGATGAAAGCAGACGGAACTATTGACAAGTTCAAGGCTAGGTTGGTAGCCAAGGAGTTTTCTCAGAAGCAGAGGATTGACTATTTTGACACGTATGCTCCAGTTGCCCGGATGACCACCATCAGAATGTTGATTGCTCTCGCAGCAATACATAAGATGGTGATACATCAGATGGATGTGAATACAGCTTTCCTAAATGGCGAGCTGACTGAAGAGATTTACATACAACAACCAGAGGGATTTGTCATCAGGGGTCTTGAAGACAAAGTCTGCAAGTTGGTGAAATCCTTGTACGGTCTTAAACAGGCTTCCAAGATGTGGCATGAGAAATTTGACAAAGTTATAAGGTCAAATGGCTACATGGTCAGCGATACGGACAAGTGTGTCTACACGAAGTTCGCTGATGGAAGAGGTGTGATCGTTTGTCTGTACGTGGACGACATGCTTATCCTAGGTACGGATATTAGCTGTGTCACGGAGACAAAGAAATTCATCTCAAGCAAGTTCAGTATGAAGGACTTGGGGGAAGCTGATGTGATCTTAGGGATCAAGATCATCCGGACAGACACTGGACTAGCGCTGTCACAGTCTCATTATGTTGAGAAAATGATCACTCGTTATGGGTATCGGGATCTTCCAGGGATCGATACGCCATACAGGTGTGATCTGAAGCTGAAGCCTAATTCAGGAGAAAGTGTCAGGCAGCTGGAATATGCAAGCGTAATCGGAAGTTTGATGTATGCTACTACTGCCACAAGGCCTGACATAGCTTTCGTCGTGGGAATGCTGAGTCGTTTCACGAGCAACCCAGGTGCTGAACACTGGAAAGCTGTAAAACGGGTTATGAGATATCTCAAGAAGACTCAGACATATGCACTGTACTACAGCGGAGATCCGCCGGTAGTGGAAGGCTTCAGTGATGCCAGCTGGTGTTCAGAGGTGGAGAGCGAGAGGTCCACAGGTGGATTCATTTTCACAATGGGTGGAGCTGCTATATCGTGGAAGTCGAAAAAGCAAACTATGCTCTCGCGGTCATCCATGGAATCTGAGTTCTTTGTACTTGATACCGCAGCCGATGAAGCAGAATGGCTTCGGGAGCTCATGTATGATCTTCCAATGGTTGGGGCACAAATACCGGCGATACCGATATACTGCGACAACCAGGCGACTGCGGCGGTGGCATCAAATAACCTTTTCAACGGAAAGAAAAAGACTGTACGGTTAAAGCACAGGGCAGTACACGATCTTATTAAGAGAGGTATAATTGCAGTAATTGATGTTCGGAGTCAGGAGAACCTGGCGGATCCGTTCACCAAGGGCCTCAAGCGCCAGCTTGTCGATGACACAGCTTGTAAAATGGGCTTGAAGGCATTCTGATATTGTATTATTGTATTCCTACCATAAAGTTTTATGCTATTAGTTCAAAGATTTATCTACTAGGCATCTAGCTTTTGGTTCAAGGGAGGACCAATAATCGGAAGAATATCAGGAACGGTGGGTACATATTCTATTGGGCGTGGAGAGGTTACGGACCTATACCACTGTTGTCTACTGTTGTTTTCTGCGAAAAACGGTTCCTGTGGGAAGGTTGGCTTAATTGCCTTAATGAGTTCTCAGGCAGAGTAAATGTCTGGTGTGCTTTACAGGAAGCACGGTAGAGCAGCACTACAAGGAGTGAAACTCCATGCTATAGTGGGGTGACTCCACAATAAGGTTCCTATATGTGGGGTGCTGCCCAGGAATAGGATAAAACCTCGGCTTAGCAGGCCAAGTCACAGCGGCGTAGCACCGCAAATAGGCAGTTAGCCTAATGCTGTATGTTAAAATAAAGAGGGGTGTAGTCAGCACTACAAAGAGGAGGAGTTCCTCATGTTACAGTGGCACGACACCACGATGAGGTACCCGGTTAGGGATAAAGCCTCGGCCTTGCAAGCCATGTCGTTGCGGCGTAACACCGCAAGGGAGCCTAAGGCTTCATGCTGGGTAGTTTGGCACTACAAAGAGGCGGTTGCCTCATGCTACTGTAGTATGACACTACGATGAGGTTCCCGGTACGGGGTAAGGCCTCGGCTTTAAGCCATGTCATAGCGGCGTAGCACCGCAAGGGAAGCGCAAAGCGCTTCATGCCATGTCTCTTTATAATGAACTCACCTATAGTGTATGGACAAAGAGATATCAGGCCGTCTCTTGAGGGTAAACTTGTAGACGCCCAAAATTATACACTGAAACCAGGCTGGCACATGGCCTTTAATGTGTAACCAGAAGCACATGTAACTACATTATGTGAGTGGAAAGAATTTCAGCTATGATGCAGAATTCAAGGCTTAGTCCATTCTTGTATTATAGTCTGATTTTTGACCCATGCGGGAAGATTCAAGTCGTCAGCGACATCTCTCCTAATGCATGATGGACAGTTACTGTGGGGAACACTTATATCCATATATAGAGATATGTGGGAGATTGTTGGGTTTTTGGTTTTTTTCCTTTTTGAAAGCTTTAGTCCCACATCGGAAAAAATAAATGGTTTGTATCTCTATATATTAGCTTTGCTATTATTAGAGATGCACATGTGGTGTGGAGGTGCACAAGGGTTTACCATGTGGGATTATTTTTCTAATGGAAAAAAGGCTAAAATCAACAATTAAAGCATTCATGCTTTTGCTCTTGGGAAATTTATTTCCATAGGAGCTAAGCCCCGTAGGGGCTTAGCGACTTAGACTCGGACTCGGACTCGGACTCGGACTCGGGCTCGGACTGGGCTCGGGCTCGGACTCGGGCTCGGGCTCGGGCTCGGGCTTAAGGGCTCATGAGACGTAATGTGGCGTTTTGTTGGCGCACTTTGCACTTAGCACGTCAGCATTGTCGCTAGGCGCATAGTGCGCTTAAGTTGCGCTCGTTGCGCGAGCCACTTGCGCGACCACGTTACGCGGCCCGTTACGCGACCCCAGTTACGCTGGCCCAGTTACGCAGCCCAGTACGCAGCCCAGTGCGCGCAGGGTGCGTAGAGTGCGCAGTGTGCGCAGCGTACGCAGAGTGTGTATGATGCGTAAAGGGGCTGTGAGCGTAAAGTACAAATTACGCTGGTTACGAGAGTGGCACAACTTGCAGCAGAACGTGTCTTCACATGTTCTGAGCGGTTGCTCCATGTTCGGGGTGGTTACTACCACGTCCCTAACATTGTGCTAACCGGACAGTTGTTGCTGGGGCTTATATAAGGCCTCCTCCTTCTCTCTCACAGGTTAGAACTAATACACAAGTAGTAGACAGAAAGTTTACAAGTGCTTAGAGGTTGTGAGAGAGAAGAGATGTATTGTACCAGTGTTGCGTTTTGTAAAGGAGTTCGAGTTCATCCGAGGAGTCAGAAGAGCAGAGTGTTCCAAGTTCTCCGACGAACTTGCTGGTTCCTGGAAGCTATTCGTGTGGGGCGAATAAAGCTTTGAGCAACGGTGATCATTCACCCCAGCAGGAGTTTTTCCACCTTTTGCCTGTCACCTTCTCTGTTGGTTTTATCAGTATTCTATTAGCGCACCTTCGGTGAAGTGTTTGCGTTAATATTATCTGAATTCTATTAGCGCACCTTCTGTGAAGTGTAACACTAATTGAATTTCTCTTACGTAACCTCTGTGAAGCGTTACGTTCTGTGCACCTTCTGTGAAGTGTAGCACTTGTGGAATTTCTCTTACGTACCTTCTGTGAAGTGTTACGTTCTGTGCACCTTTTGTGAAGAATAGCACTAGTTGAAATTTCTCTTACGTACCTTCTGTGAAGTGTTACGTAATAACGATTGTTTGTACAATTGTTACGATATTTCAGTTTTTCATCGAAAAAATTGTGCCCCGGCAGTAACATAGAGCTCCTTCACATATGCTCACTCGAACCAATTTCAATAATTCGGAAATATTTTCAAGAAAAAATTTGTCGAGATTCATGACACTGATATAATTGTCCCATTACCAGCTAGCACTAACGGAATCAGTAAATAACCCAATCGGTCTCTCTCAGAAAACATGAAAGTTATTAGAAACGCGAAACACCTGTGTCATGACTTTCATAACATATATAAATTTGTAATCGCTAATGCCTTATCTTGTAGAAAACTTCAAGACCTAAAAATCATAGGAGTGATGAAGAAGCTTCTAGTATGGGATTTGAATGTTGTGGCTAGAACTACATACAAAATGTCACTTTTACACTCAATATCATAACTTGTAAGTACACATGGATTCCACTTCAGTCTCTTATTGGCTTATCCATCCTTTGAGATGTCCCTAGAGTTCCCTATAGAAAAAGCCTACGATTTTTCTTTTCAAGACTCTTCGTCTATGGGACACTATGAAGAGCTGCTCATGGTTTTCAAGGGATTAGATGGCATGGCTAATGAGGTCGATTTCCTAAACGGTTAATTGGCCATCGAACAGATAATAAGGGATTAGATGCTCATGGTTTTCAAGGGTTTATAATTTATGGCAACTTCCTGCCCCCTTTTCACAGTTTATTCTAAGGGTGCGTTTGATTGCAAGCTGAAAAATACGTGGAAAAGAAATTAATTCCACGGAATTATAAATTTTCCATAATGGCGGTGTTTGATTGTAATTATTTTCTTGTGGAAAATCAAACAAATTTTCATGGAAAAACTAATTTGGGTGTTTGATTGGCATTATTTTCCACGAAAATTGGTCATTTTTTCTTGGAAAATGCTATTTTGCTGTTTGATTGCACTTTTTTTCCATGGAAAATGTTCATTTTCCATTGAAAAACTTACATTTTCCACATCTACAAATGCTCAATTCAACAATTTTAAAACGAGATAAAGATATACACTTTATAATACGTACAAACTTATAACATGACACGAGACATTCAAAATGACAACAACAATAATTCCAAATCAATCCATCACAAATCTACACAATTATCTACAAACAAATGTATCATAAAGGTTCAAGTTCAAAGTGACAATACAACAATAACCACACATTAGTCCATCACAAATCTCCACAATCATCAACAAACATATGTATCATATAGGTACAAATTTGTTAACTAGTCATTTCTTAACCAAATTAAAAAAATACCCAATGCATCCATCATCGGGACGGATCTCGTCCAAGCTTACGGTAGACCCATAGTCGTCGAAACTCCACATCTGTAATCTCAAGAAAGAACTTTCCCGCTTTTTCGTCCCCCCTCAAATACTTCCATCAAATCCATTATGTCTCCTTGATCAATGTCCATCTCTTTTAGCCTTTCCAAGAGTGCTTGTCCATTCACATAGTTTTGTGATGCTTGTTTGTCGAAAGCAACGGCTTGTTTGTCGAAAGCAACAGCGATCATCTCGGAGGATTTCGCTATCTTTGCAAGGGCCAATGCAGCATCTTCCATTGGTTTTATACGCTTTCGTCGTTGTGAAGAACCCCCTTGAACCGACCGATGTGGATGCGCATTTGTTGAAAGACTTGGTTGTGTTTCCTCCATATCATTTTCGCCCTCCAAGTCATCCACGGGTTCGCTCATCAGAGGAAAATCATTACCCGAAATCGCTCGATCACCTGTCGCAGCGTCGTTACCAAAGACCGTAAGCAAATCATAGTACCTGGGGCATAGTTTTCCTTTCATCTTTGCTCCATCAGGTTTCTCCTGAAAGTAGACATTCAAGAACCAAAGTTAAAAACCTAACAAAATGATGAGCATGCTTTATAACTAGTGTTGAAGAAAATCAGCTATTGACAGGAATGTACAAGTAAATGAACAAGCTGAGTGTTGAGTATGCTTCAGACTAGTGTTGAAGAAAATGATATTTTTACCAGTGGGCCCTTGCTTCCTATTTTCCTTGACATAAAGATGTCTTAAACATGTATAATAGATCTTTATATAACAGAAATCAAGGAAGCATGAGCCATTTTAATTCGTGTCTATTCTAATCAGCCTGACAAATTAAATTGCACTGAGGAATATAGGAAATTTTGGTTTCAAACACCCAGACACCATAGAGAACAGTGTTTTTCTAATGTTTAAACAAGCATATGCTTCAGTTAGGTGTTAGAAACATGCATCATCACTGATAAATGAACAAGCTGAGTGGTAGATTTAACACTAGATTTACCTAAACTAGGTCCTCCCTTAATGGTAGATTTAACATGGCTAAATTATGTACAGATGAGCAATATAGACTGTTATCTAGAAGAGTGCATATGGACTGTTATCTAGAAGAATGCATATGGCTGGACCAAAGAATGCATATGGACTTTTATCTAGAAGAGTGGACTGAACCACATCTTCAAGGGGGTTTGATACAAATGTATTAGGACAGAACATACTTATATAATTGAAACATGTGTTCATGACTTTGAACAATTAGAAATACCAAGGAGCTGCACAGGAGGAATCAAGGAAATTCTAAATATGTAAAGAAATGGACTGCACATTTGCATACCCATCAAAATAATGACTGAATCAAGGAAGCAATGGACTGAACATTTGCAATGGACTGAATATGTAAAGAAATTTGACTGAACTGAATATGTAAAGAAATTTTACCTTAATATATGTCTCCCAAGTGATGGGATCGGCTGAAACTCGTCCGCTAGGGTCCAATCCAAAGCCACTAATTTTGAACAATTCCGTGATGTCATCACATTCCTTTTTTTAACGTCTTTAATCTGCCCCTCACATTGTCAACAGAAACAGAAATATGACATGCTTCCCTCACTTTCTCTATAACCTGTAGTAGAGCATCAAATACATCAATTATACATTCACATACTCACATTTTAAATAATATTGAAAGTAAGAAAACTATAGCGTTTTAAACTTTGTAAACTCCTCGGACTTGAACCCCTTTTCGGTTCGTTTTGGTCCGACCAACACTATCTCAAGAAGACCATTGATTAGCACTTGATCCATATTTTTACTCCACCTTACTTGCTTCCTCGGATTGTTTTTGACTTGGGGTCCAACTTGTTGGCTTGCCATATTAACTGTTACAACATAAATTGGAGAGATTGTTACAACATAATACTGCAGGTTCAGTATTAAACTCCATCAGGTTCAGGTTACAAAAAAAAACACTTTAGTTGTGAGCTCACAAGGAGAGCTAACACTTTGTGCCAAACACATCACAGTGTTGTACACAGTATGTTCCTACCCAACTGGAGACTACTGTAGCAAAGCATTTGGATATACAACCAACGATGTTCTCATGGAAAGAGCACGAACTGCATCAAAGCATTTGGATATACACAAATCAAGTTTCAAGTTACATGTATTGGTACTCTGACAAAAGAATTACAGACCAAATCTTTGAGACTCTGTTTCAAGTAAATAGAATATTGTCGTCGTGAACATTCAGATATGCACAATGTAACAAAAATCAAGTTTCAGGTCACATATATTGGTACTTGAAAGAGTATACTATATTAGATGGAAACAAAAAATTAATTGCTTCAACTAGACTATTGTCTTTAGCATGACTCACAAAATAATGTACATTCGTCAACCTAGGGTGTTCATGCACAGGCACGTTTGCAGCAATGTGAGTACCGTCGATGGCACCCACAACATCCTATAAAAACAAAAACTATTTTCTATTAATTTTAACTAAAAAAATAAAAATATAACTTTCTAATAGTAAATAAATATTGCACCTGAAAGTAATGGTACCAGCCTTCGTCACCCTTATCGTAGGGGGAGTTCTGGGCATTGGCGTTGATGACGACGTCCCTATAGAGTGCAAGACATGCATTTAGCACCCTATGGAAATAGTGGCTCACAGTTTGGCTAGACCTGAAAAAGGTGTAAACCCCCATGCTGCTACGATGGTCATGGCCAACTGTGCTTAAAAACATAGCCACTTGTTCTTCAACTCGCACAAACCGGCTATCGGCTAAACCGTAACCACGTAAGCGACCGCATAATCGTTGGAATGCACCAATTTTCATCCGAAGCATCTCATGGCATACCCTGTCACTCAAGCCGAACATTCGATTCAATGCAATCTCTCTCTCAGCTCTAAAATTACGATGAGGGTGCCTTGTGAGACGTCGGGTAAAATGATGGTGCATCATAGTACTATAGATCGCCACTGCTTGCATCATCATCGTCCAAAACACAGCGACAAGTTGCATTTGCCTCGGTACTCTCGCCATTCTAACACTAAAAATTAGAGTTAATAGAAAGTCAAATCACACCATTATTTATACAATGAAGCAAATAATTTTTCTCAAACCATTTGTTGCAATGAAGCAAATAATTTTCTACAAATCACACCATTATTTGTTGCAATGAAGCAAATAATTTTTCTCAAACCATTTGTTGCAATGAAGCAAATAATTTTCTACAAATCACACCATTATTTATACAATGAAGCAAATAATTTTCCTCAAACCATTTGTTGAAATGAAGCAAATAATTTTCTACAAATCACACCATTATTTATACAATGAAGCAAATAATTTTCCTCAAACCATTTGTTGCAATGAAGCAAATAATTTTCTACAAATCACACCATTATGTATACAATGAAGCAAATAATTTTCCTCAAACCATTTGTTGCAATGAAGCAAATAATTTTCTACAAATCACATCATTATTTGTTGCAATAAAGCAAATAATTTTCTATAAATCACACCATTATTTGTTGCAATAAAGAAAATAATTTTCCTCAAACCATTTGTTGCAATGAAGCAAATAATTTTCTACAAATCAAACCATTATTTGTTGCAATGAAGCAAATAATTTTCCTCAAACCATTATAACGATGATACAAAGGAGCATCGTGTCATGTGCTTTGGGGAGTCGAGATCCGGTCAAGGAGTCGAGATCCGGTCATGTCCAGTTGGACGCAACCGAGGAGTCAAGATCCGGTCGTGTCCAGTTGGACGCAACCGAGGAGTACCTCGGTTGAGATTCGGTCGTGTCGAGAGAGGAGAGAGAGATGATCCGATCGAGAGAGGGGAGAGATGATCCGATCGAGAGAGGAGAGAGAGAAAAATTTGAGAGAGGCGTACCTCTGCTTCTCCAGCCGATCGCTTCTCCACCCGAGAGAGGGAACAGACCTAGAAATTTCGAGGGAGGATGAGAAGAAATCACGAGAGAAGGAGAGAGAGGGAGGGGAGAAATATTTATTTTCCATGGAATTTATTTCCTATGGGCTGGGCCAGAAATCATTTTCCACCATTTTGAAAGAAAATATGGAAAATGATGATTTTTAGAAAAATAATTCCATGGAAATTAAATATAAGCTATCAAACACTACAATTGGTGGAAAATTTGTGGTGGAAATATTTTCCATGGAAAAAAGCCCAATCAAACACAGCCTAATAGAAATTTGGTATAGTTCGAGCAACCTTAGGCAGGGAGGTGAGATTAGAGATATCTTTGTGCCATATACAATGCCAACACAACGCACTGCAATGTTCACAAAGAAATTGCATCTGCAAATTGTAAGCCTTCGGACATGAGCGATTGTAATCGAGAGAAGAGAGAAAGTGAGCTTGAGTGACTTGTAATCTTGGTTTCGCATTTTTGTAATCTTATATTCAATATCAATAAAAACTATCATTTTGTACATATCTTTGTGTTATTCAACTTCTTTGCTTGGGACTTCTGTGCGACGACCCCGTTGCAAGCTGCTGTAATCGGCCAGTATGGAATCCGTCTTGCGCGAGCGCAACCTAGACTCGTGCGACATCACGCCTTAGCGAGGAAGATCGGTTACGCGAAATCATGACGTGACATCAAACTCACCATTGTTGTTTTGCAAAAGAAAGAATCTCTAAGGTTTCCAAACGAATTGGAATCCTCGATCTGGGGAACTTTCATACAACTTGACGCAGCGTGATAGCAGAACGGGCTTACCTTCGTGCTAGACAATGGTCAAATCGATCGATGATGACGATAACTGGACCACCGTTGCTTAGTGAGAGCGAAGCGGCGCAACAAAAATTTCGACGAATGGCCTTGTGAGGGGTCCGCACGAAGGTTGCTTGAAAACATCAAGCGAGGGGCTTCCGAATCCACGGAACAGTCAGTTGAGTCAACTACTAAGAAAAGCATAGAACAAATCTCAGAACTTAAAGAAAAATTTTATTAATTAAAAAAATTCGTAATTCAATACAGAATATGTCTATTTATACGACTTTTATGACAACATAATCTAAATTAAATAAAGATAAAACATATCCTAATAAAAGATAAAGTCAAAATAAAAATTCTAACATAAATAGGATTATTAAGAAAGGGGAAAAAATCCAAGACATGTGAGGAAAAAGGAAAAAAAATTCTAAGACTAGGATTATCCGCTACATCATAAGATGATATAGTGCTAGCTAATTGGAACAATCATATATGTTTACTTATAACTAACTACAACAGTGAAATGATTATAATGAATTCGTATATAATGTAACTTATTTTTGTTGTGTGGACAATTAGCTCAACCTCTCAATGTATATCAATATATCTCAATGTGTCTCTACAAGCCATCCCAACCTCCCTTTATATAGGGAGAGAGAGGTTGGGAGTTACAAAGTGAAAAGTCACTTGGGAGTTACAAAGGTGAAGAGTCACTTGGGAACATGAAGGATTACCATGAGTTACAACACTCCCCCTTGGCTCTTCACAAACTCTGCTTGTAAACACCTCTGAGCTTCTTCATCTGTCTGTAGCTTGCTGATTCAAATTTGACCACCTACTTGTGCCTCGTCAAAAACCTTGCCAAAGAAAACCCAGTGGGAAAAACTTTGGTCGAAGGACAAAAGAGTACACACAGGTCAGTGATGATGGGGGTAAACTAACCATTGCAAAGGTGCCTCGTCAAAAACCTTTTCAGGGAAAACCCAGTAGGAAAAAACCGCTGATCGAAGGACAATAGAGTACACGATGGATTAGAAGTATACACTGGATACTCCCCCTGATTACAATAGTCCTTAGTGAATAAGAGATTTGAACTGTGCCTCGTTAAAAATCTTGCCAAAGGAAACCCAGTACGAAAAACTTTGGTCGAAGGGAAAAAGAGTACACAAGCATACATCAGGATGCTTCCATTTTCACTCGCACTCGACAGGGTGCGGGATATACGCACAACAGGGCGTTTGGAGGCGCTCGTTGGGGAGCTCTCCCTCATATGCACACAACAGGGTGTAGAAAACATGTTTCACTTAGGCTAGCTCTGAAAGTTTCCTAAGTCCAATTGCTCTGACATGTTTCTGGAACGAGTGTTTCGACAGTGACTTGGTGAACAAGTCTGCACGGTTATTCTCCAATCCAATGTGTTGCACTTCAATCTTCTGAAGCGCTTATTGTTCATGTGTAAAGAACAACTTGGGCGATATGTGCTTGGTAGCATCCCCTTTGATGTAACCATGTTTCGCTTGATCAATAACAGCGGTATTGTCCTCATAGACGACAACAGGTTCATCTGGGTCATATGGAAGATCACATGTACTTCGAATATGGCCAATAACAGCTCGAAGCCATACACGCTCTCTAGTCGCCTCATAGAGCGCGAGTACCTCAGAGTGGTTCATTGAAGTAGCCACTAAGGTCTGTGTGCGAGACCTCCAAGAAATCGCCGTGTTCCCAAGGGTAAAGACGTAACCAGATTGGGAACGCCCCTTGTGCGGATCAGATAAGTATCCTGCATCGACGTAGCCAACAAGGGTCGCGTTGTTTCGAGTGCCAAGAGCGTTGGACTCACTCAAAACCGCGTAGGGATAGAACAAGCCCAAGTCCGTAGTACCCTTAAGGTAGCAAAAAATGTCTTTTATGCCATTCCAATGGCAGCGTGTTGGCGAGGTGCTGTGTCGATCTAGATAATTCACAGCAAATGAGATGTCCGGTCTAGTACATTGGGCCAAGTACAATAAAGCGTCTATTGCACCCAGATAAGAGCACTCAGGACTCAATATCTCTTCGTCGTCCTCCTTTGGACGGAATGGGTCCTTAGTAATGTCTAGAGAGCGGACGATCATGGGAGTAGCGGACGGCTTAACGTCAAAATGACTAAAGCATCTCAACACCTTTTGGGTGTAGTTCGCTTGATGGACAAGAATTCCATCTTTACGGTGCTCGATCTGCAGGCCGAGGCAAAATAGTGTCTTCCCAAGATCCTTCATCTCGAATTCCCTCTTCAGGATATCAGCACTTTCTGACAAGTCTTTTTTGGTTCCTATGAGATTCATGTCATCTACATAGACCGCGATGATTGCGTATCCTGAAGTGGATTTCTTTATGAACACACATGGGCAAAGTTCGTTATTAATGTATCCCAAACCGATCAAGTATTCGCTTAGGCGGTTATACCACATTCGCCCGGATTGTTTCAATCCATATAGCGAACGCCTCAGTCTAATCGAGAACGCGTTCCGTGGTCGGGAACTACTTGATTCAGGCATCTTTAGTCCTTCAGGGACTCTCATGTATATCTCTGTGTCCAGATCCCCGTAGAGATAGGCTGTGACCACATCCATGAGCTGCATATTCAGTTTTTCAGAAACTACTAAACTGATTAAGTAGCGGAACGTTATGACGTCCATTACGGGAGAATACGTCTCCTCGTAATCAATTTCAGGGCATTGTGAGAAGCCTTGCGTCACAAGGCGAGTCTTGTATCGCACAATCTCATTATTCTCATTACGCTTCCTTAGAAAAACCCATTTGTGACCAACTGGTTTAACATTGGGTGGTGTTGGAGCTACAGGTCCAAATACGCTTCTTTTCGCTAAGGAATCTAATTCAGCCTGGATTGCTTGTTTCCATTGTGGCCAGTCCGTTCGTCGTTGACACTCGGCAACGCTGCGAGGTTCCATGTCATCATTGCTCATAATGTCAGTGGCCACTGAGTATATGAACACATCATCGATGAAAGTTTTGTTTTGCTTTAAAATATCGTCTAAGCTAGCGTACTTGACGGATATTTTGAGGTTATCGACATGATTAGGAATAGGCGTTTCATCTGGAACGCGCTCTTCTAATACATCATCGTGATCCTTAATGATCTCATGTGGCAAAACGCTTTTAACAAGATTTCTCCGCTTCCGGGGCAGAACATCTTTGGAACCAACCGATCTTCCCTTCTTCTTGGGAATAGCGGCGGACTGGACGGCCGATGGCAGCGTCCTTTGCTCGGCGGGTTCGACCGGAGCAACATGTTTCATAGGAACATGGCGTCTCTCAGTGACGTCTATCCTTGCAGGCACATTTGCAGCCGGTATAATTGATCTCGTGACTTTTGCTAGGTCGCTAAATGCGTCTGGCATTTGATTTGCAATATCTTGCAGACCTAGAATCCTCTCCACTTCCTTATCACTATGTGCAGAGGGGGGATCATGATGAGCAAAAGCGGGCACATGCCATGCTAATTCACGTCGTTCCTCATCAACGTTAGCGTGCATTTCTTCCCCTAACGACGGGAAGATTGCCTCATCAAAGTCACAATCCGCGTGTCTCACGGTAAAGAGATCGTCTTTCAAGGGCTCTAAATAGCGAATGATGGACGGGGAGTTATAACCGACATATATTTCCCGTCGCTTCTGAGGTCCAAATTTTGAACGCCTTATCGGCTCAATTGGAACATTGACTATGCACCCAAACACGCGTAAATGTGAGATGTCAGGCTCACATCCAGTAACCAGCTGGTACACGGAAAGTGGTTCGGTGGCCATGGGCCTCAGACGGACCAAATTTACAGCGTACAAAATTGTGTAGCCCCATGCAGATAGTAGTAGTTTGGTGCGCATAACCAAGGTCCCCGCTATCACTTGCAGTCGCTTTATAAAAGCTTCCGCTAGGCCATTTTGGGTATGATCAACATACGCAACAGGGTGTTCAAGATTTATTTCCAAAGTCATGCAATAGTCATCGAAAGTCTTCGATGTAAACTCCGCAGCATTATCAAGTCTAATAGACTTTATCGGATAATCCGGATGGTGAGCCCTTAACTTAATGATCTGGGCGAGGAGTTTAGGAAATGCTGCATTTCGGGTGGACAACAACACTACGTGTGACCATCTAGTCGATGCATCAACCAAAACCATGAAGTATTTAAATGGTCCGTATGTTGGTTGGATTGGTCCACAAATATCTCCATGAATTCTTTCAAGGAATTGAGAAACCAATCTCGTAGGTTTCACATGGAGCGGCTTGAGATTCGTCTTCCCAATCGAGCAAGCTTAGCAAAGGCTTTTCAGATTTATAACAAAATTCTTTCCTCTAAGAGGATGCCCATGCGATGTATTCATAGTGTGAAGCATCGTATTTTGACCCGGATGACCCAGCCGGTCATACCATAGCATAAAAATGCTCTCATCAACTGGCGCTCGATGAATGATGAGATTACTCTCGATGTGTTGTATCGTAGTGAGATACAAACCACTTGAAAGACTTTTCAACTTCTCCATGATACGCTTTTGGCCGTACTGAGTGGAGGTAATAAAAAGATACTCGAAGCCATGTTCTCGAGCAGTTTCAACATGAAATTCGTTTTCTCGAATATCCTTAAAACTTAGTAAGGTACGACTGGACCTTGGAGAATATAAGGCCTCTGATACTTCAACGGGAGTACCATTGGACAACGAAAAATGGGCTTTGCCATAACCTTGAACAAGGGTTGAGGGTCCCGAAATGGTTGTCACTGAGGTTACTTTAGGCGTATAGGAGATAAAGTATGATTTATCTCTCAAGATAGTGTGAGTCGTTCCACTATCAACCAGACAATCTACTGCCCCGTGGTACATGCCTATAAGTAAAGAAAATTAAAGTTTGTCACACGTTTGAGGAAAGTGTTCGAAATAGAACTTTAATTTATCGAGAAAACAGAAAATACAAACCACCAAAAGTTTCATGACTTAAATCAAATATAGAGAGAAAATGGAGATTCATTCTTCCATTTCTGCTATAAAATTGGGGGTCTCAAGATTTAGATTTTCGCACTCGTTGACCAGATTTGCTTCGGCCCGACGCCCCTTGTGATAGTTATCAACTTGTTGGGGGGTTGCCCTGCAAGTCCGTTGCATATGACCATAAGTACCACATTTGTAGCAGAGAGTAGGCGCTTGGCCTTCCACTCTCGCTTTGGGACGACTGGCCCGTTGGTTCTTACCATGAGACTGTCTAGGAGTCAAAGGTCCTTGGTTCTTATTAGAACCTCGTTTTGGATGACGAGACTTAAACTCGTCTCTGTTCCTTGGCTGGGACGACTAGCCCTTGTCTCGTTTCCACCGTGGATTTGGTCCACGGAGAGCATTTGCATCAGGCATTGGAATTGCCTTTGTTCCAGCAGGACGAGAATTGTTGTTTCTTATTAAAATGAGACTGTTCTTCTCATCTAGTAAAAACTGGGTGATGAGCTCGGAAAACTTGGTGAACTTAGACTGACGGTATTGCTTCTGGAGCAAGTTGTCAGTGGAAGGAAATGTGGTGTATGTTTTCTTCAATAGATCACTGTCGGTTAATATCTCACCGCAGTATTGGAGAAGTGATCGAATCCTGCAGACTTCATTGTTGTAATCAGTTACACTCTTGAAGTCTTGGAAATACATGTTTAACCAGTCATGTCGCGCTTCAGGCAGCCATATGGTCTTCTGGTGGTCGAAGCGCTCTTTCAGGGAGTCCCATAGCGTCTTCGGCGAGGAGATTTCAATGAACTCCGCCTTCATGGCGTCAGATAAATGCCTGCGGAATAGAATTATCGCTTTGGCGTTCATTGAGCGAGTGACTTCCACTTCACGCTCTTCCTCGTTATAGATGACGTCCAAGAGGCCCTGCGCATCTAGATGGTTCTTGATGTCTTGCGTCTAGTCCAAGTAGTTATTGCCAGAGGCTTCAAGGATGAAAAAATTAATCTTGATCGACATTTTTCTACAACAGGAGAAAAAATCTTGATCAGTCAACATATAAAACGATAGGTTTATATGGATTTGGTTTGTATAAGCAACAACAAACAATCGTAAATAAAACCAACAATTTTGAAAATATAATTTTTGTTTTTTTTAAAAAAATTTCTTATATCGATCGACGGGCCGATATAGAGAGTTCAATTAGTTTCTTGTAAAAATGCATAATTATAAATACAATTTGAGCAAAAAAAAAATATTCGGTCAACCCCTTTCAGTAGCTCTACGTGAATATGACCAGGCAAAAAAATGAGGAAGGAGGGTCACTGTCACGACCCGCTACCCAAATTGTTGGGCCGGACCGAGTCATGTCCAGCCCGTGCTTGAGATAAAGCGCAGTAAGCTGTTCTAGAGATAACAAGTTAAGACTAAATGTGCTAACAGTTCTATAAGTAATAATGAAGAGTCATAGATGTTCCAAACACAAAAGTCATCTCATATATAAGTATGTCCCAAGTACAAGTGATCTAAAAATGTAAAACTGGATACATGTCCAGTTACAAAATACGTAGCCTAATACATGACTACACTAAATATCCCAAGCAGCTATGCAAACTAGACGAGTCTCCCCGCAGGAACATCCTCGTATGGCAAAGCCGGATCCTCGGTAGTATCTCCATAATATGAGTCACAGAGTAACTCCTCCTCAGTAAGGATACCTACAACGTTATCCTGTCAGGACGGGAGCAAGTACAACCTCTACAACTAAAGTATTGAATATAAAATGAAAGAGATGTACAATAAGAAACATGGTGTGATAAATCTATAAAACAGAAAATACTGGAAACATGGCCTCATGGTACAACTGGGATCATGGTATGACTGGAATCACCGTATCATAGTAACATAGGGAACATGGCATATCTGGAATCATGGTATATCTCATAATCTATCATGGCAATGATACATATGTCATAGAGACAGATGTATATGTAATGTTTAAAACTGTAGCAGGTACGTGATCGGTAAATAGATGTACAATGTGCTGGGGGCACATAATGAAATGTACTTCCGTACAAGTGTAAAGGCGATAGATGTACATACGCACAAATACAGCTTTGAGATAAAGGCCTACGGCGTAGTAACATATAAAATGAAACTTTGCTCGGTACTGTAGAGGGAGTATGATCACGTACTCAACTATCAGTTTCCCCATAACCCATATTCTAATCATGTGAGAGGTACATAAAGACTGTTTTAAGCATGGTGGTAACTGAAAGTACAAACATGTGAAGATTTAACTTGCTATCTCAAGGATCAGTATTTTAACATGGTTAATACATGTTCTAGCATTAAAAGACAGTAAATGTGTTTGTAGATGTACTTGCCTGGGATCCTGCTGTCAATATGAATCAAGGCTCGGAGTGAAGCCACAGTCCTAAAGATGAGATAATATAATAGCTAATCAGGGTGAAAAGACATACTATAATGTCTAGGTCAACTAGGATAAACTAAGACAAACTGGGTCAGAGGTTGACTTATAGTTGACTTTGGTCAACTGGTCAACTTCGGTCAATTTTAAGTCCAATGTGGGGCGACACTATATCCAAACTAACTTTCTAGGGTATTTACACTAGTGTAGGGGGTGGTCCAATACTACAATAACTCAAAACAACACAAAACATTGCAAGTCGTAACTATTCAATAAATAAATCAAACTGTACATTGTGTTCCAACAATTTTTGAGATAGACAAAAAGCTCAATTTTTTATGAAATAAAGTACCAAAATGATCCTTGTTAATTATAGAAATTTATACTAATTTTTTTGGAATTTATAAACCCTCATAGATATTTATTAAAAATCAACAAACATATGTATCCTGAAAATGGGTTCTGTTTTCCTATTTTTATAAAATACCAAAAGTACTTATTAAATGCTGAAAAAATTATAATAAATTAGCTAAATTAACATAGTATTTAAATACAATTTTTCTAGAATTTTTACAGCACTTAAAATATGTAAAAAAAAAAATCAAAACAGCCTAACCGGAGTATCCGGCGGATTACCGCAGATTACCGGCGGATTTTTCGTTCCGTCACAGCAAGTTTTGTGGTGAAAGTTCGGATTTTTCGACGGATTTTCGCGGATTTTCGACGGATTTTCCGAACCGTCACAGAAAGTTGATTTTTGAACTCAAAACTTGTTTCGGCCATAAAAGCTTCGTTTTAAATCGAAATTCGGACTTTCAAAAGTCAAAATTGAATAGAATTGAATTTCCTACAACATGGAAGTATTAGTTTTCACAAATCAAAACATTTGATAGATCAAAACCTCAAAATACTCGAAAATTATATCTAGAAACTCAGATCTACGCAATACTGTCGATCAAAACCAAAAGTGCTATATACTAAACATATTAACAATTTAAAGAAGCAAATTATAGGCCAATAAAACTTTAGTTTCTATGGAAAACAAAAATAAAGTATGGTCATGTCACTTTTGAGCAAGATACACTTGCCTAGGTTAAGCTCCAAGCCTAATCTTCTTCCACCACCAAGAGGGGTACGAAACCACACTCTAGACCTCAAGGCCAAGCTCCTAACAAGCTCCAAGGGAAGGGAAAGGAAAAAGAAATGAAAAGAGAGTGAAGAGAATGAAAAGAGAGAGGAGAGAGAAAGTGAAAGGGTATATATAGAAGGGGAAATTAATCTTAGCCGTCGGATCGTGATCCATGTCAAAATCTAAGTCAATCATGGCCATTCAAACAAAACCAAATATCCATTGGGTAATAGGGTGCATCTACACTATTCACGAAAATATCTAAACACTATTCATCAAAATATCGAAAACACTATTCATGAAAATATCCGAAACATTATTCACGAAAATATCAAAAACCGAAAATATCTAAAGTGTAGAAAACATGTCCGGGCGGTATGCCGTCGGTATACACCGGTACACCGGCGGTATGCTGGCCAAGAAAAAAATCTATAAGTTAGGAAATTTTTTAAAGCATTACGAAAATCAAGAAAATACGAAATACACTATAAAATACGTATCCGTATATAAATACTATTGAAAATTATAAAAAACTATTTTTTGAAATCTAGGGGCTTACAGTTACCGAGGACCTCTTAAGAACCAAGTCCTAAGTTCTTTCTGACATCATACCCAAATAGGTGAGCCTACTCGGAGAGACTTCGTAAAAAAAAAAAATTCAAATGTAAGAATAAATAAGATTTTTCAAGAAATTCACACTATTTGCGAACTGTGCAAAATAGGTGACAATTTAGTGCGTGCTCAAAATGAGCGTTGCCTTTGAAAAATTATTAGCCAAAAAAATTATTTTGGAAGGCCCAAATTTGGCGGTGCCAGAATTTGTTTATGTAGCCAAGACAATTTTTCAAGATTTTCCGTTATTACGTTAAAAAAACGTACAACATAAACAGGCAATAACACACAAAAGAATTGGTGCCTAAGCAAGCGGCACCAAAAAAATGTCAACTATTTTTCCGACGTCTAATGAAGCGACGCCAAAAAAAAAAATAGCGAGAAAAAAATACAATTTTACTACCCATCTGTTACAATAATTCACTGAGTAACATAAAGAAAAAAAATGCTACTGAGGTGCTCGGCAGGGCGCAGATGGCACTGAGGTGCTCGCCGGGGCTCTCCAAATCCATCATTACCAAAAAAATGTTAGCATTTAAATTTTCTTTGTCAACATGAAAAAAAAAATTCAAAAAAATATTTTTTCAGAAAAAAAAAAACTAGCAAATATTTTGTTGGGATAAGTACTATTTAAACAAAAAAATTTCTGAAATTGTCAGTTTAAAAAATTTCAGAAAAATGTCTTTTACCAAAATATATACAGCGGACTATTTGATAAACACGCCAAAGTATATTTTGATAAAATAAATTTTGAACAAAATATTGTGTTTTACCAAAGTATATTTTCGTAACAAAAATTCTGTAACAAAATATATTGCTGTAACAAAATATATTTGATAAAAAAAATTTACTCGTATATATTTTTCAAAAAACATTTTTGAGTATATATTACGAAAGCTTCTGCTACTCTTAAAAATCACACACTTCATTCTTAAACAGTAAGTATGTCCAAATTCATGTTGGGAACGGAATTCGGATGAAAAATAAATTTCGTGACGACTGAAATAAGTCGGAAACATCATGCAATACACAATCGAACCATCGTAAACATAGAATTTTTATGTGAACCATGAAGAGTCTAAGTAGAAGACGAAAAATTCACTAGACGAATAGAAGAGAAAAAAAATCACTCAATTACAATTTCTCCTACCGATCTCAGAAACTTAGAAAATGGACCAACCACAACTACTCAAAATGAAGAGTATATTAACAAAAAAAATTTACCTTTCTTACCTTATGGTGGAAGAAAGTAAGAAAACGATCGGTACGTCGGGTCTCCGGCGTTGCACGAGCAAAGTGCTGATAACGTGTTGTGTGGACAATTAGCTCAACCTCTCAATGTATATCAATATATCTCAATGTGTCTGTACAAGCCATCCCAACCTCTCTTTATATAGGGAGAGAGAGGTTGGGAGTTACAAAGTGAAAAGTCACTTGGGAGTTACAAAGGTGAAGAGTCACTTGGGAACACGAAGGATTACCATGAGTTACAACAATTTTAATAATCTATTTATCAGGAAAAAAAAATCAACTAAAAAAGTTTAAACAAATAGACTGAAGGAAGAAGAGTGCAAAATTTTAAAGGAGTAATATATTTCTGTCAGTCGGCAAAATTTGAACATGTTCGAATTCAGCCATTTCTTGAAATAAGAACTTAGCCAACCATATGCCGGAAATCAAATTTGAACATGCTCATATTCAGTGGTGAAGTGAGCAAACTATTCGGTTGTGGAGCTCATTGAAATGATATGCTTGAGAATTTAGCCATACTATATGGCATAAAGACAGACTATTAAGTGGAGCTCATAAGTATTAATGAGAATAATTAATTTGACAGTCTGTCAGATCGGCTGACGGGAAATTTTGCAAAAAAAAAATCATCCTATTTGTTTAAAATTTCTTTCGGTGAATTTTTTCTATTTCTTTATTATTATTTATTGAATAAAACTAGCTAGTAATAAATTATATTTTCACAATTTTTCGGATAATACTTAATTTTCTCACGATCAGATAATGACAAAAAATAGATATTCTTCTTCTTGTTTCCCTGTCTCCCACTCCAACCGTCTACAGCCAGTAAACAAGTAATCCCCGCACAAATCGTATGCGACAAGTCACCCCAATCCATTCACAAGTGAATCTAACGGCGTGCCAGAGCAGCGCACCCATAAGAACATTTATGCGGATGCCCTCATAGGACTCTGTAATGTCCTCTGCTGCTCTTCTCTATAAGAAGGAGCCACTCGGCGGCATCGGTTTCTTCCCGAGCAAGGATATTTTTTTTATTCCGTTCTTTTATAGGTAATACTTCTCATCTTTACGATCTCGATTGTGTTGAAATTTTGGGTTTGGTTGTACTTCTTATGTGCAAAGATTGAGTCTTTTTTAGGGTTTAGATCGATCGGTTCGATTTATTTGATGTGGCGGTGATTTTGGAATTGTAGATAAAAAATTGTTGAAAAGAAAAATGATCCAAACCATGAATCTTTGAATCATGATTAAGATTAGTGTGTTTCGAATTGAGATTTTTTTTTTTTAGTTTTGTGTTTCTGTGTAATGTTTTCTTTAGTCGGTTGAGATAATTCAAGTACTGTAGATTGAGTTAGTGAAGAACTTATCAGTTTGAGTAGAAAGTGCAAAATTTGAAAGATAATTTGCGTCTCATACTCTTCAATCCCCCTTACTGTGTTTAAAATTGTGAATCTTGAGCAATTATTTATGTTGAATATGACAGCAATCTCTTCATTTAGGAATTTTTTTTTGAAGTATAATTTATTGTATGCAATATAATTTATGATTTTTTAAGTATAATTTATGGTATGCAATATAAGTTAGGGTCTGCTTGGTAACAGTGTTTTTATCGGTTTTGGAGTGTTTTTGAACCGACCGTTTATGAAAACTTCATAAACTTCTGTTTGTTAATTTTTTTAACCACTGATTTTTTTGTCGGGTGCGGCTATCCGCACCCAGCAATTGCTAAGCATACCCCATCCTAAAAAAATATATATATATGAACTTCCTATTCTACCCCCGCTCCCCCGACCCCCCTCCCCTCTTCCTCCGGCCCCCCTTCGCTCCCCCGACCTCCCCCGCTGCTCCCACTCCCCCCTTCCTCCCCCGCCCTCCCGCTCCCCCGAACCCCCTGCTCGCCCGCCCTCCTCCTCCAACCCTCTGCTCCCCTCCCGACTCCTCCTCCTCCTCCTCCTCCTCCTCATTCGGAGGTCTAGGTCGGAGGGTCGGAGGGCCGGAGGAGGAGGGGAGGGGGGTCGGGGGAGCGAGGAGGAGGGAGCCGGAGGGCGGGGGAGCAGGGGGAGCCGGAGGGCAGGGGAGGAAGGGGGGAGGGGGAGCAGCGGGGGTGGTCAGGGGAGGGGAGGGGGGGGGTCAGGGGAAGGGGGTCGGAGGAGGAGGGTCGGGGGAGAGGGGAGCGGGGGAGGGGAGTAGAATGGGAAGTTCACACAAAAAAAAAATTTAGATTGGGGTATGCTTAGTAATTGCTGGGGTGTGGATAGCCGCACCATTTTGTCGGCTCAAAAACATCCCAAAACCGGTGTAATGTAATTTTGGGTGGTTTTATAAACACCCTAAATCGATGGGTTTTGAGGGATTTTATTATTTTATTCCATTTATATTATCGCCAAAAAATTATAACTAGTATCATTTCCTATTTAATTTTATTCCTATAAAAAAACTTTCAGAACCGCTCGTTAGTGAATTACCAAGCATGAATTGGATTGATTTACGAGCCGCTACTTAAAAACTACCCAAAACCGGACCCCTTATAACCGCTCATAACCGCTACTCTAAACACCTCGTAACCGCTACCCCTACAATTGCCAAGTGAACCCTAAGGCCTCGTTTGGTTCACGGATTCAAGGAATCCGGAAAGGAAACTTGTTCCTTTCCTTTGTTTGGTAGCCACAAATTTGGGAAACACTTTCCTGATATGGGAAAAAATAGGAGGGAAAATGGTTCCTCTCATGACCCATGGGATTCATTTTTCCTCCTCCTTTTCCAACATTAATTACCAAACATTATGACAAAAGTAGCATAGGAAAGGAAATTTGATAGGAATTCTACTTTCCCATCCCCATGGAAAATACATGGGAATTGATTTCCTTTCCGTGAACCAAACGAGGCCTAAGTGTTAGCTTTATGTCTCAAGTAATACTAGAGACTGACTTTGTTTATTTTCAGTCTTGGGTGATGGTGCTTGGTAAAATGCCTACTTCATGCTCTAAGTTCTGTTTTTTGCTTTCTTGAAGTTCAATTTATTTATATTTCTATTGTTTTATGGAAGATACGCCAGGAGCTTATCTGCTCTTTTGAATGTTCTTTGTGGGACGGTGGGAAGCCTTTACTTAGCGGTATCAGATGGGAGTAGTGTCAGGTCAGCTACGTTACACGGATACCAAAACAATATAGACACGATATTTCACTGGTTTTTGGTGTCCTAGTGTAATTTGGAGTGCCCATGTCATGTAGGAAACATATGCAATAGTGAGAATGATACAAATATACGATAAGGCATCATTTTGGGAGTATCCATGCTTCTAAGGAGCCTGTGTACTAAGAACAATCTGTGTCTGAGTTTTGTTTGTGTTTACCTTTAACAAAATCATACCTTCTTGCTTATGTGGCACTTTAATCTTTGTTATGCTTAGCTCAGTTAAATATATTGATACATAGTTTCTTTCTTTTTGTGTGAGATACATAACAGATATTGTAAATTATCCTTTATTATGGGTGCGCCGTGTATATATTGATTGTCTATTCACGTCTTGCTTTTACTCCTGGTTTCTATTTTTCTAATGTATTAGAGAAAGCACAGCTTTCAAATATGGCAGATGACGAGGACGACATGGATAATTCTTCTTGCACCAATGAGTGGGAACTTGTGTCTCTCACTGCATCAGCGCATGCATCTGCACCTGGTCCCAAGGGATTCGATCTGCCTGATGAGACTAGAGGAGATTTCAGTAGAAATGGACAGGAAGTTTTGGATGCAATGTTTATGTCTAAGCACTTTATATTTCCTCCACGTGAGAATGAGATTGAGAATCTTCTTGTTGAGCCCGACTGCAGTGAAATTCAGAGCGGACTAGTGTCTCAAGGGATAAATTCTGAGGAGGAACTTAATGGATCAAATAAATGTGAAGAAGACAATTGGAAGATGAAATCTGCTGACGGCCTAGATGGCCTTCAGTTCTTTGATAAGGGGCAGCGTCCTTCTGATCATAGTATGGTGTTTGGAGAGGGCAAAACACTAGAGGGCCTGACAATGGCTGGTAAAGATCACATCATATTTGATGACCCTGACTTGAGTGCTTTTGATGCTGACACTGATGGACATCAGTCTGTTCTTGATGATGAGAACACCAACAATCCCAGAACCAATGACACTTCTCATGAAAGTCCAGTTTTCCCTTCAGATTGTATAGATGCTTCAAAGGAGAATGAAGAAAATGAATATGATGGATCTGATTTTCCCTGTGAAGCATGGTGGAAGAGGCAGACAATGTCATTATACAACCATGCCAGGAAAGGGAACAAATTTTGGTCCGTCTTTGTGGCTGCTGCTGTTATGGGTCTTGTAATATTGGGACAACAATGGCAGAGAGAGAAACTGCACTTTCAGCAACTTAAGTTGCACTTTGTGATCAGTGATGAGGTATGATAACTTCGATTTCAACACTGTCTTAATTTCTAGACTCACTTCAGTTGTTCTCTATCCCTTGTTCCATTTCAAAATATGATATGATTACTACCTATTTTAGATTCACTCCTGACAAGAGTCATTGCTACAGCTAGGAATCATAGATGTTTCAACATTGGGGCTTTATCCATAGTGTTGTGTCTGACATATTCTCATAGATCATGTACTGGATATGACAAAGACACTCCAAAAGATACAATGACATGCAAAGGTACCATGTTGATCATGCCGTGTCTAATAGGTATTCATGCAACAAAATATTTTATGGTTGCCTTCTACTACAGTTGAAAATAGTCACTCAAAAATATAAGGTAATAGCATGGGCTAATTATGTGTACTTCTGGACCCTCCATAGACCATATTACAGTGTGAGCCTTGGTATCCTTAAGTGATGTCAAAATTTTGAAACAGGAATGTTAGATAATGAAGAAACTAACAAATGCAGAATATGACCACATGAAAGATCTCGAAGAAGCGATTAGCGATAAGTTCAAGCAGACAAATACGACAAAGTGCATTCTGAGTCAATATGACTGCAGTTATTAACCATCTAAAATAACCCTTATTATGTTATAGTGACACGCGATAAGACATTTTGAAACCCTAATGATTAACAAACAATATGATTAACAAATATGAAATACAAGGGGTTGCAATATCCCAAACCTACAACCAATATGTTTTCTCGTGCAAGAATATTGGTTTCATCAGTTAGACATAAGAACAATGGACTGACATAAAATCTAGGATTAATCATTTAAAGAAGGCCCCAGAAGTTATTAAGAAAGTGCCTATAATTTATACTGTACACGAGTTAGAACATAAAGGAGATTGTATACTTTCTGATTGGGCCTTCTCAAAGTTCTTGTAATTGTAAGTCCTCAAAATCTTTGCTCTGAGAATTGGGAATTAGGTTTCTAAGATTGAAGTTTGTGTACTAGGGATTGGTCCCTTTGGATCCTGGAATAGGGGAGATGAAGGTTTCTTCGGAAGAAGTGGCCTGAAGTAATTGTTTAAGGGTTGAGTGAGTTGTTTATGTCAGTTGAATTAGGTGCATACGACTGGAAGAAGGAAGTTTGAGTGGTTTCTTATTCGAGGAAATAGGAAACAGTGGTCTAAGGTTGGAAGGTTACTTGGCTTTGAGGGATGGGGAAGAAGCTGTGGCTGTAGCCTGTAGGGTTTAGCAAATAAAGAGAGGGATGTTTGCTGGTCGGAATCAGCAGGTAAACATGGAATGATCTCGGACCAGAAAGGGAGGTAGGGAAGGGTTTCTGGAAGAAGCAAGGAAAGAATAGGGAAAGGTTTCACGCCTTTCTCTACAGTTTCATACCCAATTGCATGAAACAGTCACCATTGGAAAGAGAACTTCCAAAGTTTACAGACAGAATGATATCATTCATTAGATTAGTTGGTTCTTCCACTCATATATGAATAGGGTTAGCCACAGCAATGTTTTACTACTAGACTGTGTTTTGGTGCTTAGAACATGAGGGGAAGGAAAGGAAAATGAAACTAAAAGAAGAGGACAATGAAACTTGATCCTATGTAAATAGGATCCAGTTTCTACATGAAACACATTTTCTTTTCTTTTCCCTCACTTCCACCTAACCAAACACACGCTAAGTGTCTTGTTCATAACAAATATCAACATTTCAATTTTCTTTTCTTTTCCCTCACTTTCCACCTTAACGAAACACACACAAAGTGTCTCGTCCATAACAAATATCAACAAGTAGAGTTTTCCATGGAAAAAACCAATAAATACTTGACCATTGTATTGAAAAGTTGGATACCAAGCTAAATTAACATTAGTTAAACTTGAAGTATTGTAAATTCCTAGTCCTTGCAGTATTTAGGGAGAAGGTCAAAGTTCATATCGTAGACTGCTTCATTTGCTTGGTCGTGCATGATTATTACAGCCATAGACATTAGAGTTGTTTTGTCTCAACCATCTTTATTATCCCTTGAAATTTCATTTGGGGTAAGAACACCTTATTGTTTAGTATTTTTTGTGTTTAACTGCCAAAATTTGTTCGGCCAACAAAGTCTTGTTATTATAATGACAACAAAGTCATGCACATATCCTATATAAGCACTCACATTGTACTAGTTAGATGTCCATGTTTGGATATAAGCCCCATTTAGCATGAATGATGGTACAAGCAATGCATCTCCTAAATTGTTTGCCGTCGCTTTATATTTTATAGTAACTTTATTAAATAACTATTGCGGTTAGGAAATATTCTATTGGTGGTAGAGATACATCTCTTGATTCAATATAAGGATAAATCAACTTGAAAGAAAATTCATGTTTTCAGTAATATTTTCTATGGAAAATAGGTGAAACCACTACAATCTTATATAAAAGTCCGTCTTCTCTTGGTAGAGATACATTTCTCTTGCTTCAAATATGAGTGGATCAACTTTAAAGAAAATTCATCTTTTGTAGAGACATTTTCTATCAAAATAGATCAAACCACTACAATTTTATATAGCTTATTGTTCATTTTGCTGCCATGCTTTGCTACTTATACCACTTGTTAGAAAATTAAGAAGACCCTCCCCATTTAAGGCATACATTGGACGCAGATATGCCCATGCCAACATTATTTTTTTTTCCTTGCAACATTAATTCAGATACCTACTCCTACATATATAATGATTAAAAAAACTCGATAATAAAGCCTTTAATTTCGGGGACATATATAACTGTAAACAGTTAAACTTGTATTCAATTTGGTAGTATATGTTAGAGGTGCATCACGAACGCCTGATGTCTATTCAAATTATTACTCAAGTTCGACTAATAACGAACCAATGGTATTCTGGGGTTATTTATGTGTCACATACTGTTCGGCTATTACTTTGTGACATTCATGTTAGCATTTTACTGCAGATGGTTCTAAAACCTTGCTTTAGTTTTGATCAACTTTTCAACTGTTACAGAGTTACACCCGAATGCTTGTGCCAGTCAGCCGACTTAAAAACATCCTGGTTGGTGGCCATCAGCGGAATTTGTCGATCCGTGGCGGTGGCACTGTATCAAGCCAGCCAGGCATTTGATGATGATGACGACAAAAGGAAGATGGTGAGTAGATGATGTAGGGGGGGCAGTTGCTGGAAACCTTGGGTTTGTAATTATTGTGGCATTATATCATGTTGACTCTGGACATTTAAGGTTGCTTTGTTATTGTTTAGATCTGGTTTCTCTTCACATTGTGTTGATTGTACATATCTGTTGGAAATGGATTCGAGCGTTTTCAAGTCAATGAAGCGTTTGCAGCTTGGAGATGATGTCACGTAGTGTTGGTGTGTTGCTTGGAGATTGAGTTTGCTCGCTTGCTTGCTTGGAATTATAGTGATTGAATCCTGAATTAGTATAAGGAAAATAATTGGAATGATAAGCTGATGGATGCCAGAGACTCCTAGAGCTTGTCAATATTGAATGGTTTCAGTATTCGTCAAGATATAGGCTGAACGATATAGTTAAAGTGTATATACATGAAAATATTCTATCAAGATTCGAGGTGCTTGCTTGTGTAATCACAAGCTTTTTGGTTCTGTCGTCCCTTCCCAGTACCGTGTCGGTGATATTTCTCGGAACATGGCTATTTTGTGTGGCAGTCCTGCACATTTGGAACAATCAGTTCTCCTTTGCCGCAAGAATTTGGTTGCAGAGTTTTGGGATAATGCCGTGCATGCAGATATAAACATCATCTTCATCTTCGAGTACTTCATCAATGCAATGCAATTCAGGTTCCAATTCAGACATCAAATGGTTCTCTCGAACAAAACCATGAGCAAGAATGTTGTATTAGTCCCCACTTTCATTCAGATTGATGAACAACGTGAGCTTATGCTGTGCAGTAAGAGTATTTGACATAGCCGGTTTTAAGGCATGTTTGGAAAAAACGTTCATCCAGAATGGAAACCATTTAGGTAGCGTCTGACATTTCAACCAAATGGAGTCACGGATAAAACGCAACTGCAATCCAAACTGCCCTAAATAAATGATCACCATAGTAAAATTAACAGCTCTTGCAATCCAAACTCGCGCCCAAGCGATCACTTAAGCAAAAGTATCACCACAAATAGCCCTTTTCTACAGAATTGATTTCATACTGAGTTTGAAGTTCAATCTAGTGCACACACACACACAAAAAGAAAGAGTTAGAACTAAAGCAAAACTGTGAAATGCTTCCTTCAGATTTTGTATCAATCCCCAGTAGAAATTTCAAGGCCCTTACAGAAATAATCTATGATCAATGGTGAAATACCCAAAGCACTATGGTTGCTTCATGCACAATGAAATAGATTGCATCATTTGACATGTATATGAGTAGAGAAAACAAGGTCACTTTATAATCACAAACATAAGCAAATCATCGTGTCACAGTTATCATTCTCATTGTACATGATCTCCTAGAGAAGGCTAATGAAACCAATGTGAGAATCTCACAAGCTAAAAATGTTCGATCAGGAACCTAATGTACAAAACCTTGACCATCACTTGAGCCATTTTCTTGATACGATATCCTGCAGCTTCATCACTTTTCTTTCTCTGTTTTCTCCGACGACGGTACTTGAGCAATAGCCTCTGGAGTAGTGGAAGCCGCACGTTCTGAAGGGGCATTTGCCACAGAATCTGAAGTTGATGGTACTATGTCAAATGGTGTGCTCTCATAAAGTACGTTGCAAAAACTAGGAGTAAGAAAATTCAGACCTTGTGGTTGTTCTTGAGGACTGGGAGTCTGTGTTTGAGCTACAGCAATTTGTTCTTGTGTAAGCTTTAAGAGGTCTTCGCTTGTGTAGGCTTCAGAGTTGGGCAAGCCATCTGCAAATTCACATGGATGTTAGTACCTATGGTATTATAGGATGTTAAAAGCATTTAAACGATAAAAATCTAGCTTAGGTAATGACTATGCATCATATCCTAAGGATTGAAGATGACGATCAATAATCCATTAAAGCCTGCTCAAAAAGCTGGTAAAATAGGATGTATATTTGAAATCAATTAAAGCTGTGCTCATTGCTGCTTGATAGTATTGTTCAATGATAGCTCAATCACGTAGCTTGTTAAACTATAAGATCAAATGTTGTTCACATAGTCCAAGGATAAGTTAACAAGAATCCATATATTCTACTAAAATCATAATATCTTCATCCCCTTGATGATCTTAGGTGCTAAGCAAGACTTAAATGTGCGACAGTCACTAAGAAAATATGCATTTACATATAATGCTATCTAAAGTATCAGATAGTTTGTCACTATTTTAGGATTTCCACCATCCTAATAAGCATATAGAGTAATACTATCAGCGAGTTAAACACCTGCCAGCCAGGAAGCAACAAACCTTTGTTGAGTAGATTCTTTGTGCCTGACGTGAGACAGGAATGGCAAGCTTAGAAGGACATAGCGAAATGAATTAATCATGTCCAAGAAAAAAGTAGAAACTTCTGAAAATTGTGTGGAGACACTTAGGTAGCATGTTGATCAACAAACTTGTGATGTTGAACATTCAAATTTTCATTTCCAACTTCCATGCTGCAATGGATCAACCGCACTAAAATTTGGTTCGTGGTTTATTTCCTTCAAGCCATTTCTTCTTTACTGCATGCTTTTCTAGAATTTAATGGAGGAATCTACTATAAGATTCATTTCTAGGTTGATAATAAGCGACATTAAGTATGTAATTATAAACTGTGGTGTCCATAAAGTAACATTTAGGGTCTGTCTGGATACACGCAGTTCTGTTGCAATAAATCATGGCATTTCCCAATTCTTGAAGAAATTTCGGAATATTCTAATTGAATCCTAATCATGGAATTAAAATTTTCAGTATCAAATTTCATGGATTTGTTTTTCTTATTCACAATTGTATTCCCTTTTGTGCCTCGCCCCTCACTAGACAAGGTCCCTGTCTTCGGGTGCACCCAGGACGCGCCTTTCAGCAAGAAACCAAGAAAAGGCGCACCTAGTTACGCCTTGTGGTAATATATATATAAAAAAATTGAGGCATGGAAATAACCCTTCTCTCGTACAAGTGGGAGAGAGAGAACCCTTTCCACGGTTGCAAAGTTGGTTACAGCTGAACTAGAAACTAAAATTTACTAAAAACGTGGTAGGGAGAATACAAAATTACAAACTCTTTTAGTTCAGTTGATAATGTTACTGCTCTACTAGTTCATTTGGTTATGTTTTAACATATTGTTATTGGTTTTAATATGTTATTTTATTTTATTTCTTATATTACTAATTTATTTATTTATATTATTTATTATTTTTACGCCTCTCTTCGCTCGGACGCGCACCTTAAGTGCGCCTTGCGCCTCGGACGATATGGACCCTTTACATCTCAAGTGCGCCTTACGCCTTTGACTACCTTGCCGTTTTTAATCCCAACCAAACGTTTAGTAGCAAAATCTTCGTACAAATATATCCTATCCTTAAGATACTTCATATCATGAAGAGAGATAATATTGCAACTTTTTGTCAGGAGAATTTGAAAACATACACCTTATGTGTGTACACTGCTGATGTATGTACACTGTGGTGTTTGTACCATGTTATATCCTATGTATTAAAGATTAGCTATTTTGCATGCTACCTTGCTGATGATGGTTTACAGAAAGCAATTAGATTGGTAAAATAATTGTGGACTGCAATATGACACTTTGCTTTCATATCGTACCATTGTGTTTTAATTCTGATAACAATCACATGCAAAAAATAAATCTCAGTTACTTGCTAGCATGCATTCAACTATACATATTGTTAGCATGAAAAGGATGACTACTTTGCCTATTTTCAATAGCACTTTCACATGTTAGAATGCAGCAGTAGCTTGCTTCCAAAATTTTACATTTGACATATTTAATACAAATGAAAAGCATGAACTAATGTTTCTTGTGTTATCTCAATGTCTACCCAGATACCCAATTTGAGCAATATATCTTTCTTGTTTAGCGTTTGTCTCATGGACACAAGGCTGTCCACTTCAATCAACTCCTACTTGATAATTGGAAGTATTTTAGGAAAATGAATGTTGATTGATTTACAAGGCAAGAGATAACAAAAGCATATGGCATGATGATGCTTCGTATATCCTACTCTTAACTTCAGTTTGTTTTAGTAGCAAATGATAGTAGTTGTGGGACAGTGATTTTTTATTATCAGTAATGAGGGTGTTTTATTAATAACCGCCTATCCAAGTAGTTGCAGGACAGTAGTTACAAACTAGACGGAAGCGGGTAGCTTCTTTAATAACAGGAGTAGGTATGCATCCTATCCACAAGCAGCAACAACAAGACAGCTTTTATCACAAGCTTTTAGGAGCGGCTACATGAACCTTTTCTTCCAGTAGCACTGTGAAGAACCATTTCTAGCATAAGCAACTACAATATCATGTGTAATTGTGTCAATCTATGTCATTTCGGTCTACCCGTAATTCTAGTATCTCCTTCAAGTAAGATCCTAACTTTTCTGTTGCACATAACCACCTCTAGCTTTAAGATGAATAGACTTCCTCGTGTCATAACATTTATGACATTTTTCAGTGGTTACATGTTTTCATACCCTCTCATGTTTCCACATTTTTTTGTCTGTTCAACATTCCGATCCACAAAGTATGTTGGTCTTAGCTTATAGAAAATTTTGTTCCACTTTCGAGGATACTCTATGCTTAAGAAGCATTCTAAAAGCAGTTTTTTTACTTTGATTCTATGAACATCATCATCCTCAAACTCACCGTCTTGATGAATAACTGGTCCTAAATATAACAACAACAACAACAAAAAAGAGTTTGATGGAGGACCAGATCTATTAGTTATTTCTTTTGGTTGTTTGTTATTTTTTTTAGATTAGTCCAAATAAGGATAATTTTTATCAATTAGATCAATAGGATTTTTTTTATGCTTATCTTTAAAGATATAGCCACACATGGCTGTAAAATCTCCTGTAGTTTGAACTTTTAGATCATTCATGAATAAAAGTGAATTTGTAGAGGTATGAGAGTTGCCACCTAAATTCCACCAATTTGTTAATCATATTTTCATCTTGTCATTTCTAAATGAAGTCGCATCCCTGCATCAACAGATTGACCGTTATTTGAAGAGTCAAAAGAATCCGAGGCCATAGAATACGGCTTCCCTTTCCGCTTTCACCATCGACATCGCTTCGGGTTGGATTTTCGAGTGCAGAAGTTCTCAACATCGAGATTCGACACGATCCGCACGCCATCAAAAGTCTGATATCACAAATCAATCTTATACTTTACAATTTTGTTATGATTACATTATGATAAATTAATGTTAATACTAACTATTCACAACTCATAAAGCATTTGCGCCCAATTTGTCATAAAATCCCTAATATCAAAATCCACCTAGGGCAATCCTATTTTCTTTGGGTCTCGTCTTGCGTCACCTTTATCCAAAACTGTCAGGTAGGCTTTATCAGTCCTCTTCTTCCATTCAGATCTGGCAAGGGTAATGTCCTCTATAACGCTTAAGAAAAACTACATCATTTTTTAAAACTTCAAACCATGTTCGTCTAGGCCTACCTCTACTCCTAGTGGCTCCATTAACTACTATACCATCACTCCTTATGGAAGCATCTTGGCCATCAATTTGAACTACTAGTCATTTCACTTTTATTAAAGCTTACATTTCGTATAATCTATTTTTCTTCCTGTTGATTACATATCTTCTAGATTTTAGAACTTCTCCCTGTATTCCTATTAAATAATCTTTCAAATCTCATCGATAACAAAAAATCATCTAGAATAACATCAAGCCTAGGTTGTCAAATGAGAGATGTATCATGTATTGATTTGCTTGATTATCTTCTCGTGTATCATATCCTACTGTATTGTGTACTGTAAGATACATTACTTTTTCTTGCACAGTAAATTTGATTGGAAATATAAGACTGAAACTAGCATAATGCTACATATATGGATACTGTAATGAATAGTTTCTAGATGTCGTGCTTTTTAAGATCTGAGAACCGTATGACCCACTACAGTTGCATTATATGTGGATCACCTGGGATCACATTGCTAGTCAGAATAACAAACAATGATCAAATATCGGTATTAAAAAGCTAAGGAATCTTTTCATCAAGCTTAAGCTGAGAGTTATCTTTGGACCCTACTTCTTTGTACATATCTTGGATACACATAACTGGTGTAATGCTTTGAAGATACTTGGGAAGTATTGGATTTCTTTTCATATTCGCAAAAAGGTGTTCAAAGGATTATCGCAACAACAACAAAGCATTCATCCAAATTTTTGGTTTGGCGTTTGTATCCTCTTCTTCCATTATCCTTTTTTAAAACATCAATCCATTTTATGTTTAGGCGTACGTCGAATTCTAGCGGCTCCTTTGAAGTACAAGCTCCTCCTTACTGGGCCATCTATTCATTTGCAATGCGCACGTCCAAAACACACGTAAGACCATCTATTTACATATGTGCTTTGGGGATCACATAATACGAGAATTTCGAGAACATTTCAACACGAACTTTATTGACTAGTGTTCCATAACATGCTTTTACTTACTCGGGTCGGACGTTGCTCGCTGGCTTTCAGTTGCAGATGAGGTGGGCTTGTAGTTATAGTTTGCCGATGGCGTAACCTCGTCGAGCCCTATCTCCCGTTCCAGCGTGCTCTTGAAATCTCTCGACACTTCCTGCAATAACAGCACACAACCATCAGCACAGCTTCATTATTATCAGGTACTAGCGAACGTACAGAGAACTGTCACCCACCACCAACCTGAAGTTCCTTAATCGTCGGCTGGAATGCGCGCAACGTCTTCCCCAAGTTCCGAGCTACCTGCACGGTCACGAGAGACATGGTTAAAGAAGAAGAAGAAAAAATTGCAAAGAATTGTTTTTCTACTTGTTGACAAAGTAAATTTGCAAGAGTGACCGACTGACCGACCTCTGCTAGACCTTTGGGGCCGAAGACCAGCAAAGCGACGACACCGATGACCAGAGCTTCCGGAGCTCCAACTCCAAACAGTGAAGCATATACCAATCCTCTTCTTCTACTGCTTCGTTTCCCCTTCTTTTCTGCATGTAGAAAACAACACAACTGTGTGAGAGAGAGAGAGAGAGGGGGTGAAACAAAAGAAGAAATTCCATGAACATGCTAACCGACCGGAAGTAGTTTGACGGGAAATTGAAGGGAAAGGGAGAGGCTTGAGAGAAACCCATCGGGAGAGGGGCTGAGAAGGAGGAGAAGAAGATTTGAATGATGGTCTCGAAGAAGAGAGGAGGAGGAGGAGAGTGGGGGGTTGTCTTGTTTGGGAATAGCAGCAGCAGAATGGCGCGGCGGTGGTAGGTGAGAGATTGGCCGCTGCGGCCATCATCTTCACTTCTTCTTTTTTGTCTCAAGAAATGGAGATGCAGACGATGAGGAGGAGGAAGAGGTGTGTGGCAGCCATGTTGAGTTGAGGACTTGAGGTGGGGGCAATTTGGTCAATGCCTACTATAACTTTCTTTTTTCTTTTTTTGAGAAAATTTTATATTGAGGGATGATTTTAGGGCAATTAGCAAAGGCATTTTTTAGGGGCACCTCCACATTTACTAAGGGGCAGCCCTTACTTAGGGGGCAGCCCATTTGGTGGAGATTCTACTAGGGGGCAGCCCAAATTTTACTAGGGGCAGCCCAACCCCCCAAACTCAAATTTCCTATTCATTTCATCATTTCCTCTCTCTTTCCTCCAAAAGAAAAAGAAGAAGAGCTCTCTCTCCCTCTCCCTAAACCCTAGAAAATTCTCCTCCACCACTCTAATCATAATTCCTCCACCAAATTTCTTTCAAGAACACTCCCACATTCGACGAGATGACACGCAAGTCGAAGAAATCGGATTCTCGGTACGTTTTTCCCTAATTTCTTCAATAATTTTCTACATTTTATTCGAAACCCTAGAATAGTTTTAATTGTCTAAAAACTTTTGATAATTTAGGTTTAGAATGTCTTTAGGGTTTATGAATGCCATTTTTGAACACGACAAACCCACAATTTCTCTTAAAACCCTAATCCTAGAAAACGACAAACTAGCGAGTCGTTTGTCTGTTGGCCGAGTACAGTAGGACTGCCAAGCTTGTGGCAGTCCACATGTAAACAAGGACTGCCACAGGCCTGGCAGTCCTCTTTCAATAGAGGACTGCCAGGACTGTGGTAGTCCTTGTTTACAAGTGGACTGTCACATGCTTGGCAGTCCTACTGTACTCAGTTCTGGGGGTGGGGGATAGGGGGTAAGAGTTCTATTTTAGTTTGCATTAGTTATTAATTGTACGGTCGTACAATCCAATGTTCTATAGGGGTAACAGTCCTCCGGACGCACCAAAAAGAATACGTTCCACCGCGTCAAAGCGGAAGGAACGCGCGGAACGTCCTCTTGAGCGTCCGATTACAATTTCCGAACCGGAGCGCCAAGGTCGGGCTGGGACACGGAGACCCCCACCGGTTGCACAAGCTCGGTCGAAGCAACGAGCTCGTACTCCTTCTCCTTCTTCCAGTGATGACGACGACGTGCCAATTAGCCAACTCCTGCCACCCCGTCAAGCTGGTTCTGCTCCATCTGAGGAGGCCGGTCCTTCTGAGCCGCCTGTCCGCCCGCCAGGTTGCTCAATGTTGGCTTCTTTTGAGAACCATATTGCATATGCAATATGGAAGGACCCGGTATGTACATTACTTTTGTAAGCTAGCAGTTTAGTATATGATATCTATATGTATTTCATATGTTTTATGTTTTTATATGTTGTTTGATATACAGAGGACATATCGCATGCTTAGGGCTGTGAGTCACGGAAAGAAAACCGTGTCTTGGCCGTTTAGAAGCTTACCGGAGGCCGTCCAGGAGAAAATCGTACCGAGCGGTTTGCATAATTTGGCTGATAATGCCTATAGGACAATGGATAGTGCCCTGATATCCGCCTTTGTGGAGAGATGGCACCCGGAGACCAACACGTTTCATCTCCCATACGGGGAGATGACCATTACCCTTGACGACGTGTACCAGATACTGGAGCTACCAGTTACCGGTCGCGTCATGACCAAAGAACATTACAGAGATGAAAAATCGACAAAATGGTACTCGAAGATCGTGAAGTTTGTCTCAAGTAACCTTGGACTTGAGGAAACTAGTTTTACCACTCTCCCGGGCTTCAATAAATCATATGGAATTCCTCTGGCATTTCTGGTGGAGCACTTCACGAATATGGAATTGGATGAGGATGATGATGAGTTGGTCGACGCGATGGCCCGTGCTTACATGTTGTTCGTCCTAGGAACGGTGGGCATTTCGGACAAGTCTGGAACCTCGATAAATGCGAGGTACATGCTCAATTTATTGTTCGTGGATGACTTCATCGATATATCGTGGGGTAGCGGTATTCTCGCCTATCTTTACCGCGAGCTCGGCATCGCATCCCGTGTCGGAACTAAGACAATTGCTGGATGCCAGACTCTGCTACATGTAAGAAAACTTTCAACGATTTAATCTCGTATACTTCATTTTGTTGTTTATATTTTGTGACTATTAACTTATAAATTGAATAGGCATGGATATACGAGCACTTTTCGATGCTCAGGCGGGGTGACCAGAACCCAATCTATTTTGAACACCTTCCTAGAGTGGCTCGATGGAGGTCGGCCCAGGTGGAAACCAAAGATTGGCAAATCCTGGCTTCCATTCGTGAAGTGCTTGACAATTTGGTACCAGAAGAGGTAATAAATTGGAACTAACCTTATTTTTTCATGTTAAGTTTATTTTGCTGTTAACTGTTTTTCTACATATATTTTGGGATCCATACCGGGATTTTCGCAAGGGGAGTCGTGTCACGCCCCAGAACCAGAATACTGGAGAGCGGGGGCAGACATAGCCAGCTACGTATAACGGAATGGAATCCACACCGCTTTACGGTCACGGCTGTCTAGATATGTGAGGGTTTCACTACAATCCATCAGTCTCTTAAGGTCATAAAATAGCCTATTGTCTCAATCTCAACCAACTAATAATAATCACAAGATATCAGATCTCCAAATATATAATTGTAAGGCGTCCCAAACATTACATATCCAGATGATCATGAAGCTAGTCGTTACAAAATGTGAGGACTAGCAAGAGTTTAGTCATACATGATCAACCCCCGGGGCTTGTCAATCATGTTACAGCCCGTAGGCAGACAGTAAGTAAGTACAATCGAGCTAACACTTGCTCGTCGGCTAAACGCCTCAAAAGAATAATTTACAATATTACAGTGGGAGAACAAAAGAAACCCACTCGATGCCCTGGTTACGCCTGGTGACCACCATCGGGCTGGAAGACAGGTAGATCCTTTGCTGCTGCTCCGGTATCTGGCCATACAAAACCAGCTGGGTCAGACCCCAGAAAGAGCAAGTGCCACAAAGGAGGCCACGAAATAAGAACAAAAGCCAGCAATCAGCACAATAATATAATTACATAATAAGAGACAGTAATTTAAGAAAAGCATGATGGGTAAATATAAAAGACAATCTTGCATAGAATCACTAAAAGACATGACATATGGAAAAGCATGACAGGATGATATACGATGAGATAACCATGGGACTATTCAGATAGCTAGGTTACAACCCGTAAACCAAACAAGGACCGGGGTTGTAACCCTTCGTCTGAACGGAACTTGGTTTCTCTCACCATTTATCAGTAAGATAAATATAAAAAATCAGGTCAAGTAACAATCTGGAGTGACAATCATTATAGTGACAATCTGGAGTGACAATCATTATAGTGACAATCTGGAGTGATAATCATTATAGTGACAATCTGGAATGACAATCATTATAGTGACAATCTGGAGAGACAATCCTTCAATCATTCTGGTACAATCTTACAATCAATCAATTCTAGACAATACTATACTGGACTAGACTCCATCCAAGCAATCACGGCCAATCATTGCCTACGGCTTTCTACATTAACTAACTAGGGTTATCACAATCCTATTACTAGCAAGATACAATGAGATGCTCCAAGTAGTCACAGGCCCTGCAGCTATCCAGGTTATCCAGGCAATCATTATAGTGACAATCTGGAGAGTACAATGCATTATAGTGACAATAGAGTTCAATCATTTAAGTGACAATGGTGGGTGCCCCACATAACAGTGGGCTGGAAATGTGCCCTACTCGTCGGCAGGCTACAAGTCCAAACATTTGCGGCCGGGATAACGGGATTGCCTGTAACTGGGGAACATCTCTTCATGACTAGTGAATTATACTAATTATTAACCTTAGTCCAATTCAGTAGGTACTCCTGACCGTGGTACTCAGGAGTCCCCTCCTAGACATGATGCAAGACAGGACAAGTAGATTATTTGTACAAGCACAATCGCCCACGGTGTCAGAATTAATTATACAGGTCATGTCATGTCAGGTAGCCGTCGCAACAGCTATTCAAGATATATCAGGTCAGGTTATCATATCAAGTGTACTAGTCAGGAGTGCGCCACGACGGGCCACTTATCAGGTCATGCTCAATTATCAATTCCAAACATATCCAGTAAAATCAAGTTCATGACAAAAGGCGTAAGGATATAAAATGGGCATAAAATATCTAATAAAATATCAAAAGACAGGGTTAGAGGAGAGCCAAGCTTAAAGAAATAAGACCAAAACTTCAAGAACCAATGGGTTAAGCAAGGGGTCAGGGGAGCAGCGTACAAAAAGTCACGCACGCTACAGGGAGCAGCGTAGGTGAAAGTCACGCACGCTACAGGGAGCAGCTGCGTGAAAAGTCACGCACGCTCAAGGAAGCAGTGTACGTGAAAGTCACGCACGCTACAGGGAGCAGCTGCGTAAAAAGTCACGCACGCTCAAGGAAACAGTGTACGTGAAAGTCACGCACGCTACAGGGAGCAGCTGCGTGAAAAGTCACGCACGCTCAAGGAAGCAGCTGCGTGAAAAGTCACGCACGCTCAAGGGAGCAGCGTACATGAAAAGTCACGCACGCTCAAGGGAGCAGCGTACATGAAAAGTCATGCACGCTCAAGGGAGCAGCGTACATGAAAAGTCACGCACGCTCAAGTCTGCGTACGCACAAAAGCACGCACGCAGGGGACACGCCTCCAACAGGAAGCGTATCCAAGGCTCAGTGGCGTAAGCTAAGAAGCTCAGCACACTGCTCACTGTCTTCTCCAAACAGCAAGAACACCATGGTGATCCCAAAGCTTCAAAGCATCATAACTTGGCCATCTGAACTCTAAATCCAGATTTCTAAAGTTCTAACCAGGGTGGAATTGAATGATCTTCCACATAGAAGCATCAAAAACCCATAAAATCCAACTAAAGTAGATCAAACCATGCAAAATCCGAAAATAAGAAAACTTAGATCTAGAGCAATGGAGACACCAAATCACAAAAAGCCAAGAACTAATGTTGATCACCATGTCCTAATCTAGCTAATGGACCAAGAAAATAGGGTTCTCATGAAGTGGCAAGGTGCACTTGCCTAGGGTTGGGAGAGTTGTGGAGGAAGGAGAAGAAGAAGAAGAAGGAAATAAATGGTGGTGGTTATGAGGAGAGAGAGTGGTAGGTGGTGTTATAAAGAGGGGGAGTTGTGGTGGGGATGAGGGGTAGCATAGGTTAAGGTGCTCCATTACATAAACCAAACCGAACCAACCCCATAAAACCGAGCCAAGCCAAAAACCCAAATACAAGAAATACCGAAATTCCACAAGCTGAGAAAAAAAAATACATGCCAAAAATCCAGATACGAGTATAAATACGAAATACGAGAAATACGAAAAATGAGGGTGACAAGTCGTGCCATCCAACCAGTTTCTTTATTTCATGGCATGATCACATGCTATGATATCAAGGAGCCGTACATGCCTGATCGTGTACTTCGGCAGTTCGACTTCGTGCAAAGTGTGCCGAAGCGCACACAACAGATATTGGAACCTCCCCGCGGGACCCAACCATTGAACTACAAACCGGCGTATTTCGACTGGGTGACCGACTTCTACTCCGAGTGGCAAAGGCACCTGCTTGGGGAAGATGAGAGCCAACCGGTCACCCAGATGGCCGACTGCACCAAGGAGTACATGCCGTACTTCCGGCGGGTCGGACATCCCAAGTTGTTGAACCCTACAAACCCGGGTCCCGCGGCCGTAGTAGCTGTTGGAAATCTTCCTTCGAAAAATATCTTGTATGCTTCATTGGTGAAGATGGTGAGTTCCGCATTAGTAGTTAGTTCGAGATTTTCATGTTTGTATACTAAATTCAATTATACTTTTATTTACAGTTTAGAAGGACGAAGGAACTGGCCAAGACACTTCGGAGCGCTTGCCAAAGTGACACTAGTGTCTTGGTCGACACTAGTACCTTGGTCGCCAACGAGCTTGAGCGCATCGACGACGAGGTTGAGTTCCCATTCATGCGTAATGCGGAGTCTCGTTCTGTAATGCCTGTAGTTCGTATTACGTATTTTGGTATACGTGTACGTATTCTTGACTCGTATTGCGTATTTTCCTGCATGGTTATTTTGGCATGTCATTGGTTATGGCTTAGCTTGGTTCGGCTTAGCTTGGTTTGGTTTGCTTGTGGGTTCATCATGAACCAAAAGAAAACCCCTACCTACCACCACCACTACCCTTTATTAACCCATTTCCCCTTTCTCTCTCTTCATTATTCTTCTTCTTCCCTATCATAACTTCTTCAACCACCAGGAGAAAGAGAGAGAGAGCTTAGGCAAGTACAAACTTGCTTCATGATGGATCTCAAGTTTTATTGTTCCATTCTCTTCCTTACTTGATTCTAAGCCTCTTTAGAACTTGACATTTTTGGATTTGATGGATGGATTCTTGTAGATCTAAGTTTGTAAACTTTTCGGTTTTTCTTGGTTTTGATCTTTAAAACTTGGTTATTTTCGAAAACTAGTGTTTCTATGTTGTAGAGAATTCAATTTCATACAGTTTTGGCTTTTGTTTCACTTGATTTCGGCTTCGGATGAGGAAGTTATGGCCAAAACAATTTCTGGTCATTTCTAGGTTCATCTGCAGCATAATCAGCATGTCGCAGAAGGCGCATGTCGCAGAAGGCGCATGTTGCAATGAAGTGCATGTCGCGGTAGCCGCATATCATGTCGCAGAAGGCGCATGTCGCAGAAGGTGCATGTTGCAATGAAGCGCATGTCGCGGTAGCCGCATATCATGTCGCAGAAGGCGCATGTCGCAGAAGGTGCATGTTGCAATGAAGCGCATATCGCGGTAGCCGCATATCATGTCGCAGAAGGCGCATGTCACAGAAGGCGCATGTTGCAATGAAGCGCATGTCGCGGTAGCCGCATATCATGTCGCAGAATGCGCATGTCACAGAAGGCGCATGTTGCAATGAAGCGCATGTCGCGGTAGCCGCATATCATGTCGCAGAAGGCGCATGTCGCAGAAGGCGCATGTTGCAATGAAGCGCATGTCGCGGTAGCCGCATATCATGTCGCAGAAGGCGCATGTCGCAGTAGGCGCATGTTGCAATGAGACGCATGTCGCGGTAGGTGCATATCATGTCGCAGTTGAGCCACATGAGGCGCATGTCGCGATAGGCGCATATCATGTCGCGCATGAGCCGCATTAAGGCGCATGTCGCAGTAGGCGCATATGGTGTCGCAGTTGCCTACATATCGCAGAATAGGCCGCATAATGCATATTTCGACTATTTCTAACTGTTATATGTCCTAATTGACCAAATTGTGGCTCAAATTTCTCCCAACTCCCAACATGGAAGTTGTAGATCTTTTTCCTTGGCATCAAGAATATGTCACTAGTTATTTTATGCAAGTTTTCCTCATTCATAATATTGTAAGAATAGAACACGATAGTGGCCCGCTGTGGCGCACTCTTGACAAGTAAACTGACATGATATATCTCGGCATGCTGTTACGACAGCCAGCCTGACATGACAAGTATGAAAGACTTGGACACCGTGTGCGATTGTGTTTGTACAAATAAACCAGTACTGTCTTGCATCATGTCTAGGATGGGGACCCCTGAGTACCACGGTCAGGGGTACCTACTGAAATTGACTAAGGCTAATTAACTAGAATGATTCAGTAGTCATGAAGAGATTCCCAGCTACAGGCAATCCCGTTATCTGGGCGCATTCAGTAGACTTGTAGCCTACCGACGAGTAGGGCACATTTCCAGCACACAGTTATGTGTTGCATTCTTCCTAAATAGACATTCGACCTGGATAACCGGATGGTCTGCAGGGCTTGTGGCTGTCGGGATAATCTTATTGCATCTTGCTAGTAACTAGGCCTGTGATAACCCTAGTTAGTTAAAAGTATTAAGCCGTACTCTTGATTGGCTGTGATTGATTGGATGAAGTTTATTCCAGCTTAGTCTTATCCTGATCCTGTACAAGATTGTATCAAGACATGATTTCTTGTATCGATAAATGATGGGATACCAAGTTCTGTTCAGGTGAAGGGTTACAACCCCGGTCCTTGTTTGGTTTAAGGGTTGTAACTTGGCTATCTGAATAGTTCCATGGTTATCCTATCATATATCGTCCTGCTTATTGTGCCTGCCTTAACAATAACGACCGGGGGTCCAGTTCTGTTCAGGCGAAGGGTTACAACCCCGGTCCTTGTTTGGTTTAAGGGTTGTAACCTGGCTCCCGGAGCAGTTCTGTGTCCTCTCCTCGTTTATTGTCTTATTGCAACCCCGTGCCATGCTCGTCATGTTTTATCTTACTTCAAGCATGATTAATTATTTATACCGGCATTAACAATAAAGATCAGGGGTCCAGTTCTGTTCAGGCGAAGGGTTACAACCCCGGTCCTTGTTTGGTTTAAGGGTTGTAACCTGGCTTCCGGAGCAGTTCTGTGTCCTCTCTTCGTTTATTGTCTTGTTACCTTATCAATAGTAATTGAGGCGGATTTCTATTCAGGCGAAGGATTGCAACCCCGGTCCTTGTTTGGTTTAAGGGTTGCAGTCTGGCTACTTGAATGGTTTCTCCGTGTTCAATATATATTTGTTATCTCAGCTATTATCACTATCTTAAATTACCTTTACTATTTATTTGTGATATGCTGGTTTTAGTTCCTAAGTGAAGCCTCCTTTGTGGCACTTGCTCTTTCTAGGGTCTGACCCAGCTGGTTTTGTGTGGCCAGATATCGGAGCAGCAACAGAGGATCCACCTGTCTTCCAGCCCGATGGTGACCACCAGGCGTAACCAGGGCAACGAGTGGGTCTATTTTTGTCCTCCCACTTTATTGTAAAATTATTCTTTTGAGGCGTTTAGCCGACGAGCACGTGTTAGCTCGGTTGCATCTTTACTTAATGTCTGCCTACGGGCTGTAACATGATTGACAAATCCTAGGGTTGATCATGTATTGACTAAAACTCTTGCTAGTCCTGACATTTTGTACGACTAGCTTCATGATCATCCAATATGTAATGTATGGGACGCCTTACTATTGTATATTTGGTGCTCTGACATCTTGTAACTACTATTACTTGCTTGTGGTTGAGACAATAGGCTTGTTCATGACCATAGAAGACTGTTGGCTTGTAGTTAAACCCTCATGTATCTAGACAGCCGTGACCGTATAGCGAGGTGGGTTGCACTTTAATATACGTAGCTGGCTATGTACGCCCCCGCTCTCCAGTATTTTGGTTCTGGGGCGTGACACGTTCGAAGGCCCGCCATGATATGTAGTATGATTGTCTAACGTCTGGCTGTATGATGTTGAATACTTGTGTCCGTCTTTTAAACTATTTTTGATGTGTGTTGGATATGTTGGATATGTGATATGTTGGATATGTGATGTTTTTCATGTTGGATATGTGATATGTTGGATATGTGATATGTTGGATATGTTGGATATGTGATATGTTGGATATGTGATATGTTGGATATGTGTTGGATATGTGATATGTTGGATATGTGATATGTGTTGACACTATTTGTGTTGGATATATGATATGTGTTGACACTATTTGTGTTGGATATATGATATGTGTTGACACTACTTGATATGTGTTGACACTACTTGAAACTGTGGCAGTCCTACTTGAAATGTTCTGTGATTTGATCACAGGACATCAAGTGTAGGACTGCCCTGTGTGTGGCAGTCCTAGCTAAAATGTCATGTGATCACATATCCAACATGAAAAACATATCACATATCCACCCAAAACACACATGTATAACACCCAGATAAAAGACATATAACACATGGATAAAAGTAAGAAACATATATTGGACTTCATATTTCATAGTTTAATGTATACAAAAGTGGTACTCTATAACCAAAATGCCAAAAAGTATACAAAAGTGCTCCTCCATATAACACATTGATACTCAGTCGATTTCGACGTCACAGTGGTCTGCAGGTAAGTCTCTTGGCTCCTCAAAGTTCAACAACTTCTTACAATGGTCGATTTGATGATCGAAAGGTGTGGTCCAAGCTCTGGCTTCGACCGGTGCTCTTTTGTACCAAACTGTTGAAGGTGGAGGAATCGGAGAATGACCGATCATCTTTAGTATGACGAAGTGATCACCGATGTGACCTATAGTACATAGGTTAGAATGTTCGTGGTCCGGCGGAGGTGCGCACATCGGAAAGATTGTTTCTCTAATACCCATCGAGAAAATTACGAGAGGTATCATGTACCTATTGGCAAATAAATAGCCGGCAGACGGGACTGACATGTAGTGGTCTGTTCCGGTAACACTGTCGGTGCAAGGGATACTTAACAACAAACTTGCAACCGTTTCTTCGCTTAGGAGACGGGAGTAGAATGGAAGACGAGTCTCTAACTCCTCGTACAGCTCCTGCCTCACCTGTCTCCATCCGTCTTTGACATCATAGCCAAGATGTCTTGCAAGCACATGGAATCCACAATGGCCATCACCGGGGACATCGACAATAGACCAAATGTATCGGCGAACCTCAGGTTGGAATTTATCAATATACAAACTCAGTGTTTGGCTTGCAACGGTATCTTCTCTTGGGCGGTCCATTTTCTCCATTTTTTGGCGAATGACAAGCTTGCCCTTCCGTGCGGGCGGAGCTTGCTGTAATCTTCGTTTAACATGCTCAAAGTGCGATAGATCTCTTCTAGTTGACTCCAGCCTTCTCTTCTGTGAAATAGTAAATCTTGTTTGAGGTCTGCCTTTAGGATTAGAAACAACGGTCGGCTCATGCATTGTAGTAGTGACCGGACATACAATTTCTTGCATTTTAAGCTCAATGGACTGCCGCTCCGCTGCTACTGAGGCTAACCACCTTGCGTGGAGAAGTTTCAGTTGTGGCAAAGAGAAGAAATCATCGTCCGTCTTCACCACAGGCATCATAGACAACTGCCTCCAACGTTGATCGACTGCTTCTACTCGAATAGGAATGGATTCACGGCGATATTCATTAATCTGATGTGCACAAGGGAGGCCTAGTGTATGTCGATGTACACACCCGCAAACTTGGGGATCAAACCTGACATCCTTCGACCTTTCAATCTCATCACATATTAATGTCAATGTCGTGTGTGATACCACGCGAACTAAAGCATCTAACATTATATTCCTTCTATGCTCATGCTTGACTATATTTAAGCTCATCTCAAATGATGCCTTAATTTCATTCACCGTCAGGCCTACCATAAGATGTACAGCTTGCCAAACAGAGACAAAGTTGCCGAGAGATGATTTTAGTTGTCTCTTCACTATAGAGTGTGCTCCTTCGACACGGTTGGTAGTTGTCGTGCCGTAATGCTTCACCAAATTCGTCCATGCTAAGACGAAGTATTCTTTGTGCGGTTCAATCCATGTATCTTTGATGTATGAAATGCATGCCGGCTCCCTCGTCTCCCACTTTTCCTTGAACATGTACCATGCGGCGTCGTAACTGTCAATCGTAGAGGCTCGCCACACACAATTCCAGTCATTGGAGAATTCTTGAAAATTTTGCATGTCAATTTTACCTTCCTCCTTCTGAAACTTCAACTTACATTGGGCTTCAATATAAACAAAGAAGTCAATTTTAACTGTAAATCCTTTCGTTGCAAGGAACATGCTTGATTACTAGGTGTTCTATTTGATGTTTTACATATTCTCTGTTGTTTGTCACACATTTATCCTCTGGTCTTAATTGAAATTCTCATATTTCCTTGGACACAGAGGACTGCCACAAATGTGACAGTCCTTCATATTTATAGGACTGCCACAAATGTGGCAGTCCTTCACATATATAGGACTGCCACATCTGTGGCAGTCCTATATATGTGAGGGACTGCCACATTTGTGGCAGTCCTCTGTGTCAAAGTCCAATTTTTGACCCGAAGTAAATGTTAAGTGTAGTTACCACGAGGGTTTCCGATGCGTCGAAGTGTTCTTCGGAAGTTGTGGGAGGAGAGTATCCAGCATTTGATGGTCCCCGGCTGTTCCATTTTCTATTTTTTTCTACATTAAACACAAAATTCAACTTTTATATGTAAAATTTAGGTTAAAACTTAAAATATTACACAAAAATAAATTCGACGACTTACAAATTAATGGGAGAAGTGATTGACACTGTATTCTACCATAAATTTTAGGTTGGGGGACAATTTCACCTAGCTAGGGTTAATTATAGGTTTATATGAGGAGAAAAAAAAAAGGAGTGGAGGAAGAGAAGTAGTAAAGGGAGGAAGAAAGAGAGAGATGAAATCTAAAATGAAATTGGCTTATATAGTGTTTTTTGGGCTGCCCCCCTAGTAAAAAAAATCCAATGGCAAACTTGTAATTTTTTGAAAAAAAATTTGGGTTGCCCCTTAGTAAATGTGGAGGTGCCCTTATAAATTACCTTAGCAAATAGGGAGGAGAAGTTTCGCAATGGAAAGGATGGAACGCCAACTCTACTGGCACCTGAGAGTCATCTGGGAGTGTGTGTGCGTGTGTGTGTGTGTGGGGGGGGTGGTGGGGGGGGGGGGACGGAAAATTCGTCCCCCTCTCCCCCCCCCCCCCCCACCCCCCCCCCCCCCCCCCCCCCCCCCCCCCCCCACACACACACACAAAAAAATAAACAAACTTTTTTATATTTTTCTTTTTCTGATCCATGCGAAAGTATAAATCTTATGTTAAGAAAGTGTATATTTGAAGTAGAAAAGTACTATGCATATGTATTTTATTTTTATGCTAGATTTATTTGAAACTCCTACTTTTTAGACAAATAATATTACGTACGCGAAAGTAGTCAAATTCATACTTCCATATTTGTTTGAAAAAGTAAATAAAGGTTCATTACACTAATAATAAACACTAATTAATATCTAATTAAATTATTAATTATTTATAAATACAAATTATTTAACTTTTTTAGTTTAACAAATATTTTATTAACTAATTATAATGCAAGTATTATGTGAAAATGTGTATTATATGTTGGAGTGTTTGTGGTGTCCAATACATTTTCAGAATGCTTCCAAACTACATGGTTCCTAGTTAATTATTTAACGGCACGGTCCACATTTGTCTAATACATCCAAAATTGATATAAAACCAAATTATTAATTAAGAACTTTTACTAATTATTTTATTTATTACAAATTAATATACCAAAATAATAATTTTTAATTAAAAAATGTGCAATTTCAGTCCACAACCTAAAGAAAAAAACTAAGATATACGATACCCATAAACTTTCAACATGAAGCAGCCAAAAATAATTCAAACACTAGGCCTCGTTTGGTTCGCGGAGTCAGGTCCTTGGAAAAGGAAAGTCATTCCTTTTCTGTGTTTGAATGTCAAATAAAATGAGTAGAAAAGAAAATTGACTTCCGAGAGGAAGAAAAATATGGAGGCAAATAGTTTTCCTCACCAATCCAAGGATTCACTTTTCCCATCTAAGGATTCATATTACCTTCCAATTTTTTTGACAATTTCAAACACCGGAAAGGAAATTGATTGCAATTGCAATTTTTCAAAGAAAAGAAAAGAGGGAAGAAAAACACCGATGTTGTCGTACACATCAATACCTTTGACACCTTCGCCTGCTGCAGAAAACTTTGATACACAATGAGGTAGTTTTGATACCTCCTTTGTATAACAAGTAGCCTATATCTTACTTTGTAAAACGTGTGGACATAAAATTTAAAGATAGACTCACTTGTCATACAAAATTTTTGATACTTCTTTCTGTATCAAAGTTTTACTCTCGCCCTGGTACCTGACTCGAGAGCAGTGATCATTCTGTCCATACACCGTTCTGGAGAACCTATCAGCCAGCCGTCTCGATTAGTCTAAAACGGTACTGAGACCCTGCTCGGTTATCTGTTGACTCATCGACTAGCATTCAAGTTTGAAATATCCTTCGACCCCCGACAAACGCACTCTTGCATCTTGATAACTTGACATAAACATGTCGACAGGGACACAAAATTTTAACGGACACTTAAAAGTTTAACACGAAAACACAAAACAAACAGTTCAAAAATTAACAGAAAGTAACGTTAATCTCAATCTCAGGTCTATTTGAGCACCATTAGCAAGCAATCTCTCTCTCTCTCTCTCTCTCTCTCCATATATATATATATATATATATATATATATATATATATATATATATATTGGAACCAGGTAAATTATTTCTGGAATCGCTTCCACTGGAATTCGAACTCCTGACCACTTGGGCTACATGCATCTCTCTTAACCACTAAGCTAGAGGTCATTTGCCCCATATATATATATATATATATATATATATATATATATATATATATATATGTGTGTGTGTGTGTGTGTGTGTGTGTGTGTGTGCACTACAACTCTACCCGCGTACCCGTATGTGTGCATGTGCACCGTGCGTGCATGTGCGTACCCGAGCAGCACACTTTACTAGATGGGAGGGCTTGGAGGAAGGACAGCCCCTATTATGGAGCCTTGTTGCGTATATCGGACCGGTCTTCACGCGCTTTTAAATTTGAAATAAAATAGTATAATCATAAAAAATTTGCAAATAATTTCTATATAAAAAGAAAAATTATATAAATATATCTCTAACTAACTAGGCTCAGCGGTCGGCTGAGGAGATTCAGGAGGCGCAGACGGCGATGTGGAGACTTCAGAAGAAGATGGTGAAGGCGGCCGCGAAGCTTGCGACCTTTGGTGCCAGTCTGTCCTACTTAGGCTAGCACAATCTTTTTTTTAATTATTTACAAGTTTACCATCCTGAAAAAAAGCTTCAGGCTAGTCAAATTTTTTCAAGGCTGTTAAAAAATTTGACAGTCCTTCTTATTGGAAGGACTATCAAAAATTTGGCAGTCCTTTCTATAGGAAGGACTGTCAAAATTTTGATAGTCCTTTCTATTGGAAGGACTGTCAAATATTTTGACAATCCTACAAAATTAGGACTGTCAAAATATTTGACAGTCCTCCTCCTCCCTTTCTCATGACAGTCCGCCTCCTCCTCCCTTCCTCCTCTCCTCTACCTCCTCCTCTCATCTCCTCCACCTCCTCCTCCCTTCCTCCTCCGCCTCCTCCTCCCTCGATCTCCTCCTCCTTGACCTCCTCATCGACGGCGAGGAAGTGCGACGGCGGGAGAGCACGACGTTGGCAATAATAACGGCGTGCGGCAGGGGCGTGTGACAGCAGGGGACGCGGCGTGACGTGGGAAGAAAAAATGTGGATTGTCCCAAAGAAAATTTTAGACTATCCCGAGTAAAAATTGCAAAAATCTGGATTATCCTTAAGTAAGGACTGCCCTGAAGTAAAAGTTGTAGTGCCTATAGAATTTTTCTTAAATATATGGTTTTAGTACTTGTACTTGAGAGGTGAAGTTCCATTGGTATCAATGCTTCTAATGCTAAACCAAGTGAACGGAGAAAACTTTGATACAGATGAAGGTATCAAAAAAGTTTTCATACCTCCTTTGTATGACAAGTGGAGTCCCTCTCTCACTTCGTAAAACGTGTCAACATAAAGTTTAAGAATGGGCCCACTTGTTATACAGAGGAGGTATCAAAACTTGGATACCTCCTTCTGTATCAAAGTTTTACTCCCAAGTGAACATTCACAAAACAAATAGTGTCTATAAAAAAAGATCAGCAGCATTAGTACAAGCACTAAAACCATATATTTAAACTCATGGAGAGAATACCTGCAAAAGCATCCATGCCTATTAATGGATACAGGTATACAGATCTAAGCATCAATGCCTATTCATGGAGGATAATAAAGTCACACATATAAAACGATGAACCAACAACATTTCATTATCACAAAGAAAAGTTACAGTTCTTGCGAACAACAAAAACAAACACCACAGACAACAACAGCAACAAAGCCTTTATCCCAAGATTCTGAGGTTGGCTATTTTAATCCTTTTCAACTCAGATCTCATGAAGCTGCCATCAAATTTAACAGGAAAGGCACCAAGTCAAACTAACATAAGCAAATCTAAATCACACGTCGTAACTAATTAATCATATGGGATCTGGATGTATGCAGCATCACACACAAATGGGACGTCAGCGTACATGCCCCCCAAGGCACACCGTATGCACTCGAGAACTGTGAAGAGATAGCCAAATGCAACTGCGGTCCAGAAATGCATCCCGATCTTGCCCCAGTACACAGAAAGTGGCATCCACCGACTGACTGTCCCGATGACCTGGAGTGCGATCTCGAGCAACATCCCCATCACCACGTGGAACCGGAAGAAATGGGGCCATTCTTTCCTCCTTACCACACCAAGGTAGAATAGGAAGAAGTAGGCCATCAGAAACCAACTCGGCAGCATTCCGATGAACTCAAAAAATGGATAGGTCAACCACTCAAAATCCTCTAAGAAGGGGTGGAGGTGATAGGCCGTCTCTGCATACATCCATGTCTCGTGAAGGGGCATGAGGTAAGGGATACATGCAAGGGTTCTCCACCACCACTTGGGCTTTTCGGTCATTGCAGGGTAGCGGAAGCTGTATGGCACATCTTTTGACGCTCTTGGAGCAATTGTCGTCATCTTGTGGCGCCGAGGCAAGACTGGGATGGTGGCCATAAGATGGCTACCATAGTCTCCTTTTAGCAAGGTGGCAGACGCACTTGAGAGGTGGGAGGTAGTGAATTCCCCTCCTGCAACTTCAAATTAACAAAATAAATAGACTGATAGTAACCAAAATACAGCCTTGTCCAAACTATTTTGGGACTGGCCTCATAAATCTTCTTTACCAATCATTTCTATTGATTACCCACTTCTCTCGGTATAAGTTTATATATGTGACTATACGTGACTAACATGAATGATTTAATCACAACATATTTCCACCAACTTCATGATTATATAAGAAAGATATGTCATTCCGTTTTACACTGAGCTCTCTAATAACCAGGCATGTCCTCCCGATTATGCAGGAAAAATAAAGACAAATCCCATCTACTTACGAATTGGATGTCATACGAATTTGCATCCTTTCCTCCCTTCAAAATACCAAAATGACTGAAGAGGGAAATTTGTATATATTATGTTGCAAACTTAATCAAAACAAGGTTAATTGTAAAATAGGAGTAAACCATAGAATTGTATAGCAGAACATTATATCATTCAATTTCGCATAATATATACGAGGTGCTTTCTTCCAAGTCCAGTGTGCTCAATACCATCCAACCATGGAAAAAGACAAACTTGCTTTTTAATTAACTAGTCATTTGGAGATCAAATCCAAGTAATCAATTTGACAACATTATTAATACTTAATAGATTACTGAAACTCCTTTGAAGTTGAATGGAAAATTCTATAAGATGGCTATAAGACCAGCGATGATTTATGGATCATAGTGTTGAGCAATTAAGCAATAACTTGTCCAAAACATTAGTGTAGCATATATGAGAGCTAAGATGGATGAGTGGCAATACAATAAAAGATAGGATAAGCAAGAGAGTATTTGTGGGAAGTTACATGTGGCACCAATTGAGGACAAGAGAGAAAAATTCGTCTTAGGTGATTTGGACATGTACAACATAAAATAATAGATGCCCTGATAAGGAGGAGCGATAGATAAGCTACTAGTAGTTAAAGGAGCCGCTAGGACTAAAGGTAAGCCGAAATAAACATGGATTCAAGTTGCAAGGAATGATGTATTTTTTGTTAGTGTTACAGAGGACATGGTCCTTAATAGAATTGAATGGAAGAAAAGGATTCAAACAGCCGACCCAAAAACCCAGGATAAAGGCTTTGTTAATGATGATGTTGTTTTAACTTTTAATAGATTATTGAACCTTTGCCTGTCCCTTTCATAAGATATTATCAATTTCATGGAGTTGCAACTAAAAAAGACAAATAAGATAACAATTTTGATGATTTTTTGCTAATTCAATGTGAATGTTGGCTATTGTGCCAAAATGTCAACTTTGATATTGTAGTAATACCTTGGAGTGTAATTAAGAGGAAAACAAACAGAAATAAAGTGAATCAGGTTTTGTGTAAGGGTGCAAGAAAACGTGTACTTTGGGTTTTATTTGCCAGAATAAGAGAGAAATATCAGTCGGTTACTAGGCCGATTGCTGTCAATAGCAGTAAAGGAGAAAAGCAAAGAAATAAAATGATTTGAAGAAGTAAACTTAAGGTAACTTCTACTTAGTTGTAGCTGTAAGAAGTTGGAATTAGGGTATGTGGAGAGAGGAGGTTCTATTTGGATATTGTTGTGGCTTGAAGAAAGAAAGAAAGAAAAGAAACAAGAGAAGAAACGAGAAAGCATAATGAAATTCTGTAGGACACACTCACTATTCTACAAATCGGAATTAGGCGGCCCCTAGGCGTTAGACAGTCATGGGGCGCATAGACGTTAGTTGGCGCTTAGGCGGAGTTAGGCGCTAGGCGCCCGGTGCCTGTCCGTAGCGACTTTTATAACCTTGGTTCCACTTTAAAGCATTTGTAGCTTGCTAGGAATAGAGTTTATTCCACATATTTTCCACTTCAACTCTCCATTAAACAAGCCCTAATAACAGCCATAATTACTTTAAGATATCTTTAATTTGATATTTTGATCCATTATCTGGAGGACTGTTCTTGGAGTGTAAAGAGTTCGGTCGAATCCCACTTCCCAGGTTTATTGAGACAAACCTAATGGTGCTTCGATAGCAAGTGAAAACAAGAGACAATAGTGACCACCAGCAATGAAGCTTTTGCATAAAATGCTGAAGAAGACTATAAACTTACTGATGAAGCGGGCCATAGTAATTGTCTAGTCACGGGGACTAAGTTTGAATTTGTAACCACCAAGACAACATCAAACATGGCAAAGCTCAATCATGATGTATTGGCTAAACTTGCTAAAATATACCATCTGATATATATACCTGGGTAACTAGTGTTATAATCATTTTATGTTTCTTATGCTATTATATAATAACTATCTCAGGTTGAGCACCTTAAATCAAATAAGTTCACTTAAAAGAAAATAAGTGATGCTACATATTACAGGGATCAAATTAACCACCAAGGACTAAACATCGGAAAAATAAATGATCTTAGCTTGACAATGTTGGACTAAAATAATCAATCTTGAACCTAATATCAAATGATCAACTTCTATTGCATTATTAATAGATTACTGAATGTTTAGATGACAAAGAAGCTCCTAGGACAAAAGCAAGCACTCGGAAGTTAATATACAACTGGCATGCTTTATTTATACATACCAGTGACCAAAGGCAACCAATACCAATACAAATTACAAAAATATATTTATATTAATAAATAATTCTGTAACAAATTACATGTACCATCAACACGAATGTCATTGAGACTGTCATACCTCTAGCTGATAATTGATCGCGTCGTAGAGAAGGTCCACATCGGTTCTTCAAACTGATAGATGCTACTGGTGCAGGCTTACAAGATAAATATGTGAAAGAAGAATGGCATGTTGCTATGCTAGGATTAGGTTTCATGTTCATTCTCCCCGAGGTTGTCATGCATCCATTGAAATTCATGTCATAAGCACCTAAAATATAAAAAAACAAGGAGAAGCTTTCAGTCTAGACATAGAGCTAGAACCAAATAATGGTTGAATGAGACATCAGTTACCCATATATTTGATATTGAGGTGAACTATGTGCCAGCCACCATCTTTGCAACATATGCTACATCTAATATAGAGTCGAGATATTGAAGTGTGTGAACCATAAGGCAAGGCATACTGAAGAGAGATTGAACTATATAAACTTTTTGATATTGATATTCCTCTAATTAACTAGATTCTTCTTCAGGAGAACAGCCTGGAATAGGACATATCACTAAGGGAAAACAAAACTTAAACCAACATTTTTGTTATGCTACAACTTTACATGGTCTAGATGGTGCCGCCGCAAAACCTTGATGGATTCCCCTTCTGGAGGTATCAGTTACAACTTACCAGTGACAGCAGCGATGAGGGCCTTCTAATTGGCTTTCGGATCAGAATCAGTTCAATTGAATCCTTGGAAGAGGGTAAAAGACCACAATATCACCTGTCCCTCTGTCTGTGTAGATAAAGCTCCACTAATATGGTCTGTGAAATAAAGGCGTACGCAATCTCCTGATGCTTTTGATTAATATCACATATGCACAGTGATATTGTGGTCTCTATGACCCAATAAGGTGCACAGCTAGCATCCAAGCAAGTGGTGTTATGATGCCAATTTAATAATTTGTCGCAGCGAAACATGCCATTTTGATTTTTGAAGAGGCATTATTTGTGTCAATCTAGGCGAAAACCACCAGCTAACAGCAAGTGGAATCTAGGTTTCTTTGGATTTTGATATCTATATGGATATGGACATTATATGGGTTCAGGATTGGATATAGGTATAACTACTTGAGTAAGGTATGTATGCATGCATGCATACAAGATCCTAACACGCATGCACGCACGCGCGCGCGCACACACACGCACGCACGCGCACACACACACACACACACACACACTTTTTAGATAGTAACTAGATATCACAAATCCTGGAAAGGGCTAGTTAGAAGAAATTTTGCTCTTTCTTATGTGCCAGATGAACCTTTTAGCAATTTTCTGGTAAAGAATATAAACTAATCATAGGTTGACCGTGTCGGCGTGTGCAATGTGTGTCAAGAAGGTATACTTGTTGTCTATTACTGAGTTTAAAAAAAACTTCTTCCTACATGACACATGTTTTATTGGATGTAAACGTTGGAGAACCATTCTCCTTTTGTCCTATTAATTTGGCCTCTAATAGACAGCTCTACTAGCATATGGGGTGGTTTTTTATGCTATATAAAGAGACCAATTTTCTTCTTGAAAGGAACAACTTCATTCTCTTATACCCACACTATATTACTATGGTCCTTGATTCCAAAGCAATCCACCTCCCTACGTTCATTCTCCTTCGTGTTGTTCTAACCTAAGTTCGGGTCTCGAAGTTGTGTGCGACAAAGAGAAGTCGGCACCACGGAGGTTTTACCACTAGGGAAGTTCGAGAACAGTCCGTACATAGACCTCGAATAATCTCTTAAATTGTTGGAAGATGTTCCTTCCAAGAGAAAAATTGGTCACTTTATATAGCATGAAACTCCATCACATATGCTAGTAGAGCTGCCTATTAGAGGCCAAATTAATAGGACAAAAGGAGAATGGTTCTCCAACGTTTAAATCCAATATAACATGTAGGAAGAAGACTAGGTTTTTTTTGTTTTCAACTTGGTAACAGACAACAATCCTCCCCCCCCCCCCCCCCCCCCCCCCCCCACCCCACCCCACCCAAAAAAAAAAATCAAGTTATGAAAACAGAGAGAACACAAGGATAAGAGTAGTAACGATTTTCTGGACAAAAATATACTATATATAGATGAGATGGACTACAGCCTTGAATCTCACTTAGTGACTATTGTCTTTGTCTGAAAAAGAGCTTGATGGACTATGCCTTGAATCAGATTTCTTGAACCAGATTCACAAAATAGCACACATATTACGCTAGAGGTTCTTTGGTCTATCGGGTAGCGTTTTTGATTGGTCATGCGCACTTATTCCATATTCATGAGGTAGCTGCTCCTTATTCATCACATTCCAACGAAGTTGTTGAAAAAAAGAATTGCACTATGTTAGACATGGTCAATGTCATGCTTCTCAGTTCAGATGTTCCTGATAATTTGTAGTGAGAAGCCTTATTAACAGCTTGCTACGTCCTAAATATGATCCCTAGTAAATCAAATGATAAGACTCCCTATAAATTATGGAAAGGTATAACTCTTAGGATCCATTATCTTAAAGTTTGGGGATGTCTAACAAAAGTATGAATTCTTGAACCCAAAAAAAAAGAAAGATTAGACCTAAGACTGTAGATGATGTGTTCATAGGTTATGCTTTAGATAGCACTGCCAATAGATTTCTAGTGACTTATTCTGAAGTGAATGAAATATCTAACATTTTGTTATTTTGTTTACAATAATTCAAGAAAAACTTCCAACAATTATCTAATTTGTGTCCGATATGGATATGGTTTTTTGAAGTCTTGTAACTGCAACCTAGGTGGGAGTGGGATGTGATGCAATCTAGGTGCAATGTGGTGAGAACCAAACCACTCCGCAAGCACCCTATAAATGCTACGGGAGGGAAGGAATGGGCACTTCTCGATTGGAGCATGCATGATAAAAAGATTCTAGACCTCGGACGCACAGGGATTTACTATAAGAATAAGAAACTGAATATGCTGTGACCCAGAACCAAAGTTGATTAGGATCCTGAGAACAAGATGTTCTTGGTCAGAACATCGTTTACCCTCGAATATAGTCCGACTAAACGATCCGAAGCAATTAACACTTGATCCTCGTGTTCCATCCCAACATATCAACATTATGGCAGAATACACGAATTCAGTTCCGAAACTTAAATGTTATGCTGTTCCATCACTGACTATATGCTCGGTATCGGTCCGACCGACTATATATGCCCAAAACCTTTTCCAGATCGTTGACAGTAAAACATTTTGCTGCGGTAAATAAATGACCGGATCAGTAACTTTGAAGCAAACAGCCTTCAACGAGTCTTGCTAATCTGAAAGAAAAAAAAAAATTATTTTGGAAAATATTGGGCAGAGTTCCCGACTGCGCGCAAGTAACAAATCACAACCCAGGAGTTACAAAAGTTATTGGGTCGATAGACAAAATTTACACTCCTATGCTGCGTTTACATGACAGGATTTAACAGAATAAATGAGAAATTCAATTTCTAGTGACATCAGGAAAAAAAATGGACTTCGATTTCATGAGCGAAATTTAATAGGAAGCTTAGAAACCAAAATCAAGTAAGTGGACCTCTATTCCGGTGATCGGAGCCGAAATCCGCTGCCAACGCTCTCACTGCGTTCGTGTTTCCAAGAATCCCCAGAACCCTTCCAGTGCCCTCCTTATCCCTTTTTTCTCTCTCACTCCTCAAGTTTACTAAAAATGTCCCTCTCAAAATATTATATTGCATTTAAACGCGTGTCAGATTCTAAGCTTCATAGCTTCTTTTGCCTTGAGCCCCTTGTGTTAGATTCAAATTAAATTTCTCTCCTCTAATTTATTGGCCAAGGGTCTACTTGGATCCTGAAGAGAGAGGCAAGTGAGAGGAAATATATATATATATATATATATATATATATATATATATATATATATATATATATATATATTTTTTTTTTTTTTTTTTTGAGTATATATATATATATATATATATATATATATATATATATATATATATATATATACTCAAAGGTTTAGGACATATATGACTAAGGAGGCGTTTGGTATGCGGAATACTATATAGCCGAAAATTCTATATTTCCGGGAATCAAATTCCAAGGAATTAATTTCCCTGGAAAATTACATTCCCATGTTTGGTGACAATATAAATATTTCCGGAAAAAAATAAAAAATAATAATAACGAAAAAAAATGAACAAATATAAAAAAAAAATCGGTAAAAACGACAAAAAATCGGTAAAAAACGAAAAAAATGGTAAAAACGACAAAAAATCGGTAAAAACGACAAAATAACAAAAAACGAAAAAACGATGAAAAACGATAAAAAATCGGTTAAAACGACAAAAATGACCAAAAAGCGACAAAAAATGTATAAACGACAAAAAATAACAAAAAAAGGGTAAAAACGACAAAAATAACCAAAACACGACAAAAACGACATAAAATCGGTAAAAACGACAAAAAAACCAAAATACGGCAAAAACAACAAAAAATCGGTTTAAAACGACAAAAAATTGGTTAAAAATAACAAAAAATCGGTTTAAACGACAAAAAATAACCAAAAAGCGACAAAAACGAAAAATAAAAGATAAAAACGACAAAAAGGAAAAAAATCGGTTAAAACGACAAAAAATAACCAAAAAGCGACAAAAACGACAAAAAATCGGTAAAAGCGACAAAAATGATTAAAAAACGACATAAAATCAGTAAAAATGACCAAAAAGCGACAAAAACGATAAAAATGACTAAAAATCGGTAAAAACAACAAAAAAGCTAAAAAAACTACAAAAAATTGCTTAAAACGACAAAAATTGACCAAAAAGCGACAAAAAGACAAAAAAGACTAAAAAACAAAAAAAGAGCTAAAAACGACAAAAAATCGCTTAAAATGACAAAAAATGACAAAAAAGCGACAAAAAAGCGACAAAAAGGACAAAATGGGTAAAAACGACAAAAAATAATCAAAAAGTGACAAAAAAGACAAAAATACAAAGTACAAGAAGTATGATCATCAGACATACAATAGTAAAGCGTCCCAAACCATTTATACATGGATGATCATGAAGCTAGTAATACAAAAGAGAGAACTAGCCAGGGTAATAGTCATACATGATAAGCTCTAGCTATAGTATAGAATACGCACATCATGTTTTGGCCCGTAGGCTAAATGTCAAGATCCAAAAACACGAGCTAAACACGTGTTCGGAGGCTAAAAGCCGCAAAAGAATAATATATATTTCAAGTGGGAGAATGAAACAAGAAATCCACTCAGGTACTCTGGTGCTCCGGATAGTCACCGTCGAGTAGATGGTACGAAAGATCCTTCGGGCTCCTCTATCAGATCTGGCCAAACAAAACCAGTGGGGTCAGACCCCAAATAGCAAGTACCACGAAGAAAGTCAAACTTATGAACTAAAACCAGCAATAACTAACATATCAACGGTTAGATATACAAATAAGTAGATGTGGATCGAGACTCGTGCACTACCAATGCACTTATCCCAAGAATGGAAAAGATAATTAAGTAAAGCATCATGTGACGTAAGGTAATTAACATGTGACATAATGTAAAATGTAGACATGTTAAGTAAACGGAAGCTTGAGAGTAAAATAAACTGAACATGTGAGCTTGTGAAACAGCCAGGTCATAAGCGCATGGTGACTCGACATAGGGATCATGTATAGCTTGTAAGATAACTAAACATGTGAGCATGTGGGATAACTAGAGCATGAGAGCATGTGAGAACTATATAGAACGATAATTATAGGATGACTTAGGAACTATTCCGGAAGTCGAGTTACAACCCGTAAACCAAACAAGGACCGGGGTTGTAACCCTTCTCCTGAACAGAACTTAGTCTCTAATTATTGTACAACATAGGGATCATGTAGAACGTGTGAGTACTGAATAGGACGACAAATGATAAGATGACTTGGGAGCTATTCCGGAAGCCGAGTTACAACCCGTAAACCAAACAAGGACCGGGGTTGTAACCTTTCTCCTGAACAGATTTATCGACAAAAGTAAGGCGTAAACAATAATGTACTAAAATAAACACACGGACACTGCCTAGATAAAACTAGACTGGACTGGACTGACTCCATCCATCATTCACGGCCAAGCAATGAGTATGGCTTGCTACTTTAACTAACTAGGGTTATCACAAGCCTAGTTACTAACAAGATGAACGAGATATTCCCACAGTCACAAGCCCTGCAGCTATCCAGGTTATCCAGACACAAGTTACAAGGATTTATAATGGATACATCGCCCATGAGACAAATGTATCCCATGTACATATAATAGTGGGTACATCGCCCATGAGACAAATGTACCCTAAAAGAGTTATTAGGTGACTTGGGGGTGCAACACATGACAATGTACTGGAAATGCGCCCTACTCGTCGGCAAGCTACAAGTCCACTTGAGGCGCCCAGATAACGGGATCGCCTGTAACTGAAAAATCTCTCTATATGAACTACTTGATCAATCTAGTCATTAACCTAGTCAGATTCAGTATGAATTCCTAACAGTGGTAACCAGAAATTCATGTCCTAGACATGATGCAGACGAGACATGTAGCTTGTTCACTCATACACAATAATTCAACCACGGTGTTCAAAAGAGTTACATTAACAAGGAGAATAGTCGTCACAACAACATCTTGATTAAGCATGTCATGTTAGGTTTACTTATCATGTAAAGAGTACTTGTCAAGAGTGCACCCCTACGGGCCACTATCATGTAAGCAAGGAAAGGCATGTTCAAGAGTACACCACGATGGGTCACTATCATGTAAGCAAGGAAAGACATGTAACACGAGTGCACCACAACGGGTCACTATCTAGTATAAGTAGAGAAGAGACTGTAGAGGCTAAAAATCAAGCTACACCACCTATTAAAGTGTTAGATCATCAAATGGCACCAAACCATTACGTTGTGCCAAACCATCAGGTTGCGCCGACATCTGGTTGCGTAGGAGTCAGGTTGCGCAGGAGTTAGGTTGTACGAGCGACACGTGGCGTACTTCCTCGAGAAGTTGTAACAGCGTCATCATTTTCCTGACAGCTGACAGCACGAAGATCAAGGAAAATCCGTTCGAATCCCGTACAACGCGGCGCTCGAGAAGATTTTGTCAGCATGTAATTAATGCTGACTGTTGGTTCGCACAAGTCATTGTGTTGCACGAAAATTAATTAGCACAGCACAGAAGACCTAGTCAAAAGTGCCAGTTGTTGGGTTGCGCCCATGTGCAGCATGGCTAGTTGGTGCCACTTGATCAATTTTTTATTTTAAAACAGGATGACGTGGCGCGCAAGCCACCAATTTTACAGAGCATGCCCACTACACTGCCCACGACCACGCACATCTTAATCAAATGATGCCATGCGTCTACAGCAGTTGGTGCAACCGCTCGCGTAAGTTGCTATATTGTGCCATGCACAACCTGATGAAGCTAGCGCAAGGTGATCAAACAGTGTTCAGAATAGAGTGACGTGGCGCACAAGCCACTAACTTTGTAGAACGTGCCAACTATACTGCTCACGACCACGCGCATCTCAATCAAACGGTGCCACGCGTCCATAATAGTTTGTGCAACCGTTCGCACAAGTGAACATGAGGCACGCAACCTAAAATATGCGCAACCCAGAATAACTGCTAAACAGTTATTTCAAGAACTCTATAAATAGAGTTTCAAATCAATCTCAAAAGATGAAGAGAGATCATAATCTCATGCTAAAGTGCTGTTGCATCCTCGAAAGGCTCGTGTCTTCGATATCACATCGTCCAAGGGATAAAGTGATCGTATTTTGATCAGATTCCTATAGTTGTACTTCCCCAGAAATCAATTATACTCTTGTACTCTTTTTTAAGTTTGTAATAAAGAAGCATATTTTTGTTCTTTGCAAACAAAATGGCGACTCTGCTGGGGATGACTTTCTCCTCCGACGAGAAAGTGACAACTCAATGTGATACCGCGTCAATCGGCAAGACGCAGAAGACCCTGGTCGTTCAAGTCGACCAGACAGCCTACGAGGCCATGATCAATGCTGGGGGTGCCAAGCGCACTGCTGCCGCTGTTAAGAGCAAGACACGCTCTGTTTGGACTCCCAAGTCCTCGACGGCGTAATCCCCTGCCTCTGTGCAACTTGTGCCCATCATTTCCTTGGCACAATCTAAGGGAAACAGTCTTTTGACTAATCCCTCCACTTCTTCGATTCTGAAATCGAAGGAGACCTTGTCTCGACACACTGCTGTCCAAAACAAGAGAAAGTGTCCTTTGGCCTTTACTTCCCTAGCGCATCCTGCACCTGCTTTTGTTTCTACGCAACTTGCGTCCATCACTGCCTTGGCACAACCTAAGAAAAACAGTCTTTTGGCTAACCCCTCTACTTATTCAACTCTGAAATTGAAAGAGACTTCGTCTCAACAAACTACTGGACAAAACAAAGGAAAGCGCCCTTTGGCCTTTTCCTTCCTGGCGCAACCTACGCATGTTTCTGCTCCGGCACAACTTGTGCATATTTATGCTCCGGTGCAACTTACACATACTTTTGTACTAGCGCAACATAAAGAGAAACACTGTTTAGTGATTCCCTCTTTGCCATCAAACCAAAAGTTTATTAAGAAATCACTAAATCAAGGAAAACGCTCTTTAGCTTTTTCTCATTCTGCTCGAGTCATTGACTGGGTGGAAAGTACTGCTAATTCAGATATGAATTCTATTCTCCTTAATAGAGACAACCAAATCTCTGTCGGGAAGATGGGTTCTATTCAGAATAAACTTTCCACGCAAATGGGTATTATGCCTACTCCAAAAAGGTCATGGCAGGATCTACCAATCCTATGTATTTTAAGATCCCGACAAGGCAAACTGCTAGTATCTCAAGTAGATGCACAATTAGCTCCCCTATCAGACTTGCACACTTATATCAACAGGTGCCAATTAGGATCAACTTCGAGAAATCATAAGATGTATCAAGCGCAACCTGCACCAGTTGCTAACTTACCCCAGAGGAAGAATTCTGAAATGAAAAATCCTATGACCTATGCTAACCAGCTTAGCACGTCCTTGTACACTCAAGGTACGGGACACCTCAAGAACAGGAACCATGCCCCGAATATCGTCAAGGACTACATTCCTGCCACTTCTTCTCGTCCTGTTAGTGACCTCCGTGAACTCTTAATACAGAAGCAGAAGGTTGCAAATCCATCCCGTCCAGCGGTCGACCAACAGCAAGGACATCATTGCAATCACCACCATGAAGTTATCATCAAATGCTGCTGTCAGTCAGCCAAGTATTTCGTCTTTGACCGTTTGAATTATGTTCAGACTCCTGAACCAATCCTAGTGGACGAAGATGATTAACTCTATGCTCCTGTCAACATGGCATCTCGAAGCACTGGGGTGGAAAACGTCCAAGACGTAATACATCCCGCAATCCCAGTCAACAGTACTTAGATCGGATACATGAATCTGGTGCAGGAGTTTATCAGTATACTAGATCAAGAAGTCGAGAAATAATCGGTCAAAGGAATCTTCTTGATTTTAACCAATATTCCTTCAGTCAAAAAGACATCCTTATCTGCAACTCCACCTTTCTAATATTTGAGTTTAAAAAAAAATATTTTATTAAGTAATTAGATTTCTTTTTATATATTATGTAGAGTTATATTAATTATTCTCTTATGATTAGCCAATGGGCTTCCATCTAAATTAATTATTTAGTTAACTTGTTCAGCCTATTTTTGTTCACTGACCAGCCCATTAACTTCTTTTCTGGTTCAGCCCACTAGTTTAGTTCACTTAGGTTCATTTAAGGAGAAGGGAGCTTGTGAATTTCATTCACAGCTCATTCTCCTCTTTCTCTAACAACCCATGTGAGCCGTTGCAAAATTTGAAATCTTAACGATTTCCTTTCCTCGTCGAGTATGCGCTGGCATTTCCTTGGCGCCAAACCTCGCGTGAACCTCAAGCTAATCGAGCTATTTAATCCCCCTTTCCAGATCATTACTGATAGTTTGTTCTTCCTTTCTCTCCTCAATCCCTAGTTCTTGAGCTCAATTTGAAGATATTGGCCTTGGCAAGGTGACGCTGGGCTCTTGAGTTGTAGCAATCCACCTTCGATCACTCGTCTGATCGATTCGTGCTGAGCAAATTCGTGTAAGAATTTCTGATCATCGCTCGAATGTCCTTCATAAAATTTTCCTTCTGAGTATTGAATTGATTTTTTGTTAGTCACTGTTGATTTCTAAGGATCGATTCTTTCCTTGATGATTTTTCTTAGTAAACCATTCGATCTGAACTGTGTTCATTTCTATGCCTCTTTGAAGCAATTGATCTGTTGATCTAACCATTCGATCGAGCAACTGCTCTGGATGATTGTGTGGATTTTGAGTCTTCAGTAAATCATAGAGGTAAATTGTTGTTATGATTGAAGGTTCGATCGATTATTGGTAATTGTAATATATAAATTCTTAGAATATCATTCGATCCATGTTAAACCTTTGATTTCTGATGTTGTTCGATCATTCAATCGATCAACCCTTGTTTCTATGTGTGTGGATTCTTTAGTCGAAGGCTGTTGAACAGAGGACCAGTGGTGAACCAGTATTTCACATATCCTGCCCATTCGGTTCTCCAACATCATCTGTAAGTATTGGTTCCTGTGGTTGGATTTGAGTATTTTTGTTCAGAAGTTTTAGCTTGCTCTTGAGCTTTTAAGATTTCTTCAAGTTCATCAAATCTGGTATCGGAGTTTATTAATAAACTCTTAAATCGGATTTTATATCAGAACAGAGGATTGAAATCGAAGATTGGTTGATCATCATTCTCAGGTAAATTCTTTGACTGATATAAGTTTTAGGAATACATTGTCATATTGGTATGTAGTATTACAATTATCAGTAGAAATGAGAGCTGTGGAGGATTAGTCAGTACCCCTAAGCATATTAATTTGTGGATGTTGAATCCTGAACTTGAATGTGAGAAGATACATGAATACAGGGGTATTTTCATTTCCAGTGGGGGTTGGACTTAACTGTTTCAAGAGTGGATAATTCTCTAGTTTAATTGATGTTGTTGTTATAGAGTTCCAATGACAGTTGGATTTTAATCTTCATGTTCCTCATCTGTTAGCAGTTGCACTAGTTGCATTTCGATATTAATTGGAGTTTCCTCATTTGAATGGCATATAGCCTGACCCATGAAAACAATGGTTGATCTCAATAAGCTTCAGGAGGGAAACTGAAGTTAGAATGTGTAGGTAGTAACCTGAGATTGGCACATCTCTCCAATGGCAGTTGGTTTAAATGATAGTGGTGGCCAACTCTTGAGTAATTCAGGAGATGTGCAGTGGGGTGAATCACCTTGATTTGCAGGGTTATTCATGGGGATGTGTGGGTTTTTATTGAACCAAATCCTGGGAAGGTTGCATAGGACTGATTGATTCAGGTAACTGATTTCAGTCACCTACTTTATGACTGAGATTACTTGGGAATGAAGCTGGCAGATCGTTTCAGGGTGGGATTAACTGGTTCAAATCAGTATGGACTGATTAAGTCCTGAACTGGGACTGAGATTTAGCAACTGTTATGCATTTGACATATTATTGAGTTGTTTACTGATTAGAGATTGAATGATATCTGATTATATTGTACATTGTCCTGATACTTGAACAATATCCTGCCACTGCTGCAATCATATGTTAACTGTGGCACTAGAAAATCTATGGAAGGTCCTGAAGGATAGAGTCTAATGTGGAACTTGAGTTTTGTTTTAGGTTGATCTAATTTTGGCTAGATATTAATTTCACTGATGATGTAACTTAGGAAATTATATAATAGAAATGGTAATTCAAGCTTTAGAGTTTAGATTGAATTCATGATAGTGGATTGCCATATTCAGAATTTAGGTTCAGCCTTGACTGGACTGAAATTTAACCAGTGTCCTATTTAGGACTGAAACTCACCTGGACTTGATGGAAATCTGTGACTTGGTCACTAGAGTTTAGAATAGGACCAGTTATTAGAAAAACATTGTAGTACCTATTTTAGATGACATAAATGCTGTATATGAGTAGATGGATAGGTTGAGTCCCTCCTTGTATGTTCAGATAGTTTATGGGATTACATTTGGAGCTGGAAGGTTGTGAACTGAATCATTATTCAGTAAACCAAGTGGTACTGACCACTAAATCGAGGAGTGATATGGTTCAGTCATGTTCAGGAAACTAATACTTTGAAGACCTGAGAATTAGAGAGGATGTTGGCAGTTACCTCAAGTGAGTTAGGGAATTTGCCAGGTTCAAATATGGGGATTCAATCTTGAATATAATACTTAGTTTTTCTAGACTGCCATAACATCCAGGAAACTTCTGAACATTTTTCCCTTGAGCAGAACCTTCAGTTGAAGGAAATAGGATTTGGTTAAATGAACTGAACTATTGTATCAGTCCTACTTTGGACTTATTGCCCTGTTTCCTTAATTGTAGGTGTGTGGTTCTTATCACCATAGTTAAGAGGCCATGGGTCATTGGGTGTTGGCCATTCTAGGAGTTATAACACCTATGGTTTTAATAATATGTTATAAGGAAATTAATGATAGATACTCTCATAAGTTTAGGATATTATTTTGTATAAATAGTAAGTGATAGTTTATGTATAGATAAGTTTAGTGATTAAACCAAGTTTTGTTGTAGTATACTAGAAATACCTATCTTTATTGTCAACTTATCGACTGTAAATTATAAACAGGAGGATTTCCAGCTCCACTACCCTTTCTCGATCACCCGGAGCAAGGCAAGTATACTCCTCGGATTTGTTCATTTCTCATGTCTTGCATGTTCATCCCTGTATCTCCTTGATTGACACGATGTATCACGGTATTGTCTGGTTTCATGTTTCATGTATTACTTGTGTCTGGGAGGGGAAATACTATAGATATGTGATCAAAACCTGTTACTACTCGTGTGAATAGCTTGGGTCCCGCACCGTGCACGCGGGACCAAAGCCGTACTATTTCATGTTCATTGTATCTACCCAAGCCGATCACAATCTAGATGTATTTCAATATTGCACATGTCAGGATTTCAGGTTGTATTTCAGGATTCATGGTTGTATTTCATGTTCAGGTTGTATTTCATGATTCAGGTTATACTTCATGTTCAGGTTGTAGTTCATGTTCAGGACTCTTACCATATTTTCTGTATTTACTTTCAGTATTTCCTGCTCAGTTTCATGTCTTGTCTTATTTCCAGTACTTATATATATTTCCCGTTTCTTAATTCATACCATGATGTTCATGTTCATTTCCTTGGATATACTAAGCTCCGCTCATGACTAGGATATGTTGCAGGTGAGTTGGAGGCTCTGTGCGACACGTACTATGGCGAGGAGCCAATTGATGCAGGAGAGCTAGCTGGCGCTGCTCTTGACTTAGAGGCTGCAGAAGCCTAGAGCTTACCTTAGTATTCTATATTATTTCCTTGTATTGAGACTAGTAGACTTACTTTTATTTGCTGGAATGTAATAGAATTCTGAGACTTGTACTTCTTTTCTGGGATACATTTATAGATGATGTGTTTTCATACTTGTCTTGATATCTGGTTAGTTTTCCCTAGATTGGTACAGCTTACTTTGTTGTGTCTAACGACAAAGGCTGGGCGTGTTCGATTATTCGGGAGCGGGTCGTGACATTATCACTTATTCTGGGGGTAGTTCTTTGTGTGACTTTGATGCTGACAGTGAAAGTTCTGAAAGGACCATCCTTTCCACTAGCTCATCTTCAAAGGCTAGAGAAGTGACTGCTTATACCGTCACAGAAGATCAAGATACTTTCAGTTCTAGCAGTCAAGAGCAAAGAATCGCTGCTTTGGAGGCTAGTTTGAAGAACATGGCTGAAATGATGACATGCATGCATACTGTGATCATGGCACAACATACAGTTCCACCGGTCGCAAATCTGATTCTGACTCAGGAATCTGTAACAGCATCAGCTCCCATCAATATTGATCTGGGGGTACAGTCTCCTCACACCACTTCCATTCCTGTGCAGGCTATCCCGTCAATCTGGTGCTGGGGGGTGGTACCTATCATGCAATACCCCCTCCTAACATATCGAATCAATCTACTCCTCCACAATCAACAGGAGATACCAATGAGGCCGTAAAACTTTTACGTACTCAATTTGAAGCTTTCAAACATAAGGATGGTCTGCAGAAGCTTGGGATCAAACAGCCCTATCCTATAGAATGGAAAGAGGTCCAATTTTCTCCTAAATACAAATCCCCTACTATTATGCTGTTTGATGGCAGCACGTCTCCAAGTCAATACCTCAATCACTTTGAAGTAATGACTGATCAACTTCAACCAAATGATGCTCTTCTTACTAGAGTATTTGTCGACTGTTTAGCTGGTGCAGCATATGACCGGTATCGTAGTTTACCAGATGGTTGTATAACTTCTTTCGTTGGCTTCAAAAAAATGTTCTTGGAATGATTTTATGAGGGAACCAACGACATGACTATGTCTGCTCTCATCAAATCAAACAACTACATAATGGAACTATTGAACGTTTCATTAAACGATTCTGCCGTGAAGCACTCAAAATGCCTCTCGGAACCCCAGATGCTTTGACTATAGATACTTGCAAATCAAACATGTTGCCTATAATCAGCACATGGACAGGATCAACACAATTCTAAGACTGGGCTTCCGTTATAGTGAATGCCAAAGTAGCAGAAGAGAGCGCTGACAAGTTCAAGCAATTAGTTATTCAAATGCCTAATCTTGACAAAGATGAACACGCTACACCAAATAATTGTAACCGTCAGAATAATCGCAAGAGCAATGTCATGACCCGATCCCAAATTGTTGGGTCGAATCGGATCATGCCCAGCCTGCACCGTTGTGAGACGGCGGTAGTAAGCTGTATCCAATTGCAGGTAATCATAACAACACAATATATATATTTGTCACAACTTCTAAAATTACGAATATTAAAAATTTGTCCAAAAAGATTCATTTGATACATTTGATAAAATAAAACTGTCTTTTAATTCAAACATCAAACTAAAAAGAAAATGTCATCAGCTAGAAGGTTGGCTCATCAGCCCCGAGATCAACATCGTCCGATTGGGGCTCTGGCAGCACAGCTGGGTAGAGCTCAGGGTCGTAATAACTATTAATCAATAGCTCAGCTTCATCAATGGAACCTATTGGGGTGGGGAATCCAGTCAGGAAAGGAGCAAAGTACAATTATGAAAATCTAACAATTCAACTAATAATTAGAAATTTGTAATTTAAACAGTTTAAAATACTTGAACAATATTTTCCAGCAATTTTCCACAATTGAAAACAATGTGATTTGAGTATGTAATGCTTATGACCGGCTTGGGTTGTACAATAGTATCCTAGTGATACGATACGGCTTATCCTCGTATGAAAAGGAGTAAGCTCGCACAATTATGCAATATGAAGGTATTGGTCATAGAACACTACACTACTCCCCCAATCCTACAATCAATAACAATCAATACTCTAGGAGAGAGTTCCGTGTAGCAATGTGGTTTAATCTTGCAATATTACAATTAATAATTAAATTAAAAAATAAACATAACCGTACTTGCCTTAGTTTATAACTGGATTTGAAATTGGTACCGGGGAAGAAGTCAGACTTGTCTTCGAAATCCTACAGTTGTGAATCCCTTCTTAGAAACATATTTGAACCATATCTAGATGTTCTAGTTATAATCTCTAAAATTTGATCCTAGTCAAGTTTTATGTTGTTACAGTCATAACACGTTTATCGATGCGATTCAAAGTCATTAATTTAACGAAATAAAAGTCAAGTTAATATTTTATTGGAAAAATTCGCATTTTCTAACTATTTGGCAAAACTTTGTATTTTGTAATATATGTATATATAAATTAGGTTTTTCTTTTAATGAGAAAACATGAAATTGTCTAAGTTACAAACTTGAAATCTTATTATTTTATTTAATGTGAGAAAACTCTTATTAATTTTCTATATTAAAATAAATATTCATTTTATTATTAACGCGTTTACCTACAAACCAACAATCCAGAAAAGAAAAGGAAAAATCTATACTACACATTATAGGTCCACAGAAAAGAAATAGAAAAACTTGGGCTTATGCCCTTACAATTTTTTACATAAATTAATTTAGGAATTTTCTGCTGGTGAGTTCTGAATGCCGGGAAGCGGTCCATTCAGCAGGCCGAGGCACTGCACCCAAAATACTAAGAGCAGTAATATGTTCTAAAAGAAACTATAATAAAATATATTTTATGAAAAGAGGTCTCAGACTTGGTCATTCAAATCTCATGTTGTATTTAACTAATGCCTCAACGTCCGGAATGGCCGGTTTCGTTTGCATTTAGCTAGGGCCCATGAACCGATATGGTCGTCGCCCGAAAATGATACAAAAATCCATATTTAAAACCAACAATCAAGTTGTAATTTGTTTTGCAAAGACCGAAATTTGAAAATAGTTTTATTCAAAACTTTAAAATATATTTTTCGAAAATTTGGGTAGCACCTCCTCTATAATTGGGACAACCCAATCCTGGGAAAATGCCAACACCCAAAATATTCCAAACCAGGAATAACAAACCACAAAATAATCCCAATTCAGGGATACCAATTTATTCAACCCAAATGTAGATTTTTATTCTAAAAATCAATAATCACAGAACCCTTTCCGAAATATAAAATTCGAAGAATCCGAAATTAAATTCGGAAAACCGAAAACTACAGAACCATATTTCGGAAAAATCCGAACTCGGAAATTCTGAGAACCATAGAACCACAAAACGAAAACTACAAAAATCATTCCGAAACGGAGTTCGGAAGGTCCGAAACCATAATCGCAACGAATCGATCTAATTCTCATAGCAGGATCGGGGACCATGTCATCATAGACACAACAAGAGGGACATGGAGACATGAATTTTTACCTCAATTGCTCGACTAGAGCTCTCAGATGAATAAAATAGATAGAAATATCCACGGACAGTGGGAACGGAACGCGGATAGCAGCGGATCGAGTCCGAACAGCGCTGGAGTCGCGCACGGAGGTGCTGGACAGCGGATCGAGATACGGGACAGCAGATCGGGGCCGCTCGAGTGTCACGCCCCAGAACCAGAATACAGGAGAGCGGGGGCAGACATAGCCAGCTACGTATAATGAAATGGAATCCATCTCACCATACGGTCACGGCTGTCTAGATATGTGAGGGTTTCACTACAATCCATCAGTCTCTTAAGGTCAATAACAAGCCTAGTGTCTCAATCATAAGCAAGTAAGTAAATGTTACAAGATGTAAGATCACCAAATATACAATAGTAAGGCATCCCAAACATTACATATTCAGCTGATCATGAAGCTAGTCGTTACAAAATGTGAGGACTAGCAAGAGTTTTAGTCATACATGATCAACCCTAGGTTGCCAACCATGTTACAGCCCATAGGCAGACAGTAAGTAAAATGTACACGAGCTAACACATGCTCGGCGGCTAAACACCTCAAAAGAATAATTTTACAATAGAGTGGGACAGCCAAAAATAATCCACTCGTTGCCCTGGTTACGTATGGTGTTCACCATCGGGCTGGAAAGTCGGTAGATCCCCTGGGGTTGCTCCGGAATCTGGCCATACAAAACCAGCTGGGTCAGACCCCAGAAAGAGCAAGTACCACAAGGGAGGCTTCACTTAGGAACTAAAACCAGCATATCACAATTGAATAGCAAAGGTAATTAAAAGATACTGATAATAACTGAGATAACAATAATATATTGAGCACGAAGAAATCATTCAAGTAGCCAGACTGCAACCCTTAAACCAAACAAGGACCGAGGTTACAATCCTTCGCCTGAATAGAAACCTGCCTCAATTGTCGTTGATAAGGTAAAACGTATCAAGCATGACAGGTGATATACGATGAGATAACCATGGGACTATTCAGATAACCAGGTTACAACCCGTAAACCAAACAAGGACCGGGGTTGTAACCCTTCGTCTGAACAGAACTTGGCTTCTCCCACCATATATCGGCAAGATAAATATAAGAAATCAGGACATGTAACAATATTGTACAGGATCAAGACAAGACTAGACTCCATCCAATCATTCACGGCCAAGCAATAAGTACGGCTTGATACTTTAACTAACTAGGGTTATCACAGGCCTAGTTATTAGCAATATGCAATGAGAATTCCAAGTCCGGTTACCTATTTGTTACTACCTGAGTGATCCCAGCAAGAAAAGGAAAAGATAGCATGATATAGCAGACACACTGTAGTAAGATACATGTGTCCTAAGGTACCACACTCGACGGCGGGCTGGAAGTGCGCTCATCTCGACGGATAGCAACAAATCCTATGTGTATATATATATAAGGCCGGGACCAAAGGGGCAACAGATAACTGGGAAATTCTCCATTAACTATTTGATCAATCTAGTCATTAACCTAGCCAGATTTAGTATGAATCCCTGACCGCTCAGAGATCATGCCCTAGACATGATGCAAGACACAACCGGACTAGTAGTTTATACAAGCACAATCATCCACGATGTCCAGGCCAATGAATTGATTTGTCAAGAGTGCGCCACGACGGGCCACTATCATTATCATTATTACTTATCAAGAGTACGCCTCGACGGGCCACTATCAAGCATTGTCAGGGTACTTGTCAAGAGTGCACCACTACGGGTCACTGTCGTGTCATGTATAGCAGGTCAAGTTATCAGATCAAGTTATCATGTCAGGAGTGCACCACGGTGGGCCACTATCAAGCATGTCAGTTCTTGGTCACACCATGCCAGGTACAATTGTCATTTCAATCATGTCAACCAAATCGGGATTATCAAGTTCGGGACAAAAGGCATAAGGATATAAAATGGGCGTAAAAATATACAATATGGTAAGGTGTACGCTATAGGAACTCAAGTTATACAGGGAGTTACAAGACATGGGCAAAATAATAATAAAACAACAGTACACAGAGCTATAGGAGAGCCATACGGCTCAGGCATATGCGGCCAGGAATGATCTTATGCCGCTGGGAAGAGAACAGTCAATGCGGCTGAATAGGGTCAGGCGTATGTAGCAAAAGGGAAAGGCTTATACGGTTGAAGGGCATCAGTCATATGCGGCTGAAGGGGAAAAGGTTCCTGCGGCTGAGAGCAAGTCGGTTGCATGCGGCTCAAGAAGTTGATCCTCATGCGGCAAGCGGAAGCAGGTCTATGCGGCTAGCGGGACCAGAAGGCACATGCGGCTCGGGAAAGAAGTTTCTCATGTGGCCAGCGGGAAGCAAGGCCTATGCGGCTCAGGGGGAGCGGAGTATTATGCGGCTGGGGTCGAGCGAGTTCCATGCGGCTCTCAGAAGTGGGCCCATATGCGGCTGAATGATCACGAGCATATGCGGCTGATAAGGAATACGAGCCTATGCGGCTACAGGTAGACGGAGTCCATGCGGCTCGGATTATGTCGAAGCCTATGCGGCTGGAAGACTCGTCGCATGAAGGTTCATGCGGTCATGTACTGTCATGCGGCTAAGGGGGTTCCTGCGGTTAGCATTATTCTTCTTCTCCACTTGTCCGAGAAGAAGAACCAAGGAGTTCAGGGTTCCGAGGCTCATAATTTCTTTATCCCAAGTCCAAATCCAGACTTCCTTAGGTCAAAACGGGGCAGAATGAAATGCTCTACAACATAGAACCAACAAAACTCGGAAATAACAAGATTAAATAGATCAAAACCCAAGAAATCCAAAAATAAAATAAACTTAGATCTACAAGAATCTAGCCATGGAAAGTAAAAATGCCAAGTACTAAAGTGAGTTAAAATGCTGTAAGGAAGAGAATGAAGCAATAAAATTGGAGTTCCTTTATGAAGCAAGTTGCACTTGCCTAGACCTTTCTGGTAGGTGAGGAAGTTAATGGAGGAAGAAGAAAAGTAATGAAGAGAGAGAAGGATGTGGAGGTTAATAAATGGTAGTGGTGGTGGTAGGTAGGTGGTTCTCCTATTGGTTCATGATGAATCAAGGCAAAACCAAGCCAAGCCGAACCAACCCAAGGATAAACCAAGCCAAGATAAACCAAGGTGAACCAAGTCAAAGCCAATAAACTCTCTCTCTAGCAATGAACCATGAAATAAACCAAGCCTCACTAATCCAAAAATAAACCAATGAACCATTAAAACCAATTGAACTATCAATGCCAATAAAACCAAGCCAATGTAAAATAAACCAAGATAACTAATCATGACTAAATAAAATATGGGTCCAAAACACGTATACGTACACTAAATACGTATCACGAATTTGGGACATTACATCGAGAGTTGTGCCGAAGGCTGGCGCTAGGACAGCGCACTGGAAGAGGGGTCGGCGGTGCTGGAGGCAGCCGAACGAGCGGCTAGGCGGTCGGCCGAGGGAGGTCGCACAGGGGTCCGACGGCGGGAGGCGCCGCACGGAAGGTCGTCGGGCTCGGGCGGAGGTCGCCAGATTTACGGTTTAGGGTGTGGAGGAGGGATGGTGAGAATGATGGAGAGGAAGAGAGGGTGTAGGTTTAAATATGGAAGAAGGATGGGGGTTACCTGAAGTGAAGAGTCTCCGACAGTTTCGGAAGCCAAGGAGCCTCGGAAACTGCCGGAAAGAGGAAAGGAAAGGGTCGACGTTCGGAAAGGAGGGGGTCACGACATAAACTCACGAGAGAGAGAGAGAGAGTTAACTACAGGAGTTAAGAAGGAAAAAGAAAAGAAGAGAAAAAAATATTTTATTAAATCACTAAAAATATTTTTAAAGCTTCTTTAAGTTTTCGAAAGCCGAGATCGACTCGAAAAGGACCTAGCCATCAATATAAATCAGCGAACATCTACCCCAACAACACCATCACAACGGGCACCACATCTAAAAGAAGAATACTCTTTTGATGAAGATGATATCATGAGTATCTTTGATTGCCTCATCAAGAGTAATAAACTTCAACTACCAGAACCAAAACGGCCAGATGAAGTTAGTAAGACTGACCATCCTAAATATTGTGTTTACCACAGGTTTATTAGACATCCAACTCGAGCGTGCTATGTGCTCAAGGGTAAAATTCAGGATATGGTCAATTCCGGTACATTCACTCTCCAACAAGACAAGAAAACTATAACGACTAATGTCGTCTCTTTATAGTTTGGAGATTTTCCAGCTCAACTTGTGCTGGACGGTGTCTTCCCTATCCCGAGAACTACTCTAGAGATTGTTAATCTTCCACCTGCATGAACTGATGGTCTTGTTCCTCTGTCTACTGATAAAAGAAAAATTATATGGATCCACCCAGATTTAGTGGCAGACTTCGAAACACCATCTTCTTCCACCAAGTCTAAGAAGGCTACTAAAAATAAATCATGTCATATGATTTCATTTGGTGAACAGTGTCTTCCACCTCTAACTGCTACCTTCATCTCGACAGCAGATAATCCTTCATCTTTTTCCCTTGCTGAGACAACATTGGCAAAATTAGAAGCCAAATACCAACCAGCTTTCCATCTGTATAGTCCCTAGTCTCATGAACTCATGACAAAAATATGATATGATCTACAAAAGGCCTCTGGTTTGAATTATGGGAAGGGATCTCCTGTACCTCTTTCCCTATGTCTTTCTCATAATCAATCTCGGGTTGGTTTAGGTTACTGGACGAACTCTCCATTTTACCAAAAGAGACCTACTAAAAATAAGATCTACGCAAAAAGTTGCAATATGGTGTCCTTTGAGCCTGTATCCGAAGAAGAAGTCTTGACTGGTACCAGGTCTGGGAAACCTTACCTAAGAGACTATTCAGAAGGTCAAGAAAACCTTGCTCCAGCTCTGGAGGATCCTCAAGCATCATCTTCTCCTGCTGTCAATGATCCATCAGCTTCATCACCTCCAATAATGCCAACTCTTCCCAAACCGACAACCGACAAAGGAAAACAGCCTGTCCGTTTCGATAAAGTATTGAAGAAGACTTCAACTTTGGGACTTGAGAAGCCATATAACTTTGATATACTGGCTCAGCTGACTAATACCCCGGTAAGATTGTCAATTTTTGAGCTACTCCGTCTTTCGAAGGAAACTCTAGAAATGTTGAGTGAAGCTTTAACGCAAGCTGATACTTGTCTAGCACTTCTCAAGAAGCCAGAGGATGAGCCTACAACATGCCTTCATTATCATAGTGTGATGGAATTGATGCCAAACATCACATTTACACAAGATGATATGCTGTTGGAAGATAATCGTCATGATCGGTCCCTCTACTTCATGGGATATGTCGATACCATGAAGGTTGATCGTATTTTGATCGATCCTGGGTCTGCACTTAGCATCATGCCAAAGACTCTATTAGATGTATTGAAGATTCTTGTACATAATCTTTTAACAACCATCATGACAATCTTAGGATTCAATTCTGGAAGAAGTGAACCTTTGGAAAAGATTCGCCTGAAAGTTCAAATAGGCAATCTTCGTACGAAGGTTACTTTCTACGTGATCGATAATCACGGCTCTTACAATGCTTTGCTGGAAAGACCCTTTCTGCATGAGCATAACATTGTACCATCCACTTTACATCAATGCTTCAAATATGTGGACGTCAATAGAGAGGTCCAAAAGGAAGTAGCCAACTTAAATCCTTTCAGAGGCATTGAAGCATATTTTACACTCTCTCGGATGTACAAGAAGGAGTTCATGAAAGTTGTATTAGCAATGGATAGTGAGAAAGATCAGAAACATACTTCAAAAGATGTTCTCATAATCCCCGTCAAAGGACGTACTACTCGTCCCTCTTCTTCTCAGACATTGACTATACATCTGTAGAAGCATGGAAAATATTGCTTTTAGTCCCACATCGGAAAGGAGAAGAAAAAAGGGCTCACTCCATTCTATAAATATAGCCCCCTTTTCTCCTTTGAAGAGGGCACCAACTTCTCTTCCTTCCTTCCAACTTGGACTCTTCCTACTATGCACCTTCGGGTGCTAAGTCGAAGAAGTCTAGGGCAGCGCGGGCTCGTCGAGCTCAGTCAGTTGTCCCAACCTCTGACCATCAGAGCGTCCCGCTACGCGGGCCTCTAATGGAAAGTTGTACAGAATCGCCCGTGTCCAGCCCCCGGCGGCAAACGGATAGGGTGGTTCTCAAGAGTCTCCCAACAAAGATCAAGGACAAGTACTTTTACTAGTCCCGTATCGGGGAGCGAACATGATACTTACGCACTCGTGTGCTCGAGATACCCGGGTCCACAAAGCGAGTACAAAGGTTGATCGAGATGTCCTTGACTTGCGAGATGTGATCCTTCACAAGCACAAGGAAAGAAGGGGAGTCTCATGCGACTGAAAAAAACCCAGAAAGCTCCATGCGGCCCATGAGGATTTTATACGGCTCAAAATCCAGAATGCTTCATACGGCTCAGAAAGCTTCATGCGGCCCAAAGGCAGCAGTGGGGCCTTATGCGGCCCAAAATCAACAGAGAGCTCATGCGGCTCAGAGACCCATGCGGCCCAAGCGTCTATGCTGCTCAAATAACTCCATGCGGCCCAGAGAGAAGCCACGTGGCCCTCAACAGCTCTTCCTTTTGTCTTTTACTGCATTTAATGCCTTGAAGGCTGACAACTCTGACCAATGACAGAAAGATGCAATAATGACTCTGTTATAATGGCAGACTTCTAGGGAAACGAAGGATATCTCTGACACGATCCGTCAAACCCTAAAGATCTTTATGCATCCTTGACACGTGGACAGTCGTATGCGGCTCAGACAGAGGCTACCCATGCGACTCAGACAGAGGCTATCCATGCGGTTCAAGCAGAGGCTACCCATACGGCTCACAAGGACTATCTTCATGCGGCTCACTGAGAAGCCACCCATCATGCGGTCGCTTACGCTCATGCGGCTCAGATCATCCCCATGCGGTTCAAATATTCAGAGGCCACTCTCAAGCAGCCTTGACACGTGGCCAGTCTTATGCGGCTCAATGAGGAACAACCTTCCTACGGCTCAGATTTCTGCAGTGGCTCGCGGTTAAGACACGTGGCATGATAATGGGACACGTAGCATCAAATCGAGCAAAATCCATCAACAAATCCCAATAAAATATTGTGATCAAATCAGATCATTTGCAATCGAGCAAATCAATGACACGTGTCGGGAAATCCGAGATTGGCATGACAAATCAGGAGGATTTATGTCAATCATCATTAATTACCCACAAAAGATTTGATGCAATCACATTAATTGCTCAAATCTCTTATATTCAAGATGAACGACCCAGATTCATTAATCCTTAGCCGTCGACTTTTGAGAATGGGCAATCATTACAAACCCTAGTTGTCATGCCCCAGTACCGAAATACGGAGACGGACTAGGCCAGCTACTCCATATGAGGTACGTAACGTCATACGGCGATCGTGGCTGTCGAGAGACTAGGGGGTACATGCTACAATCAAGTTTCCTATGGTCCCACAGAGTTCTATGTCTCAATCAACCAAGTCACATCAGCAATTAAATGAACATTAAAGATAAAGCAGGTAGGTATCTCCGACGCTTCATCAAAATGATCATGAAAGACTAGCTTTATAATTTAGCTATCTCAGAGAGTCAGGAGTACAAAATTATACACAGCTGCAGTCTGTTTATTTATAATTTTGTACTGACACAAAATATCAAGTAATCCGGCTAACAGGTGCCGGTGGCTAAACGCCGCACAAAATATAAGCAGGAGTGGTGGAGAAGAAACCCACTCGAGTCTCCGAACCGCCATGCTCCTAGTATGCACCATGGATGTCAGGAAGGAAGATCGTGTCCTCCGGCTCTGCTACGAGATCTGGCCAAACAAAACCAACGGGGTCAGCCCCGAATAGCAAGTAACGCCAAAGGGGCACAAGAGTTAAGATTAAAAACCCAGTTAATAGAATAATTGATAATAGTGATACTTATGCTACTATTATAGGGTAGCGTAACATCCTCGAACCCATATGGCACCCTTACAACCAAACAAGGACAAAAGATGCCGCATGGAGTCGGGACGTGTCGTACTCTATAACTTTCACATAAGTTAAAAGGTAGAAACAATAAAATCTTCTGATCGTGACTTCGGTCGATAGCCTATCGTAGCACAATAACCAACCCAACAATCAAACAAGAACATGGGTTAGATCATGTACCATGATAGACCATGTTCCTCAGTCATTCACAGAAGTAACACTTCACAACCAGAATAAGTCTTCCGTTCATAACTTTGGTCCACAGCCTGTCATAGTACGATAACCAACCCAACAATCAAATAAGAACATGGGTTGGATCACGTACCATGACAGTCCGCTTCCCTCAGTTATTCGCGGAAGGTAATAGGATACAAGCAAGTCGTTTTCCACGGCCAATCAAGTCTACGAGTTTCTAGTGGGACGAGGTTATCCTCGCGTTATGTTATTAGGAATCCTCATATCGTATCTTTCCAGCAAGGCTAGCCAACCCAGGGGTTCGCATAGACAGATATTATTGAGCACAGGTCCCTCATAAGTCCACCTTGCCAAGACATATAATATATAGCAGAAATTAATCGGATACAGTCATCCACTCGTTGCAGATGACACAGTATCCGTGGAGACCAGCCGGTGCGTCAAGACGATATCTCAAGGCGGCTGGTGTAAAACGATATCGGGATTCTGCCCTCCCCATGCATCTAGTATATTTAGTTGCCTAGTTTAACCTTAGGTGAAATCTTGGACTCACATGCTGTGGCCTGCATGATTATCCTCCTAAAAGTCGTACTCAAGTACGAGTACCCCAAGAGAGGATCCATGTCAATCAGTATGTCAACATGTTCTACCCTCCTTAGTGTAATGCATCATTGCAAATACGCCACTTGGAGTTACGAGTCATTTGTCGAGCATAAACAAGAACTGGGACATTCATGCACATGTATCAGGTAGGAACACTTTGTTCACCGGGGTCACATTAGTGCTCATATCATGCTCAGGACAAAAGACGTAAAGATATATAGCTTACACAAACATTTACATATATATATACAATATAATATATATAAAAATATAAAAATATAGGGGAATCCAGGTCAGAGCGCGCTGGGTCAGAGCGCGCTGGGTCCAAGCGCGCTGGGTCAAAGCGCGCAGGGGTCCAAGCGCGCAGGGTCAAAGCGCGCAGGGTCCAAGTGCACAGGGGTCCAAGCGCGCAGGGTTAAAGCGTGCAGGGGTCCAAGCGCGCAGGGTCAAGCGCGCAGGGTCAAAGCGCGCAGGGGTCCAAGCGCGCAGGGGTCCAAGCTCCTAGCGCCAAAAGGCGCAGGGCCACGAGAGAGCTACGCCCTTCGCTAAAAAGTGCTGGGCCAGGGCTGCACGCGCCAACTGCTACAGGGTCATCTTCTTCCTCTTGGCTGAGAGCAAGAACACCATGAGCCCTAGAACTTCTAAGGACCATAAAATTCTCATCCTAAGCCCAAATTGGGACTTCTATAGGTCAAAATGGGGGTAGAACAAAATTCTCTACAACATGGAACACTCAAAACTTGAAAATAATAAAGTTTGCTAGATCAAAACCAAGGAAATTTGAAAATGGTTAAAACTTAGATCTACAAAAATTAAAGCTTCAAAATGGAAAATTTTAAGTTCTAAACTAGTATAGAATGAGGAGAAGAACATATTTTGACAAATAATTTTGTAAGAAAACATGAACAAAATTATGGATCCATCTCTTGAGCAAGTTGGCACTTGCCTTGGTTGGTGGAGGAAATAAATGAGAGAAAATAAATGAGAGGAGAGAGAATGAGATGAGTTATTATATAGAATCTTGAACCCATGGGTTCATGATGAACCAAAGGGTTCATGATGAACCATTGGTGAACCAAGAATAGGTTACCCAAATGAGCCAAATATGTAGGCCCAAATGCAGAAAATAAATTACGAAATAATATTTTGTCGAATATTTTTGGAAAATGCATGAAGAAATACAGCATAATAAATATCGTATAAATACAAGGTAAATATAATTTATCGGTTTACGTATTAAGATACGTATTCCAGGATCGGAGAGTGACATCTCTACCCTTCTTAGAAAAATTCCGTCCTCAGAATTCCAGCCAAGACAGGATAGTGAAATCAGCACAAGCAAGGCACAATCATATACAAGTTAACTATCATAGCATTTATTATCATACATCACAAAGTGCGAAACAAACAGGTGCAGATAAGCATGGAATCGTGTCAATAAGGCATAAAAATATACCTCATTAGTCAAACAAATGCAGATACCGAGATCTGATCTCGTCCTCGCGCTCCCAGGTTGACTCTCCCGGAGAGTGATGGTTCCAAGAAACACGAACAAGGCTTATCGTTCGATTCTTGAGTACCTTCTCTCGCCGGTCCAAAATAGACACGGGTTGTTCCTCGTAAGTTAGGTCGGTACCAACGACTAACTCAGAATGATCGAGGACATGACTCGGATCCGGGACATACCCACGTAATTGGGACACATGAAACACATCATGTATGTCAGTTAACGAAGGCGGAAGGGCAAGTCGATAAGCCACATCGCCTACCCGAGCGAGAATCTTAAAAGGACCAACGTATCTTGGACTAAGCTTTCCTCGGGTTCCAAATCTGATGATATCCCGAGTAGGCAAAATCCGCAGAAACACTTGGTCGCCAACTCTAAACTCTAGAGGCCAACGATGCTGATCTGCCCAATGACGATGTCGATCCTATGCAACTCGAAGGCGCTCTCTGACCAACTTAACTATCTCCATAGTCTGTGTGATCATCTCTGGCCCCAACAACTTTCGTTCTCCGACGTCGTCCCATGCCAAAGGGGACCTACACTTTCTTCCGTACAATGCTTCGAATGGGGCCATCTGAATGCTAGCCTGATATCTGTTGTTATAGGAGAACTCCACTAGATGAAGGTGATCCTCCCAAGATCCGCCAAAATTCAAGGTACACGCCCATAGCATATCTTCTAACGTCTGAATGGTTCTTTCTGATTGCCCGTCGGTTTGTGGATGATAAGCAGTACTGAATCTTAACTTGGTTCCCAAACTTTGGTGTAAGCTCCGCCAAAAATGGAAAGTAAACCGCGTATCCCGATCTGATACTATACTAACTGGAACACCATGTTGCCTTACTATCTGCTTCATGTACATTTCTGCTAACTGCTCAGTAGTCTGTCCAACTCGGAAGAAAAGGAAATGAGCGACCTTCGTGAGTCGATCTACTATTACCCAGACGACATTCTTGTCAGCCGGGGATCTAGGTAAATCGGTCACAAAATCCATCGTGATGTGCTTCCATTTCTATTCTGGGATAGGAAGCGGCTGTAGCAATCCTGCTGGTCTCTGCTGCTCGGCTTTCACCTGCTGATATACCAGACACTTGGATACAAATCTCGCTATCTCTCTTTTCATGCCATTCCACCAAAAGTACTACCTGATATCTCGGTACATCTTCGTTCCTCCTGGATGAATGGAGTAAATAGAACTATGAGCTTCGGACATAACTTCTTGCCGAAGGTCTCCACTCGGTACACAGAGTCTGTTTCCAAACCTGAGCGTACCATCTTCATGAATTACTAACTCCTTCCTACGGCCTGATTCACACTCCGACCGTAACTTCTGAATCTGTGGATCTCCTGCTTGTGCTGCCCTTATCCTCTCTACTAAGGTTGACTGAATCTGTATACTGGTCATTCTTCCTATATCCCTTGGCAAAACTACTTCGATTTCCATACTCCGAAGGTCTTCTAAAATATGCTTCTGCGAGGTCAAGATAAAGGCACTGTCTCTCCGACTCAGTGCATCTGCAACTATATTCGCCTTGCCTGGATGATACTGAAGATCTAAATCAAAATCCTTCAGCAGTTCTAACCATCTTCTTTGCATCATGTTCAAATCTCGCTGCGTGAATACGTATTTCAAACTCTTATGATCAGTATAGATCTCTACCCGATCCCCGTATAAATAATGCCTCCACAACTTGAGTGAAAACACCACAGCTGCTAACTCTAAATCGTGAGTCGGATAATTCTTCTCATGGTCTCGAAGCTGCCGAGACGCATATGCTATCACCTTTCCGTGCTGCATCAATACACATCCAAGACCCTTCCCTGATGCGTCACAATATACTGTAAAGCCTCCCGTTCCTACTGGAAGCGTCAAGATCGGGGCTGAGGTCAATCTCTTCTTCAATTCTTCAAATGATGCCTGACAGCTAGCTGACCAAACAAACTCTACGTCCTTGTGCGTCAAACGCATTAAGGGCGCAGAGATCCTGGCAAAGTCCGCCACGAACCTTCTGTAGTAACCAGCTAATCCTAAGAAACTTTGCACTTCTGCAACCGTTCTCGGGACCGACCAATGCTCTACGACCTCAATCTTCTTCGGATCCACTAACACTCCTGCCCCAAAAATTACATATCCCAGGAACGAAATATGGTCTAACCAGAATTCACACTTGTCGAGCTTCGCATAAAGTTGATGCTCCCTCAATGTCTGTAAGACAGTCCTAAGATGTTTCTCATGCTCCTCTTCCCTGCTGGAATAAACAAGAATGTCATCTATGAACACCACCACAAATTTATCTAAATACGGCAGAAAGATGCGGTTCATTAAATCCATGAATACTGCGGGAGCGTTGGTTAGTCCAAAGGGCATTACTAAAAACTCATAATGCCCATATCTAGATCTGAATGCTGTCTTCGGTATGTCTTGCTCCCGGACTCTTACTTGATAGTATCCCGACCGAAGATCGATCTTGGAAAAGACGCTGGCCTTGCTCAACTGGTCAAACAGGTCATCAATCCTTGGTAGTGGGTACTTATTCTTTACTGTTACTGCATTCAGCTTGCGGTAGTCGATGCACATCCTCGTCGACCCATCCTTCTTGGGAACTAGAATCACTGCTGCGGCCCTGGGCGATTTACTGTCTCGGATGAATCCCTTAGACTTCAACTCTTCTTCATGTCGATACAACTTATCTTGTTCTGACGGCGACATTCTGTAAACTCTGTCTGCAATAGGCCTCGTTCCAGGGTTCAACTCAATACTAAATTCTACCTCTCTGACTGGGGGTATCCCTGGGAGCTCATCAGGGAAGACGTTGAGAAAATCTTCGACCACTCTCGGAATCTGTCCTGGCTCTGACACTGCTGCTGAGATGACGCCTCCGGCCTGATTCTTCAAGGTTCGAGTAAAGATGAACTGTTCCATCCCAGGAACGCTGAATATGACCCTACCTCCTCTACAATCAATTGTCGCATGACTGTCTCTCAACCAGTCCATGCCAAGAACAACGTCAAAATTCCCTATAGGGAATTCAATCAATGATGCGGGCAGTAAATGCCCGCACACCTCTACCGGACATGAAAAACGCACTCTGCTAACTTCTACGAGCCCATTGCCGGTGAGTATATCCATCATCTCCGGCAATGCCTCAAACTCTAATCCAATCCGTGTAGCATATAGTGCAGAGATGAATGAATAAGTAGCGCCTGAATCAAATAATGCTACAGCGGGAAATGAGGTGACGAGAATTTTACCTGCCACCACGTCACTAGACGCTAGAGCCTCTCCCAAGGATAATGTGAGAGCCTGGCCCTGGCCCCACGGAGCCCCTTGTTGCGGCCTTCCTCGATCATGTTGTTGCTGCCTCTGAGGGCCTCCGGCTTCCTGTGCTTGGCGAAACATCTGAGTCTGCATTGGTAGACGCTGGGTAGGGGCCTTACTGCTAATACTGGCCCTCCACTCGGGGTTGCCACCGGAGCTGGCAACGCTGGAAACTGCTGAGCTGGCCCTCCTGGCCTCTGCATCATAGGACAAGTAGAAATACGGTGGTCTGAACTACCACACCTCAAGCATAAGCCATTCGCTGACCGACACACCTCCCTCGTGTGCCCTGCCTTCCCACAGAATGTACAGCCCGGGGGTGCTCCCTGACGCTGCTGCTGGTTCCTCGGCTGCTGATGCCGAACTGGCACTGTATTAGTTGACACGGCCGTCCTCCGCGGCGCTTCTGCCTCATGAATACGTACACCGGGTGCTGGTGCCGATGTTCGCTGCGTTACTCCTCCTCCAACCTAGGAATAGAACCTCTTCTGACCTCCTGTCCTCGATGCCAACCTCTGCTGGGTAAGCTCGTACCTCCGAGCGGCTGTCAAAACAGCATCAAATGTCTGGTAGTCGTGTCCCTCCATAAGCTGTAATAGTTCCAAATGAAGTCCCTGCTGGAACCTCATAGCTTTCTCTGGCTCCGTTGCCACCATTATTGTCACGACCCGCACCCACTGTGAGGGTACGAGTACGTAACAGTGCCCAGCCTACGCCGCAGTGTCGGCGGTAGAATGCTGTTCTAAGTCTCTAACTAACCATCAACTCATGCAGCATATAATGTACTCATCATGATCAACTCCGAACGGAGGACAAGTATAAGATAAGGTATATCTCAATCACAGTCTAAGCACGATAAGATAACACAGAATTGTAACTAAGAATTTGAAGACAAAAGTAAATACTGAAATAATAACAATATCTGAAAATCTCAAATACATCTCAAGTCTCAAATCTCTATATACAACTCCAGATCTAAACAGGAAAACTAAAACAAGACAGACTAACTAAACTCCCGATCACTCCTGAGTGTCGGGGCCATGGTAGCTAAGCCATCTCCTCAGTAAAATGTAGGGCATGTGTCCTCAGGGCAATCATCTGTAAAATTTTCAACAGGTCCAGTCAGGACAGGAACGAGCACATCTCATCTAGAAAACCCAAGTAAATGACAGAGAACTATAAAGCAGTTATAGGCAGTTGTATTGATGAAATGGTAGTTTATATTCAGGTGATGGTAAGAAAGACAGATAAGTGCAAGGAAATTAAATACTAAACAAGAGAAGAATCATAGCAATGAAGACTGTAAAAATGAACTAGCTGAACCAGGATAATATGATATAAAGTCCAGACAACATATAGACCAGTGTAACTCCAATGTAAGTCCAGTACAGGATGAATCTCATACAAGATGAATCCAGCAAGGGACGATTCCAGTCATAGTGATCAATGATTCTAGGGTGAGTCCAGCCTATACTCTAGCAGTGTGTTTTAAAATACCGAGATCGACATGTAAACGGCTATGGGTAAATCCGGCACATCACACACCTGGTCGGATGTGAGATGGCTATCATTCCAGTAGATTCCAGTAGGGGTGATTCCAGTAATGGGGTATGTCTACATGTCTTACTCTAGTATTTCTCCTCCCAGCAAGTGAATCCAGAATTCCGACACAATGATTCAAGATGAGTCCAGCCAAGTACAATGATACCAGTAAATGATTCCGGGGTGATTTCAGTAATGATTCCAGTAGGTGATTCCAGTAATAGAAGTCGGAAACGATGATACCAGTAAATGAGGCCAGAATAAATGTGTGTCGTATACATGAATCCAGAAATAACAGTACGTGTTTGTAACAGAGAATCACATACAGCTAACTAGAACTGAAATACAGTAATTGACAAATAAATGAGAGAACTATCAGAGAATGTACTCACCTGATACTCTGAAAAGAGTAATGAAATATCAGATGTCTGCACCGGAGTCACAATGTCCTAAATAAAGCAGTACAGGTTATAATATGTTTAAAATAAGATGAATGGAGTCTATGATGCAATCTACATGATTTCTAGGCCAATCTAGGTCAAGGTCAACTCTAAGTCAACCCTGGTCAACTGTCTAAGGCAAACTAGGTCCAAGTCAAACTTGGTCAACTCTGGGTCAACCCAAGTTAATACTCTAGCCAAACTAGGTCAGTCTTAGTCCAATCAAGTCTAACAAGTCTCACTAGGCCTAACCAAGCCTAATCTAGCAATCAAGTACAAGCACAAGCCAATAGGACCACACTAGTACAACCATGCCAAGTATCATACACCAATATAATATATATGTACCCTAGGCTATAGAATGATATGCAAAGCTATACTAGGCATGTCATATATAGGTATTATCATTATATAGAGATATACACTCATAGGCTATATGCCATATAGACAAAATATTCATATATGTACATATAGGCCATTAACCCTTATAATGCATATGGAGGTGGACATGTATATGTGATACCATGGTGTGTGCCAAAGGTGAAAGGGTGAATTAGGAAATTAGGGGTTCTTAGTTAAGGCATAGGCATGTGTGTGGACTATGACATAAAGTAGGGTGTGTGTGAAGGTCCATTCCAGATTGTGTGTGTGTGTGTACCATGTGATATTATGTGTGGGTGTATGGGCTAAAGGAATGTGTCATGTGTGTTACTGGTTCATGTAAAACAGGAAGTTTCAGTCACTGTGTCAATAGCATCTATGTGAACAAAAGGATATGCAAAACAGGTTCAGTCATTGCAAAAAGGGGGATTTACCTACCATATGGTCAGAACACTCAAGGATAAAACTGGGTATAGCAAATGAATGGATTGAAATATTCAATCCTGATGCACAGGACAGGACATGGAAATTTCAGGACACAGCACTTGTAGGACAAAATGTGCATGAATATTGGATTGAAGGAGTGGCTAACTCAAACAAGTGTCAATGGTACCTAACATATATGATCACACACCTACCTATATGTCTACCTTAACTGAAAATCCAGGGTATATGTATCAATTACAATGATGCATCAAAACCTAGACTGAACTCAATCACACCCTCTACCAAGTGTGGCACCAAGCCCACCTGGCCATGCAAGGCCAGGCCACACTTTGGCCTGGCAGCCCCTGCTCTACTACCTGCTGCAACTGCATTGCAATGCCAAGGCAGCTGCTGCAAAGAAAAGCCAGGCCAAGCCAAGGCAGCTGCAATGCAATGCTGCTGTTGCTGCCTGCTGCAAACAAAGGCCAAGCCCAAGTATCAAAAGTATCAGGATTGAGAGTGTCAATGCAGTGAAAAAATGTGCAGGCAACCCAATGGCAGTGGATAGGTAGTGTGGGTCTGTTCAAGCAGTGAGGGAAAAATGTGTCAGTCCAGTTGTGTGATATAGGAACACAGTGAAGTGAGGGGATGAGGGATACTGTCAAAAAAAGGAAGTGTGAGAGAGTGAAAACAGAGTGCACCAACTCAGGGAAGGAAAACCAATGTAGCTATAACCATTCAAAATCGATTTCAAATTCCAAAACAAAACCTCAGTTTATAACTGATATCAAGCCAACATGTATGTAGGCTGTGTCAAACATACCTGAAATTCTCCTAATTGATCCATGTGCAGGTGAGTGTCAATTGTATTCAGTGTAGTGTGCAAATATCAGTTAACATGTTAGTTGATAATTTAAGTTAAAGTCTAACTAGTATCAAGGTTAATTAACATCTCAGGATCTCAGTTAAAAGGGAAAAAGGAAACTAGCACTAACCTACACTAAACTCAGTAATTTACAAACATTTAAACCTATTAACAATATACATGATATGAATGATTAAGGCAAATCGAATTAGAACAACAGTCAATAGGTTCAATCCACATGTGATATTGTGTCTAGGAGTGTCATCAGGAATTAATGTGTGTGAGTGCTTCTCATCAATTCAGTAGCACAAACTCAGGAAACAATTTCAGATGACAGTTCAACATTCAAAACCTACTTCAAATCCAAAAAGCCTAACATCAGCCAACAACAACATTGAAATGGTAATACACAAGTGTAGGATTTCAAGCATGGAATTTAAACAAGGAAAAATCAGTTTAAAACATTACAAATCGATTTGAACAATGAATCAATTCAGGATTTAACCCTTCAGTCCAAAATCAGAAAAAGAATGGGAAATGAGAAATTCGAAATCAAAACATGTTAAAACATCAATTAAATGGCTGGTACACATCAGACACATGTGCACGTGTCCCCACAAGCCTACACGTGTCCACTAAGTGGACACATTCGTGTCAAAGCTAACTAAAAAAAACTGTGTCAGGAAAACAGTAAAATCATGGCCTCGTGCAGCCGTGTCGAGCCCTCGTGCTCTCGACACAAGGCGACACGTGCCTCGTGCTCGTGCACGTGGGTTCGCCCAACATAGGGGAACGTGTCCCACAGCCTGCAACGAATCCATACAGTGTCGTGTACAAGAAAATAGTCCGTATCAGACGCACTTCCTGCGCGCGTGCACGACAGGCACCGACCCGTGCGAGTGAGATTTCTCACAAACCACTCGACGAAGTCGTCTCAAAATTGGTGAGCGTGCTGTCAGTCATTGCCCGCAGGTGTGTGCAAAGTTTCGTGTCACGAAGTGCAGTGTCGTGTCCGCTACAGTGCCCGAGCAGCAGGACACTGCACGGTGTCCTCGTGCACACGTTCGTGTCCAGTTTTGGACACGAAAACCAACTCAAATCATGTTCAGACAAGTACAAACATAATCTACATATCAAGAGCTATCCAAATATATAATTTGTTTTGAAAATGGAGAACAAAAAGTTCATTGAGGCATTACATCAAACACTTAACATACAATACGACACGTGTCCGATACGGACACCAAACGGACACGAATTTCACCCAAATTTTAGGGACACCTAGGGGACTCCTAGATCTAGCCCTATATGCAAAGAAAAATAAAGTTTGAATCAATTTGGAGAGTTTTACCTATAGGTGCAAAAAGCTTGGAAAAGCCTCAAATGGGGGATTCTTCCTCTTGGTGCCAATGCTCCAAATTGTCCCAAAGCTGGGATTAAACTCAGAAATCAGAAGATAGAAGAGTGTTAGGTTCTAATGCAAGAAACTAGGATCAAAAAGGAATTAAAATGGATTTATGGGGATTTTTGCAAGAGGGACAATACCTTTCCTTCTCCAATGTTGAAATGAATGAAAGAAGGAGGCAAGCCCTAGAGAATAAGTGTTTTTATAGGGTGGGGATCCCTATGGCTGGTCATTTAGGGTTTGGTTAGGGTTAGGGCTTCTAGTTATGGGCCATGGGCCAAGTCATGATCAAAATAAATCATTTAGCCATAAGTCATTTCATGAAACTATGAACCATGACTTAAATCCACTAAACCAAGTCCCCTCATTCTAAAATTAGTTTCTAATGACTAAATGTAGGTTACCCTAAGTTAGACTAGGGTCACCATGGCTAGGGTTAGCTTCTAGGCTAGCTCACTAGGTCTCAACAAGTCAAGTCAAACTAGAACTCACCAAATCAACAAATCACTAAATAAATCAAATAAGTCAAAATGACCAAAATACCCCTAGGCTAAAAATAATAATTAAATCATGCTAATGACATGGTTAGGCTCTAGGCCATGCAGTCTCTCAGGTTTCACTAGCAGCATATCAAAATCATAAGTCATGACTTAAACCAGTTTTAAATAGTTTAAAAATAAATAAAAAAATCACCAAAAATCACCATGTGAAATAAATATCCATAAATAATAATTAAAATTACAAAATTTCAAAAATACCCTCATCTGGAAAACTGGGTGTTACAATTGTTGGTACGAAATGGCACAATCTGCAGAACTCTGCTGCATACCCATCTACGGTCATGCCTGCTTGCTTGAGACTAATAAACTTCTGCTGGAGCTCATATCGAGCTACTACGCCAAAATACTTGGCCTTGAATCTTTTACTGAAGGTGGTCCAATGAACAGGGCATCTTATACCAACTTCTTCTGATGCCCACCAGTCGCGGGCAAGATCCTGAAGTACTAATTTGACCTGATCAACCTTCTCATCATCTGGAACCTTGGCTGCCACAAGAATGGCTTCGATGTCTTGAATCCATGCATCCGCAGTGATGGCATCCTCCGTGCCATCAAAATACCTCGGGTTCAAGCGACGTAACCTTCCTGATGCTCCCGAGTCAGCCCCGGCACTCCTCTCAAGAGCTAACTGAATTCCTTGGTTCAGTAACACGTTCTGCTCCTGCTGCTGAGTCTGTTGCTGTTGGTGAGTGACAAGAATCCCCCGGATGATCTCTAGGAGTGCTACGGCATCTGGTACTGCCGTCGCTGCTGGTGCTGCAGGAGTTTCAATAACCTGCGGCTCCACTGCCTCTGGTTCCACTTCTGCTCGTGTCTGTCCTGGGAAAGGTTCTCTCTCCTGTTGGTGCCCAGTCGAGCCGTGCTCTGGCTGCTCTTCCTCATGGGCCTCATCCGCTACTGAGAATGAAGCACCCCTATAGAGAAAGATATAAGATTATCAAGTCCGAACGAGGAAGATTTCGAGGATGTAAGTCAGGTTAGAGATCAAGGCAAGGACAGAGAGTTCGAAACAGAATTTCAAGGGGAACAAGTTTTGATTGAGACTCCTAATAATTCGCAATACCCCACAAGTCTGAAAAACAGACCTGCATGGGCCACCACTAAAACCTTGTCACGCCCCAGTACCGAAATACGGAGATGGACTAGGCCAGCTACTCCATATGAGGTACGTAACGTCATACGGCGATCATGGCTGTCGAGAGACTAGGGGGTACATGCTACAATCAAGTCTCCTATGGCCCCACAGAGTTCTATGTCTCAATCAACCAAGTCACATCAGCAATTAAATGAACATTAAAGATAAAGCAGTAAGGCGTCCCCGACGCTTCATCAAAATGATCATGAGAGACTAGCTTTATAATTTAGCTATCTCAGAGAGTCAGGAGTACAAAATTATACACCGCTGTAGTCTGTTCATTTACAATTCTGTACTGACCCAAAATATCAAGTAATCCGGCTAACAGGTGTCGGTGGCTAAACGCCGCACAAAATATAAGCAGGAGTGGTAGAGAAGAAACCCACTCGAGTCCCCGAACTGCCATGCTCCTAGTATGCACCATGGATGTCAGGAAGGAAGATCGTGTCCTCCGGTTCTGCTACGAGATCTGGCCAAACAAAACCAGTGGAGTCAGCCCCGAATAGCAAGTACCGCCATAGGGGCACAAGAGTTAAGATTAAAAACCCAGTTAATAGAATGATTGATAATAGTGATACTTATGCTACTATTATAGGGTAGCGCAACATCCTCGAACCCATATGGCACCCTTACAACCAAACAAGGACAAAAGGTGCCGCATGGAGTCGGGACGTGTCGTACTCTATAACTTTCACATAAGTTAAAAGGTAGAAACAATAAAATCTCCTGATCGTGACTTCGGTCGATAGCCTATCGTAGCACAATAACCAACCCAACAATCAAACAAGAACATGGGTTAGATCATGTACCATGATAGACCATGTTCCTCAGTCATTCACAGAAGTAACACTTCACAACCAGAATAAGTCTTCCGTTCATAACTTCGGTCCACAGCCTGTCATAGTACGATAACCAACCCAACAATCAAATAAGAACATGGGTTGGATCACGTACCATGACAGTCCGCTTCCCTCAGTTATTCGCGGAAGGTAATAGGATACAAGCAAGTCGTTTTCCGTGGCCAATCAAGTCGACGAGTTTCTAGTGGGACGAGGTTATCCTCGCGTCATGTTATTAGGAATCCTCAGATCGTATCTTTCCAGCAAGGCTAGCCAACCCAGGGGTTCGCGTAGACAGATATTATTGAGCACAGGTCCCTCATAAGGCCACCTTGCCAAGACATATAATATATAGCAGGAATTAATCGAATACAGTCATCCATTCGTTGCAGATGACACAGTATCCGTGGAGACCAGCCGGCGCGTCAAGACGATATCTCAAGGCGGCTGGTGTAACACGATCTCGGGATTCTGCCCTCCCCATGCATCTAGTATATTTAGTTGCCTAGTTTAACCCTAGGTAAAATCTTGGACTCACATGCTGTGGCCTGCATGATTATCCTCCTAAAAGTCATACTCAAGTACGAGTACCCCAAGAGAGGATCCATGTCAATCAGTATGTCAACATGTTCTACCCTCCTTAGTGTAATGCATCATTGCAAATACGCCACGTGGAGTTACGAGTCATTTGTCGAGCATGAACAAAAAATGGGACATTCAGGCACATGTATCAGGTAGGAACACTTTGTTCACCGGGGTCACATTAGTGCTCATATCATGCTCAGGACAAAAGGCTAAGGATATATAGCTTACACAAACATTTACATATATATATATATATGTAGTGCCCCGAAATTCGTGATACGTATTTTATACGTGATCGTATTTCTGACCAGTATTTTTCATTTTCTTGACCAGTTAAGTTGTGGTATATTTCATACTTAGCATTGTAGTTTAATTGTCATTTATCATTCCTGGATTAATTCTGATTAATGGAGCTTGGTTTTATTTGGATAGGAGAAGGAATTGGTTTGGTTTATTATGCATTGGACCATCTTAGCTAACCTCCACCCTAAACACAACTTATCCTCCCCCATTAAAATCCCCACCTAACACTCTCTCTCCTCATTATTTTCCTCCATTAATTCTTCTTCTTCTTCCTCCACACAACTCTCCAACCCATTAGGCAAGTGCACCTTGCCACCACATGAGAACCACTTTTTATTTGTCCATTAGCTAGATTAGGCCATGGAGATCAACATTAGAACTTGACATTTTCTGATTTGGAGTTTCCATTGTTCTAGATCTAGGTTTTAACTATTTTCGGATTTATATAGTTTTGATCTATTTTGGTTGAATTTTTGTGGGTTTTGATGCTTCTATGTGGAAGAGAATTCAATTTTACTCAAGTTAGAACTTTGAAAATCTAAATTTGGTTTTGATTTGGCTAAGTTGTGAAGATTTGAACTTGGTGTTCTTAGTGTTCTTGAGAGTTCAGCCATGGTGGAGCTCTCGGCCAATGCTTTTTAGCACCTGGCCGATTGCGCACTATTCCCTGGCCTGCGCTCTTTAGTGCAAGGCCATTTGCGCACCCTGACCTGTGCTCTTTAGCGCATGGCCATTTGCGCAAGATCCTTGGCCAGTGCTTTGCGCTGCGCTGGATTGCGCTGGCGCAAGCTAGCCATGCGCAAGCCAGCCATGCGCAAAGCAACCCCTGCGCAATTCGACCATTGCGCAATCCATCTCTGCGCAGTTCACTCCTGCGCAGTTCACTCCTGCGCAGTCTACCTTCTGCGCAATCCATCTGTGCGCAGCTCACCCTGCGCACTTGGCACCCTGCGCAGTTGGTACCCTGCGCAGCTCACCCTGCGCACTTGGCACCCTGCGCAGTACATACCCTGCACAACCTACTTGTCTATGATGAATTTGTTATTTCTTGATCTTGGCTCTTCTATAGTCCTATTTATATTAGTATTTTATTAGATATTTTACGCCCATTTTATATCCTTACGCCTTTTGTCATGAACTTGATTTTACTTAATATGTTGGAATGACTATTGTACATGACACGGTATGATAAGGAACTAGCATAACATGACAGTGACCCGTAATGGTGCACTCCTGACATGACCAACCTGACCTGATAGTGGCCCGTCGTGGCGTACTCCTGACAAGTACCCTGACATGAATTATCTTGATAACTTGATAGTGGCCCGTGGCGGCGCACTCCTGACTTGACATGACTTGATAACTTAGCTTGACCTGTCTTGACACCGTGGGTGTTCCTGCTTGCTTGCTTGTGCAATCCACTCGTCTTGTCTTGCATCATGTCTAGGACGTGACTCCCTGGTTCCCACGGTCAGGGATTCATACTGAATCTGGCTAGGTTAATGACTAGATTGATCAATTAGTTCATGGAGAATTTCCCAGTTACCTGTTGCCCCTTTGGTCCCGGCCTTATATATATATACATGGGATTTGTTGCTATCCGTCGAGATGAGCGCACTTCCAGCCCGCCGTCGAGCGTGGTACCTTAGGACACATGTATCTTACTACAGTGTGTCTGCTATATCATGCTATCTTTTCCTTTTCTTGCTGGGAGCATTCAGGTAGTAACAAACAGGTAACCGGACTTGGAATTCTCATTGCATCTTGTTAGTAATCAGGTCTGTGATAACCCTAGTTAGTTAAAGTAGTAAGCCGTAGTACTTGCTTGGCCGTGATTGATTGAATGGAGTCTAGTCCCTCTTGTCCTGTCCTGATCTTGTGCAAGGTCATGACATGACATGATTACTCGTGCTTTACCTTAATCATGTTTAATTGCAAGTCTTGAATTCGCATATTTTATCTTGCCGATAAAAGGGTGGGAGAAACCAAGTTCCGTTCAGACGAAGGGTTACAACCCCGGTCCTTGTTTGGTTTACGGGTTGTAACCTGGCTATCTGAATAGTTCCATGGTTATCTCATCGTATATCATCCTGTCATGTCTTTCCATATGTTCTGTCTTTTATCGATTCTGTACAAGATTTGTCGTTTATATCTAACTATCATGCCTTTTCTTAAATTACTGTCTCTTATTATGTAATTATATTATGGTGCTGATTGCTGGCTTTTGTTCTTATTTCGTGGCCTCCTTTGTGGCACTTGCTCTTTCTGGGGTCTGACCCAGCTGGTTTTGTATGGCCAGATACCGGAGCAGCAGCAAAGGATCTACCTGCTTTCCAGCCCGATGGTGAACACTAGACGGAACCCGGGCAACGAGTGGGTTTTCTCTTTTTGTTTCTCCCACTGTATTGTTAACTGATATTCTTTTGAGGCGTTTAGCCGACGAGCACTTGTTAGCTCGATGCACTTTACTTTCTATCTGCCTACGGGCTGTAATCATGATTGGCAACTCGAGGTTGATCATGTATGACTTAACTCTTGCTAGTCCTTACATTTTGTACGACTAGCTTCATGATCATCTGGATATGTAATGTTTGGGACGCCTTACAATTGTATATTTGGTGGTCTGATATCTTGTTACTATCATTACTTGTTGAGATTGAGACAATAGCTTGATTTGACCCTAAGAGACTGATGGTTTGTAGCGTACCCTCACATAGCTAGACAGCCGTGACCGTATAACGGAATGGTTGCCGTTCCGTTATACGTAGCTGGCTGTGTACGTCCCCGTTCTTCAGTATTCTGGTTCTGGGGCGTGACAATATACAATATAATATATATAAAAATATAAAAATATAGGGGAATCCAGGTCAGAGCGCGCTGGGTCAGAGTGCGCTGGGTCCAAGCGCGCAGGGGTCCAAGCGCGCAGGGTCAAAGCGCGCAGGGGTCCAAGCGCGCAGGGTCAAAGCGCGCAGGGGTCCAAGCGCACAGGGTCAAAGCGCGCAGGGGTCCAAGCGCGCAGGGTCAAGCGCGCTGGGTCAAAGCGCACAGGGGTCCAAGCGCACAGGGGTCCAAGCTCCTAGCGCCAAAAGGCGCAGGGCCACGAGAGAGCTGCGCCCTTTGCTAAAAAGCGCTGGGCCAGGGCTGCGCGCGCTAACTGCTACAGGGTCATCTTCTTCCTCTTGGCTGAGAGCAAGAACACCATGAGCCCTAGAACTTCTAAGGACCATAAAATCCTCATCCTAAGCCTAACTTGGGACTTTTATAGGTCAAAATAGGGTAGAAAAAAATTCTCTACAACATGGAACACTCAAAACTTGAAAATAATGAAGTTTGCTAGATCAACTCCAAGAAAATCCAAAAATGGTTAAAACTTAGATCTACAAAAATTAAAGCTTCAAAATAGAAAATTTCAAGTTCTAAACTAGTATAGAATGAGGAGAAGAACATATTTTAACAAATAATTTTGTAAGAAAACATGAACAAAATTTATGGATCCATCTCTTGAGCAAGTTGGCACTTGCCTTGGTTGGTGGAGGAAATAAATGAGATGAGAGAGAATGAGATGAGTTATTATATAGAATCTTGAACCCATGGGTTCATGATGGACCAAAGGGTTCATGATGAACCATTGGTGAACCAAGAATAGGTTACCCAAATAAACCAAATCTGTAGGCCCAAATGCAGAAAATAAATTACGAAATAATATTTTGTCGAATATTTTTGGGAAATGTATGAAGAAATACAGCATAATAAATATCGTATAAATATAAAGTAAATACAATTTATCGGTTTACGTATTAAGATACGTATTCCAGGATCGGGGAGTGACACTAGTGTTGCCCCCCACTCTTATAAATAACAAGCTGCCATTCCCTTGCGAAAGAGGAGATTCTCGGATAAAAAAAAAAGACACAGAGAGCCAGAGAGCTAGAGAGAGAATATACAGAGATCAAAAGGAGAGCATTTCTTCCTCAACGCCAAGCAGTTCTTCTACAGAGCCGAGGCTGCACCCGATCGTCCAAGGAGTAAGGCAGAGCTGCCGTCGCTTTTTCGAGCCTCTATCGTCACCCCCCAGAATCTAAAATAGACAATTATACTTAGATTGCTGTACCTCGGCTTTCGTCCCTAGGCTTTCTTTGTACAAGCGAGTTTGTATTGTGAAGTAAAAGTCCAGTCCTCCGATAATTATTCTGCTCTTTTATATTTCATGGCAAACACGATGGCGACTCTGCTGGGGACAAACTTCTCCATGGCTGAGGAGTTGGTGACGCAATCGGATGCAGCCAAACTTGGCTCCACGCAACAGAAGATGGTCGTCCGCTTCGACCAACAGGCGTTTGAAGAAATGCTCTCCGAAGGAAGCGCTGGTCCGGTCCAGAAGCGAACCCGCACGAAGAAAGCTCGCAGCGAGTGGAGGCCAAAGTCATTTGCTCCTCCACAAGCTCTGGACGGAGTACTCTCTGCTGCCCAAGACGGCGAAGGCAAGTCTCATGCGGCTCCACTTCAAGCCATAGAAGACTCTGCTGTCCCCAAGTCCGGCAGAGGAAAGCACTACGATGCTGGACTTGCAGGGGCAAAGAGCGATTCTATGTGCTCCAGGAAGAAACTGAACAAGGGCACTAGCCGCAAAACGAAGACTCATGCGGCCAAGATTGCCAGCCGCATGAATGATGACCATGCGGCTGAGACTGCTAGCCAAATGCATAATTCTCATGCGGCCAAGATTTCCAGCCGCATGGAGAACACTCATACGGCCAGGATTTCCAGCCGCATGGAGAAGACCTATGCGGCTACGACTGCCAGCCGCATGAAGATTATTGATTCCAGCCGCATAATGCCTACTCCACGCGGCTCTGTCTTCGACCGCCTCTCCTATGGTCCTGATCTCTTGTGCTCCCAAGAAGACATATCTGACTCTCTCCAGTTCCATTTAGACTCTTTCTACTACGTGCCCTCACGCACTAGAGTGAAGAAGTCTAGGACAGCACGAGCTTGGCAAGGTCGGTCTGCTGATCCGACCTCTGACCATCCGAGCGTCCCACATACTGTTATGCGGGCCTCTAATGGGAAGTTGTACAGAACCACTCAAGTCCAGCCCCCGGCGGCAAACGGACTGAGAGGTTCCCAAAAGTCTCCCAAAATCCAGGAAGCAAATATGGTCGATCCGGACCCCTCTGACTTGCGTGAGGCTATCCTCCACAAACGCAAGGAAAGAAAAGGTACCTTGGGATGCAAAGGGTCCTCCTACGGACGTCACTGCACCCAAGTCATCGTTAACTGCTGTTGCAATAAAGACCGGCGGTCCGTCTTCCAAAGACTGCAACAACCATGTTCAGAAGATGAGGCACTTCCCGTCGTCTCCTGCAACTCTGCTCAGAAAATCCCCGTCGATGGGAGAGAAAAGAAGACAAATGTTCCCAGCCCGAAGATTTCAACCACTATGACTAAGAGACTATCGTCTAAGCGGGTGCCCACCATCGGAGTTTTCCAAGGTACCCGTTCAAAGACGAAATCTGCTACAGTGGGAGATTCATCATCCACATCACTGGGGGTTGCTGGGACTGGGGGTAGCACTCCTCAGAACATCTACGATAATCTGATGTTCCAAGAAGATGAGCCCGGGGAAACAACTCTCCCATCAGATACAGCAGGTGTCGACGTCCCCGAGGACGTCCACGACTCTCAAGATGAAGCAAGCTCTGAAGCTGGGGGTACTATTCCTTCTGAGTCCGAACCAGAGGAGAATATTCCCATATACCCCGATGACTTCTTCGTACAGGGGTATGACTCAGAGGGCACGTCCTCCACCGTTCCTTCCATCTCTCCTCATGTAAGGACGGTGTTCATGACGGACAGCAATCAAGGTGGTTCCAGCGATCGCCAACGCATCGATACTCTGGAAGCCATACTGCATGCCTTGGTCAAATCTGTAGACGAGATCAAAGCGACTCTTCCAACTTTGCAAGGAGGGACGCCTGGCCAAACAAGCGCGGGTTCCGCGGTCAATGCGGACTCGAACTCAGCAGCACCGAACCCGGGCAATATTTCTCCTGAAATGTCGGCTCCTACCGCTGCAGACGAAACCAGGGAGGAAAGAAGAGAGGTCCAGGAGCTCCGAGCCATGTTCCACGCCCGAGAAAATTGCCAAGACCTCAGGATACGACAACCGTATCCCGCTGCGTGGAGAGATGTTCCCTTCCCACCAAAGTATAAATTATTCCACATCAATCCATATGATGGGAAGACCTCCGCAAGTCGGTACATCACTTACTTCGAGGTCACCACCGACCATCTGTTCCATGACGATGCCATCCTTACACGATTATTTATCGGGGCATTGGAAGGAGTTGCCTTCGACTGGTATCGCAACCTGCCAGACAACTGCATCCACTCCTTCGCCAGCTTCAAGCGCATGTTCTTGGAGAGATTCTACGAAGTAGGACAGGACATCACGATGTCCACCCTCATGGACGTCATCCAAGGGGAAAAAGAGCTGACAAGGAGCTATATTGAGCAGTTTCGCCAAACCGCAATGAATCTGCCGTCTGGTAACCCGGATTCCTCCTTAATTGAAATTTGGCAAAAGAGATTGCTTCCAACAATCAGCCTCTGGATGGGCGAGAGTCAATTCAAGGATTGGAAGACGTTTATCATCAGTGTAACTAGCGCCGAAGACAGATTGAAGAAGGTTCCCCAACTGGGACTGCATATCTCAGATGGAGAAGAGAAGGGCAAACGCCCTAATACCAACAAACAACAACGACAAGTTCCTCAAGAAGTATTATGTCTAAACGACACCTTCCAGCTATCTCTCGGATTGTGAGTCATATATCCGCAGATTATTGAGTTATGTACCCGCCGGTACCGCTGAACTCACATTCTCTAAATCCCAGATCATTGAGTTATGTACCCGTCGGTACCGCTGAACTCACATCCCGCCTTCAAAATCTGCCAAAGTGATGAGTTACGTACCCGCTGGTACCGCTGAACTTGCATCCTGACTACAAATCTGCCACAATGGTGAGTCATGTACCTGCTGGTGCCGCTGAACTCACATTCCCAAATTCCAGATTATCGAGTCATGTACCCGCCGGTACCGCTGAACTCACATATTCCAAATTCTAGATTATTGAGTCATGTACCCGCTGGTACCGCTAAACTCATATTCCAAATTTTTAGATTATTGAGTCATGTACCCTCCCGTACCGCTGAACTCACAATCTCCCAGATTATCGAGTTATGTACCTGTAGGTGCCTCTGAACTCACATTCCGGTCACTCTTTCAGATAGTAAGTCATGTATGACCATACCTCTGAACTTTCTTCCTGAAAGAGATCCTCCCTCATGATCCACTACCCGCACTCCCAGTGCACAAAAAGGGTAACAGATCTACAAATTTTTAAAACGGCCATGTCGATGTTACCTCTGAGTCGTTTCACTTCCGCCAAAAAACAAATCACCCCTTTACTTAGAACTTTCATGTCCTCATTACCTCTGAGTCATTCTATGTGCCCTCCTTCATTGAGCCCACTCCTGCCATGTCCTCATTACCTCTGAGTGGGAAGGCTCCGTCGAAGAAACCCTCATATTTTCATGTCCGTATTACCTCTGAGTAAATATGCTGGTCCTCCCTCGACTTATTATCTGTACCAAAAAAAAAATCCTAGGGTACGCCAAGGATAATAGGTCCATAAATATTCTCCGTTGAGTCCACTCCTGCCATATCCTCATTACCTCTGAGTAGGAAGACTCCACGGTAAAACCCTCATACTTGCCATGTCCTCATTACCTCTGAGTAAGTATGTTAGTTCTCTTTCATCCTATTATCCGTATCCTGAACCAGGATATGCCAAGGATAATAGGCCCACAAATATTCTCCGTTGAGTCCATTCCTACCATGTCCTTATTACCTCTGAGTAGGAAGACTCTACGGTAAAACTCCCATACTTGCCATGTCCTCATTACCTCTGAGTAAGTATGTTAGTTCCCTTTCATCCTATTATCTGTATCCTGAACCAGGATACGCCAAGGATAATAGGCCCACAAATATCCTCCGTTGAGTCCACTCCTTCCATGTCCTCATTACCTCTGAGTAGGAAGACTCCGCGGTAAAACCCCTATACTTGCCATGTCCTCATTACCTCTGAGTAAGTATGTTGGTTTTCTCTCTCGTCTTATTATCCGTATCCTGAACCAGGATACGCCAAGGATAATAGGCCCACAAATATCCTCCGTTGAGTCCACTCCTACCATGTCCTCATTACCTCTGAGTAGGAAGACTCCGCGGTAAAACCCTCATGCTTGCCATGTCCTCATTACCTCTAAGTAAGTATGTTGGTTCCTTTTCATCATATTATCCGTATCCTAAGCCAGGGTACGCCAAGGATAATAGGCCCACAAATGTCCTCTGTTGACCACAAATGCCGTACTAGGTCCCCTAGTACATCCACATCTTTTCTCATCATCACATGCTTTCGGAGCCCAGCTGTTCCATAGCATTCTTTCACCCAATGCATAGAACTTCCACGTTGATAGCATCTCTGAGTTGTTCTATGTATCCTCATTCGAGTTCACTCCTACCATGTCCATATCACCTATGAGTAGGAAAGCTCTACCATCAACCTTATATTTACCACGTCCTCATTACCTCTGAGTAAATATGTTGGTTCCCTCTCTCAACTTATTATCCGTACCTAAAACCAAGGTACGCCAAGGATGATAAGTCCACATAAAATCCCCAGCAGAAGTACCCAAACCTATCACGTCCATGCCACCTCTGATGGGATTGCCACATCTAAACAACTCTACTTTCCATGCTTCTTATTCAAAGTATTCCAAATTTGCAATTTAGAAACTTTGAAGGGGGTCTTGTAGAAGCATAAAAAATATTGCTTTTAGTCCCACATCGAAAAGGAGAAGAAAAAAGGGCTCACTCCATTCTATAAATATAGCCCCCTTTTCTCCTTTGAAGAGGGCACCAACTTCTCTTCCTTCCTTCCAACTTGGACTCTTCCTACTATGCACCTTCGGGTGCTAAGTCGAAGAAGTCTAGGGCAGTACGGGCTCGTCGAGCTCAGTCAGCTGTCCCAACCTCTGACCATCAGAGCGTCCCGCTACGCGGGCCTCTAATGAAAAGTTGTACAGAACCGCCCGTGTCCAGCCCCTGACGGCAAACGGATAGGGTGGTTCTCAAGAGTCTCCCAACAAAGATCAAGGATAAGTACTTTTACTAGTCCCGCATCGGGGAGCGAACATGATACTTACGCACTCGTATGCTCGAGATACCCGGGTCCACAAAGCGAGTGCAAATGTTGATCGAGATGTCATTGACTTGCGAGATGTGATCCTTCACAAGCATAAGAAAAGAAGGGGAGTCTCATGCGACTGAAAAACCCCAGAAAGATCCATGCGGCCCATGAGGATTTTATGCGACTCAAAATCCAGAATGCTTCATGCGGATCAGAAAGCTTCATGCGGCCCAAAGGCAGCAGGGGGGCCTTATGCGGCCCAAAATCCACAGAGAGCTCATGCGGCTCAGAGACCCATGCGGCCCAAGCGTTTATGCTGCTCAAATAACTCCATGCTGCCCAGAGAGAAGCCACGTGGCCCTCAACAGCTCTCCCCTTTGTCTTCTACTGTATTTAATGCCTTGACGGCTGACAGCTCTGACCAATGACAGAAAGATACAATAATGACTCTGCCATAATGGCAGACTCCTAGGGAAACGAAGGATATCTCTGACACGATCCGTCAAACCCCAAAGATCTTTATGCGGCCTTGACACATGGACAGTCGTATGCGGCTCAGACAGAGGCCACCCATGCGGCTCAGACAGAGGCTATCCATGCGGTTCAAGCAGAGGCTACCCATGCGGCTCACAAGGACTATCTTCATGCGGCTCACTGAGAAGCCACCCATCATACGGTCGCTTACGCTCATGCGGCTCAGATCATCCCCATACGGTTCAAATGTTCAGAGACCACTCTCAAGCAGCCTTGACACGTGGCCAGTCTTATGCAGCTCAATGAGGAACAACCTTCTTGCGGCTCAGATTTCTGCAGTGGCTCGTGGTTAAGACACGTGGCATGATAATAGGACACGTGGCATCAAATCGAGTAAAATCTATCAACAAATCCCAATAAAATATTGGGATCAAATCAGATCATTTGCAATCGAGCAAACCAATGACACGTGTCGGGAAATCCGAGATTGGCATGACAAATCAGGAGGATTTATGTCAATCATCATTAATTATCCACAAAAGATTTGATACAATCACATTAATTGCTCAAATCTCTTATATTCAAGATGAACGGCCCAGATTCATTGATCCTTAGCCGTCGACTTTTGAGAATGGGCAATCATTGTAAACCCTAGTGTTGCCCCCCACTCTTATAAATAATAAGCTGCCATTCTCTTGCGAAAGAGGAGATTCTCGGATAAAAAAAAGAGAGACACAGAGAGCCAGAGAGCTAGAGAGAGAATATACAGAGATCAAAAGGAGAGCATTTCTTCCTCAACGCCATGCAGTTCTTCTACAGAGCCGAGGCTGCACCCGATCGTCCAAGGAGTAAGGCAGAGCTGCCGTCGCTTTCCCGAGCCTCTATCGTCACCCCCCAGAATCTAAAATAAATAATTATACTTAGATTGCTGTACCTAGGCTTTCGTCCCTAGGCTTTCTTTGTACAAGCAAGTTTGTATTGTGAAGTAAAAGTCCAATCCTCCGATAATTGTTCTGCTCTTTTATATTTCATGGCAAACAACATCTTTCTTCTCATAACAAATAGCCTCCTGCTGTAGAAAGAGAACAAAGGGAGCTCATCTCTTCTGAGCCTCTTGTTATCGACCTTCGTCGTAACAAACCTTCACCTTTCGCTTCTCCTTCTCCTTCTCTGGTCATCAACCTTACTAAGCCTTCTGTTAAGGCTAAGAATCATGTTGTAAATGATGATGTACAAGTCAATAAAGTAGCATCTCCTTTACAGTATATTGATGTTCTTTATTATACTCGGTGTTATTTAAAAATATTAGATAACTTCGAACCACTTACCATATGAGCAGTTGAAGCTTCCTAAGATGAAGTATTGCTCGAGCCAATGCAGGACTCCTTCTTCCTAGTTTCTTCCAAGAAGAAAGACGAACTTCCTATACTTTTTAGTAAAGGAACGGAACAGAAGATCATGCCCAATAGTGAAGAAGAAAATCACGATAACGGAAGACTTCAGCTACGTCGTTATAGTCAGCAATCAAAAGATATCATTCAAAAGATGGGCTACAACTTTAAAGCTGGTCTCAATGACGACAAAGGAAGGCGAACTCCTATTCGTATTCCTGTTCCGAAAGGAAAATAACAACAATACTACAGCAAAACGAAGCGGAGATTAGGTTATACTTCACAAGTTCCGACTCCACAAGCTTCTGAATTCGATGAAGAAGAACGATCTAACTCTTCTGATTCTGTCTCATGGGATTCAGATACCAGTGTAGGACACGTCCATCGAGTGACTCTATCTTCCAATATGGTAACTGCTGAGCTATCAGAAGATGACAGAGACTTTGTCGAAGTCTCTGAATCTGATCCTGGGGCACAAAGGATGGATACTCAATGGGAACTTCACTTTGAACAACATGAGCCACCTACTGAAGATCAGTTGGTTCAAGTTAATGTTGGAGATAAAACTTTCCCAAAACCAATATTTGTCAGCAAAAGCCTCCCCGAAACAGATAAAGAAGAACTAATCCAGCTCATTAGGGAATACATTAATGTATTCGCCTGGAGCTATGAAGACATGTCGGGATTGGATCCTCAGATCGCTACCCACAAGCTCAATATCCTGCCAAATGCGAAGCCAGTCAAATAGCAATAACGTCGATTTCGACCCGACATGATGGATGCCATAGAAGCTGAAGTCAAGAAACTCATCGCCTATAGTTTCGTCAGAGAAGAACAACATCCGGACTGGGTGGCTAATGTTGTCCCAGTTTTGAAGAAAACAGAAAAAGTTTGGATCTGTATCGACTTCAGAGATCTTAATGAAGCTTGTCCCGAAGACGAATTCCCTCTTCCAATCACTGATGTCATGATCGAAAATACTTGCGGATTTGAATGTATGTCCTTTATGGATGGATTCTCAGCATATAATCAAATCAAAATGTATCCAGAAGATGAGAAACATACATCTTTTTGCACTTTCCTTGGAGTTTATTGCTACACCGTCATGCCATTTGGTCTCAAGAATGCTGGTACAACTTATCAGCGGGCCATGAGTACCATCTTTTATGATTATTTATAAAAGACTGTTGAATGTTATGTTGACGATATTTTTGTCAAAAGTCGTCTAAAGGAAGATCACATTCAAGACTTGAGAACTATTTTCGATCTAATACGCCAGCATCAACTCAAGATGAATTCCACCAAGTCATTCATGGGAGTCTCTAGTGGCAAATTTCTCAGATTCGTCATTACCTCTAAAGGTATACACGTTGATCCCGAGAAGATCAAAGCCATTCAAGAGATGCATCCTCCACGCAACCTATAAGATCTACGAGGATTCCAGGGACGGCTTGCGTATATCAGGAGATTCATCTCAAATCTCTCTGGACGCTGTAGACCATTCACTCAACTCATGAAGAAAGGTGTGTCTTTTTTTTGGACTGAAGAATGTCAACAAACATCTGAAGACATAAAGCGGTACTTGATGAACTCTCCAGTTCTAGTACCTCCAGTGTCAGGAATACCCTTCCTGATGTATATTCGAGCAATGGACCATTCCCTAGGTGCTTTATTAGCTTAGAAGAATAAAGAAGGTCATGAACAGGCTATCTATTACCTTAGCCTTACAATGATTGGAGCTGAGCATCGATACACTCCAATAGAAAAGGAATGTCTGGCTTTGATGTTTGATGTTCAAAAGACGAGACATTATATCGCTGGCCAAACTATTTACGTTACTTCTAGAGTTAACCCTCTCCGGGTCCTGATGAAGAAGCCCAGTACACTCAATTTCAGGCTCGCAACATGGGCCATATTGTTAGCACAATATGATATGGTTTATGTTCCTCAAAAGTCTGTTAAAGGTCAAGCCCTTGCTGACTTTCTGGTAGCTCATCCAATTCTCGAAACGTCTAAACTCTACGACGAGATTCCAGATGAAACCTTAGAGTCCAACATGATTTCAGAAGAAATTCTTACATGGCATTTATTCTTTGATGGTGCATCCAGAATTGGACCAAAAGGTGCTAATGTTGCCGGAGTCGGAATCGTCCTCGTCTCACCAGAAGGGTTAGCTATTTAAAGAGCTTATTCTTTAGATAAGTCGTATTCCAATAATGTGGCTGAATACAACGCTCTGCTCATTGGTCTCCAATTGGCTAAACAATTAGATATTGAGTATCTTGAAGTTTACAGAGACTCCAAACTGATTGTCAATCAAGTTAGAGGCACATACGAAGTTCGATATCAAGATCTGGTTCCATATCATGATGCAGCGATCATGATGGCTACTTCATTCAAAGGCTTCTTCATTGAGCATGTATGTCGAGCATGTAACACGAAAGCTGATGCACTCGCTAATCTTGCAGCAGTATTAGCAATTCCCATAATAAGGCAACAAATGATCGTCATCACTAATAGAGAGCTATTTTGTGTCGAGAATAACTTAAATACTGAAGTTAACGACCCAAACATGGAATTCAACAATTTAGTTGAAATTTGTGCCATCAGTGAAGACTGGAGGACTCCTTTCATAGACTTCGTGGTCCATGATATCCTACCCGAATATCCTAAAGAGGCTACAACAATTCGTCGGCGGTCACTCAGATTTTATTATAATCATACTACAAAGACACTCTACTGACGAACGTTTGACGGTTTACTCCTAAGCTGTCTTACGAGAGAAGAAACAAAACAAATACTTCGTGAAGCTCATGACGGTGTTTGTGGTACACATCAACCTGGTCCTAAATTACAGGATCGTATTCGCCGTATGGGCTACTATTGGCCCTCGATGATATATAATGCAATCGAGTATGCAAGGAAGTGCCGAGCATGTCAAATTCATGCTGACTTCATCCATCAACCATCAGAATTTCTTCACCCGATGGCAGCATCTTAGCCCTTTGAAGCTTGGGGTATGGATGTCATCGGTCCTATCAACCCTCCCTCGTCTCGAGGACATCGGTTCATATTAGCCATAACTGATTATTTCTCAAAGTGGGCTGAGGCTATACCTCTAGCTGAAGTTAAGACAAGCAGCGTTATCAATTTTATTAAGCATCATGTGATCTACAGATTCGGTGTTCCTCGGCGAATCATTCATGATAATGGGCCACAATTCATCAGTCAGAAGTTCACTCGATTTTATGATGGCAACATGATCAATAATATTGCTTCTACAGCTTACAATCCTGCAGCTAATGGGTTGGCAGAAGCATTTAACAAAAATATCATCAAACTCTTCAAGAAGTTTGTTTCTACCAACAAACAAAACTGGAGTGAAAAGCTTGGAGAATGTCTGTGGGCTTACCGTACTACTGTACGTACTCCTACAGGTTGTACGCCGTTCTCTTTGGTATATGGATGCGAAGCCGTCTTACCATTGGAAATCTAAATCCCTTTCCTAAGGATTGCTATTGCCAATGAACTTACAACCGAAAATAATGATCGTCTGAGACTTTAGGAGCTTGAAGCGCTTGAAGAGAAACGGCTCCTAGCTTAACAATATATTGAGTTTTACCAAGCTCGTCTATCAAAAGCCTTCAACCGTAAAGTCAAAGTTCGAACAATTCAGAAAGGAGAACTAGTTCTAACCGTCAGACGTCCTATGACTATGACGCACATGAGCAAAGACAAATTCGAAGCGAAGTGGGAAGGATCCTACGTTGTAAGCAGAGTTTTCTCCAACGGAGCTTATCAATTGACTGGTATGGATGGTCGAGTCGCCATGATGCCCATTAATGGCAAATTTCTCAAGAAATATCATGTTTGAAGATAAAGAGATATCAACATAGAGAATCAAAATGTAAATAAAATTCCTTTTATTGCATAGTTCAAAAAAAAATATAAAATTAACGAGGACCAGAGCCCTCCTGATCGAAGACAAATTTCACAAGAAGCTCGAAGACATTATTGTCCGATGACACCAGCAGTTCACAGGCAACCTTCCTCAGAGCTTCCTCCTCGGCAGTTCTCCCAGGCTCCACCAGTTCGGCAAGAATATCCTACTTCTCTCCAGGAATAGCCGAGCTTTCTCCGACTTTTGGTTGAGTAGGCAGCGAAGGCTCATCGAAAGGGGTATCGAGGGCGGCTTCAATCTTTGGGATAACTCCCGTCTCCTTAGGCATTTCTTCTGAAGACATTTGCAAATGAAAGAAAAGGGGTAAATAATATTCTTAGAAAAGTTCCACACTATTTATAGACAGAAAGGCCAAACATTCTGTCTCAAGAATCGAAACAACCTTTCCTCGAAAAAGCATGTTCGTTCATTCATCTCCTTTCATCTCGTGAAGATGTCTTCATTTTCTGTCTCGAGAACCGAAGCGACCTTTCCTCGAAAAGGCATACTTATTCACTCATCAATCGTTTTAAAGCCTACATTTATTATCGTTTATTTACTTTCTCATAAATAAAGCTACAAATAATAAATACTCAAAATCCCCAATGGAGTATATCCAAATCATCAATTCTGTCTTTGAGTCCCAGCTGACTTGAAGATTATCAATAGAAAAAAGAGTTCACATCTACATTATCTCTGGATTCTATTTTCTATATCATCACATCAAATCAGATCATAAAGAAGAGAAAATTACTCTTTATTCCTTCTTTAAAAACATAGATACATCTTGATGGAAATCTATTACATCTCAGATTTTCATTCTAAATCTAACAAATGAAGGTCTATTACATCTTTGGATCTTCTTATTGGTGCCAGTTCCTTGTCATATCGACCTGAAGCAGCAAGCAGGACAATGGAATCACATCTGGTCTTCTCTCTCAGAAAGACCAGAGAATATGCTGTTGTTCGCACGGGCAGAGATAGGAATATGCTCAACCTTCCTTGTGATACAATTTCTAATTCTGTTCTGCCGTAAAAGGAACTCTTCTGCCCAAATACTTGGATTAGAGTCATCTGCACCGTCCAACTCTCATGTATAAAGGCCCTTCCTACCATCTCGAGGAAGCCCTTTTTAACATGAAGAGTCCAGAGCTCTCTGATGTGTGTGTCAAAGTGGTTCAACTTCATAGCATCCAAGATCACCGATGCCAATTCTAGGGAGTTTTGTCAGTTGGTCCCCTGTAAACATCAAAAATAAGAAGAGAATACAGTAAAAGTTCTTTTCTTATTGCAACTATTCATATGCAATGTAGGCTGAAACATTATGTACGTCCATAGGCGTATATTTCGGGAAGAATGAAGCACGAAAGCACGAAAAGTGCCACATGTCGTTCAGAAGTTTGTGTTATCAGAACCGAGAAAAGTTAAAAAATATATGTGGGACATGTCAAGACAGTTACACAACAAAGCTCAAATGTGTCAGGATTTAATAAGGTCCAATTTTTCATTTCATAATGGAAAAGTGGATAGACACTACAGACATAGGCACTATAGCCATTATGCAAAATGACGCTCTCGTATCATATCACTTATTCTTTCCATCATCATCCTGACGCAAGGCAACGTTCAATTCCTCCATGTTATGGATTCCCGAACGATGCATCAATCGAAGGAATCCTTTCCTATGTTCTAATACGTCATGTTCTTCGAAAGAAGACGATGGCCCACCTCTAGAATGAGCGAGGACTGTTGGGGTCAGGCCAAAACAGTCGAGAAAGTTCTCCGCCCTCAGGAATGGGTCAGCTTCTAGCAAATACTTCGCAGGCACAAAGTATAAATCCTTCTCAGAAGCTTTGCCATTGTCATGGCTGTTCGTCCCCTGCTTCATGTTCTCTTTGGAAGCCATAAGAGTGAATGAAGATGGAGGCTGGACATCATGCCCATATATATACAGCGAAGGTCTGCCCCCGCCGACTCTTCGTCTTCCCAATAAATGGGCGCGTATCACTTAACGAGGGAGAAAAGAAAAAGTCATTTTGAAAAAGAGCGCCTCATAAATAGGTTCATCGTTGGGAATGAACTGATTATTTAATGCTCTATTTTTCTGCGACCCTCACATTGTGCCGCACTCAGCATGCACAACAATCAGGTTGTGCCGTATTTGGCTGCGCAACGTATCAAAATTGTGCCTAAAAGACATCACAACTTTTCAAAATGCTGCAAAATGCATGTCGACAGCAACCAAACCCTAATAGGGAGACGCAAGTTATGGAGTATGCCCAACTCTAAAAAGAGCGGGCACACATTGTCAGAAATAAGCCAAACCCTAAATAAGATAGCCGATGATCAGTAGGATGGTCGATAATCGGGTCTATAGTCGAATGCTTACCCTCCAAGGCCGGGTTGGCTGTCTCTCGGTGTGACGAAGGCGGAACTCGCATAGATGATTCGACCATAGTCTTACCTTTCTCAGTAGCAGAGCGCTTGGGTGCCATTGTTGTCGATCGAAGTTATCAAAGATCGGAGAAGAAGATAGGATTTCCCTCGAACGATGGTGAAGAATGAAAAATCCAAATAGTACGGTTATTTATAGCTTTATAAATGAGGCTGAACCGCGCAACTTATGCTGAAGAAGCGGGCTCAAGTTGACTGGCGTAATCCAAACAAAACTAGCATAATTCAAAGTATTTCAAAACTTTGAAGTATTTTTAAGTTTCGAAAACTTTGAAGGAGGTCTTATAGAGGCTAAAAATCAAGCTGCACCATATATTAATGTGTTAGATCATCAAATGGCACCAAACCATTACGTTGTGCCAAACCATCAGGTTGCGCCATATCTGGTTGCCCAGGAGTCAGGTTGTGCAGGAGTCAGGTTGCGCAAGCGATACGTGGTGCACTTCCTCGAGAAGCTGTAACGGCATCATCATTTTCCTGACAGCTGACAGCACGGAGATCAAGGGAAATTCGTTCGAATTCCGTACAGTGCGGCGCTCGAGAAGATTTTGTCAGCATGTAATTAATGCTAACAGTTGGTTCTCTCTATATGAACTACTTGATCAATCTAGTCATTAACCTAGTCAGATTCAGTATGAATTCCTAACCGTGGTAACCAGGAATTCATGTCCTAGACATGATGCAGACGAGACATGTAGCTTGTTCACTCATACACAATACATTCAACCATGGTGTTCAAAAGAGTTACATTATCAAGGAGAATAGCCGTCGCAATAGCATCTTGATTAAGCATGTCATGTTAGGTTTACTTATCATGTAAAGAGTACTTGTCAAGAGTGCACCTCTACGGGCCACTATCATGTAAGCAAGGAAAGGCATATTCAAGACTGCACCACGACGGGTCACTATCATATAAGCAAGGAAAGACATGTAACACGAGTGCACCACAAGGGGTCACTATCTAGTATAAGCAGAGAAGAGACGTGTAGCATGAGTGTACCACGACGGACCACTATCTAGATTAAGCAAAGAAGAGACATAAATCATGATGCACCCCGACGGGCCACTATCTAAGAATAAGCAAACATGGCAATAAGGATCGCATGTAGAAAGAATTTGATAAAAGACGTATCATGGCATGGAAGAAGAAATAAATAAAAAGTACTACTTGACATAAAACAATAATTAAATTTGTGCTAGTGTTAAGAATATAAGGGTGTACAATTATTCTCTAACTGTACAAAATCATCTAATCATGATAAGAATTTATTATAGTCGAAGGAAATCTCAAAAATATAAGTACAGAAAACATGCCAAAAGATCAAAACTATGATTGAAATTATCAATCGCATATGAACTCCAATTAAAGTGAAACAAGAAGATTCTTGAAGCCAAGACAAAGATCTACAACTTTATACTAAGGACCAAAGGGACAAGCATGGACAAATGTAACAAGAATTATCATGGCAAAAAATGGCACAAGCGGGTCAAAAGGGGTGCCAGGGACAGCATGCGCCAGGGTAGCATGTTCAAGGGACATCATGCGCCAGGGACAGCATACGCCATGGGCTAAAAGGCACCATCCACAATATGCACAAGGACAACATGTGCAAGGGACAGCATGTGCAAGGACAGCATGCATCATGGACCAAAAGGCACCATCCACAACATGTGCCTGGACAGCATGTACAAGGATAGCATGCGCCATAGGACAAAAGGCACCATCCATAACATGCGCCTGGACAGAATATGTCAGGGACAGCATGCGCCATGGGCCAAAAGGTACCATCTACAACATGTGCCTGAACAGCATGTGTAAGGGACCGCATGTGCAAGGAAAGCATGCGTCATGGGCCAAAAGGCACCATCCATAACATGCACCTGGACAGCATGCACGAGGGACAACATGTGCAACGACAGCATACGCCATGGGCCAAAAGGCACCATCCACAACATGCACCTGGACAGCATGTGCCAGGGACATCATGTGCCAGGACAGCATGCGCCAAGGACCAAAAGGCACCATCCACAACATGCGCCTGGACACATGTGCCAGGGACAGCATGCGCCATGACAGCATGTGCCATAGGCCAAAAGGCACCATCCACAGCATACGCCATGACGGCATGTGCCAGCATGCATATGCCAGCATGTATGAGCATGCACTGCTCATCTTCTCCAACCAGCCTCTAAATGTTCATGAGAACCCATGGACTAGAAAGGCCATAAATATTTCAAAATAAGTCAAAATTAAGAATTTCAAGGGTCTAAATTGGGTAGAATAAAATTTTCTACAACATGGAACCATTAGTTTTCAAAAATATCAAACTTTAAGAGACCAAAACCAAGAAAAACAAAAAATCTTAAAACTTAGATCTACAAAAAATGTAACTATCAAAACCAAAAACTCCAAGTTCTAAGAAGGCTTAGAATCATGAAAGAAAGAGAATAGAACAAACAAAAATAACATTGTTCAAGATTTGGCAAGATGTACTTGCCTAGGTTTTGGAGAAGGAGCAAATGGAGAAGAAGGAGTAAATAAAATAAATGGAGGAGAGAGAGAGAGAAGTTGGTTTTTATACAAAACCCTTCTCATCTCAACCCAACCCAAACTAACTTATGCCAAGTTGAACCAAACCAAAACAAACCAAGTACAATATTAAACCAAGTCAAGGCTAAGAAAGACAAATCAAAACACGGGTCACCTGACAATGTCAGAATCCCGTACACGTATATTAAAAATATGTATAATGGAAAACGAAAGTGACAGGTATGCCGTCGGTATACACTGGTATACTGGTGGTATGCTGGTCAAGGAAAAAATCTATAAGTTGAGAAAATTTTAAAGCATTCCGAAAATCAAGAAAATACAAAACACAGTACAAAATATGTATCCGTATATAAATATCGATACAGTGAGACGAGTCTCACACGGTTGCAACACCATTATGGAGCATAAGATTTGGCTATAGCAAGGACATGTGCTTTCGCACGAATATGGTATCATGTTTGAGTCGTCAATACAAGGTCCACAAGTCGAACTGAGTCGTCTCGTGTTAAGTCAGAAAGGACCGTAAGGCAAAGTTGGTTAAGTCGTGTTGAATTGTGAGGCACGGCCTCGAATGTTTGAAGCATGGACCAAGTCGATGACACAAAATGTCACTATCACTTTCTAGAATAAGGATATTTTAGTAATTGTGAATTTTTGATTATTTTAATATTATTTAATTTGGTGTAATATGATTTTGACCATTTGCTATTGTAACCTTAGAACAACTTAGCCTAGAGACTAACCATGACCATGGAGACCTAGCTAACAAGTTTGAGTTAGTAATTAGACTCTAATCTAGCTAGGAATGACTTAAAAACCATTTGGAGATTTGAATTAAGGAGCTGGTTTGGGCCTTTAGCTTAAGGGCTTGTTTTTACAACATAGGACGAGGAGTTGGGCCTTTGTGACTTAGCTAGACCCTAGCCCATCACCATGGCCAGCCATGAGAGCCTCCCCCTGCCTATATAAGTCATTATTAGCCCCCTCTTGCCTCCCTTGTAGCAAACTCTAACCCTAGTTTATATATGTTCTTTCCTAAATTTGCCCCCTTTCTTTAAATTATCTCCAAATTGAACCAAATCAGTTTCATTGCACTCCTCTTGTGAAGAAGAAGTTTCTATTGGTTAGCTAGCAAGAATTGGAGGTATTTAACCATAGGAATTTGGTGTTGAAGCTTTTCAAATGGCTATTCTATTAAGATTCCAACTCTCAATAGGTATTGATATCTAAATCCTTTTAATTCCTGATTTATCTCTATAGATGCATCTATTTAGGGTCCCCCTAGCCCTAGGCTAAATTTGGGTTCGATTCGTGTCTATTTGGTATGCGTATCGGAGGAGTATCGGAGTGTTGTATAAGTATTTGGTGAAATGTCACATAAATATTTATTCGTATTTTTCGAAACTAATTTCATGATTTTGTAGCTGGTGATGTGTAGATTATATTTTATTTTGACTGAGTTAGTTTTGGGTTCATTTTCGTGTCAAAAATTGACACGGGGACACTGCACTAGACCCAGTGCAGTGCCCTGCTGCTGCGTGTCCAGATCTGACTGGATACGACACGATTCGACACAAAACTTGGTAGATTTGTGGGTGATGTGACTGATACTTGGTTGATCAATTTTGGTTGGATTTCATCGAGGGTTCGTAGAGTAATTGACTCCACAGATTTTTGGTCGAGCTCGTGCACACGTTGAAACCCGGTTCTGATACTCACCTAGACACACGACATGACACAGTTTGGACACAACCTAAACTATTTAGTGGACACCTGGATACCTAGTCTACCCACTGACACACCTGTACGACCTATTTGTTGGACATGTCGTGTCCTAGGAGACTCGACACACACGTACTACACTGTTCTGTGCACAGTTCAGACACTAGCTGACACTTGCTCGACATGAGTTGGACACAATGTTGGACACCTTTGTATGCACACTCTCGATACACACCTGACACTCACTTGTTTGACACACTCTCACACATGCTCGATACTTCACTCACAGCTCACAAAGACACTCGACCCCTTTACCTGTACACAGTCGACTGCCCCCCCCCCCCTCTGTACATGTACATTAGGCACACAGACACCCCTTAGCTTGAGTTGTATGATATGCATTTGGTTATGAGTTCGGGTTCCAGATTTCTGTATGGGTTTTGTATTTACTTGTTGAGTAGTTAAGTGATATATATATTCATCATATATAATTTGTATGCTTGTGTGGGGCTTAGTCGGGTTTTTGATATGAGCTGGGGCCTAATCTCAGATTCCTGAGATTGGGAATATATACTTATGGCATGTGGTGGTTTGGGTTTCGATATGTGTGGGGTTGATGTTAATTGTGGGGTTGTACTCAGATTCTGAGATTAGAAGATATGAGAATGTGTATATATATATATATATATATATATATATATATATATATATATATATATATATATATATATATATATATATATATTTTCATGCGTATATGTTATATATAAGTTAAGGATATATATAGTGTTATGTTGTAGCTTGTGGTGATCTCATATTTCTGAGACAGTGTATACAGTCCAGTTATGTGGGGTTGTTGGTGAAATATAGGTTTGATCCTTATATATTAGATACCTAGGGATTTTGGTTCAGTTTCATAGTTGCTTAGGGTATATAGATTCAGTTGTGTGGATTTGGGCTAACATATATGGTTATACATTTGATATATATATATATATATATATATATATATATATATATATATATATATATATATATATATATATATATACTATAGAGTTATGTAGATATATGTTATCTATATGTGTATTTGATACATAAGGATGTTTGCCTTGGTTCAGTTTTCTGAAGTAGGTTCAGTTGAGTTATGTATATAAGTAGGCTTGCATATATGAGAGGGTACATTGGGATATAAGTTATACTATATTTATGAGAGGATAACATATGTGCTTGACCTAGTGTACCTTAGCCTATACCTTTAGATATCTATAGGATTACCTAAAAATGAACCCAATAGGCTAATTGAACTTGTTGACTATAATTTGGCTAAACCCTATATAGCTTGACCTAGTTTGACTAGAATGTTGACTAGAGTTGACTTTGACCTAGAATAGCCTAGAATCATGTAGAATGTATTATAAACTTCATTTATTACATCTTGAATACATTGTAACCTATGTTGCTCTAAATAGGACTCAGTTACTCCGGTTCGGACATCTGTTCTCATCAGTCATTCAGGATATCAGGCGAATACATTCTCTGATCGTTTCATACTTGCTAGGACTTATATTCTTGCTCTAGACTACTTTACTTGATGCTGTCACGTTGTTATCATGGATTGGTACTATATGGATCTTTTTATGAGATGTTATCCCCCTCGGGTGCATGGGTACTTCATATCATGTGCTTTTTATGAACATCATATACTCCTTGTGCTCTCATTATTCATGTACACTCATGTGCTCTCATGTACTCTCATGTTCACATGTGCTTCATGTATAAAACTTTCATGTGCAATAACATAACTTGACTAGATCATTGTGTATTGATTGGGGTACGGGGGAGTAGAAGTGGTTATGTGATCAATTCCAAAGTAGGTATCCATGTGCAACTCTGTAACTTATTCATGTGCAAATTAAGCCGGTTACATAACCATCTTGTGCTCTAAATCACTTAGTCACTTACAGTTCTTACTTTCCATATATATATTTTCAGTTTTCAGATATCTCTCTTACTTTTCATGTATATTTCTTAAAGCATTTTATGTATCTTATTCTATTGCTTGTTTTATATTTTCTGTTATGATATAAACTGCATGAGAGTTTTGTATTCGCTCCTATCCTGACTGGACCTGTTAAAAATATTATAGAGGATGAGGAGGAGTTCTGTCCTACCTATTACGGAGCTAGCTTAGACGACACTTGTGACCTGGACCCGCAGGAGGATCCAGCTTGTGCTGAGGAGACTACCCTCTTGCCTAGGATAGACTGCTAGAATTCTTGTATCTTACTTTTTATTATCATTTATGAGATGTATTATTCAGATGTTGGGATTTTGGTGTTGTTAAACACTTAGACTTATTTCTTCTGGTTGTATTGCACTTTGTGATTTTATATTTATCTTATCGTGCTATTTATCTACCTCTAGTTTATGTGATTGAGTTGTACCTTCTGAGATTGTCCTCCGTTTGGAGAGTATATTATATTATGTTTAGTTGCTATTATAACCTAGAACAATGTTCTACCGTCGATACTGCGACGTAGGCTGGATGTATCCACGTTCTCGTGCCCCTAAATCAGGTGCGGGTCATGACACATTTTTAGTGGTGGCCCTGCAGGTCGAGATTCGCATTTATGCGATGTCGCAGTACCGCAACGACTTAGTTGTACTACTGCAAGCCTGCAATAGAATATAGGAAGTAAGGTATTAGAATGAGAGGATACTGGGATGACCCTTGAGAATCTTATTTGAACTTCAATTTAAAATCTCTTCTTTTGTTTTGTTCACCCTTACTCATTTTTATTTGAATTTGATTTTGATGGATCATTTTTTATTTTGATTTTCCTATCGAGATGAATTTTCTGGCCTGAGTTACGGTACCCTCTGATAACATATGTTGACAAGAATAACAGGGATGGTAAAACGTCTACTTGGTTATAGAACCTAGAGTTTGTCGCGGCTATATTAGCCGGCGTGGCGAGAACGTAGAGACCTGACTTCGGATGTATATATCTTGATTATGAGATTTGGGATTTCTCGCAGCTATACTAGTCGGCATAGCGAGGATTCCAGACAACATGATTATAGAGATGCATACCCCAGTTATGGACTCTACCGTTTATTGCAGCCTTGCTTACTAGCGTGGCGAGGATTCTGAGTATCATAATTTTGGACTGACGCATATGATTATCAGATTATATCTTGAGAAGGTTTTTAAACATGTCATCTCTATCGTACCCTTCTGTTGTAAAAAAAATTGTTTTCCATCATTGATGATCTTAGGAGTAGGGATAAAATTTAGTTATTTAGTCTAATTCTTTGTAGAACTTCATTTATATATAATTCTTTCATACTACAATGATTTGATGACTTGTGTTAGGCCTTTATCTTAGAGATGATAGTATAGCTCTGGCATTAGAATAGTAACCCTTGTAGCTAGTTCTCTGCTGATTATAACTACCAATTTTCATATAGGATAATAGACTGCCTTACAGCCTTGATGATTTATTATTTTCCTTATCTTTTCCAGTATGGCACCCATGACCCGAGCCTGTCCCCTGAGCATAGCTGAAGTTTCAAATATGACTGAGGGCGAGTTTTCACCTCCTATTGTTCAGGAGGTAGTGACCCCTCCGGCTGACCAGAAGGATAGTAGGATGTATATATTGATGGTCAGAACAGTAAAATTTCGTAGATGTACTTTAGAAATAACAAGGATATTCGAGATCGGTTTGTTTTTGTGAACTTGAATAATTTTAGGATATTGATTCTTAAGATATTTCACTTAAGGCGATGATGATAATTTGGAAAATTAGTAATGAAGAATGTATTTTAACTGTAATGCGATGATGATACGAAATTGAATAAGTTGTTGGTAAGAGGATGACTAGGAACAGAGAGAACACAAGGATTTAGAGTTATAGGAAAATTTAGAGATTTTATGGAAATTTTAAAATTTAAGAAGGATAATATTTGAAGGTGTACGTGAAGAAAATACGAAGGTTGATTTTATAATGGAGAATAAGTTCCTGCATGACATAGTAGTATTAGCTTCGAATAATTTCGAGAACAATAATTTGAACAAGTTTGAGGATTTCATAAACTTTGATTTAGAGATTTCGGATCCAAGTTAGGACAAGGTGTAGGAATTTAAATTCCAGGACGATTGAGTTGATAGAGGAGAATAAAATCAAAAAAAGGAGGAAGGAAGAAGAGTTTTAATAAGAGCATGATTCATGAGAAGTGCCTTGGAGATTAAGGCCAAGCCTATGATATTTATAAAAGGGGTTCAATCATAAAATTATAACCGAAGATTATGATTTTGTAGTAGACCTGTAAGGGTTTGATTTTCATATTTGGACTTATGTGATAAAAGTATCATTAGAAAATGACGATTGAAAATGACAGTAGACGAAGCAGAGTGAGATGATTACATTGACTTCCCTATGAAATCTTGTCTTTTGATTCTTCTTATCATAATAAAAGGAATTTGATTTTTTCTATCTTGAGTCATCCTTTAAATTTCAATATCGCTAATTTCTAAATTTCTTTGATCACGACCAATCGACTTTTATCGTACCAGTATTTTAATCCTTGACCGTATTTAATTGATTTAAAATTCCATCGTGACCTGAATCTCTATCAATATGCTGCTCGTGCTCGAAAAATACGATTTCTTCTTATCAGACCTAAATTCCATTTTAATCCAGAATTGATTAGCCCTACTCTTCACCGTGTCAATATTCTAATTTTGATCGTAATCAAACTTCAATACCAATATCACTCGTGCGTAAAACTCTGATTTACTATCGAAAATGACTAAGTTCTGTTCCAACCACAATTAAGCTTTATGCTACCCTTGCTCATACCGAAATTCCATATTTAGTCGTGCCTAGACTACTATCATCTCTTTATCATATCTAATACTGTTGACCAAGGTTAGACTGGCCTTATCTTTGATCGTGTCGAACTACGATTATGATAATGTTTGAATTTTAACACTCGTGCATAAACTCTTTTCGACCATGATATGATTTCCTGACTATATCTGAATTCCTTGTGATTAGTCATACCTAAATGACCTAGCATGACTAGACGACTATTGAATTCCATAATCGTGATTTTAACGATCATGACTATATGTACCAAATTTTGCCTCTGAATCATGCCAAAGTGATTCTAGTCATTTCAAAGTTCTTGAGGCTTGATTTCACTCGTGACCAGATGGTTTGGCCCTTGGTCACTGATCGTGTTAAGTCATCATTCTTTGATTGTGTCTAAGGAATTACCTAAACTTTCTATCATGTTTTAACTCTCCTGCCAACCTTTAATTTTGAGGACGAATTTATTTTAAGGAGGGTAGATTTATCACTATCACTTTCTAGAATAAGGGTATTTTGGTAATTGTGAATTTTTGATTATTTTAATATTATTTAATTTGGTGTAATAAGATTTTAACCTTTTGCTAGTGTAACCTTAGAACAACTTAGCCTAGAGACTAATCATGACCATGGAGACCTAGCAAACAAGTTTGAGTTAGTAATTAGACTCTAATCTAGCTAAGAATGACTTAAAAACCATTTGGAGATTTGAATTAAGGATCTAGTTTGGGCCTTTAGCTTAAGGGCTTGTTTTTACAACATAGGAAGAGGAGTTGGGCCTTTGTGACAAGCTAGACCCTAACCCATCACCATGGCCGGCCATGAGAGCCTCCCCTACCTATTTAAGTCATCATTAGCCCCCTCTTGCCTCCCTTATAGCAAACCCTAACCCTAGTTTATGTTCTTTCCCAAATTTGCCCCCTTTCTTTAAATTACCTCCAAATTGAACCAAATCAGTTTTATTGCACTCCTCTGTGAAGAAGTTTCTATTGGCTAGCTAGTAAGGATTGGAGGCATTTGACCATAGAAATTTGGTGTTGAAGCTTTTCAAAGGGCTATTCCATTGAGATTCCAACTCTTAATAGGTATTGATATCTAAACCCTTTTAATTCCTGATTTCTCTCCATAGATGCATCAATTTAGGGTCCCCCTAGCCCTAGGCTGAATTTGGGTTTGATTCGTGTCCATTTGGTATGCGTATCGGAGGAGTATCGGAGTGTTGTATAAGTGTTTGGTGAAATGTCACATATAAATATTTATTCTTATTTTTCAAAACTAATTTCATGATTTTGTAGCTGGTGATGTGTAGATTACATTTCATTTGACTGAGTTGGTTTTGGGATCATTTTCGTGTCGAAAATAGACACGGGGATACTGCACGAGACCCAGTGCTGTGCCCTGCTGCTGCGTGTCCAGATCTGACTGGATACGACACAATTTGACACAAAACTTGGTGGGTTTGTGGGTGATATGACTGACACTAGGCTGACCAATTTTGGTTGGATTTCATCGAGGATTCGTGGAGTAATCGACTCCACAAATTTTTGGTCGAGCTCATGCACACGTTGAAACCCGGTTCTGATACTCACCTAGACACGTGACACGACACAGTTTGGACACGACCTAAACTATTCAGTGGACACCTGGATACCTAGTCTACCCACTTACACACCTGTACGACCTATTTATTGGACACATCGTGTCCTAGCAGACTCGACACACACGTACCACACTATTTTGTGCACAGTTCAGACACTAGCTGACACTTGTGTTTTGACACTTGTTTGACACGAGTTGGACACAATATTGGACACCTTTGTATGCACACTCTCGACACACACCTGACACTCACTTGTTTGACACACTCTCACACATGCTCGACACTTCACTCACAGCTCACAAAGACACTCGACCCCTTTACCTGTACACAGTCGACTCCCCCCCTCTGTACATTTACAGTAGGCACACAGACACCCCTTGGCTTGAGTTGTGTGATATGCATTTGATTATGAGTTTGGGTTCCAGATTTCTGTGTGGATTTTGTATTTACTTGTTTAGTAGTTAAGTGATCTATAGATATTCATCATATATAATTGTATGCTTGTGTGGGGCTTAGTCGGGTTTTTGGTATGAGCTGGGGCCTAATCTCAGATTCCTGAGATTGGGAATATATACTTATGGCCTGTGGTGGTTTGGGTTTTGATATGTGTGGGGTTGATGTTAATTGTGGGGTTGTACTCAGATTCTGAGATTAGAAGATATGAGAATGTATATATATTCATGAGTATATGTTATATATAAGTTAAGGATATATATAGTGTTATGTTGTAGCTTGTGTTGATCTCAGATTTCTGAGACAGTGTATACATTCCAGTTATGTGGGGTTGTTTGTGAAATATAGGTTTGATCCTTATATATTAGATACCTGGGGATTTTGGTTCAATTTCATAGTTGCTTAGGGTATATAGATTCAGTTGTGTGGGGTTGGGCTAACATTGCATATGGTTATACATTTGATATATATATAGACTATAGAGTTATGTAGATATATGTTATCTATATGTGTATTTGATACATATGGATGTTTGCCTTGGTTCAGTTTTCTGAGGTAGGTTCAGTTGAGTTATGTATATAAGTAGGCTTGCATATATGAGAGGGTATGTTGGGATATGTGTGATACTATATTTATGAGAGTATATATATATATATATATATATATATATATATATATATATATATATATATATATATATATATATATATATATATATATATATAATATTATTGTATATATGGTATACATATATGCTTGACCTAGTGTACCTTAGCCTATACCTTGAGAGATCTATAAGATTACCTAGAAATGAACCCAATAGGCTAATTGAACTCGTTGACTAGAATTTGGCTAAACCCTAGATAGCTTGACCTAGTTTGACTAGAATGTTGACTAAAGTTGTTACTCCCGTTTTCCGTTATACGTATTTTCATATATGTATACGAGATATCTGACGTTTGTCAGGTGACCCGTAGTTGGACTTGACTTGCTAGCCTAGTCTAGGCTGGTCTTGACTTGGTTTGGTCTTGGTATTAGCTTGGTTTGGTTTATTTTGGTTTGGCTTGTTTTGATTGGGCTTTTGGTTCCTTATGAGAGAACCCTCCCCCTTTACAAACCCACAAACCCTTTCTCTCTCTTCATTACTTTCTTACTTTTTTATTTACTCCTTCTTCTTCCTCATAACTCTCTCCACCTACCAAGAGCTTAGGCAAGTGCAACTTGCTTCATGGAGGAACTCCATTTTTATTGTTCCATCTTCTTGCTCACAGGATTCTAAGACACTTCAGTACTTAGCATTTTTAATTTCCATGGTTAATTTCTTGTAGATCTAGCTTTGATGCATTTTCAAATTTTATGAGTTTTGATCTATCCAACTTGCATATTTTTAAAAACCAATGGTTCCATGTTGTAGAGAATTTCATTTTACCCCAAATTGACTTATGGAAGTCTGGATTTGGGCTCATATTGTAGATTGGGTGGAGCATGGAAGCCATGGTGTTTTCCATGAACTTTTTCTCGGTTGGAGTTGATGCAAGTGCTGACTTGCATTAATCCTGGCCCCATGCTTGCTTGCATTTAGAGCCACATGCATATAATTTCCTTACATGGCCATATAGTAGCAATACATTATTGGCTAGCCGACATTGGCTTGCTTGCAACCGCATATAGCAGTTGCATTTATTCGGGCCGCATAAGTATATGGGTTATTGGCAGCAAGCAATGCTTGCACTTATGGCCGCATAGCATAATTAAAGGATTGGTCGCATGCATTAGTTAATAGCTTGGCCGTCTAAGCTTAAGTGTTGGCCGCATAAGCCTTGCATTTTGCTTGCTTGCAACCGCATATAGCTATTTAAAGAATGGCCGCATAAGCTATTTAATAAATGGGTGACCGCATAGTAGGTTAAAGTTTTGGCCGCATATGATACTCTAAATGCATTTAGCATTTTTCATGGCCGCATGGCCTGTGAAATTTCATAGCCGCATATTGCTTTACGTTCTTTGAGGGCCACATGGTTACATTATTTGTTGGCCGCATGAGACCATTCGGGCCGCATGGGACCAATCTTGCCGCATGAGACCATTCTTACCGTATGAGACCTATTTGGCCGCATGAGACCATTCTTGCCGCATGAGACCAATTGGGCCGCATGAGACCAATCGGGCCGCATGGGACCACTCTGGGCCGCATGACAGTTTCATGCGCCCTGGCCGCATAGCCTTCCATCAGTCCCTTGCATTCTTTGCCATGTTAGTTGTCACATTATGCATGCCTTATTTTTATAGCCCTTGTGTAACTTAGAATTCTTTTGATTGTAATGCTAGTACCATGTTAATTTTGAACTTCTCTATGAACATGACAAGATATGATATATGGCTTGGCATGATACTACGCGGTAGTGGCCTGTTAAGGCGCACTTCTGACAAGTAACAAGTAACAAGTAACATGACATGATTGTGGCCCGTCGTGACGCACTCTTGACAAGTAAGTCTAACATTTAATCTTGAATGCTGTTACGACGGCTAACTCGACTTGCTAGTAAAATTCTCATCATGACACCGTGGGTGATTGTATTGAATGTGCTTGAATAAGCTAACAGTCTTATCTCGTATCATGTCTAGGACTTGTATCCCTGGTTACCATGGTCAGGGATTCATACTGAATCGGACTAGGTTAATGACTAGATTGATCAAGTAGTTCATATAGAGAGGTATTTCGGCTACAAGCAATCCCGTTATCTGGGCGCCTTCTCTGATGGACTTGTAGCCTGCCGACGAGTAGGACACATTTCCAGCTCACTGTCATATGGGGCACTTAATGAAACGATTATTATGCACACTGTCATGTGTTACACTCAAGTCACCTAACAAGACATGATAACTCTAAGCTTGAACCCTGCGTCTGGATAACCTGGATAGTCTGCAGGGCTTGTGGCCGTAGGAATCCTCATTGCATCTTGCTAGTAACCAGGCTTGTGATAACCCTAATTAGTTAACTATCATGTCGTACTCTTATTTGGCCGTGAATGTTGGATGAAGTCCCATCTTGTCTAGTCTTGTCTAGACCCAGTACATGGATATCTCTGGACATGCTTGTGTATGCCTTGCTTTATCGATAATTGGTTAGAGGCTAAGTTCTGTTCAGGCGAAGGGTTACAACCCCGGTCCTTGTTTGGTTTACGGGTTGTAACTTGGTTACTGAAATAGTCTTTTAGTTATCTTATCGTTTATCACCCTATTTTCTTTAACTCATGTCTTGTGTTATTTCATCTATGACTTATGTGCTAATATGCTGGTTTTAGTTCTTAAGTGAAGCCTCCCTTGTGGCACTTGCTCTTTTTGGGGTCTGACCCAGCTGGTTTTGTATGTTAGATTTCGGAGCAGCACCCGAGGTTCTACCTGCATTCCAGCCAGATTGTGACCACTAGAAGAAACCCTGGCAACGAGTGGGTTTTATTTTGCTCTCCCACTCTAGTGTAAATTATTCTTTTGAGGCGTTTAGCCGCCGAGCAAGTGTTACCTCGTGTTGAATACTTATATTTTTTATCTGCCTACGGGCTGTAACATGATTAACAAATCCTAGGGTTAATCATGTATGACTGAAACTCTTGCTAGTCCTCGTATTTTGTACGACTAGCTTCATGATCATCTGTATATGAAACGTATGGGATGCCTTACTATTGTATATTTGATGGTCTAACATCTTGTAACTATTATTACTTGTTTGCTTGAGATTGAGACACTAGGCTTATTCTTGACCATAAGAGACTGATGGCTTGTAGATAAACCCTCATACATCTAGACAGCCGTGACCGTATATGGAGGTGGAATACACTTCTATATACATAGCTAGCTGTGTCTGCCCCCGCTCTCCAGTATTCTGGATCTAGGGCGTGACATGGTTTAAGTGGTGGCCCATACAGATCTTGTAAATCAAGATGTGTGGGGGTTTTACCAAATAGATGTCTCAATCAGCACTCGCCTTTGATCTCTATTCGTGTATTCTAATCTTTCCGAAATCTTGACCTGATCACATGTTTATATCCTCGATCTATCTTGGTCCTTTCTTATTGTCCCCTATGTCATTGTTTTTCAGTGGCATTGTTCCTGGTCCTACCGATCAGCAGGGAGGAGCTCAACCAGCACCTCAACAGCAACCTGGGGACCAAGCGCAACACTCAGAAGCAGTCTCCCGAGTCATACCTTCCGGAGATCATGAGCCACCAGTTCAGCCAGTCCAACCTGCAGAGCCTGACGATAGCACCTTGGTGGGTCTCATCAGGACATTGCTTGCATCACAGGATCGTCGAGGTGATGTCCTGCACCAGACGGTACAGACAGCCATGGGCAGAGTTGGTTATCAAGGTAACAGTGCAGCCAACAATTTCAAGCGCCTGGACCCTCCCTTCTTTGACGGCAGCGAGGACGCGATTGCAGCTGATGCCTGGCTCCAGGACATCGAGATTATCTTGGGAGCAGCCAAGACTCCAGAGGAAGAGAAGGTAGCTGTGCTGCGCCTGCAGTTATTGGACCTAGCCCGCACCTGGTGGGCGATGATAGTAGTTGGGTTGGCGATGCCTGTTCCATGGGCGGTATTCAGTGACAAGTTTCAGATCAAGTAGTTTGATGCTGTAGCTCGGTACGACCTACAGACGAGGTTCACCAATCTCAGGCAGATGAGCAGTACGGTCGATGGTTATGCGGCCGAGTTTTCGAGACTGAGTCGGTTTGCTCCCACCTTGGTGGCAACCGAGTTGGATCGGGCGCAGCGGTTTCAGCAGGGACTTCACCTAGAGATTATTCTAGCAGTGGAGCAGTTTGAACATTACACTTTTGATGCTGTCTTGAGGGCAACCAGGAAGCACGAGTATACCTCGCAGAGGATCGTGGACCGAACCGGAAGCAGGAAGAGGTCCCATGGGCAGATGAGTCTATCCTCAGCACCAGCCCCGGCAGCTAGGGCCTTGACAATTGGAGCCCCCAGGAGGATGGCCATAATTTCGTCGGTTCAGCACTCGACACCGACATACCCTCAGCCGCAGAAGCAGAAGCAGTCTTCCGCAGTGGGCTGCACTCATTGTGGGAAGCCAGGACATGTTGTTTCGGAGTGTCGCAGAGCACAGAGATTGTGTTTGGCTTGTGAGGCACCGGACCATAAGATAGGGTCCTGTCCGAATAGAGCCAGCTCATCGTCAGCAAACCTAACCAGTCCATCGGTTAGGGGACCAGCACCAGTGCATCAGCAGTACCAGCCTCCGAGGCCATTACCGCCTCAGGAACAAGTATTCCAGCAGCAGAGGCCCCAGCAGTATGCCCAGGTCCAAGCCCAGATGCAGAATCGGCAGAGAGGTTTCTAGCAGGACGACTTCCTTCTGCCTTGCGCTTTTAAAATTCCTTGCTTGCATGATTGATTGCATGATTGGTTGCTAGTCATAGATTTCTTGTGACTTAGTATATCTTGCTCCAACATCTCTAGCCTCTTGATTAAATTCCAAAGACGAAATTCTTTTAAGATGGGTAGAGTTGTCACTCCCGTTTCCCGTTATACGTATTTTTATATACGTATACGAGATCTCTGGCGTTTGTCAGGTGACCCATAGTTGGACTTGACTTGCTAGCCTAGTCTAGTCTAGGTTGGTCTTGACTTGGTTTGGTCTTGTATTAGCTTGGTTTGGTTTATTTTGGTTTGGCTTATTTTGATTGGGCTTTTGGTTCCTTATGAGAGAACCCTCCCCCTTTATAAACCCATCAACCCTTTCTCTCTCTTCATTACTTTCTTACTTTTTTATTTACTTCTTCTTCTTCCTCATAACTCTCTCCACCTACCAAGAGCTTAGGCAAGTGCAACTTGCTTCATGGAGGAACTCTATTTTTATTGTTTCATCTTCTTCTTCACAAGATTGTAAGACACTTTAGTACTTAGCATTTTTAATTTCTATGGTTAATTTCTTGTAGATCTAGCTTTGATGCATTTTCAAATTTTATGAGTTTTGATCTATCAAACTTACATATTTTGAAAACCAATGGTTCTATGTTGTAGAGAATTTTATTTTACCCTAAATTGACTTATGGACGTCTGGATTTGGGCTCATATTGTAGATTAGGTGGAGCATGGAAGCCATGGTGTTTTCCATGAACTTCTCCTCGGTTGGAGTTGATACAAGTGCTTACTTGCATTAATCCTGGCCGCATGCTCGCTTGCATTTAGAGCCGCATGCATATAATTTCCTTACATGGCCACATAGTAGCAATACATTATTGGCTAGCCGACATTGGCTTGCTTGCAACCGCATATAGCAGTTGCATTTATTCGGACCGCATAAGTATATGGGTTATTGGCAGCAAGCAATGCTTGCACTTATGGCCGCATAGCATAATTAAAGGATTGGTCGCATGCATTAGTTAATAGCTTGGCCGCCTAAGCTTAAGTGCTGGCCGCATAAGCCTTGCATTTTGCTTGCTTGCAGCCGCATATAGCTATTTAAAGAATGGCCGCATAAGCTATTTAATAAATGGGTGACCGCATAGTAGGTTAAAGTTTTGGCCGCATATGGAACTCTAAATGCATTTAGCATTTTTTATGGCCGCATGGCCTGTGGAATTTCATAGCCGCATATTTCTTTGCGTTCTTTGAGGGCTGCATGGTTACATTATTTGCTGGCCGCATGAGACCATTCGGGCCGCATGGGACCAATCTTGCCGCATAAGACCATTCTTGTCGCATGAGACCTATTTGGCCGTATGAGACCATTCTTGCCGCGTAAGACCAATTGGGCCGCATGAGACCAATCGGGCCGCATGGGACCACTCTGGGCCACATGACAATTTCATGCGCCCTGGCCGCATAGCCTTCCATCAGCCCCTTGCATTCTTTGCCATGTTAGTTGTCACATTATGCATGCCTTATTTTTATAGCCCTTGTGTAACTTAGAATTCTTTTGATTGTAATGCTAGTACCATGTTAATTTTGAACTTCTCTATGAACATGACAAGATATGATATATGGCTTGGCATGATACTACGCGGTAGTGGCCTGTTAAGGCACACTCCTGACAAGTAACAAGTAACATGACATGATTGTGGCCCGTCGTGGCGCACTCTTGACAAGTAAGTCTAACATGTAATCTTGAATGCTGTTGTGATGGCTAACTCGACTTGCTAGTAAAATTCTCATCATGACACCGTGGGTGATTGTATTGAATGTGTTTGTATAAGCTACCAGTCTTGTCTCGCATCATGTCTAGGACTTGTATTCCTGGTTACCATGGTCAGGGATTCATACTGAATCGGACTAGGTTATTGACTAGATTGATCAAGTAGTTCATATAGAGAGGTATTTCGGCTACAAGCAATCATGTTATCTGGGCGCCTTCTCTGATGGACTTGTAGCCTGCCGACGAGTAGGACACATTTCCAGCTCACTGTCATGTGGGGCACTTAATGAAATAATTACTATGCACACTGTCATGTGTTGCACTCAAGTCACCTAACAAGACATGATAATACTAAGCTTGAACCCTGCGTCTGGATAACCTGGATAGTCTGCAGGGCTTGTGACCGTAGGAATCCTCATTGCATCTTGCTAGTAACCAGGCTTGTGATAATCCTAATTAGTTAACTATCAAGCCGTACTCTTGCTTGGCCGTGAATGTTGGATGAAGTCCCATCTTGTCTAGTCTTGTCTAGACCCAGTACATGGATATCTCTGGACATGCTTGTGTATGCCTTACTTTATCGATAATTGGTTAGAGGCGAAGTTCTGTTCAGGCGAAGGGTTACAACACCGGTCCTTGTTTGGTTTACGGGTTGTAACTTGGTTACCGGAATAGTCCTTTAGTTATCTTATCGTTTATCATCATGTTTTCTTTAACTCTTGTCTTGTGTTATTTCATCTATGACTTATGTGCTAATATGCTGGTTTTAGTTCTTAAGTGAAGCCTCCCTTGTGGCACTTGCTCTTTCTGGGGTCTGACCCAGCTAGTTTTGTATGGCCAGATTTTAGAACAGCACCCGAGGTTCTACCTGCATTCCAGCCAGATGGTGACTACTAAAAGAAACCCTGGCAACGAGTGGGTTTTATTTTGCTCTCCTATTCTAGTATAAATTATTCTTTTGAGGCTTTTAGCCGCCGAGCAAGTGTTAGCTCGTGTTGAATACTTATATTTCTTATCTGCCTACGGGCTGTAACATAATTAACAAATCCTAGGGTTGATCATGTATGACTGAAACTCTTGCTAGTCCTTGCATTTTGTACGACTAGCTTCATGATCATCTGTATATGAAACGTATGGGACGCCTTACATTTGTATATTTGATGGTCCAACATCTTGTAACTATTATTACTTGCTTGCTTGAGATTGAGATACTAGGCTTCTTCTTGACCATAAGAGACTGATTGCTTGTAGATAAACTCTCATATATCTAGACAGCCGTGACCGTATATGGAGGTGGAATACACTTCTATATACGTAGCTGGCTGTGTCTGCCCCCGCTCTCCAGTATTCTGGATCTGGGGCGTGACAAAAGTTGACCAAGAGTTTACTTTGACCTAGAATGGCCTAGAGTCATGTAGAATGTATTATAAACTTCATTTATTACATCTTGAATACATTGTAACCTATGTTGCTCTAAATAGGACTCAGTTACTCCGGTTCGGACATCTGTTATCATCAGTCATTCAGGATATCAGGTGAGTACATTCTCTAATCGTTTCATACTTGTTAGGACTTATATTCTTGTTCTAGGCTACTTTACTTGATGATGTCACATTGTTATCACGGATTGGTACTATATGGATCTTTTCATGAGATGTTATCCCCCTCGGGTGCATCGGGTACTTCATGTCATGTGCTTTTCACGAACATCATGTACTCATTGTGCTCTCATTATTCATGTACACTCATGTGCTCTCATGTTCACATGTGCTTCATGTATAAAACTTTTATGTGCAATAACATAACTTGACTAGATCCTTGTGTATTGATTGGGGTACAGGAGAGTAGAAGTGGTTATGTGATCAATTCCAAAGTAGGTATCCATGTACAACTCTGTAACTTATTCATGTGCAAATTAAGTCGGTTACATAACCATCTTGTGCTCTAAATTACTTAGTCACTTACAGTTCTTACTTTCCATATATATATTTTCAGTTTTCAGATATCTCTCTTACTTTTCATGTACATTTCTTACAACGTTTCATGTATCTTATTCTATTGCTTGTTTTACATTTTCTGTCATGATATGAACTGCGTGAGAGTTATGTATTCGCTCCTGTCCTGACTGGACCTGTTGAAAATATTACAGAGGATGAGAAGGAGTTCTGCCCTACCTATTACGGAGCCGGCTTAGACGACACTTGTGACTTGGACCCTCAGGAGGATCCAGCTTGTGCTAAGGAGACTACCCTATTGCCTAGGATAGACTGCTAGGATTCTTGTATCTTACTTTCTGTTGTCATTCATGAGATGTGTTATTCAGATGTTAGAATTTTGGTGTTGTTAAACACTTAGACTTATTTCTTCTGGTTGTATTGTACTCTGTGATTTCATATTTATCTTATCGTGCCATTTATCTACCTCTAGTTTATGTGATTGAGTTGTACCTTCTGAGATTGTCCTCCATTTGGAGAGTATATTATATTGTGTTTAGTTTCTATTATGACCTAGAACAACGTTCTACAGCCGACACTGCGACGTAGGCTGGATGTACCCACGTTCTCGTGCCCCTAAACCGGGTGCTGGTCATGACACAAAACAAGTTGTTGCGTCCCAAAGTATGAGTCGGAAAGACAAGCACGAGTCGACACTCTGATTTTGTTGGCACGAGAAGGGTCTAGAGGCACAACGATAAGCAAGTTATCGGTGCAATGGCACAGTGACGGTCTAGAGACATAAATAGGCTAAGAGTCTCTGTCCTAAAATCGATCCTAAGGCAAGAATAGAAAAACAATCATAAAGGGATTATATTGCACAAAGAAAATGAATGTGTTGGTTTTGTATGGGTGGGCGATGAGCTCACTCCACCAGTACAGTTGAGTACTGACATCCACACAGTTTCCATATACAGGCACAGGTAGAAGCTCATTGGCACGAAGCTCGCTTGGATGTGTTGAGGCACGGAGTTCCTTGGCGTTTCGAGGCGTGCGACCGCATGGAGTCAGAACTTATACGGGACATAATGTATGGACATTGCCTATCTGAAGCATCCACTGGCTCGTCAAATTGTATTGAGAGATAAGAGAGAGCTGAGTGACTTGTAATCAGAAAGAAAAACGAGCTTAAGAGACTTATAATCTGGCTTCGTGCCCCTTTGTAATATTATGTTCATTATCAATAAAAGATTCTGATTTTGTTTTAATGCTTGTGTTGCCTTGTATATTCAATGTTTCTGCTTGGGACTTCTGTGCGACGACCCCGTCGCAAGCTGTTATAATCGACCGTTATGGAACCCGCCTTGCATGAGCGCAACCTAGGCTCGTGCGATGTCACGACCCGCACCCGCTTTTCGGATACGAGATATGTCCAAGCCAGCCTACGCCGCAGAGTCGACGGTAGAACGATGTCAAGCCCGTAATAAATCAATGCTCAAAATAAACTTTATTGCTCATTCACATTTCTAAATTGATTACAACATTTATATTTAAAGAAAAGTACAAGGTTCTTACACAAATCGAAAATGACTACATCATCTATCTAATCTCTAGGTTTGGCTTGCAAGTACACCCGTATCCCCCAATGTTAAGTGAAGCCACAGCTAACCTGAAAAATATTGGTTTCCAGTCAGGAATGGAACAAGCACACAAACCGTAGCAGTACAAAAACACAATAGAATTCACAAGACATGAAAATAACATATGTGAGATGAAAACTAGAAAGTAACTGATGTCATGGCAAGCGGTGACGAAAACAAGGAAACAAATAAAAGACAACTATCTATGTGTTTTAAAATATCAGTTTCGATATGTGAACGGCTAGGGGATAAATCAGGCACCCTGTACGTGTCGTGTGCAGCTGCTATTCTCCATGAAAGACACGGGGGATGGGTAAGGGGTAGTTCACACGTCTATTAAGATATTTCTCCTCCCGACTAGTACTCATGGACTCGAGCAAGTCACGAAACACGAAAACATGATAATCACGAAATATAGTAAGTAGAGATCCATGATACTAATTTTCGTGTGATGAACGTGTCAACAAACAGCAAGACATATGTATAAACATGAAATGTATAAACTACTATGAATCGAAAAGCAATCAGAAAGTGCACTTGCTTGTGGTCCTTTGCTGGTGAAACCAATAATACTATACCATGCAGTGAGCCACAACAGTCTCCGGATGCTGAAACAGACATTACCAACATTTTCAGAATAGTCAAATTAGCTAGGATTGCCTGTCCATAAGTTCAATTCTGGACACAGGGGCAAAACGATAATTTCGGGCAAAAGCGTTGTCCGCCGTTGGACTCAATTTGCACCGAAAATCGTACCAGAGTCTATGGTCTCTAAAGTCATCAAAGTATATGTCTATGGGTCCGGTTTGCCGAGATGAACCCAACTGTATGTCCAAAGTTGGATTTCGGCGGGCCGTACACAAAATCGTCCGTTGAGTCGGATCGTGGGGCCCGCAAAACGGCGATCTGATCAACTGTCTCAGAATCGGACCAAACTTGGCATACATGACCAGAAAAGTGATACGGTCCTGTTGGCGCAAGTTTCATCTCGATTTGACGAACGTGCACAAAGTAATTGGAAAATTTACAAAGAGGTCGATACGTTAAATTTTGACGGATACGTATCAAATTCGTCGTGCACACGCAACTAATTTGAATTCCGTCAAAGCCCACATGTCCACGAATCCGATACGCACCTTTCGAAGCTTTCGATTTGCGACAATGTCGCCCGATTTGGCAGGACGCACGTCGTATCGAAGGTTTTCCTAAAATTTATATTATTTTAAAGACAGGTTTTTCATAAACTTTGGAATCAAATTTTTTTTCATAAAATGAATGATAAATTAAACTAGCAGAAGGGTTTTAAAGCCCTATATGTGATCTATAACTGTGTTCAAGTAGAACTTCTAATCTGGTACTAGATTGATCGAAATCGATCTTCGAACGTAGATATATGGATTGTTATTTGCTCTGTTTTGCGAACAAAAAATTGGTCGACTTCGCGTCAATCTTGCGGGAAATCTAGCACAAGACAATTAAAACTAATTGAAGGTAAATGTAGTCGTATAGGTTGGCTACGTACCGGAGAAAATGGATCGACAAACTATAGAACGGTGAAGGAGATATCGCACCATGAATATGGGAGTTGCTGCTGCCCTGTCCCGAGTGGTCTTATGCGTGCGCGCGCTCCGGTACGACCGTGGCCGGCCTGGGGCCGCACGCGACTACGCCATAGGCTGGGGAGGGTCTCCTGTGACTTCGGGGTTAGGGTTTAGTTTCCAATCCTCTCTCTCGATCTATCCCTATAAACGTGAGGAAAGGGGGCTCGGGTTCGGCTGTGTTTGCAAAAACAAAAATTTGTTTTACTCTAAACTTGTAAAAGAGTACAAAGTACAATAAATTCTGGGGAAGTACAACTTTAGGAATCTGATCAGAAGACGATCACTTTATCCTTTGGACTATGTGAACTTGAAGACTGTAGCCTCTGGAGAATGCAGCAGCAATTTTGCAAGAGTTCTTGATCTCCCTTGATGATGATTGGAAACTCTATTTATAGAGTTCAGAAAATAACTGTTTTAGCAGTTATTCTGATGTGCGCGAGACTGGATTGCGCCATACTGGATTGCGCCAACCTCCTGTTGCGCCAACTTCTATTCAGTTGTCAATCGTGTACTAACTGTATTTAGACACGTCGTATCGTACGTTTGAGATGCACGTGGTCGTGTACAGGATAGTAGACACGTCTTGAGAGATTAGTGGCATGTGCGCCACGTTATCCTGTTTTAGAATGTAAGTTGTCTCAACTTTATCAGGTTGCGCGAGCTTCAGTCAACAAGTCAACCTGCGCTTGATTTGAGCTGCGCCTACACACGTGGTAGCTTCTGAGTAAAAGTCATTCAGGTTGCGCCCAGGCGCAACTAAGGATTTTGTTTAGATTGCGCCTGAGCGCAACTCACGAAATGTACAGGACAACTGTCCACCAACTTTTCCTTGAGCGGCACACTTCACGGGATTCGAAGAGATTTTCCTCGTTCTCTGTTGTGTCAGTCATCAGTATGGTCAGGTAATGATGACCATTAAGTATCAGATGTCACGTAGGCTTTGGCGCAAAAAGATTGGGCGCAGTCTGATATCAGGCGCAATCTGATCGGTGGCGCAGTCTCCTTCATATCAGTGGCACAAGTTGACTTTTGGGGTGCAACTTGATCACTGATCAATATATTGAAGGCGCAACTTAAATTTTAGGCTCTACAAGACCCCCTTCAAAGTTTTCAAAACTCAAAGACATTGTAAATTTTTGGAATACTTTGAATTTTATAAAAGTTTTGACGAAGTCAGGTTGCGCCGATCAATGCTCGGTCATCATGATTAAATACCTTTCTCGAAAGTATCCAATCTTCTCTTCGTCTTTCGGAGTTTTATTGATTTCTTTCAGTTTCCCATGAGGAATACGAAGAGTCAATTGGTTGATATATATATGTAGTTGATCTCCGTACTTTGGTCTTCACTTCTGTTCTTCAATGGCTCCCAAGAAGAAAGAGATGGAGACCAATGCTGACACCACCACCAAGTCTCCTGACGCGAGACAAGATATTGCACCTACAACCTTTTTATTGGAGGCTGACCCAGCTTTGAGGGCAGTGAATTTTTTGGACTGTTTCGGTTTAACTCCGTCAGTCTTCAATCGTTCGAGTGGCGGATCATCTTCTGAGGAGCACGCCAATTCAGAAGGACTTCTCAACCTGATGTGTCGCTCGGGGATCTGCACCATGCAAGAGTTGGACGTCGTCCTTCGTCAGACTGATGAAGGCGAGGACAAGAAATAATGTTCTTAGGCAGAATATCTTTTTAATTTTTATGTCCTTGGCTGTAGGGGTCCACCCGTCTTTATGCAATGAAACCTAGAATTTCTGATTTTGTGTGGCTGTGATTTCTAATAGTGCTCATGGACATCTTCTTTTAACCAATTCTTCATTTGACTGTTTCTTCTGAAGAACACGTGGCAATCGTTGCACGGTTGTAGATGCCCATTTTTAATTCTTTCCCAAAAATAGGATCCTGGAACGACGCACCCACCTCCTCTTTAACCTCTTTAAAAAGGACATCCAGAAATGAAAGAATCATTCATACTCTCTCAAACAAATGTTTTCCCACAAGGCTTCACTTGCGCTACTTCATTTTGACACAATTTGCTTGCATGCTGTGTCTTCAAAAACTAGTAAGTCTGCGCTAACTATTTTTGAAAGTAGGCGCACACTATGGTCCAAATGTTTAGCTCTGATTAGAGATGCATATTACTGTCATACGCCTGTTTGATCAGTGTTCAATACTGATATGTGCCTGTTTGTAGGTGCAAATGCTGATGTGCGCCTGATATGCGCTAGTTTGTAAGCACATTGCTGATGTACGCCAGTTCATAGGCGCATACTGATGTGCGCCAGTTTGTAGGCGTATACTGATGTGCGCCAGTTCGTAGGCGCCATGCTGCTGATAGATTCTGCTAACTTCTCTTGTTTTATTGATATTTGCAGGGATTTGGTTAGCGAGCTTCTTCAGAACTGGTATTGGTGATTTGGATGTTGTAGAGAACACTCTTTTGACACCTACATCAGGCAGCTCATATGGTTCTGACACTCAAATCAGACAGCTCAGGACTCTTTATGTTAAGAAGGGTCTTCCTCAGATGGTAGGAAGAGCCTGTATACATGAGAGTTGGATGGTGGAGAGACAGAATTAGGAATCGGATCAGAAGGGTGATCTCGTTCCTAGTTCCCCTGGCGGGCTGTCTCCTTCCACCAGTTGTATTGACAGCAGCTCATCTTTGGGCTGCTGCACTCTGTGGTTCTCCTCTAGCCTTTCTGAGAAAGAAGACCAAAGTTGATTCCATTGTCGAGCTCGTTGCTTAGGGTCGAGACGACAAGGAATTGCCACCAACAAATAAGAAGATCCAAAGATGTAATAGATCTTCATTTAGAATGAAAATCCGAGATGTAATAGATTTTTATTAAGATGTACCTATGTTTTTAAGGAAGGAATAAAGAATAATTTTCTCTTCTTTACGATTTGATTTTGATGTGGTGATAAGAAACATAGAATCAAGGAAAAATATGGATGACAAGTTGCTGATGTAATGCAGAATTTCAAAAGTATAGAGAATGTGAACTCTCATTAGAAAAAGTGAACGGTCACTTCAATTTTCGAGATAAGGACACCGAAATGAATAAACAGTCACATTGGATAATGAACGGACAGTTATAAATAAACGAACAGTTGGAAATGAACGAACAGTTATAAATGAACGAACAGTTGAGTTTCTTTCGAAAAGTCGCATCAGTTCTCGAGATTGACTATCTAGCTGTTTTGTCTATAAATAGAACAAAAACTTTCGTAGACATCACCAATCTCTTTTCCTTCTGTACAAAAATGTCTTCCAAAGATTTGCTCATCGCGAAGCTTGAAGGAAAGACTGAGACACCACCTGCTGAGCCCTCAGTACCTCCTCAGAAAGAAAGGGGCAAAGGCTCAACTGTTTCTCCTGCGCCAGGACTGGATTTGATCTCCAAATTAGTGGAACCCGGGAAGACTGCCGAAGAAGAAGCATTGAGGATGGCTGCTTGTGAGTTTTTTGTGAGTTCTGGCAATGAAATGCTTGAACGATTGGCGAACTATGTATTTAATCATGAAGGATCAGGGCCTCCTCCCCGTCCTTAATATTATGTAATTCAATTCTGCTTTTGAATAAAAATGAACTTTTATTTACATCATGTCTCTGAAAATAAAGTACACTTCATCTTCATACATAATATTTCTTAAGAAATTTGCCATTGATGGGCATCATAGCAACTCTACCATCCATATCTGTTAATTGATAGGCTCCGTTAGAAAAGACTTTATTTATCACATATGGTCCTTTCCATTTTGCCTCGAACTTGCCTTTGTTCATATGTGTCATAGTCATAGGACGTCTGACTGTAAGAACCAACTCGCCTTCTTGAAATGTTCGCACTCTGACTTTACGATTGAAAGCTTTTGAAATCTGTGCCTGATAAAGTTCAATGTGCTGTTGAGCTAATAACCTTTTCTCATCAAGCGCCTCCAATTCCTGAAGCCGAAGACGATCATTATTGTCTGTAGTAAGCTCATTAGCAATGGCGATTCTCAATGATAGAATTTGAATCTCCAAAGGTAGTACCGCTTCACATCCATACACCAGAGAAAAGGTGTACAACCTGTGGGGTTACGGACAGTAGTACGATATGCCCATAGACATTCTCCAAGTTTATCACTCCAATTACGTTTGTTAATAGAGACAAACTTTTTAAGGAGTTTGATAATGGTCTTGTTGAATGCTTCAGCCAACCCGTTAGTCGCAGGATTATAGGCTGTTGAGGCAACATTATTGATTATGTTGTCATCACAGAACATATGAAACTTCTGGCTGATGAATTGCGGCCTATTATCATGAATGATTCGGCGAGGGACACCAAATCTATATATCATATGATGTTTAATGAAGTTGATGACACTACTAGTTTTTACTTCAGCGAAAGGTATAGCTTCCGCCCACTTGGAAAAATAATCGGTTATAGCTAAGATGAACCGATGCCCTTTAAATGAAGAAGGATTGATAGGACCAATTATATCCATGCCCCAAGCTTCAAAAGGCCATGAGGCTGCAGTTGGATGAAGAAATTCCGACGGTTGGTGAATGAAATCTGCATGAATTTGACATGCACGGCATTTCCTTGCATAATCAATAGCATCTGATACCATAGAAGGCCAGTAGTAGCCCATACGTCGGATACGATTCTGTAGTTTAGGACCAGGTTGATGTGCTCCACAAACATTATCATGAGCTTCACGTAATATCTGCTTTGCTTCATCACCAGCGAGACACCTCAAGAGTAATCCATCAAAAGTTCTTCGATACAATGTCTTAGTAGTATGATTATAATAGAATTGAAATGATCGACGGCAGATACTTGTAGCTTCTTTAGGATCTTATGGCAATATGTCATGTACTGCAAAATCAATGAAAGGTGTCCTCCAGTCCTCACTAATGACATTGACTTCAGTTAGGTTACTGAATTCAATATTGTGGTTTTTTCCAACACAAAATAATTCTCTATTAGAGATAACCACCATTTGTTATCTTTTGACTGGAACTGCCAATACTGCAGCTAAGTTAGCTAAAGCATCATCTTCTGTATTGCATGCGCAACGTACATGTTCGATGAAGAATCCTTTGAATGAAGAAGCTATTCTGGTTGTTGCTTCATGGTATGGTAACAAATCTTGATGTCGGACTTCATATATGCCTCTAACCTGATTAACAATCAACTTAGAGTCACCATATACTTCGAGATATTCAATATTCAATTATTTGGCTAATTGAAGTCCAATGAGCAAAGTATTGTATTCTGCCACATTGTTGGAGCATGATTCGTCTAAAGAATAGGCCCTTTGAATAGTTAATCCATCGGATGAAACAAGAACAATTCCTACTCCGGCAACGAGAGTACCTCCAGGTCCAATTCTAGAAGCTCCATCAAAGAACAACCTCCAAGTAGGAAATTCTTCTGAGATCATATTTGATTCCAATGTCTCATCCGGAATCTCATCATAGAGTTTAGATGTCTCAGAGACGGGATGAGCTGCTAAGAAGTCAGCAAGTGCTTGGCCTTTCACAGATTTTTGAGGAACATAAACCATATCATATTGTGCTAGTAATATGGCCCATGTGGCAAGCCTAGAATTGAGTGTGCTTGGCTAATTCATTAAGACTCGAAGAGGATTGACCCGGGATATGACATGGATAGTTTGGCCTATGATGTAATGTCTTGTCTTCTGAACAGCAAACATTAAGGCTAAACATTCCTTCTCCACTGGACTATAATGATGTTCAGCTCCAATCATTGTTCGGCTGAGATAGTAGATGGCTTGTTCATGACCTTCCATGTTCTTCTGAGCCAGCAAAGCTCCCAATGAATGATCCATTGCTCGGACATACATTAAGAAGGGTATCCCTGAAATCAGTGGTACAAGAACCGGTGGACTCATTAAATATCGCTTTATATCATCAAATGTTCGTTGACATTCTTTCGTCCAAACGAAAGACACACCTTTCTTCATTAAGTGAGTAAATAATCTACAACGTCCAGATAAATTCGAAATGAACCGCCTGATGTACGCAAGTCGACCTTGGAATCCTTGTAGCTCTTTTAGGTTGCGTGGAGGACGCATCTCTTGAATGGCTTTGATCTTCTCGGGATCAACGTGTATACCCTTCAAGGTAATGACGAAGCCGAGAAACTTATCACTAGAGACACCCAAGAAAGACTTGGTGGGGTTCATCTTGAGTTGATAATAGCACATTAGATTGAAGGTAGTTCTTAAATCTTGAATGTGATCTTCTTTGAAACGAGTTTTGACAGCAATATCGTCAACATAGCATTCGACAGTCTTTCGCAAATGATCTCGAAAGATAGTGCTCATAGCCCGCTGGTAAGTTGCACCTGCGTTCTTAAGGCCAAACGGCAAGACCGTATAATAGTACACACCCCGAGGAGTATGAAACGAAGTATGTTTTTCATCTTCAGGATTCATCCGGATTTGATTTATCCAGAAAACCCATCCATGAAAAAAATTCTTTCGAATCCACATGTATTGTCAATCATAACATCAGTAATTGGGAGAGGAAATTCGTCTTTGAGGCAAGCATCATTGAGATCCCGAAAGTCTATGCAAACTCGAACCTTCCCGGTCTTCTTCAGGATAGGGACGACATTAGCCACCCATTCAGGATGTTGTTCTTCTCTGATAAAGCCACAAGCTATAAGCTTTTTGACTTCATCATCAATTGCATCCATCATTTCAAGCTTGAATCGCCGTTGTTGTTGTTTGACCGGTTTGGCATTCGGCAAAATATTAAGCTTCTGAGTTATAATTTGAGGATCTAATCCCGGCATATCTTCGTAACTCCAGGCGAAGACGTCAATGTATTCATGAATAAGGTGAATTAATTCTTGTTTATCATCCTCTGGAAGATTCTTGCTAATAAAGATTGGTCATGATACGCCTTTCTCTCCAACATCAACTTAGACCAGTTGATCTTCAGTAGGTGGTTCTCGTTGTTCAAAATTAAGTTCCCACTGATTGTCCTGAAGAACAGATGGCAACTCTAGAGGGGGGGTGAATAGAGTTTAAAACAATATTACCCAATAAAAATTAAACTTCTTTCACCAGCTGAAAGTAATCAGAGTAAATGCGAAAATAAATAAGGAGCAAGAAAGCATACGCAAATACAGCCGATTTTTAACCTGGTTTCCCTCGTGGAGGACTAGTCCAGGCCTGAGAACTCTAGCTCAGGATTAAATCCACTATTTATGAAATAGTAGTTACACCCCGTACCTTTTCTTCAGAAGAGCACGTCAACTTCTTACAAATATCGCAGTGGCGATGCTTGAAATTTTTCAAGCGACTTCTTGAACTCTTGCACAAACTTCTAACTGAAAAGTACTGAGCACTTGAGGCTTAGGGAGCTTGTGGCTAGTAGATGAAGAAGGGTATGGCTTGTATAGAGCTTTAGAGAGAAGAGAAAAGAAGATTGGATGAATGAAAATGAGAGAATTCATGGCCTATTTATGGGATACCAGGTAGGCAGAATTCGGGCAGAATTCTGGTTGAAATTTTCAAAAAATTGGCCGTTGGACAACTTGCAACCAGCCAACCCTAAAAATTAGGATGCTGATTTTTAGGAGGCAGAGTTCGGTCCGAACTCTGTGTGGAGGCAGAGTTCGGCCCAAACTCTGTCTCCAGAGCACAGAATGGGTCATTGGTCCAATTGGCTTATTTGGATATGTGTGGAGCTATTGGATTTTGGGTATGGGTATAAGTTAAGTCTCAGATGCTCAGCACAGCTCAGTTTACATAAGTCTAGACTCAATAAAATTGTAAAATACAGACTCAAAAAATAACTTGCATTACAAATCCGAGCTGTCGTCTGACTTGTACTGGATAAAGTCTTCATGTGTCGTATTGAATTATCACAAGTATCATGTAGTCAATTTTATCAATATTTGGTTGACTGTGATTTTGTGTCAACAATCTCCTCCATATTGATAATTGACAAAATGATAGTTGTATATTCAATATTCATACCTGGACACATTTAAGAGAAATGACATAGCTCCCCCGTAATCAGTGTCGAGCTAGCAATAGCTCTCCCATAAACATTGCTTTGAATCATGTTGGCCTGATAAAAACATTCTTCCCAAAGCACAGATACATATGCAAAAAGAATATAGAATATACCAAAATTTCTCCCCCTTTTGGCATTTAGCAATTAACCATAAACAAAAAGAACTGGCAAGCACACCAAAAGATAATAGAAGAAACTGCATAGAGACTGATAAAACTACTGAATATCTCAAGAGTCATAAATAATAATAAGTCTAATACAACCAAAGTGCATAAAAACAACTAAAATCCAAAGTGCATAAAACATAAACTACGATCCTCAGTAGCAGCAGCAAGTAGAAGTCCATATCCATCATCGAGCTCGTGAAGGCCCAGCGTCGTCGGATGGATCAGTGAAGGAACGACGAGGGGCCACGAAAGCCGCATCCGGATCCAAGTAGCGGATAACCCAAGGGTCATCGATACGATATCCATCGCGAGCAGGGTCCCGCTCCATAGGAATAGGCATAGAAGGATGTCGAGACATGGAGTACCGAATATCGTGCAGCGAGTTTCTAATGGCACTCATCTGCAAGGTAGTCCGGTAGTCAAGCTGAGTCCATCGATCATCCTCTAAGGTGAATCGATCGCGGAGCATAGTCTGGAGTGACTCTAGAGTGGCAGGAGGAGGAGGAGGATCCGGTCCCAGAGGAGGGGCATCGGGCTCATTGTCAGAGTGCTCGGACACAACAGGTGAGCCAACTGCTGCCTGAAGCCGCCGTGCCTTAGAGAGGAAGGCAGGGGCAGGTAAGAACTGGCACTTATCAAGAGGTACACGAAAAGCACGAAAGACCATAGGAAGATACAAAGCATAAACCACGGATCTTGGTTTCTTCCTAGAATTAATCATCCAGTCCATCATGGTACGTGGAAGATTAAATGGAACATGAAAGTGGAGGTGATACAACGCCGAGATTTCAAAGTAGGTGACCTCATCGGTGGATCCCGCTTTGGGCAGAATAGTGTTAAAGATAATCCGATGAAGTTCATAAAAATAGGGATTGAGATACTTGGCCAAAAGCTTGCGAGGACGTGTGTTAGGGGTACACAAGTCGCCCTTAAAGCTTTCAAGGGAAGACCCATCGGGAAATTAAAAAGATCGAGCTTCAACAAGCTTTTCCCATGAGTTTGGCTCCTGGAGTTCAAGGTGTTCGTCCAAATCGAAATCATCAAAAGAGATGTCAATGCCCGCAACCCGTGAGAAAATATGTGTATCATCATGAGTTAGGTTGCAGTAGAACATTTGAATAGCATTGCGATATATAACCGAGGTGGTGGTGACAAGTTCGTTAAGACAAAGATTATGAAAAAGTGAATCATATTGAGAGAAAATAGTAAAATTGATAGGATGACCCGCAAACATCGGACGTGTCCGAAAATTACTAAACCATTCATTTGACGCGTCAAGTGATGCAAATATCCGGTCGTCAAATGTGTTTGGGTCAAGTGGACGAGGTGGGTTGAACAACGGGTGGATAGGTGGTTGTTGTTCAACGGGCGGTTCAATACGAGGAGGAGCATTCGAAGAGGACGCTCCCTCGGTTCGAAGTCTCTTCACTCGATTGAACAATCGTGGAGCCATAAAATAATAAAGATAATTGAGAACATTGAGATGGAGAGAAGTGGTAAAATATACCTCAATGTGATGATGAACAATGAAGGAGAATGGTGATGGAAGCCTTCTCCTTGAGTTTGGAGAATAGATATGCTCTAGGGAGGAAGAACTAGGGTTAGGGTTTGGAGAAAATATGTTTGGAGAAGTATAGAAGATGGCAATAGAGGAGAAAGAAGAAGAAAAACCGAATATATGTCTAAGGGTTCCAATGGTCGAAATAGATGTGGACCATTGGATCAAAATTTTGATCAGCGGCTGAGGCTGCTCCCGGTTCTGGGATGACCAAGCCGAATTCGGCCCGAACTCTGGGTAAGGCAGAGTTCGGCCCGAATTCCGGATTCTGTAGTCAGAACAGAAATCATGCAAAAAAAATTTGATAAAAAGTGAGAGATCAAAAGAGTATGATAAAGGAATATACAAACTTGAGAAAGACTAAATTTGAGAAAGAAAAGTTAACGCTGAAGCAAAGTGAAGTATAGAAAATCTGAATTTTAGCATGTGATAAAATAAAAATGAACCAGGTAATAAACAAGGAATTATGCCATAATTCAATATTTTGAAGTTGCCATGGGTTAGCTGCAGGGGCCGGATCCCAGCTAGCGGTAGTCCTGAGGACTAGTGCACCGTGTCCCTTAGGCTTTTACGCCTTGTTGTCAGAAGGACCCTTTCGGCTTGTACCCATAGCAATTTCATCATAAAAGAATCAAGACATACTCGATATTTACGCAGGTTTATTTTAATTAATAACAGCTTTGTCCAAAATTCCAAGTTTACGACAGAGAAAATTGAAGCGCTCTTCGGATAATGGTTTTGTAAAAAAATCTACTAGCTGATGATCAGTGTCAATAAATTCTAAATTAATAGTGCCATTTTGCTGATGATCATGCAAAAAGTGGTGACGTATTTCAATGTATTTCGTACGTGAGAAACATATGGGGTTCTTAGTGAGATTTATAGCACTAGTGTTGTCACAAAAGATTGGAATGTGCATAAAAGATAAGTTGTAGTCTTCAAGGGTTTGCTTCATCTACAAAATTTGTGCACAACAACGCCCAGTTGCGATGTATTCAACTTCTGTTGTGGATAGTGAGACAGAATTCTGCTTCTTGCTAAACCAAGAGACTAAAGCCTTTCCTAATAAATAACACGTACCGCTCGTACTTTTACGGTCGACCTTGCATCCAGCGAAATCGGCATCAGAGTAACCAATGAGGTCAAATGATGTTGATTTGGGATACCATAGGCCCACTGTAACCGTACCCTTAAGGTATCGAAAGATACGCTTAACAGCAGTCATGTGTGATTCCTTAGGATTTGCTTGATATCTAGCACACAGGCAAACGCTAAACATAATATCAGGGCGACTAGCAGTTAAATAAAGTAGACTGCCTATCATACCTCGATACTTACGTTGATCCACAGGTTTGCCGCTTTCATCTGGTTCTAGTTTAGTTGTAGTAGCCATTGGAGTGCTGATTGGTTTGACGTTGTCAAGGTCGAATTTCTTCAGCATGTCCTTTGTATACTTTGACTGACAGATGAAAGTTCCATTTGACATTTGTTTGACTTGCAGTCCAAGAAAGTAATTAAGCTCCTCCATCATGCTCATCTCAAACTCGGTCTGCATACACTTGGCAAAATCTTGATAGAGGGTTTCATCAGTAGAACCAAATATAATATCATCTACGCATATTTGCACTAAGAGAATAGTGTCTTTGAAAGATTTTATGAAAAGTGTGGTGTCAATTTTTCCTTTTGAAAAACCTTTTTCAAGCAAGAAATTGCTTAGCCGTTCATACCAAGCTCTATGGGCTTGTTTGAGGCCATATAGCGCTTTCTTCAGCTTGAAAACATGGTCGGGAAATTTGTGATTTTCAAAACCAGGGGGGTTATTTTACATAAACTTTCTCCTTAATAAATCTATTCAAGAAAGCACTTTTAACATTCATTTGAAATAATTTAAAATTTTGAAAATTTGCAAATGCACAAAGCATCCAAATGGATTCCAATCTCGCAACAGGAGCATACGTCTCATCGTAGTTGATACCTTCCTCTTGGTTGTATCCTTGGGCTACTAGACGAGCTTTGTTGCGTGTAACTGAACCATCTTCATTTACTTTGTTTCTAAAAACCCATTTAGTACCAATAATCGAGTGATTTGCTGGTCTAGGAACGAGTTCCCATACTTGGCTCCTCTCGAATTGGTTGAGTTCCTCTTGCATGGCAGAAATTCAAAATTCATCATTAAAAGCTTCTAAAATATTTTTTGGCTCAATTTATGAAATGAAGGCAGTACTAGCAATGAAGTCTCTTAATGATGATCTAGTAGTTACTCCGCGTGAAACCTCACCTATTACCAAATTTTCTGGATGTGACGGCTTGAAAGAGAATTTCTTTGGCAAGCCCTCCAGAGAATTGGTTTTGGTGGTGGTATTCATTGGAGTAGAAGTTGATGGCTCAACATCATCATCAAGAGTAGCTGCTGCACTGTTATCTTCATCAAAAGTCACATTTGTAGACTCTTACACAATTAATAAGCGTTTGTTAAACACTCTATATCCCTTGCTTTTGGCAGCATAGCCAAGGAAAATACCATCGTCAGCTTTGGCATCAAATTTGCCTAAGTTGTCTTTGGTATTAAGGATAAAACATCTACAACCAAAAACTCTAAAATAAAAAACATTTGGGGTTCTTCCAAACCAAAGCTCATAGGGTGTTTTCTTCGTAATAGGACGAATAAGCACCCTATTTAAAATATGGCATGTTGTACTGACAACTTCAGCCCAAAAGTATTTCGAAAGTGAAAACTTATTCAACATGACTCTAGCCATATCGCCAAGAATCCTATTCTTCTGCTCCATAACACCATTTTGTTGAGGAGTTCTTGGACAAGAAAACTCATGATCAAAACCATTAGAATCACAAAACTTTTCAAAATTAGTATTTTTGAATTCGCCTCCATGATCACTTCGGATTCGAGTAATCATGTAGCCTTTTTTGTTTTGAACTTTCTTAACAAAAATCTTGAAAACTGAAATAGCATCGTTTTTATTTGTAAGAAAGAAAACCCAAGTAAATCTAGAAAAGTCATCAATAATAATAAAAGTATAGAGTTTTCCACCAAAACTGGCTACTCTACTAGGGCCAAATAAATCCATATAAAGTAGTTACAAGGGTCTAGTAGTACTTACAGAGTTTATAGAATGAAATGAGGACTTGGCTGCCTTATTCAATTCACATTCGGCACATACCGTGTCCTTTTTTAATGTGATGTCGGGCAAGCCTCTAACTAGCTTCTTGGTCGATAGCCTGGATATAGTATCTATATTGGCATGACCAAGATGCTGGTGCCACAGTAATCTTTCATCCTTATGAGCATATAGGCATCTACCTGCATTGTTAGTATCTCTAGACAGATAGAAAATATAAATATTATCCTCTCTTATCCCTTCAAAAGCGATGTCTCCTGTTGACCTATCATAAATAAAGCATTTATTTTGTCCAAAGTTAATGTCATATCCATGGTCAGCAAGATGACTAATGCTGAGCAGGTTATGCTTTAACTCGGTCACTAGGCAGACATCCTTTATTACGGAAGAAGGAGGATGGCCAATAATACCATTACCTATGATATACCCTTTTAGGTTGTTGCCGAAGGATACATATCCTTCTCTCTTTATCGATAGTGATGCGAAAAATTTGCGTCTCCAGTCATATGCCGCGAGCATCCACTATCGAAAATCTACTTACTCTTAGTTGAGGAGGGAAGGTCCACCTACATCAAGAGTAGATGTGACCTTTGGTACCCAAGTTCTTGAGGGTCCTGAAAAGTTAGTTTTCGGAAACCATGCATATATATTTCTATCTACTAATCTTCTAACTCTACATTGTGGTGAAATGTGTCCATGTAATCTACAATAATTACAAATAGCATTACTATTTATGTTAGGAGCATGTTGATGATATCTATATGTAGAGTGGTGTGGAGTAGCATGGTGATGATATGTAGAGTGGTATGGAGTGGCATGGTGATGATATGTAGAGTGATATGGAGTGGCATGGTGATGATGTCTATATGGAGCATGATGATGACTATAATCATAAGCAGTATGATGGTGATTTTGTGCAACATAGTGATGATTGTATCTATGTGTAGCATAGTGATTATGTGTCATATTGGAGTGAAAGTTTTTTCTACGTGCATGTGATTTGTGTGCTTTATGAAAGTGGGTGTACATGAAAGCATGATTGCGTGCTGCAGGTGTATGACATGTTTGAGTAGTATGAGAAGTGTTGTGCTTTGTGTGTGTCTCATATGATTGGGTTTGAGGTTGAGCAACCTGTTTTCCCAAGCTAATCTCTAATTTCTTAGAGATAGCCTGTAGTTCATTAACCTTAGCATTCAAACCATATATCTTAGTAACAGAAATCTTGTGTCTACTCTTTTCTTCAGCAAGCTCCGTGTTGAGTGCGGTAATTTCTTGTGTTTGTTGTTCAATACGTGCTTCGGCATCATGAAGGCTTAGTTTAAGCTTAGATACCTCATTTGTGACTTCCGTGGGTGACGTGTCTCTAATGTTATCAAGCAATAAAGAAAGTCTTTGAATTTCGACTTCATGACTTTTGATCTTTTCCTTGGCATGTTTATATTTAATAACCTTTTTGTGATCATCAAGTAAATCGGTGAAAGCATCGCCAAGTTCATCAAAAGTGAAATCATTAAGAGTTTCGTTTGATACCTTGTCGGACGTTGCCATTAGGCACACGTTTGCAGCGTCTTGAGGAGAGTCCTTTTCTTTCTCGGAGTCACTGGCTTCGCTTGTATGCCAAATGCTTGTGTTGGCATATTTCTTTGAGGAAGCCTTCTTGTATGGTTTCTCATAACGGTTGTTCTTCTTTAAGAATGGACAGTCTTTTCGAACGTATCCAGTCTTCTTACAACCGTAGCATGTTGGCTCTTCTTCGTCATCTTATTGTGGTTCCTTCTTTTTTCGATTGAAGTGAAAGAATTTCTTAAAATTGCAGACAAGGAGAGCTTGATCATCACCTTCCGAGTTGTCATCATCCGTCTCTTCGGGGTCAGCCCTTCGTCGGTGAGCTTTGAGGGCGATCTCCTTAGCCTTAGGAGCAGGCTCTTCGAAGTCTTTGAGGTCAAGCTCATGAGTCATCAGCTTTTCCATCAAAGTCTCCATGGACATAGTTGTGAGATCATTTTCTTCTATGATGGCTGTCACCTTAGGGTTCCAAATCTTTGGTAGCCCCCTAAGTAGCTTGCGAATCTTCTCGTGATTTGTATATTGTTTGTCGAGCGAAGATAGGGGATTGATGATGTCGAGGAATCTTGTGAACATTTGCGTGATCGTCTCATTTGGCTTCATCTTGAAAGCCTCATATTCTTGAGTGAGACGACTTATCTTCGATTCCTTGACTTGGGTGGTTCCTTCATGCGTCACTTCTAGAAGTCTCCATACTTCGTGAGAGGTGGTGCATGTTGAGACCTTGTTAAACTCATTCCTGTCTATAGTACAAAATAAGGTATTAATAGCTCTCGCGTCTAGACTTGCCTGTTTCTTCTCCTCGTCAGAATATTTGTCATGTAGTTTCTCAACGAGATCACCATTGACAACTATCCTGGCGGGCTTTTTGTAACCATCGGTGACGATAGTCCACAGGTCGAAGTCTAGCAACTTGAGATAAAAGCTCATCCTTGTTTTCCAATAGGTGTAGTTAGTTCCATCAAATAGGGGAGGCCTATGAGTGGACTGCTCTTCACCGTGATTGGAAATCAAGGATTATGTGGTTGCCATGGATCAGCTCTAGGATGTTAGTCCTTGTTGAGAGAGCCGAGCTCTGATACCAATTGAAGAACAGATGGCAACTCTAGAGGGGGGTGAATAGAGTTTAAAATAATATTACCCAATAAAAATTAAACTTCTTTCACTAGCTGAAAGTAATCAGAGTAAATGCGGAAATAAATAAGGAGTAAGAAAGCATACGCAAATACAGCCGATTTTTAACCTGGTTTTTCTCGTGGAGGACTAGTCCAGGCCTGAAAACTCTAGCTCAGGATTAAATCTATTATTTGTGAAATAGTAGTTACACCCCGTGCCTTTTCTTCAGAAGAGCACGTCAACTTCTTACAAAGATCGCAGTGGCGATGCTTAGAATTTTCCAAGCGACTTTTTGAACTCTTGCACAAACTCCTAACTGAAAAGTACTAAGCACTTGAGGCTTAGGGAGCTTGTGGCTAGTAGATGAAGAAGGGTATAGCTTGTATAGAGCTTTAGAGAGAAGAGAAGAGAAGATTGGATGAATGAAAATGAGAGAATTTATGGCCTATTTATAGGATACCAGGTAGGCAGAATTCGGCCAGAATTCTGGTTGGAATTTTTAAAAAATTGACCGTTGGACAACTTGCAACCAGCCAACCCTAAAAATTAAGATGCTGATTTTTAGGAGGCAGAGTTCGGCCCGAACTCTGTGTGGAGGCAGAGTTCGGCCCGAACTCTGTCTCCAGAGCACAGAATGGGTCATTGGTCCAATTGGCTTATTTAGATATGTGTGGAGCTATTGGATTTTGGGTATGGGTATAGGTTAAGTCTCAGATGCTCAGCACAGCTCAGTTTACATAAGTCTAGACTCAATAAAATTGTAAAATACAGACTCAAAAAATAACTTGCATTGCAAATCCGAGCTGTCGTCTGACTTGTACTGGATGAAGTCTGCATGTGTCGTATTGAATTATCACAAGTATCATGTAGTCAATTTTATCAATATTTGGTTGACTGTGATTTTGTGTCAACATGTCCATCCTTTGTACCCAAGGATCCATTTCAGTAGCTTCTTCAATGTCACTTTCGTCATCTTCTGAGAATTCGGCGGACACCATATTAGAAGATACTATCGCCTTATGAATATGACCGATGCTGGTATCAGAGTCCCATGAGATAGAATCAGAAGAATTTGAACATTCTTCTTCATCAGATTCAGAAGGTTCTGGAGTTGGAAGTGGTGATATATAACATAGTCCTCATTTCATTTTACTGTGGTATTGTTGTGATTTTCCTTTTGGAACAACAATACGAAGAGGGGTTCGCCTTCCTTTACCATTGTTGAGACCTGTTCTGAAATCATAGCCCATTTTACGGATGATGGCTTTAGATTGTGGACTATAGCGTCGTAATTGTAGCCTTCATGTATCATCTCTATCATCATTATAGAGCATAATTTTTGGTTCTTCTCTCTTGTTGAAGAATATAGGCTTTTCATCTTTCTTTCGAGATGGTACTAAGAAGTACGACTCTTGTATTGAATCCAGTGATACCATATTTCGTCGAGATGATACGACTTCTATTGTAAGTGGCTTAAAGTTATCTAGCATATCCAAATAACACTGAGTATAGTAAAAGACATCAGTATACTGCAAAGGAGATACTTTATTGATCTTTATACCATCATTTACAATAGGGACTTTAGCCTTAGTAGGCTTAGTCAGATTGATGACAAGAGGGGGAGAAGAAGAACGAGAAGGAAGAGGGAGCTTCTTGCGATGAAGATCGATTACAAGCGGCTCAGAAGAGATAAGCTCCCTTTGTTCCTGACTATCACCTTTAGGTTGCTTCTCATGGGAAGGCAGATAAATAGTCAGTGGTTGGAAAGACTGAGGACAGGAGGTACGTCCCTTGACTGGAATCACCAGAGTATCATTAGGTATACTCTTCTGTTCTTCATCTGTGTCCATTACTAGTACCACCTTCATAAATTCCTCTTCGTACATACGAGAATCGTTGCAATATGCTTCAACTCCTTTGAAAGGATTCAGATCTGCAACCTCTTTTTGGACTTCTCCATTACCATCCACATATTTGAAGCATTGGTGAAGTGTAGAGGGTACAATATTATGTTCATGGAGGAATGGCCTTCCCAATAAAGCATTGTATTAGCCATGATTGTCAATAACATAGAAAGTTACTTTTGTACGAAGATTGCTAATTTGAAGTTTTAGGCGTATCTTTCCCAAAGGTTCACTTCTTCATTGATTGAATCCCAGGATGGTAGTAATAGTTGTAGAAAGATTATGTACTGGGATTTTCAAAGCGTCCAATAAGGACTTTGGCATGATGCTAAGTACAGACCCGGGATCAATCAGAATACGGTCGACTTTCATGGTATCCACATATCCCGTGAAATAGAGAGGACGATCATGACGATTGTCTTCTAAGAACATGCCATCTTGTGTAAAAGTGATATTGGACATTAATTCAAATACACTATGATAATGTACACAGCTGACTGGCTCCTTTTTAGGCTTCTTGAGAAGAGTTAAGCAGGTGTCAGCCTGCATCAAAGCTTCACTTAACGTCTCACGAGTTTCTTTTGAGAGACGTAAAAGTTCAAAGATTGACAATCTTGCTGGAGTATTTGCCAATTGAGCCAATATGTCAAAATTGTAAGGCTTTTCAAGTCCAAGAGATGATGACTTTTTAATACTTTATCAAAGCGAACAGGTTGCTTTCCCTTGTCTGCTGATGTTGGTTTAGGAGGAGATGGTTCGTCCACTGGCTCAGATGTAGAAGGTGTATCTTCAGCAGGAGAAGATGATGGAGGAAGAGCATCCGGGGATAGAGCAGGGTTTTCTTGATTTTCGAAATACTCCCGAAGATAAGGTTTCCCAGATCTAGTGCCCATTAGAATTTTTTCTGTTAATGGTTCAAATGATACCATATTGCAGTTCTTTGATTTAGACTTGGAATGCTTCTTTTGTTTAGAAGAGGAAGGCATTTCAAATTCTGCAACCAGATCTGGATGAATCCACATAATCTCTCCTTTGTCAGTTGTCATCGGAACAAGACCTTCGTTTTGAGGAGGATGGATATTCACAATTTCTAGAGTAGTCTTTGGAATGGGGACAGCTCCATCTTGTACGAGTTGTGGTGGAAAATTGCCAAATTGGAGAGAAACCATATTAGCAGTCACTGTTTTCTCGTCCTGCTGTAGAGTAATTGCTCCAGAGTTGACCAACTCTTGGATTTTGCCTTTGAGCACATAACATGCTCTGGTTGGATGTCCTATGAATCTGTGATAAATATAGTATTTAGGGTGATCAGTTTTACCAACTTCTTCTGGTCGCTTTGCCTCTGAAAGCTGAAGCTTATTGCTTTTGATCAAGCAATCGAAGATGCTCAACGTATCATTTTCGTCGAAAGAATACTCTTCTTTTGGACGAGTTGACTTTTGCAGTAGTGCTGATGGGGTGGATGCCGTCTGAGTAACATTGACAGCCAAAGACTCTTTGCCTTTAAGATTGATGGCCAATGTTTCTTTATTCTTGCAGTTATTCTGGCGATTACTACCCCCAGGTGTAGAATGTTCATCTTGGTTAGGATGAGTCATCTGGACTCCTAACTGCTTTAACTTTTCGGCACTCACTTCTGCCGCCTTTGTATTAACAATAAAAGAAGGCCAATCCTGGAATTGTGTAGATCCCGTCCACATACTGATAATAGGCAACAAGTTTGATTTGCAAGTGTCTATTTTTACAGCAGATGGAGTACCTAAAGGCGTTTTGAGTGCCTCTCGGCAGAATCTTTCAATAAAACTCTCTGTGGATTTATTGTGCCTCTGTTTAATTTTAATGAGGGCAGACATTGTCATGTCGTTGACTCCCTCATAAAATCGTTCCAAGAATATTTGTTTGAAACCGGCAAAAGAAGTGATACAACCATCAGGTAAGCTACGATACCAGTCATATGCTGCACCGGCTAAACAACTAACGAACACTCTGGTAAGGAGAGCATCATTTAGCTGTAATTGATCAGTCATCACTTCGAAATGATTGATGTACTGACTTGGAGAAGTGCTACCATCAAACAGCATAATGGTTGGGAGTTTATACTTAGGAGAAAATGGAACTTCCTTTCACTCTGTAGGATATGGTTGCTTTATGCCCAATCTTTGTAGGCCATCATTCTGCTTGAAGGCCTCAAACTGGGTGCGCAAGTGTTTCACAGCCTATTTTGCATCCCCTGATGTTTGAGAATTGGTAGGCTGGTTTGGAGTGTTAGAAGGAGGAACAGCATGGTAATTACCACCCCCAGCACCATACTGACTTGGATCAACTTGAATTGGCACAGAAGCGACCTGAGGGGTCGGTACCCCCAGACTAACAGGTACAGAAGATGCTATAAGCTCCAGATTTTTAACAGGGTTTACAATCGGAGGTACTGTATGTTGAGCTACCATTATGGTGTGCATGCTTGCAACCATTTCTGCCATGGTTTTCAATTTGTCTTCTAAAGCAATAATTCGTTGCTCTTGGCTGGTTGATGTAGAGGCATCTTGATCTTCTGTAATGGTATATGCCGTCACTTCTCTTGCAGCTATTGACGAGATAGTTTGTTCAGAACTTTCACTATCTACATCAAACTCTGAAAGAGTGTCCCCTCCCATATGGGTGATAGGGAGATCTTCTTGATTAAAGATACTTTGGATCAAATGTCGATTTTTTGATCTTGTATATTGAAAGACACCTTCACTGGATGCATGGATCCGGTCTAAGTATTGTTGACTAGGATTACGGGATGCATTACGTCTTGGACGTTTCCCACCTCCAGTGCCTTGAGAAGTTATGTTAACAGAAGCATATAATAGTTCATCTTCGTCTTCTATTATATGCTCAGAAGTTGAAGCATAGTTCAGACGATCGAAGACAGATCGTCGAGCCGATTGGCAACAACAGTTGATGACAACTTCATGTAGGCAATGGCGATTTGAAGCACGATTTGGAGGTGAGGAAAGCATTCCCGTAGTTTTTCGTCTTTGTGTAAGACGTTGCCGGAGATCAGTTACAACCACAGGACGAGAAGAAGTCGGAGGGACATATTCCTTAATGATGTTAGGAACATGTCTCCTATTCTTCAGGTGTTTGGTTCCTTGAGTGTACAAAGATGTACTCAACTCATTAGCAAGGTAGAAGGGTCTTTCTTTTCAAACTTTGGCTTTTGATGCAGATTGGCCTTTGGCATAGGGTTCTTACGTTTTGCCAAAGCTGATATTGGTTGACGCCTATTGAGATAAGCGCGTAAATCTAAAAATTCCGCTCCTGGTGTCTCTGTTTGTGATATCTTCAATTTTTCTTGTTTGGATCTTGAAATTTGCAAGGTAGAAAGATCTTGGCCAGACTCCATAGGAGTAGGCAAGATACCTCTGTGATCAGTATTCTTTCCAGTATCAGAGATCCGAGGACCTCTGTTTACAGGAATAGAATCTGATACATCTTCCTCTGAGTCACAAACCAGGAAAGTTTGAGGAAAGACCAAAGGGTGCTTTCCTTTATTTTGAACAGGGTTAGCTAAGAAGCGTTTTCCTTTGTTCTGCTGTGTAATCATTTTAGGCATAGATTACGCCAATTGAGAAAATGCCATAGAACTTTTTCCTTTGTTCTGTCTAGTGTTAGCAATAGGACATGAATTCTCTAAGTTCAGAACTTGAGAATCAGAAGAGGGTATAGCCAAAAGACTAGTTCCCTTAAGTTGCGCCGGAGTAGCAGATTGCTTGGGTTGCGCCATAGTCCTACGGACTACTGGTAGCGCCTTGGCAGCAACTTTGGTAGACTGTGCATGGGCAGCAGAGGGAGCAGATTGCGCCTTAGCAACAGAAACAGGCTGTACTGGAGCCACTGAGGTGGATTGTGCCTTGGTCATTGAGTACTCAAGTTGCGCCTGGGCAACAGCGACTGTGGAGGATTTAGGAGTCTATACAGCCCTGTTCTTGGCAATAGCTACTGCGTGCTTGTTGCTCTTGGTGTTGATCATGTTCTCGTAGGCTGTCTGGTTGACTTGAAAAACCAGAGTCTTCTGTGTCTTGTCGATCGACGCAATGTCACATTGAGTTGTCACTTTCTCGTCGGAGGAGAGAGTCGTCCCCAGCAGAGTCGCCATTTTGTTTGCAAAAACAAAATTTTGTTTTATTCTAAACTTGTAAAAGAGTACAAAGTATAATAAATTCTGGGGAAGTATAACTTTAGGAATCTGATCAGAAGACGATCACTTTATCCCTTGGACTATGTGAACTTGAAGATTGTAGCCTCTGGAGAATGCAGCAGCAATTTTACAAGAGTTCTTGATCTCCCTTGATGATGATTGGAAACTCTATTTATAGAGTTCAGGAAATAACTATTTTAGCAGTTATTCTGATGTGCGCGAGGCTGGATTACGCCATACTGGATTGCGCCAACCTCCTGTTGCACCAACTTCCATTCAGTTGTCAATCGTGTACTAACTGTATTTAGACGCGTGGCATCGTATGATTGAGATACGCGTGGTCGTGTACAAGATAGTAGACACGTCTTGAGAGATTAGTGCCATATGTGCCACGTCATCCTGCTTTAGAATGTAAGTTGTCTCAACTTTATCAGGTTGTGCGAGCTTCAGTCAACAAGTCAACCTGTGCTTGATTTGAGCTGCACCTACACACGTGGAAGCTTCTGAGTAAAAGTAGTTCAGGTTGAGCCCAGGCGCAACTAAGGATTTTGTTTAGATTGTGCCTGAGCGTAACTCACGAAATGTATAAGACAGCTGTCCACCAACTTTTCTTTGAGCGGCACACTTCACGGGATTCGAAGAGATTTTCCTCGTTCTCTGTTGTGTCAGTCATCAGTATGATCAGCTAATAATGACCATTAAGTGTCAGATGCCACGTAGGCTTTGGCGCAAAAAGATTGGGCGCAGTCTGATATCAGGCACAATCTGATCGGTGGCGCAGTCTGCTTCATATCAGTGGCGCAAGTTGACTTTTGGGGTGCAACTTGATCACTGATCAGTATATTGAAGGCGCAACTTGATTTTTAGGCTCTACAGGCTGCTCATGAGAGGGGGCCTGGGATGGGCTGTAGGCCTGGGGTGTGTGTGTTTGTTTTGTTTTTGTTTTTATTTCTATTGTTTTTCTTTTCCCTATAGTTTTATAAAACACACACACACACACACACACACACACACACACACACACACACACACACACACACATGTATACCTTTATATATACTTCCTTATATTTATATATATATACCACAAATTCAATATAGACAATAAAATATTTTAAATATAATAAATATTTTCACTATAAAAAAATCATAATTCTATATATATAAAATTTATATAAATAAAGTTAATTCATATTGTTGTATATATATAAAGCCTAATTCTCGTATTCTATAAACCTATTTATATATCTAAATAGATGTATATACATGTATATATGTGTACCCATGTAGATACCTATTTAACATATACCTATAATATATCCTAAAACCCAAAATCTAGTAAATTATTCTTAGCATCTTATTTATTATATAAAAACTCTTTTATATAAGAAATACTTATTTATCCACTAAAATAATTACACTAATTAAACTACACCAATAATTATCTACATGGACATCTTTTGTACGTACTACATGTCTACATGGGTTTGGGCTTGGTTCGGGTCCAGTCCGAGCTAAATCGGCACAACCGGGTTCCTATAAGTCATAATATTAATAGATAACTAATTTATTATTTATCGGGGTCAAGTCGTAACTTGGTCTGGTTTTCTTAGTCGGGAAATCCTTATGGCTCGGCCTTCCTTATCACAGCTAACACACTAGTCCAAGCACATGACTACGATACCCATGCCATGGTTACTAGCCATCTTGTACTTCAAACCTAACCATGACTAAAATATTCTATAATAATAATTAATTATTTAAATATTTATAAAATTCCAAAATTACTATTTAACTCGGTTAAATACATAAAAAAATAATATCCAAAATTTCGGGAAGAGGGGTTAGAAATCTACCCACTTTAAAATAATTTTGTCCTCGAAATTTAAGTGAAGAGTCCATCAGTTATGATAGAAGACGGGTTCCATTAGCTATCATCTATTCTCATAATCATTTCGTACTATGAATCCTTAAGGATTTCTACCGACCTTTGGTCACACTACTCTCTCAAATCTCATGTCAGTAAATCTTTATAATCTTCCAACTTATTGCTAAAATTGCTACCAATAGATATCTACTGCATATGGCATCTATAATCCTCTCCTATCTATCAAGCAACCCAAAATTTAACAAGCAACAAATTTACACAAGTAGCTAAGAAATATTGATAAATTCTAATAAGCATGACCATTCGTCGCTCTGAAATAGGAAGGACAGGAAGATAAGGAAGAATAATCGAGAACAAATATGAAGTTTCAAGAGCGTAGAGAGTATCCAATGATGCAGATAGAAAGAAAGTTTATGAACCATTGACTTATTTGCTAGATTGTGCTACTCTAGTCCAGTCACTTGCTAAATCGAAGAATCCTTCGTTTCTTAGAGGGGCTTGCAATCCGTGCAATACAGAAGTTCCGTTCTCGAAATTTAATATAAACAAGATTTCATAATAGAACGAAATTTGAGAAATCAAGATTGTGATCTTTTTCGTGCTTATTTAAATACACTAGCAAGGGATATAAATGCAATACAAGATCGTATCGCGACTTCCAGGTAGATGGAATAAGGGTTACGAATGACATCACATTTTAAGTGGTGGAGACTACATAATAGGTATAGGGACCTATTTCAAATAGTTCAGTTTTATAGTCCAAATATGGTGGTATGCATGGATGGGTTTTACGGGGTCTTAATGGGTTCCCTAATTGGACATCAATCGTTGGTTGGATGAACCTTGGATTTTAATCTATATTGACTGGACAAGATCCCAATGATAAAACTATTTCTACTAGGTTAGGGTAACCTAGAATAGGTTTCCACCTAAGTGGTTGAGCTAGTTGCCAGTCAGGTTGGTTGGCTAGGTTCCTAAAGCCCAAAAATGCGCCTTCAGTGACTTTTGTGTTTAAGTAGTACGTAAGGCCTCAATTGGGTGGCACACTAGTGGCATGTGCGTAGTGGGCTTCAAGTAGATCACAACCATATATTGGGTCGAAGGAATTGAGTCGAGGTTGAGGCTCTAATGGAAGTCGGAAAGTATACCGGTATTATGGTAAGGGTTATAGCTAGTCCTTTTGACCTGAAAGTCGTACCATAAAAATAGAGTACAAGGGGATGTGTTTGAGTGGGACATGATATACCTAGATGAAGGTGGACTCGTCTAGGTCTTGCATATAAAATTTGTTGGGAGGTAACAGCTAGTATCACGCTCCGAATATTAATATCACGGTCAGGGACACCAAAGATCTAAATAAAAGTGGGTGTTTATAAGGCACAAATTTTTCTATCCTAGTGGGAACCAACTTATCTGTTCAATCGGTAATAATATTAAATCTTAAAATTTAGAGGCTGACATCCTATATACTTCAGGAATTTATTTCTCGAATTTAAACCAAGACAAAGTTTACGATGAATGGAGTTAGAGCAATTCAAGTCGTGATCACGGGGTAATAGATAACGTGATATGATAGATATGGATCAAGTTTGAAGATCGTTTTCCAATTTCAAATAGACGAAAAGTGATTCTGCAATAGCTTTCATAGCCATAGATGATATGGCGAGCTAAGGGTAACATTCTGGGTATAACTTTGCTCAAATACGGGCATTTGCCTTTCCTCATTAAGTAAAGGGAAAAATACTAAAGAGTTCCAGGGAGAGGGAATCGAATGCGAATACGGGGTTCCAAAGGGGATCGAATAATTCGAGAGAGTTTTCAAGGCAGTTGCGGATGAGATCCTAGAGACATATTTATGTAACAAAGGCGCGTAGCGTCCGGTATTTGACGAAGATCTTTCTATCAGCGAGCTCTTAGCGAGCGGCTAAACAGGGAAGGGGGTCCAAGGGGGAAACCATTCCCCCATACAGTGTCATAACATTAGCAGCCCCCCTCAGTCGTCGGGGTGGGGCTCGCTGCATTAGCTGTATTTGTTTAGCAGCAGGTGCTTGCTTGCTCCGCTCACCCGTCGCTCGACTCCTGTCCGGACATGGAATAGTGATAGCAAGCCCGAGGGAGCTGGAGTTTACATCAAAAACGGAAGCGATGAGTGAAGAGCTGAAAGTCGAAATCACTCCCCCCTACGGTAGCGTAAAGTACTGTCCGGACATGCCGGACAGGAGTCGAGCGACGGGCGAGCGGAGCGAGCAAGCACCTGCTGCTAAACAAATGCAGCTAATGCAGCGAGCCCTACCCCGGCGACTGAGGGCGGCTGCTAATGTAGCTAATGTAGCTACTGCAGTTAATCAGGTAAGTAAAAGTACGGGTGTAGCGAGCTCTTAGCGAGCGGCTAAACAGGAAAGGGGGGGTCCAGGGGGGAAACCATTCCCCCATAAAAAACCCAATGGAGAGGGTATACTCCAGTTGAGACTGACAACATTCATTCAAAACATTTCTCGAGTTGAACCAAGAAAGACAGATAGATGAAAATTGATTCATTTCATCGATGGCAATGAGTCAAGTCCTTGTCTGTCCACCTCTTCTGAATGAACCCGAGCGTATCAATGGAATGCCCTGAGTGGAACCATATAGAAAGACTTGCGTATGTTAATCATAGGAAGAGCGAACCGAGTGCACTAAGGTTGATCAGACCGTAATACATCGATTCTGATTAGACAATATGTTAGTAGGTGTCCCCAATAAACATATGTCTTGAATCAAGCTCGATAAAAGAGTAAGCTTGCAAAACTAGGCTGTAATAGCAGCATTGGTCAAGATAGTCAAAATACAAGTATGCGAGATTTTTGAAAGGAGGCACAAGTAGTTCGAGTTTTGTGAGAATCAAAACCTTACCTGGTGTTCTTGCTTATACAGTCATCCTACTATTTTCTTATCCATAAGGCCTTGGTCGACTAATGGGTTATGGACCTCTAAATTCTATATTCTAGGTAAACCTATTAGTGTCAGTCAATTACCTCGTTAATAGATCACAAGGACCACGGAATGCTAGGTTGGGAGACATGCTACCCAACTTACAGAACTTTTACTAGTATTGGCTTTAGATCTTATAGGACATACAGGGCATTTTCCTATCCTCTATAGTATCCTAAACTTGTAATCATGTCTGAAGTCATTTTACCGAGAATTATGCCTCGTCCGTATACTTTGGCTGTGGTAAACCCTTGGTTTCGTGATTCAAATGTGATATGCTATCAGATGCTCTACCTTATATTGACACAAGGTCTAAAGAGGTCAACAAAGAAATAGTTTTAGCAATGTTCCATAACCTACGATTCTTTGAAATAATTTCAACTCTATGGATCGTGCCTCGCCAGTGCGCTGCTGGCGCAGTGAACCCACACTCTCCATTCTCAAGTAATTGGCGACAGTGCACTGCTGTCTAGCCATTGCAGTCGTTAAAATTACTCCAACTATATTCCTAAGAACTTCAAGGAGCTGCTAGAGATTCAAACTAGTTGACTATGATAGAAAGCGTAAACATCTGCCTATAAGTCTCAATCCTTAAAATAAAAGATTGATCGGGAAGGAAATAACTGAAGATAAGAGAAGTAAGAACATCATAATCTTTATTTCATATGCATTTCAAATAGTTGAGAGAAAACTTTGAATCAATCTACCTCGAGATTCGTATATGAATAACAGAATCAGGAATTATAAACTAATTCCTTACGGCAAAATAGGATTTTAAATAGGCAATTCTAACTTATGATATAAGGTTTATATCTAATAGGGCAAAAGAAAATTGAACAGTTTATCAAGATTAGAGCCTTAATTCTAGGAAAGCCTAACTTATCAAGTGAATAGTATATCCATATTGGATCATATCGTCATATCAAAAGTAATAGTGTACCTATAGAGATCGGGTAAGCTATCTAAATTTAATAATTCTTTATCTAAATTGCATGGCCTATCTGACAACCTTAACTACCCAACGGTCAATTTGAACAAGGGACTCCTAGTCCTAGTCATTCTCTTAAATTAATTTAACTCTAAGTTGTGAATAAGCATTTTTTAGTCGCAGGCTCGTAATAGTACGACTAACTTAAGTACCATCACGAGTTCGCATATTTTACAAAAACTGACCTGCATGGGCCAACACAAAAACTTGTCACGACCCACACCTGCTTTTCGGATATGAGACGTGTCCAAGCCAGCCTACGCCACAGAGTTGGCGGTAGAATGCTGTCAAGCCCGCAATAAATAAATGTTCAAAATAAACTTTATTGCTCATTCACATTTCAATCATTCATATTTCTAAATTGATTACAACATTTCAACATTTATATTTTAAAAAAAGTACAAGGTTCTTACACAAATCGAAAATGACTACATCATCTATCTAATCTCTAGGTTTGGCCTGCAAGTACACCCGTATCCTCCAATGCTAAGTGAAGCCACAGCTAACCTGAAAATATTGATTTTCAGTCAGGAATGGAACAAGCATACAAACCGACAGCAATGCAAAAATACAATAGAATTTACAAGACATGAAAATAATATATGTGAGATGAAAACTAGAAAGTAACTGATGTCATGGTAAGCGGTGACGAAAACAAAGAAACAAATAAAAGACAACTATCTATGTGTTTTAAAATATCAGTTTCGATATGTGAACGACTAAAGGGCAAATCAGGCACCCTGTATGTGTCGTGTGCAGCTACTATTCTCCACAAAAGACACGGGGGATGGGTAAGGGGTAGTTCACACGTCTACTAAGATATTTTCCCTCCCGACTAGTACTCATGGACTCGAGTAAGTCACGAAACACGAAAATATGATAATCACGAAATATAGTAAGTAGAGATCCATGATACTAATTTTTGTGTGACGAGCGTGTCAACAAGTAGCAAGACATATGTATAAACATAAAATGTATAAACTACTATGAATCGAAAAGCAATCAGAAAGTGCACTTGCCTGTGGTCCTTTGTAGGTAAAACCAATAATACTATACCATACAGTGAGCCACAACAGTCTCCGAATGCTGAAACAGACATTACTAATATTTTTAGAATAGTCAAATTAGCTAGGATTGCCTATCCATAAGTTCAATTCTGGACACAGGGGCAAAACGATAATTTCGGACAAAAACGATATCCGCCGTTGGACTCGCTTTGTACCGAAAAGCGTGCCAGAGTCTGTCTCTAAAGTCGTCAAACTATATCTATGGGTCCGATTTGCTGAGACGAACCCAACCGTATGTCCAAAGTTGGATTCCGGCGGGCCGTGCACAAAATCGTCCGTTGAGTCGGATCGTGGGGCCCATAAAACGGCGATCCGATCAACTGTCTCAGAATTAGACCAAACTTGGCATACTGGACCAGAAAAGCGATACGGTCCTGTTGGCGCAAGTTTTGTCTCAATTTTACCAACGTGCACAAAGTAATTAGAAAATTTGCAAAGAGGTCGATACGGTGAATTTCGACGGATACGCATCAAATTCGTCGCGCACACGCAACCAATTTGAATTCCGTCAAAGCCCACACGTCCACGAATCCAATATGCACCTTTCGGTTCATGACCACGTCACCCAGTTTGGCGGGACGCACGTCGTATCGAAGGTTTTCCTAAAATTTATATTATTTAAAAGACAAGTTTTTCGTGAACTTCTGAATCAAAATTCTTTTCATAAAACGAATGATAAATTAAACTAGCAGAAGGGTTTTAAAGCCCTACATGTGTTCTATTACTGTGTTCAAGTAGAACTTCTAATCTGGTACTAGATCGATCGGAATCGATCTTCGAACGTGGATATATGGACTGTTATTTGCTTTGTTTTGCGAACAGAAAAACGGTCGACTTCGCGTCAATCTCGCGGGAAATCTAGCACAAGACAATTAAAACTAATTGAAAGTAAATATAGTCGTATAGGTTAGCTACGTACCAGAGAAAATGGATCGATAAACTATCAAATGATGAAGGAGATATCATACCATGAATATAGGCAATTACATCAGTTGTTGCAGCCCTGTCCCGAGCAGTCTTGCGCGTGCGCACGCTCCGACGCGGCCGTGGCCGGCCTGGGGCCGTGCGCGGCTGCGCCATGGGTTTGGGAGGGTCGCCTGTGAGGTTGGTTTCGGGGTTAGGGTTTAGTTTCCAATCCTCTCTCTCGATCTATCCCTATAAACGTGAGGAAAGGGGAGCTCGAGTTCGGCTGCTCACAAGAGGGGGCCTGGGCTGGGCTGTGGGCCTGGGGTGTATTATTGGCCCATTGGTCATGGTCACACCTGATTTTAATAATTGATCAAAGTCTGTCTCGATATAAATGCAAGTCAATTCAGATGTTTACCTACGACATTTTAGACACTGTTCAAACAAAGAATATTTACTATGTTCAAGACCGAAGCTGTTCCGAAGCTGTTTGCCATTCAAAATATACTTCCTGTTAAGCAATGTAATTTTTCATTTTATTGAGTCTAGGAATACATTTGTACACCGAGTCGTACTAGAAAATAGACTATCCGAAAATGTTTTTCAAAACCATCCTATTCTTTTACAAATGACCTACGTTTTTGAAAAACATCATTTTTACAAAAAGCTTCTGAAGGACTTTTCAAAAAGCCAAAATTGATTTTTCCCAAAAATGAACTGGCAGAACCCTAGCAGAACTCGGTCCGAGTTCGGCCAGAGTTCGGCCAATTGGAACGTTAGTGAACGTTGGATTTTGAACTTGGTCATCCTTCAGTTACGGTTTTTTACAAAGAGTTCTGCCCGAATTCTGCCCGAATTCTGTCAGAGTTCTGTGTTTGGAAAAACTATAAATAGAGAAGTATTTCGATCATTTCAAATCACCAATTCACTTTCAATCTCTTCTCTTCCTGAGCTTACATTCTTCCAAAGAGTTTTCAAAAAGCTTACATTTTCAAATCCCAAGCCAGTTACAATCCTCTAGTCGATTTGCCAGTGCGGTACGGTCTAGAAGTTTCAGAGCGATTGCAATCAGAGGCTTGATAGAAGATACAACTCTTCCAATTGAAGTTGGTCGAGTTCTTCGTATCAAAGCTCGTATCTGTAGAAGTTGTAAGGACTTCGTATGAAAACTTGCGAGATTTTTCAATAGTAGATTCAACTGGAAGCTAGAGTTCTTCTGACTGGACTAGTCCTCACAAGAGGGAAACCAGTATAAATTTCGGCGTTTGCATTTGCCTTCTGATCACTTTTAATTTCTGTCATTTACTTTGTGATTATTTTTATATCTGTGATCTAACTGCTAACAAGATTTTTAATTAGCAATATTCCGATGCCTACTCTATTCATCCCCCTCTAGAGTATTCTGCTTTACGATTTCGTTTCTACAATTGGTATCAGAGCAGGCTTTCCATCTAGAGGTATTATATTCTGATCCCAATTGTTCCTACAATTGGTATTAGAGCGGGTTATATAGATAAAACAAGGTAAAATTGCAGTTATATTCAATTGTTATATAGATCACAGCATTACACATGGCAACTGTGAAATTCACAAGTGAAGGCCAAGCCACAAATAGACCTCAACTGTTTGACGGCACAAACTACACTTATTGGAAAACACGTATGAGTTTTTTTCTGAAATCTTTTGATTTTGACTTATGGTCTATAGTTATTGATGGCTATAAAAAGCTACCTCGTATTAATGTTGATGGTGTTTTAGTTTAAAAATCCTATGACAAATATACATAGGAAGAAAAGAAAAAGGCCAGTCTTGACGCACGTGCTATTAACGCTTTATTTTGTGCCTTAGACAGAACTGAATTCAACAGGGTGTCTACTTGCACAACATCAAACGAAGTGTGGAAACTTCTCGAAGTAACCCACGAAGGAACAACACAAGACAAGGAGTCAAAGATCAGCAGACTTACTCAAGAGTACGAGGCGTTCAAAATGAAGCCAAGTGAATCAGTCACTCAGATGTTTACAAGATTCTTGGATATTGTAAATCCTCTGTCTTCACTAGGCAAGGATTACAGTAACCATGAGAAGATTCACAAACTTCTACGAGCCCTTACAAAGAACTGGATTCCAAAGGCTACTGCAATCATTGAAGGGAACGACCTCTCAACAATGTCTCTAGAAATACTCATAGGTAAGCTACTCACTCACGAGTTAGAACTTCAAGACTTTGAAGATGCTACACCAAAGGAGAAGTCAGAGAAGACGATCGCTCTCAAGGCTCAACATAGAAGAACCATCGAAGATGATTCTGACAACAACGACTCCGACTCTGAAGATCAAGCTCTTCTAGTAAGAAAATTCAAGAAGTTCATGAGATTTAACAGGAGAACAAAAGACAGCAAAGACAACAACAACAACAACAAGGAAGATCCTATTTGCTACGGATGCAAGAAGAAAGGACACATGAAAAAAGATTGTCCCTCAGCATCATCATCAAAGAAAAGCAGCAAATATGACAAAGGCTACCTGAAGAAATCTACATCAAGGAAGTACGCCAACACAAGCATATGGCATAAAAGTGAAGCCAGCGACTCAGAAGATGAACAATCAGATGATGCTGCAAATGTATGCTTGATGGCTTGTGATCAGGTAATTACTAATCCTCTATTTGATCCTTATGATGATTTCACCTTTGAGTAACTAGGAGAGGCTTTCAGTAAACTGTTAGATGATTACAGGAAACTGCATAGCAAATATGAAACCTCTAAGAAGGTACTCAAAGAGTACAAAGGTGAAATAAGAAGACTTACCGATCTACTAGATCATGTTAGAGATAATGACTCTTCAAATGAGTCTGGTGAGCTTTCTTCTATTAAATTGTTGTTACACGAGACTGTTAAGCTATCCGAAGAAAAAGACCAAACTATTATCCAGTTAAAGGAAGACCTATCTAAGGAGAGAAGGAGTCTCCAGTGTGCACAGGTCAGATTAGAATCACTCACATCTGACTATACTAGATTATATGACACTTCCAAAAAGTTAGAAATTAGTTTAGGAAAACGGCCTGAAGTTGCTGCTTCCTATTCTAACACGTGTCAATTACCGAATCATCGGAACCCGCCCAACACTGTCAGACCAAACCATACCAAGACTATGCCCAAGAAGACTAATAGGCATGCATTCTTCTATACTAGAAAACCAAAACCTACCAATCATGCACCTCACACTACTTTCAACACTCAATATGCTAAATGTCATTATTGTGGCCTCATTGGTCATATATCTTCTGCATGTAGAATCAGAAAGTTAGTAGATTTAAATATTTATGCATGGATACCGAAAACTAACCAGTCAGGACCCTACAAGAAATGGGTACCAAAAGTTTCATCTGCAAATTATTTTATAGATGGGACGTCCTTCACATGCTAGGAGCAAATAGATCATCGACAGCGGTTGCTCATGGCACATGACCGGTAATGCTTCATTATTTGCAACACTGTCGAAGAGAAATAAAGAAGGATACGTCTCCTTCGGTAATAATTTAATAGGGTACATAATCGGTATCGGTGACATTGGTAAGGCTCCCTATCCAGTGATTAAAGATGTTTGTCTAGTTACTGAGTTAAAACATAATCTGCTCAGCATAAGCCATTTAGCTGATCACGGTTATGGTATTAACTTCGTAAAAGATAAATGTACTATAATTGATAGTTCAACTGGTAGCACTATATTTGAAGGTATTAGGGAAGACAATATATATGTATTCTATTTGTTGGAAGATGCTAACACAGCAGGTAGATGTTTGATGGCCAAAAGCGTTGAGAGTCAACTATGGCATATGAGACTCGGTCATGCAAACATGGATACAATTTCAAGATTATCTACGAAAAAGTTGGTACGCGGCTTACCGGACATTTCTTTCAAGAAGGATACGGTATGTAGTGAATGTGAAAAGAACAAACCTACCAAATCTGCATTCAAGTCCAAGAACGTTGTAAGTACCATTAGACCTTTACAATTGTTGCATATGGACATATTTGGATCCAACAGAATTGCTAGTCTAGGTGGTAAGTTATATGCATTTGTCATTATATATGACTTCTCTAGATATACATGGGTTTATTTTCTTGCATGCAAGAATGATGCATTATCAGAATTCGTCACCTTTTACAAGAAAGTATAGAATGAAAAAGGGTTCATGATTACTCGTATTCGTAGTGATCATGGCGGCGAATTTGAGAATACAGAATTCAAGCAATTTTGTGACATACATGGTTATCTGCATAAATTTTCTTGCCCTAGGACTCCGCAACAAAATGGAGTTGTGGAACGTAAGAATAGAACTCTATCTGAAATGGCTAGAGTAATATTAAACCAGTTTAGTCTACCTAGATACTTATGGGCTGAAGCTGTAAATACAGCATGCTATATTCTCAATAGGGTTCTAATTCGACCTATATAGAAGAAGACTCCATATGAATTATGGTTTGATAGAACACCAAATATTTCTTATTTCAAAATCTTTGGTTGTAAATGCTTTATTCTTAATACTAAAGATAATTTGAGTAAATTTGATGAAAAGGCCGATGAAGGTATATTTTTAGGTTCTGCAGCAAAGAGCAAAGGATATAGAGTCTTCAACAAAAGAACCATGATCATTGAAGAATCTATCAACGTCAAGTTTAATGAGCTAAATCAACACTTAGACGATGATGACAATGAAGACATAATCGCACCAAATACAGCTACTGCAAAACCTTCACACAAAGATACAGAACCATCATATTAGGCATCAGATGAACCTCCAAGCAAAGAAGTCGGAACTAGCAATCCTGAGACTACACCAAAAGAGATGAGATTCTTGGCTAATCATCCAAAGGACTTGGTAATTGGTGAGATTACCAAGGGTGTAAGTACTCGTTCCTCTAATAAAGATATGGCTTCTTGTGTTGCTTTTGTCTCGCAGTTTGAACCCAAAAATATTGATGAAGCATGTAGTGATAACTTTTGGTTAGATGCTATGCAAGAGGAATTAAACCAATTCGAACGAAATCAAGTTTGGGAACTTGTTCCCAAGTCCATTGATCATCCGGTCATTGGCACCCGATGGGTATTCCGAAATAAACTGAACGATAATGGTTTAGTGACTCGTAATAAGGCTCGACTCGTAGCTCAAGAATACAATCAGAAAGAAGGTATTGACTACGATGAGACTTATGCCCCAGTTGCGAGATTAGAATCCATTCGTATGTTATGTGCATTTGCATGTTTTCATAATTTTACGTTATTTCAAATGGATGTCAAAAGCGCATTTTTAAATGGTTTTATCAAAGAAGAGGTTTATGTAGCTCAACCACCCAGTTTTACTAATTTTAAATTTCCTGAATATGTTTTCAAGTTGAAGAAAGCTTTATACGGTTTGAAACAAGCCCCTCGTGCTTGGTACGATCGTCTAAGCTCTTTTCTACTTGATAACGGTTTTTCAAAGGAAAAGGTTGACACTACTTTATTTATAAAATCTTTGAATAATAATATTCTTTTGATTCAAGTCTATGTAGATGATATTATCTTTGGATCTACTGATGAATCTTTTTGTCAAGAATTTTCAAAGTGTATGCAAAATGAGTTTGAGATGAGCACGATGGGAGAGCTGAAATTCTTTCTCGGACTGTAAATCAAACAAACCAGCAATGGGACGTTCATAAATCAAGCAAAGTACACAAAGGATCTATTAAAGAAGTTCGACATGGAAGCAGTCAAGCCACTTAGCACTCCAATGGCGACTTTAACCAAGCTTGATATTGATGAACAAGGCAAACCTGTCAACATACGTAAGTATCGAGGTATGATCGGTAGCTTAATGTATTTAACTGCTAGTCGACCAGACATTATGTTTAGTGTTTGCTTATGTGCACGTTTTCAAGTTAATCCTAAGGAATCACATTTGTGCGCAGTTAAGCGTATCTTTCGATACCTTAAAGGCACTTCTTTTATCGGCTTATGGTATCCCAAAACCACATCATTTGACCTAACCGGTTATTCTGATGCTGATTTTGTCGGATGCAAAGTAGATAAAAAAGTACTAGCGGCACATGTCATTTCCTAGGAAAAGCTCTAGTCTTTTGGTTTAGTAAAAAGCAAAATTCTGTTGCATTATCAACAACCGAGGCTGAGTATATCGCCGCAGGACATTGTTGTGCACAAATTTTGTGGATGAAACAAACCTTAGAAGACTATGGATTGCATTTTACACACATACCCATTTCCTGTAACAACACTAGCTCTATTAATTTGACTAAGAATCCAGTATGTCACTCTCGTACTAAACATATCGAGATTCGACGTCACTTTCTTAGAGATCATCAACAAAATGGAGATATGGATCTTGTATACATTGACACACAGAATCAATTAGCTGACATACTCACAAAATCTCTAGCAGAAGATCGTTTCAATTATTTATGTCGAGAATTAGGCATTTTAGATGTCAATAATATTAATTAATTTTGTTTTATTAATTAATTTATTCGATACTCATAAACTTTTTTTGAGACAAGCCTAAAAAGAGTCTGTCTGTCACCACGACTATGGTCGAAGCGAAACGGTACTTAAGAGTTCCCCGGTGAACCTCCGTTAGCTGGAACAGTACTCCTACAGCTAATCTGAGACAGATGCTGAGTAAATAATATTAATTTATAAAATAATATTAATTATATTACTTTGAGATTTAAAATTACTAAACTTTGAATTAAACACTTGAAATGAATTAATGAAAAAGATGTGGCCCTATTTCTTTTTTTGAGATATATATATATATATATATATATATATATATATATATATATATATATATATATATATATATATATATATATATATATATATATAGCCAGGCAACCCTTGGCGAATTCGGCCCGAGTTCGGTCCAAATTCGGCCAGAGTTCGGCTGGGCATATATATGTACCAGCCAGAACCCGAGGCCCCCATCTTCTTCATTCTTCCAAACTACATCAATCAGCAGCTGCCGCGCCTCCAAACCCTAGTTTTTCTCCATCCTTGTTCTTCCAATCCGAGTGAAGATTCTCGTCCAAACTTTGGATTCGTGTGGAGAACTTCGTCCTCATCAGCATATCCAATTCTTGGAAGGTATAATTCCTTCTCTCCTCCACTTTTCAATACTTAGGGTTTCTAGAAATTTTGGGAAAGAATGCCTAAGTTCAATCCCTTCAAGAGGAAGAAGACGAATGCCAGTGAAGAGGCATCGTCTTCAGATCCGCATACGGATTGCCTCTTTTCTCCGGTCCAATCGGACGACGGTGCGTCGGACGAGTTTTACTTTAAAACTTTCGATCAAGCTTTATTGTGGTACGCCAATTTCATCATGCGTACTATTTGCACCGGATCGCCGATTAAATGGACTATCTTTCCGGATCACCGCCTTTATTTTGAGGTATTAGGGTTACAACATTTTGTTACCTTACAATTTCCTATTACCACTAATGCCATTAGATTATTCTATTGTAATTTTGTGTTAGACACTTTTACCGCGAGGACACGTGTCGGAGGAATCGATATCGAATTCACTGATGAAACGTTAGCGAAAATCCTTGGTATCCCGAACGAAGGTGCACCGCTCGATGACATAACTGATTTTGATTTCTCCGATGGCACGACACTCGTTAGTTTCAAGAATGAGCTTTGTGCGCCCGCACGCGCTCGTCCTGGAAAGTTCAAGGCTAATAACTTGAACTTGTTTAACTACGAATTATATCGCATCATCTATTCCACTTTACTTCCAAAATCTACTTCCAAAGATGATGTCACTGTACTTGAGCTTTCTGCTCTTTATCACATTCTTAAGGGGATTCTTTTTTCTGCCCCTAAGACTATCATCCAGATGATGGGTAGATGTCGCGGGAGAGACCGCAACCTATCTTATGCGATGCTTATTTCTCGCATCTTTCAGAGATTTGATATTGACCTATCTACTTGTGATGTCGACCCCGAGCCCAAGTTCCTCAAACTCTTTCGTCGCAGCATTGCCACTGTTCCTCCACCTACTGCACCTACTCCTCCTGTACCTACTCCCACAGCACATGTTCCTCCTCATTCTTACCCTATGACATTTGAGGGTATTCATTAGCACTTATCAGATCTGCAGTCCTTTTATGTTGAGACTTCTAGGGAACACGAGTTTCGTGATGTGACTCGGTTCCAGGCGATTGCCAACTCCTTCGCCGATCTGAGGTTTACGCAAACGGGTCATTCTGCTAGCTCTCTACCTCGAGACCCTTCTGTTTCTGGCTACCGCATTGATGACGAGGCGGTCCACTCTCTGTTCCAGCCAGGGAACGCCTATGATTGGTATCGTACCGCTGGTGCCACTCCTCGTACTTATGGCGCTGGTACTTCTAGAGCTGGTCCTCCTGGCCATGCTGGCACTGCAGCTGATGACGAGGATGATGATTTTTGAGATGTTAGATATTGAGACTGTTACTTATGTCTTATGTTTAATTGGAAATGCTCCTACATTCCAAGTTATTATCAGCACTTTTATTTTATTATGTGACTCTTTATAGACATGGTTCTGATTATGCCTCAGTTTTGGCATCTTAGTTTATTATTCAGCACTTTATTTGATTCAGTTTTATTCTCGCACTATATTAAAAACTGCCTGTGACAAATACATGCATGTGTTGTTCTATAGACTATCTGTTTCTCTTACTATATTCACTGTTTATACCATGCCTGTAATGAATATTCTTATATATTTTTATTGTGTTTCATCACTGTTTGTTACTTATGCATTTATTGCGGGGGAGCTTTCTCTTTTGCAATTATTTTGCTAAGTGACAACGGGGGAGAAATAAGATCTAACATTTACGTGAATACAGGTTATGATTACTATTTTGAATTGATCCAAGCTTAGATGTTATATCGGCAAGGTTTGTCAATTATCAAAATGGGGGAGATTGTTGGCCCATTGGTCATGGTCACACCTGATTTTAATAATTGATCAAACTCTGTCTCGATATAAATGCAAGTCAATTCAGATGTTTATCTACGACATTTTGGACACTACTCAAACAATGGATATTTACTATGTTCAAGACCGAAGCAGTTCCGAAGCTGTTTGCCATTCAGAATGTACATCCTGTTAAGCAATGTAATTTTTTATTTTATTGAGTCTAGGAATATATTTGTACACCGAGTCATACTGGCAAATAGACTATCCGAAAATGTTTTTCAAAACCATCCTATTCTTTTACAAATGACCTACGTTTTTGAAAAATATCCTTTTTACAAAAAGCTTCTGAAGGACTTTTCAAAAAGTCAAAATTGATTTTTCTCAAAAATGAACTGGCAGAACCCTAGCAGAACTCGGTCCGAGTTCGGCCAGAGTTCGGCCAGAGTTCGGCCAATTGGAACGTTAGTGAACGTTGGATTTTGAACTTGGTCATCCTTCAGTTGCAGTTTGTTACAAAGAGTTCTGTCCGAATTCTGCCCGAATTCTGTCAGAGTTCTGTCTTTGGAAAAACTATAAATAGAGAAGTATTTCGATCATTTCAAATCACCAATTCACTTTCAATCTCTTCTTTTCCTGAGCTTACATTTTTCCAAAGAGTTTTTCAAAAAGCTTACATTTTCAAATCCCAAGCCAGTTACAATCCTCTAGTCGATTTGCCAGTACGGTGCGGTCTAGAAGTTTCAGAGCGATTGTAATCAGAGGCTTGATAGAAGATACAACTCTTCACAATTAAAGTTGGTCGAGTTCTTCGTATCAAAGCTCGCGTCTGTAGAAGTTGCAAGGACTTCGTATGAAAACTTACGAGATTTTCCAATAGTGGATTCAACTGGAAGCTAGAGTTCTTCCGACTGGACTAGTCCTCACAAGAGAGAAACCAGTATAAATCTCGGTGTTTGCGTTTGCCTTCTGATCACTTTTAATTTTTTTCATTTACTTTGTGATTATTTTTATATCTGTGATCTAACTGCTAACAAGATTTTTAATTAGCAATATTCCGCTGCCTACTCTATTCACCCCTCTCTAGAGTATTCTGTTTTACGATTTCGTTCCTACATGTATGTGTTTGTTTTGTTTTTGTTTTAATTTCTATTATTTTTCCTTTCTCTATAGTTATATATATATATATATATATATATATATATATATATATATATATATATATATATATATATATATATATATATATATATATATATATATATATATATATATAAGGAAGTATATATAAAGGTATAGGGTGATCACTGATGCGACTGAAAGGACTAAGATGGTACATCTGTTGTAGCTGGTCGTCCTCGAGATGTCGGATAGGGGCAAGTGCTAACTGAATGGTCCTCCTCTCCAAAGTGGAAGTATAGCCTATTGGCCGTCCGATAAACTGATTTGAGATGCCCTATCTTGCTACAATAGGTACATGCTTCTTGTTCCACCTGATATTGCTGGTCCCTCTGCCTCTGAGCCTGGGCTTGGATATACTGTTGAGGCCCCTCTTGCTGGAATACATGGAACTGTCACGACCCGCACCCGTTTTTTTTTTAAACGGATACGAGACGTGTCTAAGCCAGCCTACGCCGCAGTGTCGGCGGTAGAACGCTGTCACGGCCATGAAGATCCAAAATCACAAATAATGCTCATTCACAAAATTAATTTAATTTACAAAGTTCACAAGTTTTACATTTGTAGAAGAATATAAACTTGTACAATTCAATGAATGACTACAACTCAACTATCTAGCTAGTCTCTAGGCCTTTGTCTGCAAGTATTCCCGTCACTCCCCAAGCTAAGTGAATCCACGGCTAACCTAAAAATGTTGGTTTCCAGTCAGGAATGGAACGAGCACAATTCACTGAATGCAATTCCAAATAAAGAAAATGACTATAAACAAAGGTTAGACATCAATCATGGGTTTTGAAAATAAACAGGAAATATGAAAAACAATAGTAAATAAATAGACACAAAACACTCTCCCCGACTGTTAGAAGTACCTTTGATATGTGATCGGTCTGGGATACTACACCGCACGGTCTACAATGTCTACTTGCAGAAAATAAACACGGGCTACAATGTCTACTTGTAGAAAATAAACACGGGCTACACTACTTGCAGAAATAAACACGGGCTACACTACTGCAGAAAATAAACACGGGCTACACTACTGCAGAAAATAAACACGGGCTACACTACTGCAGAAAATAAACACGGGCTACACTACTGCAGAAAGTAAACACGGGCTATACTACTGCAGAAAATAAACACGGGCTACAATGTCTAACACGGGCTATGGTCAGATCACATATCTTTGGTACTTCTAATTTCCGACTCCACAATTTATAATAGAAAATAATCACATAACCAATGGACAACCAATGAAATATAGTAAAAATCAATATCGAAATGCAGACAATAAACTGTACTCGCCTGTGGTCCTCTGCTGGTGAAACTGACAGTCTGAACTACTCAATGTGCCACTATAGTCAAACCCGTACAACAGTCCCTGGAAGCTGAAATAAACAATACCAATGATCTCAGAATAGTCCAATTAGCTAGGATTGCCTGTCCTTACGTCCAATTCTGGACACAGGGGCAAAACGGTAATTTTGGGCCAAAACGATGTCCGTCGTTGGACCCACTTTGCACCGAAAAGCGTGCCAGAGTTAACGGTCTCTAAAGTTGTCAAACTACATGTCTATGGATCTAGTTTTTCGATACAAACCCAACCGTATGTCCAAAGTTGGATTCCGGCGGGCCGTGCACAAAATCGTCCGTTGAGTGGGACCGTGGGGCCGGCAAAACGACGTTGATTTTAACTGTCTCAGAATTGGACCAAACTTGGCATACAGGACCAGAAAAACGATACGGTTCTGTTGGCACAAGTTTCGTCTCGATCTGACGAGCGTGCACAAAGTAATTGGAGAATTTACAAAGTGCACGATACGGTGAATTTTGACGGATACGCATCAAATTCGTCGCGCACACGCGACCAATTTGAATTCCGTCAAAGCCCACACGACCACAAAGCCGTTACGCAGCTTTCGATCCTTTCGGTACGCGTCCACGTCATCCGGATTGGCGTGACGCACGTCGTGTGGAGCGTTTTTCTAATTTTTCAAAAACTGTTTTTGAGGTTTTTCTCTATTTTCAAATTAATTTAACTCACTGCTTAAAATCCTAGAATTAAAACTAAAAATTAGGTTTCCATCTCCTATAGGTTCTCTATAGGTCTGTTCAAGTAGATTGCTGGATTTCTCGATAGGTTGATCTAAATCTGGCATCCAAGTTGGGGTTCGAGAGGGATTTTCTGTCCTATTTTGGACAGGTTTTCGCTCGACTTCGGGCTCGTTTTCCGATGCGGATGACGTAATACAAATCTAAGTATTTGAAGGGAAACGTAGTGGGTTATGTCGGTGTCATACCTGAAGAAACGGCTCATCAAAAGGACGAGCGTGTACGACGCAACGTCATCGCGAACCATCCCCTTGCGGCTGCAACTGCTGCCGCTGTTGCAGCGCTGTTTCGCGCGCTCCCGGCGACCCGCGCGGCCGTGCGCGGCGGTCCAACGGCGCGCGCCGGCGCCTGGGGCTGGGCGTGGGTCGCGGTGGCGGCGATTGGAGGCCTTGGGATTAGGGTTTGAGGATTTTGATCTCTCGATCTCTTTCTATGGTTCTATATATATCAATCGGTCAGAGGAGAAAAGTTCGGTTCTGCTGGAATGGTTTGCCTATGCCCGGCCATGCTTGGCTCGGGCTGGGCTCCCTGCTCGGGCTGGCCGAGCTTGGGCTGGGGTGTTGGCTAGGAATAGCCTGCTGCTAGTTAGCCTGGGCTGGCTTGCCACTGGGGTTTGGGTGTTTTAGTTAAAAAGAAAAATGGGATTGCTGCTACTCTTATTAATATTATTAGTAACAATTATATGTATGTAGTTATATACATACGCTTATATGTATAAGTACCAATATATTTTATATATATACACCTACACTCATATATCTATACATTTTTATATCCTCGTATATATATACTTCATCAACATATATTTATATATAAAAATATAATAATATATAATCGATACCTTATAACATTTATTTAATAATAATAATATAACCATGAATAATAAAATATTATTATAATCGAATATCCCCAATAATAATAATAATAATAATAATAATAATAATAACTCCATAATGGTGTGTATATACCATCATGTACCGTCTAGGAATTTCAAGGTGTACAAGGACCTATTCGTATAATATCGTCGAATAACCACTAATAATAATATTTAAAATTATGAATACTTGGAAAATATTCATTAACTCATTAAAACAGAATGCAACCTACTCATTCCAAAATCACATCAACACGTATGTCATTTGTACGTACCGCATGACTACATGGGGTTCCCGATCAAGTCCAGACTGGTTTGTACAACCGGTCTTCTACACGTCAATAAACCTTAATAATAAATAATTAAATTATTTATAGGAGTCAAGTCGCAACCTGGCCTCGTTTTTCCTAGTTAGGACATCGCTATGGCCCGGCCTTCCCTATCAGAGCTAGTACTCTAGTCAAAGCACGCCATCGTGCTACCCGTGCCACGATTTCTAGTCACCATGCACTCCAAACTCTGCCATGGCTAAAGTCATCTAGCGTACTAATTAACTAAGTAATTATTTATAAAATCTAAAAATCACTATTCCAATAAAATAAATGATAATAATAATATATTCTAATTTTCTGGGAAGGGCAGCTACATTCTTGTTCCACCTGATATTGCTGGTCCCTCTGCCTCTGAGCCTGGGCTTGGATATACTGTTGAGGCCCCTCTTGCTGGAATACATGGAACTGTGTCGATGAAGGCCTCTGAGCTCGCTTTTGTCGAATTGGTGTTGGTACCCCAAACTGGGTAACTGTAGGCTGGAAGGATGGAGATCCAGCTGAACTCCTCCGGGGACAAATCCCTATCATGTGGTCTGGTGATCCGCATGACAAACATAGAAAGTTAGCCCTTCGACAAGTAAGAAGAGTGTGCCTTCCCCTTCCACAGAAGGAACATACGGCTGGCAACTTCTGGTGCTGGTATGGATGTTGGTATGCTGGTATTGGTGAGTGATGTCGAGGTAGAAAGCCTGACACGGGTGCATGGTACCTCTTACGACCCTCAGTTCTGGATGCAGTCCTCCTAGCTATATGCTCGTGCTCTCGTACTGTCTCTACAGTAGGTCGGGCTCGATATACTGACTGACTAGATGACTGATACTGTCTGGCTCAAATCTGTACTTCCTCTGGCTGCAAGTCCTCGGCTTAGAATACCTTTGGTATTCCTTGTCTACTATGGTCTATCAACATCTGAATACTCTGCTGGAGAACGAGATCTCGTTGTTGCTGTAACTCCATCATATCCTTCATGATCCCTAAGAATGCGTGCACATTGGCATAATCTGATACTACCTCTGCTCGGACTATTGACTGCACGGACACAGCTGGCTGATCGAGATGGATGGACATCACTGCCCTCAGGTCGACTCTCGACTCTGCTCCTGAATGTTGAGACCGATCCTCTAAAACTGGCCTAACAGAAAATTGCTGACCTGCTATCGGCAGAACCAAAACAAGATGATCGGAAGGATTCAGAACAGTGCCCCTGAAAGTTAAAGGACACAAGGATCAAATCGAGGGAGCATGAATGATCAACGATCAAGGCAGATATCAGGTCAAAGGATCAGAGATACCAAATAATACGAAGGATGTCAATAAAGGAGAATTATGACTGAGATATCTAAATATCAGTAACCCCCACATATCTGATAAATTAGACCTACATAGGCCACTACTAAAACCTATGTCACGCCCCAGAACCAAAATACTGGCAAGTAGGGACGGACCAGGCCATCTACGTAATACCAAAGTACTCCAGTACTCTGAAATAACGTATAAGCTGTCAAGACATGGGGGTTACTACTACAAGCCAACATTCAATCCTAGGTCAAGCGATCCTAGGTATCTCAATCACAGACAAATATGCAAGGTACAAGAAGTATGATCATAAGACATAAAATAGTAAAGCGTCCCAAACTATATATACATGGATGATCATGAAGCTAGTAATATAAAGTAAAGAACTAGCAAGAGTAATAGTCATACATGATAAGCTCTAGCTATAGTCTAGAATACGTAAATCATGTTTAGGCCCGTAGGCTAAATGTCAAGATCCAAAAACACGAGCTAAACACGTGTTCGGAGGCTAAACGTCATAAAAGAATAATGTACATAACTAGTGGGAGAATGATATAGAAAAATCTACTAAGGTACTCTGGTGTTCCGGGTAGTCACCGTCAAGTAGATGGTACGGAAGATCCTTCGGGCTCCTCTATCAGATCTGGCCAAACAAAACCAGTGGGGTCAGACCTCCAATAGCAAGTACCACAAAGGAAGCCAAACTTATGAACTAAAACTACTAATAGCTAACATAGCAACAAATAGAGACATAAATAAGTAAATGTTGATCGAGACTCGTGCACTACCTATGCACTTATCTCGAGAATAGAAAGACAATAAGTAAAGTAACATAGAGCATAAAGTAATTAATGTGTGACATATTGTAAAGTATGGATATCTAAAGTAAATGGAAGCATGTACATACGTAAGGCAAACTGGACATGTGAGCATGTGAGATATCTGAAAATGTGAGCATGTGAGATAACTTGACATGTGAGCATGGGAGACAACTGGGACATGCGAGCATGTAAGGTAACCGGGCTATGTAAACATGTAGGGCAACTGTGACATATGTGCATGTTAGATAACTAGGGCATGAGAGCATGTGAGAACTATATAGAACGACAAATGATAAGATGACTTAGGAAGTATTCCGGAACCCAAGTTACAACCCGTAAACCAAATAAGGACCAGGGTTGTAACCCTTCCTGAACAGAACTTAGTTTCTAATCATTTATCGACAAAGGTAAAGCATAAACAATAATGTACTGAAATAAACATATACGGACACTGCCTAGACAAAACTAGACTGAACTGGACTCCATCTATCAATCACGGCCAAGCAATGAGTACGGCTTGATACATTAGCTAACTAGAATTATCATAATCCTAATTACTAACAAGATGCAATGAGATATTCCTACAGTCACAAGTCCTGCAGACTATCCAGGTTATCCAGGCGAGGTTACAAGAGATTTCAAGAATTAAGAAAATTATTAGGTGACTTTAGTACTTATGAATTCGAGAAGTACAACACATGACAGTGTGCTAGAAATGTGCCCTACTCGACGACAGGCTACAAGTCCACTGGTGTGGCCGGGATAACGTGATTGATGTAACTGAAAAATCTTTCTATATGAACTACTTGATCAATCTAGTCGCTTAACCTAGTCAGATTCATTATGAATTCCTGACCGTGGTAATCAGGAATTCATGTCCTAGACATAATGCTAGACGAGACAGGTAGCTTGCACAATCACAATAAAGAAAATCAACCACGATATCCAGACAAGAGTTATACTTAAAAATCAGGATTGGCTGTCGTAACAGTAATCAAGATTTCACATGTCTTATCGGATTTACTTGTCATGTCAAGAGTACTTGTCGAAAGTGCGCCTCGATGGGCCACTATAGAGAAAATAGGGAGTACATCATGACAGGCCACTATCATGTAAGTAAAGAAATACATGTACAAGAGTGCACCACGATGGGTCACTGTCTAGTAAGCAAAGAAGACATGTAACAAGAGTGCACCACGACGGGCCACTAACTAGTAAGTAAAGAAGACATGTAACATGGGTGCACCACGATGGGCCACTATCTAGATTATCAAGATAAGATCATGTTATCATGTTCAAGTTAAGTTCAATATTAACAAGTTATCAAGTTCGGTCGTCGCAAGTTAGGCCAAGTACAGAAAATATGCCAAGAAGATCAAAAACTATAATCGAAATTATCAGTTGCATATGAACTCCAATTAAAGTAAAATAAGAAGATTTTTTAAGATAAAGATCTACAACTTTCATGTTTTTAGTTTTTCAAGATTCTAGCCACAAAACAGCCTAAAGAAACAAAAACAACCATTCAAGGCAAACTGTGCATGGACGCACTGTACGCACGGGCAAAAATGCCCACGGTGCAAGGTGCGCGTAAGCACGGCGCGCGGGCGCACGATAGAAAAATTGTGCGGGCGTGCGGCGCGTGAGATGCGCTGCATGCGGGCAAAAATGCCCACAGCGTAAGGTGCGCGCAAGCACGACACGTGGAAGAAAATTGCGCGAGCACGTGGCGCACGAGATGCGCTGCACGCACGGGCAAAAATGCCCACGGGGCAAGGTGTACGCAAGCATGGTGCACGGACGCACGGTAAAAAATTGCACGGGCGTACAGCACGTGAGATGCGCTGCACACACGGGCAAAAATGCCCATGGCGAAATGTGCGCGCAAGCACGGCGCAAGGATGCGCGGCAGAAAATGTAGTGCCCCGTCCCGCTCAGTCAATCGGAGGAATCGAAACGCCGACGGCGTTCGGCCTTAGCCTTGCAACGGCAGCTGGAAGACATCGCTCGGTCAAGGCGACCGCTCGCTCAGGTGGAGTAGTTTCGGTGAACTTGCCTCATCTTTGCCTTCACATAATAAATCTTGTTTTCAACTTGCACAAGTAGGCTTAATAATAAAAGAGATGAATCCACATAGCTAAGGGAATAATCTCGACGGGTCGAAATGAGTTAGAACATGGAAAAAGGTCCAACGGTTGGCTTAGAGTCGGCGCACGGCGTGCTTTGAAAATGACACTCGGTCGTTCGTCCCGTGGCTTGGGAGAAGGAATGTTGGTCTTCGGTGCAAAAGCTAAGAGTTAGCCTAAGTCATAGGCGTCGCCCACATGAACGCTTGATAAAGCGTGCACGGTTCCATTGTGCAAGGCTTGGCATAGCCTCTGCTCGTCCCTCGGGTTAAGTCGTAGGCTTGAGTAAGTTAGGCAAAATTATGCCGGTCGACCTAAGTCGTTCCAAGTGCTGTCCCGCCCATTCTGCGGTTATCAAGTTAAGTAGTCCCTCGATCTCAAGGCCCGTCGACTTGGACAGGAGTATCACGTAGAGCACGATTGGCTTAAGGCACGATGCACATGCTTAGTGTCTAAGGCAAGGACTATGATTCAAGGTGAGTTTTAAGAAAGGAATATCAAATAGGCATTTATGAGTTGAACCAAATGATAGGGTAACAAGGAAGGAAATACTCACGACCGTGGGTCGTCGAGGGGTCTCAAGGAAAGAATGCTCGCGACCGTGGGTCGTCGAGGGGTCTCAAGGATAGAAGTCTTGGTTTTGGTAAAGGAATGACTGCGTGAGACGTCAGTTTGTGTCGAGTCTTGCATGGTCATTTGACAACTTGTCGACAAGGGCGATGAACCCTCGAGCGGTAACCCCTGGGCCATGGGGGCCGACTCGGCCTAGGAGGGAACAGGGTATAGTCGTGCGTAAGGTTTTGGCACAGGTTAAGCGGGGACTTGCGACGGGGCTAGCTACTTGCGTCGAAAGGATCCCGATTAACAAAACTATACATCAAGGTACAGCTTGTGATGCTAGTGGCCAAGTTCATATAGATGTCGGCAAATAGCGGCTAACCGCGTGTATGCCTTTGGATTGAGTTGAGTTGAAGGTGTGGACAGTTAGAACACAAAGTTCGGGCCTAAGATTGGATTTCAACATAGGCGTCGTACTTCGACACGGGAGTCTTGAGTTGTCAGCATATAAGTTCCTTAAGTTGGTTGAGTTGTTTGAGTTAAGTCGGGAAACCGCCGCAAGGCAAAGTGGGTCGACATAAGTTCAGAAGTCTTGATTGGGTCAGTTGGTGGTCAAAGTAGCCAGGGTCGCGAGGCGGCGATATGGTTAAGTCTTATTGAATTACGAGGCACGGCCTCAGCAAGGGTTTGTAGCACGGTCACACAGAAAAGGGAGCTTCATCGCGTAGTTGCGTCTCTGACTTAAGCCGTAAGGCAAACACGACTCGATAGGTTAACATTGTTAGCACGAGAAGGGTCTTGAGGCAAGGTATGAGTCGACATTGTTGTGCAAGCACGGGATGGTCTAAAGACACAAAATAGGCAAGGCGTCGGTCCTAAAACTGATCCTAAGACAAGAATAGAAAGACAATCATAAAGGGGACTAAGTTGCACAAAAGTAAAGCAAACGTGCGAGTTTTGTATGGGTGGGCGAGGAGTTCATTCCACCAGTACAGTTGAGTACTGACACCCACATAGTTTTCATGTGCAGGCACAGGTAGAAGCTCGTGGCGCGGAGCTCGCTTGGATGCGTCGAGGCACGAAGTTCCTTGGCGACTCGAAGCGTGCGGCCGCATGGAGAAAAGACTTATACGGGACATAATGTATGGACGTCGCCTTCCGAAGCTTCCGCTGGATCGAGCATTTGTATTGAGAGATGAGAGAGAGCAGAGTGAACTTGTAAATGTGAGGAGAGTGAGCTTGAGTGATTGTAATTTGGCCTTGCGCCCACAAATGTAATCTTGTATTCAGTATCAATAAAGAGTTTCCTTTGAATGACTTGTGTTCATGTGTTTGCTTCAAATTCCGCTGCTATTATTCAATGTCTCTGCTCGGGACTTCTGTGCGACGACCCCGTCACAGCCGCTGAAATCGGCCGTTATGGAACCCGCCTTGCACGAGCGCAATCTAGGCTCGTGCGGCATCACGCCTTAGCGAGGACGATCGCTCCTACGGGAGCGGGGCGTGACATAATGGTATCAGAGCACGGCTTTACGTCCTTGGACTATCGATTGAATTCTTTAACTCGTTGTTTCCGCGAACTCTGAATTGTGCTTCCGCAAGTTGATGTCGTTGGTGCGCTCTCTCTCAATTGTCCTACGGGATGTCCATACAATAAGTCTATCTACTTTGCAAAACATAGGAGAACAGTTTTTGATAAGAAACAAAAAGAGGGTTTACGTAAGCACGGTTGGCTAAGTCGGGCTGGGCATATACACCAAGGATTATGTCGACCTTAGCAAAGTCGAGTGCGGGATTCATAATATTTCAAACAAGGATGGGTTGGACTTGGTTGAGTAAGTGGGATGACTATCGATAGGGGTGCTATCGAGCGACGATATCGTCGGTGCGATATAGATGGTCGTGCGTGGAAATTGAGGAATGGTTAGAACGGGGATTCGAAAAGTCGATTTTGATTCAAAGGATAGTTTTGAGAATTTGTTGAATGACCTCATTCCTGAGTGGTGTATGCGATGGGCTCTGGAATGACGATCGATCAATCGAGGATTCGGGTGTGTCGATGAGTCTATCAGCAAGTATCGCATTATGCAAAGCCATAGATTGAGTATCAATGAATAAGTCTTAGTCTTGAAGTTTGACGAGTGGATTCGAACAACTTAGAATTGACGCGCACGGAACGTGCAAAGGATTGAGGATTACGCAAGTATGAAATGCGAAAACGATTGAGTAGGTAAAATCGAATCGAGGAAAGTTAGGGTGCACGAATGGATGACTTAATCGAGAAAATTGATACGAATCGTATACGAAAAGTTAGCACGATAGGTGGATAGCGTGCATGAAAGTTTTGATTTTGAAGTTACACGAATGACTCTAAGGATTGGATTGAATGTTGCTCGATGATTGAGTTAGCAAAGGATTGATGCGAAGAAATACGTTGGTCGGTGACTTAAGATAGGCGGATGAACAATACACGAATTTGGGTTTGAGAAATTTGATGTTGTGAATGATTTGAGGGATAATGATCGAACTGGATTTTGAATGTCGAGGAGATTATCCAGTCGGATGATAGCATCGTTCGCACGACTCGGAACTTGTTGCAAAGGAAGATCGTCAGGTTACGCATATCATCGATGGTATTGAGGCGTATCAAAGATCGATATGCGATAACTCGGGGGTACTCTGACTCGGCGAATGACGATCGTGCAAGTGTTATTGTTCGGTTGGATGCGATACTTAGGATTTTGATCGAGATGAATGTTGGATGAAAATGATTGTGTCTTGATGGTTACGCGGATAGCTACAACGTCGACGATCTTGTCTTGTGCGAGCGCAACTCTAGCCTCGCACATGCGTTGCGTCGGATTTGGGGCGATCGTTCTGCGTGAGCGTTGACATGGTGATTCATGTCGCGGGAATGATCGAACTCGGAAATTCAGGATGCGGCAACTTTGATTGTCTCAACTTGTTGGCTTGATGCGAAGGTGAACTCGAGGATTTGTTGGACTTGCGATTGATGAATAAATGAAACTTGAGGATTGAATAGGTCCAATCCACGCATCGAGAATGAATTAGTCTAGACACAAAACAAGAGTTACGTCCCGATGAGGATGACTATCCCGCGAGAGCGTGCATGGTGATTCATGCCCACCGTGGATAATCTGAATCGCGTGAGATCGGGGCGCAACGTATTATTAAGCTAGACGACCTCGTGATCGATTACGTGAATTGGGATAAATGATTTAGGGAGTACGAAATGTGAATTATGGTTTAGAAATGAATCGTGTCGTAGCGTGCTTGACTTGGAGATTGATAGGCGAATTACGTCGAACGTGTTCGAAGGGATAGACTATGCGAAAGGGCTTGTTGAACGAGTGAGATTGATATGTTAAGGAATTGGTTGAAACGTGAGTTATCATAGGATGGCTTTGCTGAATGACTCGGACCCCGTGCGACAAATATTGGGATGTGCGTAGGCAATCTATGCTCGATGTTTAGAAATCAGAGTGATGCGAGCTTGGGTAGAAAACCCCGTACTATCAACTTGGTTTGACCTTAGGATGGGGTCAGTGTTGATATCGTTGTTTGGGAACTATGATTCCAATACTGACGGAAAGACAGCCTAGCGGTTAGACAGACGTTCCGGTACGGAGCGATAGAAATGGTGAAGGCACCACTCATGAGGCTAGGTTGACATGCATATATATCAAGGACGCTTGAATGCATGCACGATCCGACTCGAATGGTAATGGCGGGATTCGCTATCACGAGGCTTGGTTGAAATGTATGTGTTTTAGGGACGCCTAGATATGTGCACGATCCATACTGAATGATATGTTGAATCAAGTGAGATTTGAGGAACGAGGAAGTATCGAGGATTTTAAGACCGTACGTTTTGAGGAAAGGATTGAGGGTAGTGCGAGTGTGACTCGGATTTGGGAAAACGCATAGGCGTAGTTTGTGCGAGAGTCTTGAATGTTGAGTAAAGTGACAAGTCGATAAGTGTACTCAGTTAGTTTCGAGGACGAAACTTTTTCTGAGTGGTGTATGATGTAGTGCCCCGTCCCGCTCAGTCAATCGGAGGAATCGAAATGCCGACGGCGTTCGGCCTTAGCCTTGCAACGGCAGCTGGAAGACATCGCTCGGTCAAGGCGACCGCTCGCTCAGGTGGGGTAGTTTCGGTGAACTTGCCTCATCTTTGCCTTCACATAATAAATCGTGTTTTCAACTTGCACAAGTAGGCTTAATAATAAAAGAGATGAATCCACATAGCTAAGGGAATAATCCCGACGGGTCGAAATGAGTTAGAACATGGAAAAAGGTCCAACGGTTGGCTTAGAGTCGGCGCACGGCGTGCTTTGAAAATGACACTCGGTCCTTCGTCCCGTGGCTTGGGAGAAGGAATGTTGGTCTTCGGTGCAAAAGCTAAGAGTTAGCCTAAGTCATAGGCGTCGCCCACATGAACGCTTGATAAAGCGTGCACGGTTCCATTGTGCAAGGCTTGGCATAGCCTCTGCTCGTCCCTCGGGTTAAGTCGTAGGCTTGAGTAAGTTAGGCAAAATTATGCCGGTCGACCTAAGTCGTTCCAAGTGCTGTCCCGCCCATTCTGCGGTTGTCAAGTTAAGTAGTCCCTCGATCTCAAGGCCCGTCGACTTGGATAGGAGTATCACGTAGAGCACGATTGGCTTAAGGCACGATGCACGGGCTTAGTGTCTAAGGCAAGGACTATGATTCAAGGTGAGTTTTAAGAAAGGGATATCAAATAGGCATTTATGAGTTGAACCAAATGATAGGGTAACAAGGAAGGAAATGCTCACGACCGTGGGTCGTCGAGGAGTCTCAAGAAAAGAATGCTCGCGACCGTGGGTCGTCGAGGGGTCTCAAGGATAGAAGTCTTGGTTTTGGTAAAGGAATGACTGTGTGAGACGTCAGTTTGTGTCGAGTCTTGCATGGTCATTTGACAACTTGTCGACAAGGGCGATGAACCCTCGAGCGGTAACCCCTGGGCCATGGGGGCCGACTCGGCCTAGGAGGAAACAGGGTATAGTCGTGCGTAAGGTTTTGGCACAGGTTAAGCGAGGACTTGCGACGGGGCTAGCTACTTGCGTCGAAAGGATCCCGATTAACAAAACTATACGTCAAGGTACAGCTTGTGATGCTGGTGGCCAAGTTCATATAGATGTCGGCAAATAGCGGCTAATCGCGTGTATGCCTTTGGATTGAGTTGAGTTGAAGGTGTGGACAGTTAGAACACAGAGTTCGGGCCTAAGATTGGATTTCAACATAGGCGTCGTGCTTCGGCACGGGAGGTGGCGTCAAGTCTTGAGTTGTCAGCATATAAGTTCTTTAAGTTGGTTGAGTTGTTTGAGTTAAGTCGGGAAACCGCCGCAAGGCAAAGTGGGTCGACATAAGTTCAGAAGTCTTGATTGGGTCAGTTGGTGGTCAAAGTAGCCAGGGCCGCGAGGCGACGATATGGTTAAGTCTTATTGAATTGCGAGGCACGGCCTCAGCAAGGGTTTGTAGCACGGTCACACAGAAAAGGGAGCTTCATCGCGTAGTTGCGTCTCTGACTTAAGCCGTAAGGCAAACACGACTCGATAGGTTAACATTGTTGGCACGAGAAGGGTCTTGAGGCAAGGTATGAGTCGACATTGTTGTGCAAGCACGGGATGGTCTAAAGACACAAAATAGGCAAGGCGTCGGTCCTAAAACTGATCCTAAGACAAGAATAGAAAGACAATCATAAAGGGGACTAAGTTGCACAAAAGTAAAGCAAACGTGCGGGTTTTGTATGGGTGGGCGAGGAGTTCATTCCACCAGTACAGTTGAGTACTGACACCCACATAGTTTTCATGTGCAGGCACAGGTAGAAGCTCGTGGCGCGGAGCTCGCTTGGATGCGTCGAGGCACGAAGTTCCTTGGCGACTCGAAGCGTGCGGCCGCATGGAGAAAAGACTTATACGGGACATAATATATGGACGTCGCCTTCCGAAGCTTCCGCTGGATCGAGCATTTGTATTGAGAGATGAGAGAGAGCAGAGTGAACTTATAAATGTGAGGAGAGTGAGCTTGAGTGATTGTAATTTGGCCTTGCGCCCACAAATGTAACCTTGTATTCAGTATCAATAAAGAGTTTCCTTTGAATGACTTGTGTTCATGTGTTTGCTTCAAATTCTGCTGCTATTATTCAATGTCTCTGCTCGGGACTTCTGTGCGACGACCCCGTCGCAGCCGCTGAAATCGGCCGTTATGGAACCCGCCTTGCACGAGCGCAATCTAGGCTCGTGCGGCATCACGCCTTAGCGAGGACGATCGCTCCTACGGGAGCGGGGCGTGACAGAAAATCGCGCGGGCGCGTGACGTGCGAGTTGCGCTGCGCATACGGGCAAAAATGCCCACGACACAAGGTGCACGCAAGCACGGAGCACGGACGTGAGGCAGAAAATCACGCAGGCGCGCGACGCGAGGTGTGCTGTGCGCGCGGGCAAAAATACCCACGGCGTAAGGTGCGCGCAAGCACGACGCGCGGGCGCACGATGCGCAAGATGCGCTGCACGCGCGGGCAAAAATGCCCACGGCGCAAGGTGCGCACAAGCACGACGTACGGGCAAAAATGTTGCGCGCGGCACTGTTCATCGTCCCGACAACACCAAAAGGTGTGGGGAACCCATGAACACGAAAAATGGCACAACTAACTCAAAATAAATCAAAATTAAGTGGTTCAAAAGCCAAAATTGGGTAGAATAAAATTTTCTACAACATGGAACCGTTAGATTTCGAAAATAACAAAGTTTAAGAGATCAAAACAAAAAAAAAGTTACAAACTTAGATTTACAAAAATATAACCATCAAACCGAAAACTCCAAGTTCTAAAGAGGCTTATAATCAAGCAAGGAAGAGAATAGAACAAACAAAATAGCAAAAATAATATGTTCAAGATTTGGCAAGATGTACTTGCCTATGGTTGGAGGAGGAGTAAATGAAGAAGAAGATGAGGAAATAAATGAAGTTCATGGAGGAGAGAGAGAGAGAGAGAGAGAGAGAGAAGTTGGTTTTTATACAAAACCCTCCCATCTCAACCCAACCCAAACCAAGCCATACCAGTTTGAACCAAACCAAATTAAACCAAGTCAAGATTAAACCAAGGCAAGACTAAGAAAAATAAGTCAAAACACGGGTCACCTGACGAATGTCAGAATTCTGTACACGTATACAGAAAATATGTATAACGGAAAACGGGAGTGACAGGTATGCCGTCGGTATACACTGGTATACTGGCGGTATGCCGATTAAGGAAAAAATCTATAAGTTGAATTTTTTTTTAAATATTCCGAAAACCAAGAAAATATGAAATACAGTACAAAAATACGTATTCGTATATAAATACCAATACAGTGAGACGAGTCTCACAAGTTATCCAACAATTTTTTTTAATACAAATTTTTGGGTATATATATAGATACAACATCCAAATACATTATTTTCTCAAATAGATATTTTCATCTTCGCCAGAAAATTGGTGCAATATTGTGACATGAGCCTAAAATAGTTCAGTGTGTTAACGTTGAACAGTTGCTAGTGATTCGTGCATATGTCCAGTTCAGTAGCAGTGAGCATGGCTAGTAGAAGACATAAGATCAGTTTAGTAACAACTAGTAGGTTTTTTTTTGAAGCAAGTAACAACTAGTAGTGAGCATGAACAATATGTAGGGAACTGCATTAAGCTTTAACAAGCATTAAGCAAACCAACGTGTAGTATAGTAGTATCAATAGGGGCAATTGCAATTCAAATAAAACCCTATATTCTTTTCCTTTTATTTTCTTTTCATTTTACTGCAATTGAGCACAAATTCATGTCAAATCCCAATTGATCACCACCAATACCGAGTCTGATGGAAAGATGACCCATCATGTGTCCTATGTTATGTGTCCGTGTTTTGTATCTGTGTTGAAAAGATTATGGATATAGTTTACTTGACCGAGGAGAGGGTTGACTGACTGGATGTGGTAGTCGCGGGACTAAGAAGAGGGGGTTGGCTGACCGTAGAGGTAGCCGTGGATGACATGATCAGGTCGTTGGAGAGGTAGCCGGAGTGCAATGGTAGGGGCAAAAAACTCGATCGGGAGGGGGGAAGGTGGGAGCCGAAAAAAGAGAGGAAATGAAAGAGAATTAGGGTTACTCGAACTACTGGTGTGATATACATAAATATTACCGACGTGTAACGACTCAGAATAAACGTTAAGTTGCTGACATTAGTGACTTGTGCGCAATAGTGCGCCACTAAATTAGCGACGTAGGAACTAAAACGTTTTCAAATGTCGGTATTAGCGATTAATTTGAACGACGTTGCTAATTAGGTCATCTTCAACGACTTTTATTATAGGAGACGCTAATATCGTCACTAATATGACTTATTTTGGTAACATTTGAATATCGTCACTAATATAACTTATTTTGGTAGTGTTTGAATTATATATTAGTACAAATTTATATTTCAAACAAATTCAAACACTCTTTAATCACCATTATTTTGAATCAAATTTAACTTATATATTAAATTAAATTAAATTGTAGATTAAATTAGATTTAATTTAAAATATGAAAAATTAGATTATATTTGATTTAATCTCATTCATATGGTTAAAAAATTAATCATATGCTCATTCAATCACCATAAATGAATAAATATTTATTTGTAAATAAATATATTTTTTAGGTAAAAAATGTTATATTAAAAGATTAGTAATATTTATACTATTTGAATTATATATATTAGTATTAGTATTAGTATAGAGGGATAGTATTAAGGACTTTAAATTTGAAACTAAATGAAGTATAGGTTATATTAATGACTCGATTTTTTTATTTTTGGAAAAAAGAGCCCGTACTAGCCAGCCGGATCCGATATGCGAAGGTCCTGGACTCTCCTCCCTCCAATTCCCCGACTCCTCCCAACTTCCTTTGCCCTCCGCATAATAATTCAATAAATAATACAAAAGATTTAAAAACATAATAATAATACAAAAAAAATATATTATAATACTATAATTACAGCCTTTCCTTGCCATTCTTGTCCTTTTCCCCCTCTCTCTCTCTCATCTCTCCCCCATTCTTCTCCTCCAAGTAACCACAACATCCAAACCCTAACCCTAATTTATTCTCCCGCCCCCAATCCTGATGAAATCCTAACCCTAATTTCCTATCCACGCTCCTTCTTCTTTTTCTTCTTCTTCTATGATTGGATCCGAGCCGAGAGGAATGGCCAACGGGAGCCCCTCGTCGGAGCCGGAGGCCTTCGTCCTCCGCTCCGGCGTCCGGAGTGGCCTTAAGCGGGAGTTCGCCTTCGCCATCAGGTCCCAGGCCGAGATCTCCCTCGCCCGCTCCCGCACCCGCTCCGGGGGGTTGCCCTCCCCTTCTCACAATCCCAAGCGGATCAAGAAAGCCGATGGGATCGGAGACGCGGCACCGGCGCCGGGACCGAATGTTCCTGCTCCCGGGGCGCCGATTGTGGAGTCGGATTGTGCAGTGGCGGAGGGGAAGATCTCTCCGGCTGATCGGTCCGAGTCGGAAACCGGAGGGAGTACGAAGTCGAGTGTCCCGCCGGGACAAGTCGATGACAAGGATGGATTGAAAGAGGAGCGTGCCGAGGGCATTCCAGTTGATGTTGACGATGCACACCAATTGTCTGAAATGAGATCGGATTTGAAGTCTGCTGCCGAAACCCCGACGGATGGTGAACCCAAAGAGGATGATTGTCCGGTGGAGAACGTGCCCCCAGAGGGAGCGGAAAAAGCCCTGATGGAGGTTGAACAAAAGGAGGATGGAATGAAAGCAGAATCTGTTGTGGGAACCCCAACCGGGATGGAGATTGAGGCTGGCGAACGCAAGGCCGAATCTGATCCACCAGACAACGAGGCTGCCCCTAAGAACACAACAAGCTCAGCATCCGAGGTTGTTTCTGGAGTCTCCGATAATACACCATTGGGAACTGATGGTACTACAGGGACATCAGTTGAAAATCCTACCATTGTCGAGTACCAACAGGAAGCAAAGGTAGAAATTGGTGCGACGGCAAAGCCCTCTATAAAGTTCAAGAGGTTGGCAATGAAGGTTCTGAAAGAGAACAGTCTAATCGTAAGGAGCGAATCTGGCTTGCCGGAGAAGTCTGCAAGAAGGTTCACGAGGTCCCTGATGAAGACCCCAACAAGCGAAGACCCTGTGGCAGAGGAGAAGGAGAACTCTGGGACGACCAAGGCTGGGGTCAGTGGAGATGAGGGGAATTCGGGCGGCTCGACACCGAGTAAAAAGATGGAGCTGAAGATGTCGAAGAAGATTGCACTGCACAAGTTCCCGAACAATGTGAGGGAGCTTCTCAACACTGGCCTGCTAGAAGGGTTGCCTGTCAAGTACAGATTCACTGTTGGGAAGGTAAAAGCTTGTGACCCTCATTTCCGGTTGTAAAATTAGCATTGCCTTCAATAGTATTATGGATCTGACATGTAATATAGGTTTTTGACCGTGTGGTTATGGCGTTGTCTTATAGCATGTTGGTCTTGATGGTGTGGTTAATGGAAATGGCATATTATGCTCCTGTAATTTGTGCAAAGGTTCAAATGTGAGTAAAATGTTGATCCTTTCGCTTGTTCTCCCTTCGACTCTATCCATTTAGTTTTGTATTCAGTAAGATTTCACCGAGTAATTGCTTGAGACTTTGTCGATGTAGGTTGTTTCAGCTTATAACTTCGAGCTTCATGCCCATAGCACCAAAAAACATCCTTCAGATTATATATACTTGGAAAATGGTAAGAGTCTGCGCAACATATTGACTGAATGCAGAAGTGCGCCCTTGGAAATGTTGGAGGCTGCAATCCAGAATGCAATTGGTCCGCTGCCCCAAAGAAAACCCTCTGTCTGTCAGAATTGCAAAGGTGAGAGATGGTTTCTATCATCCGAGCTGGTGTTGCTTTTGAGCACCTTTCCTGCCTATGTACTTATTTATGTAAAGTCGTGCAGAATCTTTTCGTACTCCACGCACTGGGAAGCTTGGGTTATTGTGTGATTCATGCCTACTATCAAAGCAGCAACTGCAAACAACTCCAACCCAACCCCAAAGAACTCCTAGTAACGCCAAGTATGCCCTCATTTTTGAGTTTAATTAATAATTATATTATTGTCAACATGAGTAGACGTTCATCAGCTCACGACAAAGTTGTCAACCCACATTTATTGCCATCTATTACACAAAATTTTATTGAACAAAAGCTATAATCATCATTTTTGGGATTATATATTAAGACTGTTTCTCATGATATAGTTATAGAAGCAGTTAGGAGGTTTCTAGCCAAAAATCAGTCACAGTAAATGATGATACGAGATCAATTTACTACTTCGGGTGAGAATCATCTTTTTTTTTTGTAATAAGGAACATACAAGAGAGTATGACCAGGATCATGACCATAGTGGATAACTGAATACCTCTTAATCTACTTGCCGTATGTGTTGTGTATCGATTTGCCGTATGTGTACATGTTGAACGATATCTAGCGCCAAATCTTTCACGATTTAATATAATTTTCTCATATCGTATGTTATCTAGCTCCAGAATCTAGATTCTTCAGTATACATTACACGTCTCGAGTATAAAAATCGATATTTTCTATCAGCCCATATGTCTTGAATCAGATCAACAGATACATAAAGAAATGATTGTCTATGGTATTGTATAGTAACTTAGTAAGTTGGTATAGTGTACCATAAGCTATTGAGAACATAGATCTTAACCTGCTCTTGCTTTTGTTGGGAGCTCTACATTAGCGTTTCAGAAAAAAGTTATTGAATGATCAAAATTTTGATGATTCCATCATACATGATTGAGTTGCTGAAACTTATGGGTAGATGTCCTAAATACGAACCAAATCCTTTCTCGTTAAATCTCTGCTAGTTACTCTGGAACATAATTCGTTCATGAACTCGTGGACCTAGACTTTGTATTAGCCATTTGATCGACTCACCTCACATGGATTCTGCTCGAGAGAGATGGAAACCATCTCCCTTCCTTGAAACAACAATTTGTGTCACTAGATTGTTTTGACCCAGAACTTGAGATAAAGTGTATATGCCAAAAAATCATTCATAAGCAGGTTGAGCCATTGTCAATTTTTGCCATATTACATCGCATATAGTTTCTCGGACCGCCGGAGAAAAAGGACTATTGAAACAATCTAGGAGGCAAATTAAATAGTCAAATGCAAATTCATGAAATTAGATAGAGATTAGGTGCATGATAAATACGGTCTTCCCTTCCCTTCGCTCTTCCCCCACTCAACCTCATATTGATGCAGGTGCATTTCCGTGTGTGCATTCGGTCTATTCGGTTTAGCCGAACCTTAGTTTTCTAAAACCGTACTTAACTGGAAACAACATAGCACCAAACCCAACCATGCTCTACATTAATCTCAAAACTGTATTTGACCGAACAATATTAACAATTCAATTAATTTGGTCTTAACTGCAGAAAGATGTAGCATTCACAAAGAAAAGAAAAATAGTAAAAGTCATGACTCAAAATATACTAATAATATCCATACTAATAAAGGAAGACTCACAAGTGAGGAGAGTGGAGAGTGGATGGGATCTTGTGGATATGGTAGATTTATAGTTGTAGTTGGGTTAGGCTTAGATAGGTATATAGGAGGTGCTGTAGTAATATTGTGTGGTTCGAACTGAACCGTCTTGACAGAGCCGCAAACTGCAATTTTACAAATAAAAAACCCTTGGAAGCTAGACCGAATAGTCTAATCTGTTCGAGTAGCTTCGATTTTTGGTTTTTAACTACATACAACTCATCCTTAGGTGGGGTAGCCGATCACTGGCGGTAGCGAATAGCCTTGCCTCCACCTGATACCATTGACAAGACGGTAGGCAGAGGCTGGTGGAGGATATAAGAGAGCGGTGTGGAGTGGATCAATATAAGGTTTATCAAGATGGTGTTAAATAGTTGAAGGGATAGGATCGCTTAGGATGGGGTTGTTGGTGATCTAGGGGATTAGTTGATGTGATGTTGGAGTAGAGATTGACGTCATATGTATATTACAAAATTTTAATTTTTTTAACCATGGGTATTTTGGCTAAGGGGAGAGAGGTCTATAAGCATGGCTGGGGAGAGGGGTATGAGTGAGGGGCTGTCACAAAAGTGAACTTATACAAGGTTTATGAGGAGGGTATTAAAGGGGATCAATTAGGGTTGGTGGTGGTTGGCAAAGAGATAAAAAGAGGAGGGGGCAAGGTTCTAAATGGCGGTAGGCGGGTGTGCCACGAAGAGGGGTCCGTCTACCGCCTAGACACTTGATATATTTTGGACATTTTTACTATTTTATCATTGTTTCTTTTGCATAATATGTATATTTTAAACGTGTTTTATGCATAACTAAGTTGAACAAAAATATATGAAGTTTCAGTTTTGTAAAAGTGAACCATAGGTCCATAATGCTTGCAAAACTGTTTTGCCAAAACAAAACATCTAGTCAAGTATTGCTCCGCCTAGGTGTCCACCTAGTTGTCTTATCTCCCCCTACCTCTGCTGACCGTCTACTCCACCTCCAATGGCCAAAGCGGTGCGGAGAGCTGCCGTCTAGCGCCTATGCGGCCGCCTCGATTACCATTTAGAACACGGAGGGGGGGGGGGGGGGGGGGGGGGGGGAGGGGGAGGGGGAGGTTGCTGACCAAGTTGTGTGGTTGGAGGGAGTAAGGATTTTGATATATTATATACAACAACAAAGCCTTTATTGGTTTATCCCTGTATTCTGGGGGCGGCTATTTGAATCCTGTTCTTCTGTTCAACTCTCGTAAGGATCATGTATTCTATAACGCTAACAAAATTCACATCATTCTTTAACACTTCAAACCATGTATGTCTATGCCTACCCGTAGTCCCAACGATTCCATTTAACTACTATATTATTTCTCCTCCTTACGGGAGTATCTATTGGTTCACATTGTACATGTCCAAATCATCTAAGTCGATTTTTTCTCATCTTGTGTCGAGGATTGGCGCTACCTCTAACTTTTTGCAGATACACTCATTTTTATTCTATTTTTAATATACTGCCACTCATCCATCTTAGTATTCTTATTTGGCTACACTAATTTTTTGGTCATGTTGTTTCTTAATTGTCCATGACTCTGATCCATAAAGCATGACTGATCTTATAACAATCTTGTAGAATTTTCCTTTCAACTTCAGAGGCATCTTACTATCATAAAGTATTCCAAAAGCACTACATTTCAATCATCATATTTTAGTTCTATGTGTGACATCCTTCTCAATCTTGCCATAATGATAAATGTTTGATCTTAACTACTGAAACCTATCACTATTAGTTATCTCTTGTTCATATATATGGATTGCCCCTCATTTCTCTTTTAGTTTGGATTGAAATTACATCTCACATACTTTCTTTTCGTTCTACTAATCCTGAATTTCTTATATTCCAAAGGATCTCTTCATACTTCTATTTTAGCATGTTACCCTTCTCTATTCTCATCAACCAATATCATTAGTAAACATCGAATACCATGGAGCCTCGTCCTCGATATACCTAGTAATTTTATCCGTAATTATCGCAAAATGATAAGGACTCAACGTTGGTCCTTGATGTAAGCCAATGATGATAGGGAAAGGATTATTATCTCTTCCGATAGTTCGCACGGTCATCTTAACTCTATTATACATATCCTATAGTCTTAATGTAACTACTAAGAACTTGTTTCTTCTTCAAAGCCAACTACATTATCTCCTTAGGAACTCGGATCTTAAGCTTTATCTAAGCCAATAATAACCATATTTAATTCTCTCTTGTTCTCTCTAATTCTCTTCGTTAATCTTCTTAATAAGTAATGTCTTCCATACTAATTTTTGAAAATTCTAGTCTATTTTCTTAATCTTTTCTCAATTAGTCTCTCCCATAATTCATGGTATGATTCATAAGTTTTGATTCCTCGATGTTATTACGACTTTGTTATCTTCATTGTTCTTATAAGGGTACTATAATATTTTTCTTCATTCATCCGTCACTTTCTTAGCCCTTAGAATTTTATTGAATAAATCAGTAAGCTCATCAATCATTTTTTTCCTAAACATTTCCAAACCTTAATAGGAATATCATTAGGTCTCATCGCTTTTCAAGTTTTCATCTTCTTTAATGCATCCTTCAGAAATCCTAATTTTACTACAATAGGAATATGAATTATCCTGACCTAACTCTGAATCTAAACTAAGTTTCTCTAGGTTGCTCTCTCGTTAAGCTTGTGAAAATAACTCTTCCACCTCCTCTCAATATATTATATATTATATATGGATCTTAAATTTTTAATAACCATGAGTTTAAAGATAATGATAGTGGGTTTACCTAGGGATATACGGGGTGTCACAAGGGGGTGTCACAAGTGAATATGCAAGGTTAGGAGGGTGTTAAAGGGCTGGTTTACGGCAGGGGAGGGTTTGTTGGTGGTTGGGGAAAGGAGGGGTGGTGGTGGTGGTGGCTATGTTGTATTAAGCGTGAGGCGATGCGAGGAGACGAGGCTGTCGGCTCGCTTAATTGCGCTTAAGCGACACTTAGCGTCTCACTTTTTTTTTGCTCCTACATGTAAAATAATTTATATAGTATATACACATAAATTTTAATATTTTTTTTTATACAATCCTACCAATATTATGCATGAATAATAATACCAATTATCAATCAAGCAAAGTAACAATATAAATACTAGAATCAAAATGCAAACAACAAGCCACACAATGCATACATACTACATAGTCATCAAAATACCATCAAACATAAAAGTTCTCTCTAAAATTCCTCCAACTATCCAACTATGTAAATAACAAAAGGTTCGGTTCAATTTACTAAAAAAAAAAAAAAAAATCAAAAATTGTTAAGAGAGGCGCCTAAAGCGAGGCGAGGCGCTACTAAGTGACGCCTAAGCGCGCTTAAGCGCTGATCGCTTTTCTGGGACGAAAATTCATTAAGCGAGGCGCCCTAATTCTAAATCTCGCTTAAGCGGCGCTGAAGCGCTTTTTTCACAACATAGGGTGGTGGTTGACCAAGTGGTATGGTTGGACATAGCAAGAACTTCTATATATTATATTATATACATGCATCTTAAATTTTAAATTACTATGTGTTTTTTTGTCTTTTTTTTTCTAAAATGTAGAAGAAGGTATTTTACCTGTTAAGCAACTTTTTCCCCCAGTACGTTCCCTTATGATAATATTCCTTTTTGTTATGTTTTTACGGGCTCCATTAAGGTCTAACCAATGTTTCTAGTACCACATCAGTTTTGGGCCCTTGTGAGTATCGGTATAGATGGTTTCTGCACTTTCAGTGGGTTTGTATTAAATTTTTGGAGTTCTTCGTTTCAACAAGTCCAATTAAAATTGATTTTATTATAAAAAACATTCATATATTTAGGCATAATTCAATGTATTATTTGTTGCTTTTGTTAGCTTTCAATGAATTATATTAACATTGCTAGATGTTGGGAATATATAAATATACAACTTTGACAAATTGAATGGTTATATTGTGCCAATAAGGAATCTTCTCATCATGTTGTAGCATGTGGAACACGCCAAATCATTGTGTCAATACCGTTTCCTCCATATTTCTCGCTTGTGACTTTTTATTTGTTGACTGGATCGCAAAGAGTGTTGCGATGTCGGTATCGAACACGATATGATACGGTTGATGCATATTGGTATCGGCTGATATTGCAAACCTTGTGTCTAACATAGTGAGTCTGTATTAGTTCATGTCTTTTGGTGACTGAATTGTTATGCATGAGCGATTCTTATCAATATGTGGTAGTTATGCTCAAATTGGTCTGCGGAGGCGAGCATGGATACTTGAGGCAGTTTTAAATATTATTGTATAAGCCCCAATTTCTAGTCATTTGAACCAAGATTAAGCCCTTGCATTGATCTACAAATCTACATACAAAACAAAGAAACTAATTTCTGGAAGTCAGTTCACACTTCACAGACATTATAATCTATCATAAGATTGTGGGCCAAGTTTGCTCCAGATGCGATCTGTTCCCTTATTAGCTGAGAAATCTTGTTTGATTGGGAGTGACTCTCTTTCTTTTAGAAGCATGGAAAGAGCCAACTGCTTTTATAGAGTTGAATTAATCCTATGTTTTGTGGATATGCTATTGTGATATTGACATATGTCTATACCCAACCATTATATTCGAGGAGAGAAGCCTCGAGTGAACTAGAGGACTTTGCTCTAAAACAGTTCCTTTATTTGTTAGTTTCATTAGCAGCTCACTGATTTTGTTTGCAATAGTTACTGGTTAACCCTGCAATGAGTTTGATCATCTTCAACCATTGGCTGTTGTGCTGTCACCTAATTTTACCTCGCTGCTGCGTAAATTGAAGTACTGTAACACGATATTACACGACGATATAACAATTTTGGAAGACGCAACAGAGAATGTTATGTGAATTCACACATTATGATGCATGGATACAAATACAATGGTATGGTGCAATGGTTATAGGACTGATATTAAGTGATGCAAATGCAATCAGAAAATTGGAAATGAAAGGATAGACTAGTACTATACACACAAATCTCCTTAGATACTAAATTTCTCTAACTGGAAATGGTTAATGAATATATAATGTTTATCTTAGTATTCAAGACATGGACAACAAACAGTAGAAAGGTTAAAGCACATATAAGTCGGATACAGTAAATTACTAACAACTTGTTAATCACTGGAGCTACCGAATTTATTAAGAATGAATGTGATAGAAATATTGATATGCATGCAGAAACAAAAATAGATCAGAAATCTTGTCAAAAAAGCATTCTGCCAATCGAAGTAGTTATGGCCTACTGATATTTCAACCGCTTTTCCTTCCAAGTTTTTACTCCACTTTTAATTGTATATTTTCTTTCCTCACCTTCTTATAAATGGTCACTTCAGGTTATCAGGTAAACTATTGTCAGGCTGTGCTTCAGATGTATCATCTAAGATTACATCCTCACAAAAGAAGATTGTACAGGGAAAGATAACTAGAAAGTTGGTATTCTCGATTGTTATGTTTAATGCACTCTATAGTCTGCAGTTATCTGCTCAATTATTTTATGCTTGTTACTAATTTTTGTTTTTTGATCCTTTTTACTAGGGATTTGGGACTTCATAAGTTGGTCTTTATGGATGATATTTTACCTGAAGGAACCGAAGTAGGATACTATATCCGTGGAAAGGTTGAACAGTTAAATTGAGTACAATGATCCTTGTTTTAATTTGCACTATCTATTATTCTTTTTCTGCCTAATCAATTTGTTATCTTGTATTGGCAGAGGTTGCGTGAGGGTTATATAAAAGATTCTGGAATATATTGTCGTTGCTGCAACAGTGTGGTAACAAGATTACTCTGTGCAATTTCCGCGGATGCATGATTTGTCATTGGTACTAACATTTTAATATAATGTGCAGGTCAGTCCTTCCCAATTTGAAGCTCATGCTGGTCAAGCTGCACGGCGCAAACCGTGGGTTAATTATTGAATACTTTACAGCCTTTTTTTTATGACTTTCATTTGAAATCCCTGCTCATCTAGTCCATATGAATTGTTATTTCTAGGTACAATAATATATATACTTCCAATGGAGTGTCACTACATGAGTTGTCTGTTTCCCTATCAGCAGGCAGAAAAATGTCATCCAGTGAAAATGATGACCTATGTAGCATCTGTGCAGATGGTGGAGACCTTCTCTGCTGCGATCACTGTCCTAGGGCTTTCCACAAAGGTTAATATCTTTACTTGTCAACTATATTGGTATTTCATTGGACTAAATATGTTTTGGACATGCTGTTTAAAAGTTGTTTTTTTTAGCATGGCATCTTGAAGCAGATGTATGTGCTTGAAATGTGACCATTTAAATACTTAATCTTCTAGTTTTATCACCTAGTTCATTTCTCAGTTTGGAACCATGTCAAGAATCAAAACTATCTATATAAACTAGCAAACTAGCCTTGTCAACAGCAAGGTTCAATATTTCAAATATTGCGCAAACATATTTAATGAGATGAAGACTATTTGCAATTAAATGTATGGTTGGTTTTACCCTTAATTGGTTTGTTTGTGGTTCATGGTATGTTAAGCAGTTTTGATTATGCCCCTGATCCATGGATGGCTACCAGTTAATTGGATTACTTGACCAATTAATCATAATTTTGCGACACTTGGGATTTTTTGATTAATTGGCACTCGGTTTATCGGATGAAGAGCCATATTACTTTACTGATTACTCGTTGCTTAATCCCTTTCTTTTATAACACTGTTTTTGGTTGATAATGATGTTTTCATAAGGCCTATTGGAACATTCCACAATGATATGGGCCTATTTGATATCTCATTTTGGTCAGGCAAGAGCTTTTCAGCGGAATTAGTTGTAGAAGCTTGAACCTTTATGCTTTCATGGTCATGATTATCTTCGTTGATATGCGCCATGTAGTCACTTTGAGCATATATTACTTGAAATTAATTTTCAGATGTAAATACAGAAAGTTTGGACAGTGAACAACCTGATAATTTTTTTCAACAGTGAAACATTAGAGTCCGTTATATGAATATCTCGTATGTTTATTTGCATACAATTACATTATATCTGAAGTCCTATTTGCATTATTTTTTATCATGAGTTGGACTCTTTGACCACCGTATGTGGTGGAACGTGGAAGGTTTATTTATCGGTTTACATTTCGGAAGAACTAATTGCCAACAGGAATGACCATATTGTGCCCCAAAGTATCATTGATGTTTGTGGTGACGTTGGCTTTAAAGCTAGATTATGTCGTTGAAATTTGTATGCTAGTGTTGCTTGCAAACTTGGGGCACTTGAGTCTTCATTAAGGTCTTCCAAGTATTTGAATTTTTGCATGTAATAGAACACTTGTGTACAGCCTTGGACTTTCCGAGGCTTCTTAAGAGTTAAGAGCAAACTCTCAACAACTCTATTCGCTGTAACTAATTTTTGAATTTGATTTATGAACTAGTCATACTATGTAATTTGAGAGCAAATATTTGATTTTGCAATGTAGTCACTGAATAGGTTTTCTAGTTTATTGTCTATGTACATGTGAATAAAATACATAGTAATATAGATATTATTGATGGTAACATTCTCTCTTAGGGTCTGCTTGGATTGAGGGTTAAAAGAGTTAAGTGAGGGGAAAATAAAATCATGCTTGGTTTGAGGGTAGAGGCTTAGGAGGGAGGGTTATAGAGGGTTAAGTGACGGTTTATTTCACCCTCTTTTGTCCATTTTTTTAACCCCCCAAATCCGAGGGTTAACGAGGGTGATTGAGGGGTTTTGTTTAAAAAGTCATAAATACCCCTTATTTGTTTTATAAAATATTATGATTTTTTTCCATTTTTTTTGTTCTCAACATGTTAATCCGTAGCTTCCTAATTTGTGAAGATATTTTGACAAGTTCTAATTAAAATTTCAATCAAATTTAATTTTATGACATATGTCATAAGGTTATTTTGGTAACTATCATATTTTTATTAATTATCCTCTCATTGAAAACCTCCAATCCAAGCAAGAGTTATTAAACACCCCCCACTTAACTCTCCCTCCAATCCAAACAAGGTTTTATGTATTGACTCTACTCCCCCTCCCTTAACTCCCCCTCATTTAACCCCACTTAACTCTACTTATTTTTTTTCCCCTCAATCCAAGCAGACCCTTAATACTGAGTAGGTGTAGATAATCTTTTCTATTGCTTATTTGAGTTATGCTAGAGCATACTAATGCGACTCCAATGAAGATTGACATGAGGATCAACGAGCAGAAGTATTAAATGACTCTTTCCGAACTCTATCCCCCTTTTCTTCTTCTCAAATGTCAATCAGGAATGAATATCCCACATGCATGCACACAACCGGACTCGAGAAAATTGAACTTTGATAATTTTTATCAACTGGCAAAGAACCCAACTTAGCTTCGACTCAGACCTGACCCAAGCTCTCTTCAAGCCTGCCTGAACTTATTTCAAACCAAAACCCCATCCAGACAGTCTTCTCTCTGTTCGACTTTGTTTGCGTGCAGCCTGTCCTGTCTGGTTACAGATTCTGTACTTTCGACTGGCCTCTGAGGATCAATTCTGTGCTAACAGTTTCTTCTTGACTGTGGGAGCAGTTTCCTCTTTTACGAAAAACCTTTACAGTTTACAGAGCTCCTGTATGCTACTATATTGCTACTAAGGGCAATCTTCATGCAGTTGCTGGCCTGCTGAACCAAATATGATGCAGTTGGTGATTGTTTTTGCTGATTCTGGGACTGCTCTCACTTTGACATTTTCTGAATGCCACAGGATAGAGATGGTTTAAGCATCAGGGAAATGTAGTGACGTTTATCTGCATAAAATCTCTATCGATATATGGGAATAGTTTTATATTTATATTGGTTTAGTTTCTTTTATCCTTTCTTCCTCAATGACTGAATGTTGTTTTCTTTTTTCTTTTTCAGAATGTGTTGGGTTGCCAAGCATCCCTAGGGGGGATTGGAGCTGTAGATATTGCTATGATATACATCAAAAGGAGAAATCTGTGAGATACAATGACAACGCAATTGCTGCTGGGAGGGTTGCTGGAGTTGATCCTATAGAGCAGATTATTAAGAGATGCATCCGCATTGTCACAACATCAACTGATTTTGGCGCTTGTGTTTTATGCAGGTTACAATACTATCTTTCACATAAACTTTATGAAACTTTGTGCCCTTTGCAATGCAGAACAAGCCTAGCTAACTTGCACTCAAGCCTTTTTCATTTCTCATGTTGTTGTATCTGCTACTGTAGTGCAAACTACTGTAGTTTGCACTTTAGGAGAGAGAGAGACTATCTTTTAGGTTATTTCAGGATATGCTGCATGTAGACAGGAAAATTATGTCCGTATCCGTGTAGCGTCCGCACGCATACCTGTTTCTGTTTTCGTGCAACATAGATGGCTACTTACTGTACCCATCTGAAAATATTTTTATTCCATATCCGTATCATGTCCTTATCCATATTTGTGTCCGAATTTGTGCATGATAGATTTGAGGTTTTGACGTTATTTGGTTTATTAGATTTAGACTTAGTCCATATTTATAGATTGAGTCCAAAGTCCATCTTTTCATATTTATAGATTTAGTCTTAGTACATAGATTGAGTCCAACGTCCATCTTTACATGTTTGTATTCTTGTTTTGTTATAATAAGAAACTCTCCTGTTTAAGTTCTTTCAATTCCGCATCTGAGTGAGGCATCGATGCATCTAGTCATCTTCCTACACCAAATGTTCGACTAAGTTGGTTATTTCCCAAGTATTATTTCACCACCAAATTAGGGTTAGCAACCATCTCCTCTTCCTGCATCCCTCATGCCTACTACTCTCTGAATCTCAATATGATGTCAGTGAAGAGAGGTCGAAGCAGTATCCACTTAGCTTGTTTTTTCTCAGATGGTATCCTTGTTATCATTCTTAACGTAGAGGATGAAAAAGATCATTTAGGAAGAGATGCAAGAAAAAAAAAGAAATTAGCTTGATAAAATTGAAGTAAAAGAGGCCGTTCTTGCAACTCCAGTACCGATTTCCTACTCCTACCCATTCCACCTCCACTATCTGCCACCTAGAACTCTGGTTTAGGCTGCATGCAGTGTCGACCACCTCCAACTCTAACCCAAGCTGTATCTAGCGCCAACCACCTCATGACTCATGCGGCAAGTAAGAGTCACTCACATCGCAGCTCCTGCCCAACTACCACCAGCACCGACCACCTCAAACACCGGTAAAGTCACGTGCAACATAGGCAATCTCTAACTTCAGCCCAGCCAGCCACCTCCAACTCTGGAAAGGACACATGCAACTTCGACGCACGTTGCATTTAGCTCTGGCCACCTCCAACTTCGGCCCAGAACTCATGCAACATCGACCACCTCTAACTTCGGCTCAGGTCGTATGTAGCGTTAGCTACCTCAAACTTAGGCCCAAGACGCATGTGTTGGCGCTCAAAAAGTGACAAAGTTCTGAGTCCATGATCTTCAAGTCTCTCATGAGATATTGTCTGACATCTGGCGCGAAGCGTTCAAAGAATGATGCGAAGCACCCTCCCTGTGGGGGTTTCGTTGAATAGAAGGAAAAACAATCTTCTACTAAATCGAGCATAAAGATCCTCGTGGGAATATTCTTCCACGAGAAGGTATCCCACAGGAACGTTCCTCGTGCGAGCCAAGTGTTCAAGCAAAGGAACACTAGAAAACAGTCTCGCTGGAACACCCCTCCAGCAAGGGAGACTTCCTTGCAAGGGCACCCCTCCAGCGGAGGCTCGCTCTCCATGAAGCTGTCTAATCACATTAATTGCACTGCTTGTGCAGAATACGAGGTGACAACTGACAGAAAATCTCACAGAATTAGAAGCAGATTGTCAGAGATTGTTGTCAAATCATATATGTCGTAAAACGTGCGATCACGTCCATAAGAAGTCACGTGCTATGCATGGTGAACTGTGTTTCCGGCGAGTTTGTCTTCATGCGAAGTACTCTTCCAACGATTCTAGCTTCTTGCGACTTGTTTCCTACGAAGCTTGCTTCCTATGATTTCTGTTTCCTGCGAGCACCCCTTCCTGCGAGGTCGTATGACTGTCAGTGTTCAAAAATTCATAAAGATAGTGCACATAGAACGTGAAGAATATTGTGCAGATCGAGACGGTTCTTCGACAACTGTCAGAGATCGTGGTATGTGCAACCACAAACATGAAGCCATGTGGCAGAACGTACATTTGACAACGCAAGAACGTACCTCAATCCTCGCATAACTGTCACCATGCGGCAACATCTCCTTGCAGACCGCATGAACATGGAACCACGTGACAACCTCTTCTTTAGTCCCGCGTGAACATTTGCTAACCAACTCTGCATGAAGCCTTCACTCGTAGGACTACGTCTTGCGAGTAGTCTTTTCCTATGGGACAGTGCCTCCCGCATGAACTCAACAAATAACCATTTTTTGAGACTTCCGCTATAAATAGTCTCGATTTGTGTGTATTCAGGGGCAAAACAAGAATCTACATGCTTACACTCTGTCCAACTCATTCCTCAATACTTGGTGGCTATCACCTTGCACACTTCATTTTCCTCTACGTAAATTCCAAGGTACTCCTTTTGGGTCTACTACGTCCATAGTACCTCTAGTAGATGCTCCAATTGAAGAATACCGAAGTTGCTCTCACGTAAACTTTTAGAAGTTTATATATACGAAGAAGACTTCTCAATGTCCTTGCACTCAAAGTCGAATCGTCAACGGAGTGAAGAAATCACGCACTGATTCAATCTCCACCGCTACACTCTCCAGAATCTCAAAAACTTGTACTTAGAATTTCCTGTATTCGTTGTAATCGATCTTTTTGGTTGTTTTACAAGTTTAATTAAAGTTTTTTCTTTAAATAATAATACTTCTTTTCTGTACGAAAACAACACGTAATGCCGTCCACCTATGACTCTTCCAATTCAATTGTAGCGTCGGCTACTCTCTCTTTTAATTTCGGCCTAGTTCGCATGCTGTACCAGTCACCTCCAAATTCGGCTTATGCCGTCTCTCCTACCTCCATGTTGCTTGCCTCTTGCTTGATGGTGACCGCCTCCTTTGCTGCAAAGATGGTCATCCCTCTCGCTTCCAACATGTTTGTCTCTCTCTCTCTCTCTCTCTCTCTCTCTCTCATTGTCAAGCTGGGTGCATGTCTTGCCACCATGATGGCCACCTCTCTTCTTGTACATATTGCTGGTCTCGCATCACAACTGTCATCCATTAGTTATTTTTTACAAATAGTTCCCTCAATCGTTCTCCTCATCGTCGACAACGCCAATCACAACTCCCTTTTTTATTTTGTATTGCAAGATACATGTTTCCAATATGTTCAACTTGAGGGGGAGTATAGAAAAATGTAGAATGTTTTGGGTCAATTTTAGGATACTAGGTTATTTGGGTCTGTTATATTTAGTCAAATATTCCATCTATTATACTCGAGTCAAAAGTTCGACTTTCCATTTTTGTATTCTCGACTTATTAGACTTTCATATTTATAAATTATAATCTTAAGTGATTATATATCAGAAGAAACTCTCCTATTGACAGTATGCTGGATGTTCCCAAGTATCATTTCTCTCCATGGGCCACCATCTCTTCTCTTCTCCATCTTTCATGCCTACTGCATTATGAATCTCAAGATTTACAATTATTGACTCTATTTTTGTGTTTTATTACAGATGCCATGATTTTAGTAAATCGGGATTTGATGGGCGCACTGTTCTGATATGCGACCAAGTATGTTCATTGTTATCTAGTTATCCCTTGTAACAGTTCTTTTCTTTTGAAGTAATATTTACTTTTGTTTACTTTTTCCTGTTTCTGGTTTTTCATTGAATGGAATTTTGTAGTGTGAGAAGGAATATCATGTTGGTTGTTTGAAGGATCATGAGATGTGCGACTTAAAGGTAACCACATCTATATTTCCAACAATTGTGGATGCGCATCTTCCTTTTAAATTATCTTCATGTTTCTTTGACTTTCCTTGGCTATTGGTGTCAAATGTCCTGTAATGTTGAAATTTAGAGTAGGTCTCTGTTTGAAACTATCACAGGACAGGAGGCTTGCAGGCCAGTCTTTTACTCCTGAGCCTGTGGTGTATTAATGCATTTCGTCTCATCTGCTTCTATTACAGGAACTGCCTGAAGGCGAGTGGTTCTGTTGTGCTGATTGCACTGAAATACATGCTGCTTTAAGCAAGTTGCTACTTCGTGGATCGGAGCCGCTTCAAAGCACTCATAAAGATATTATAAGGAAGAAGCTCAAGGGAAAAGGTGTAAGCAAGGATGCTACCGAAGTAAGATGGAGGCTTCTCAGTGGCAAAACTTCTTCTGATGACACTAAACTATTGCTCTCTGAAGCAGTCTCTATTTTCCATGTAAGTGGGAAATACTTTATGACAGTTTTTGGTTATATGCCAAATTTACTTCCTTTATATTTCTATTTGAAAGCAAGTATTCCCTACTCCTCCAAGGCTCATAGGCTTGCTTACTACTGGCTTAAAATACAACCTTCCCCGTGGGAGAAAGAATTGTGCGCTGTGGTCGTTATTTCTATCACTTAACCTAGCTAGCATTTGGTATATGTAAATTAGAAGACAAATCATCACTGTGTTTTCTTGGCTGAGATTATCTCATGCTTTAACGGTACATTTGAAATTGAAGTTCAAAAAGATTCACCACCTTTGGTAATGTAACTTGTATAAAAACTAAAAAGACTTGTTGGGCCATTATGGTAGTATATTGAGAAATGACATGATTTTACGGCAGAAGTTCATGTTATTTAGTTGCATGTTAGCCTTGGTATTGCTGCTGCTTTTTTAGAAAGCAGATCCTGAACTAACTTTTGAAAGCATTCTTCCTCGTGCTTTCAAAATCTGTCCCCATAAGGCTAGGTTTGTGATTTCTTATCTTAGCTAGGTGCTGTTTCCTTTCTTTCCTTTTTTATAGAAAAAGCAGTCCGGAAAGCTGTTGGGTAACTGCTAGTAATTTGAATGGCATTTAGGGGCTGTTTGGTTCACGGGAAGTAGAAAGTTTTTTTCAGAGAAAGTAGGGATGGAATTCGACCTTCTTTGTTTGGTTGAAGAGGAAAGTGGAGATGGAAAGAGGAGTAATCATTGAACTCCACTTTCTTGTCCCCCTCCACTTTCTACTTTCCTATCCAAAGAAGAGAATTTGGTTTGGAAACTGATATTTGAAATTATGATAATTATAATTGAATATACTGATTTTATTAATACTAATTATTAGTATTAGTAATTACTAGTAATTGACTCGAGCTGCACTAAATTGAGTCGAGTCGAGCTGAATACTCTTCGAGATTAACGAGTTGAGCTTGTTTACGAGCTTTTGAGTGTTTCCTATGTTCAGGTTTGGTTCGTAGGGGAACCAAGCTCAAAATTTTGTTCAAGCTCAGATCATTAAGTAACCCGAGTCGAGGTTTTGTTGAGCCGAGTCGAGCTCACGAGTTGCTCTGTTTATTTGCAGCCCTAGTCACTTTCATTACCCAACCAAACAAGTTTTCACTTTCTAACGACAAAAAGACTGATCCCACTTCCCTTCACCACTTTTCAACAACCAAACAGCCCCCATGTAAAAAGTAGGTATGTATTTTTTTTTCTGACTTTTATACCCATGTTGTAAAATTGATTAACGAGTTGAGCTTGTTTACGAGCTTTTGAGTGTTTCCTATGTTCAGGTTTGGTTCGTAGGGGAACCAAGCTCAATTTTTTTGTTCAAGCTCAGCTCATTAAGTAACCCGAGTCGAGGTTTTGTTGAGCCGGGTCGAGCTCACGATTTGCTCTGTTTATTTGCAGCCCTAGTCACTTTCATTACCCAACCAAACAAGTTTCACTTTCTAACGACAAAAAGACTGATCCCACTTTCCTTCACCACTTTTCAACAACCTAACAGCCCCCATGTAAAAAGTAGGTATGTATTTTTTTCTGACTTTTATACCCATGTTGTAAAATTGATTAACGATTCTAAACTGTAACAAAACAAAAATTATTAACAAGCAGACAAAATTTGTACCCACTCTGTTTGGTTTCCGATATTTCTAAAAATTAAATATTATATAATTTTCAATTGAGTAGCACGAGTAAGTTAGGAGGGGGATGGGAAGTACAATCCAACCAAGCCGAAAGTCCTTTCTCATTTTACTCAATTTATTTCCTTCATATTTCTATTTGAAAGTAAGTATCATGCTGTGTGTTCGTTATTGCTAGCACTTAACCTAGCTAGCTTTTGGTACATTTGGAATTGAAGTTCAAAGATTCACCTTTGGGGTAATGTAACATGCATAGACAGGGTTTTGTTGGGTCATTTTGGTAGTGTACTCAGGAATGGCACGAGTTACGTCAAACTATTTACATCATTAACTGGAGATTTTGTTGACAAAAATTTGAAACATTTGTTAATAGTAACATGTTTTCAAGGAAAGGGAAATATTGAGTTTGATATGATGATACTGAACCTTTTGAAGTTGGGGTTTTGTATGGCTTTCTGCCTGAGGGCATGGGATTTGAATGGCTTGTTTCTCGGAAGCCCGGACAAGAAAAAGGTGGCGGATCCGTGTTGTTCTAAAATCTGTCATGGACTCGTTTGTGACGTGGTTAGATTTGTATCAGATACGAACCTGGACGTGTCCCAGTGAATTCCGCATTTGATTCGTCGGGACATTGGGACACTTCAGATACATTGATAAAAGAATAAAATTGCACTTGGATTTGTTGAAGCTCGTCTTCGCTTGTCGTTACCGTGGTCTCCTCTAGTCGCCGCTGCTGCTGCTGGTGAAGGAGATGGGGAGTAGAAGTGAGGAGGGTGAATTAAGAGGAAGAAAATCCTAAGCTGGTCCCTCTTTTCAACTTAAAGTTGCAGATTCAGGTATGCTTAGGACAAATGTTCCCAGTATCAACATCAGAACCACTTTCAGCCTTCACGAGTATCAGTATCAGTATCAGTGGGATTTAACGGTTACGGATCGGAGTTTCTGAGTTTTTGGTTTCAAAAAGCCCCAAAATTTCTTATTTATTTAACCTAGAAAAATTGTTTGATACAGTGGCATAATGTTATGTATCATCTATTGTTTCCCATTAGTTTTGAATAAAATATTGTTCAACGTTGCTGAATTTCTCACACAATATATATTAATGTTTATTTTTACTTTTAGTTGAGACGAAGTACTTTCGCAATAGATAGTTATGAATGAAATAATATTAAGATGAATGGATGTTTTCAATTTATAGACATACAATTGCGCCAAATGGTTATGGTTATAATGTATTCAAACAATAGCATGTTGATATTTGCATATTTGTGTTGCACTGTTTATTACGTAAATTGAACAAAAAAAGAAGCCATAATTTTGTTATCGACCTGTATCGGTCGGTAACAGTAGGGGCCATCGGATTGGGAGATGACAAAACTAATAAGATACGGCTGATCCATGTCATATTGGTATTCACTGATACATACCGGTTTTAATATCAATATCGACCGATAATTTGAACCTTGCTTAATACCCCTCTTTTAGCTTAAGCCAAACCTATACCTGATCCACAATTTAAGTTGAAAAGAGGGGTCAACATATGGTTTTCTTCCTCTCAATTCACCCTCACTTCTCCCTCCCATTTCCTTTACTAGCAAAGGCGAGGGAGAAAGCCAAGTATGTATATAAACTGATTATATATATATATATATATATATATATATATATATATATATATATATATTTTGATTATATATAAACTGTATATAAACTGATTATATATATATATATATATATATATATATATATATATATATATATATATATATATGTTAACCTTTAACCGCAGTGCCCTACTTTTTGAAGGTAGTGTGTCCGAATTGTGTCGTCTTGCCGTGTCTGTGCAACATAGGCTCGTGTTTCAAAGAATGATGATTAAAGTGGAAATAGTTTGGGTTTGCTATTTGTTTAAAGAGTTTCATGTGAACATGTTCAAAATATGGTTTCACTTATATTTCATAAATTTAGGTAGAAATAGCTGGCCAAATTGCTCTTATGTTACTCTTTAGTGTTTATAATCAGACATCTCTTTTTTCTTAAATAGTTTACTACTTCATGATGTTTTTAAGAGGCTGCACAGGTGAAGGTGGCCATCTGGTGATACAACTATGGTCGAGGTAGCCAAATCTGGTACCTGGAGCTTCTGTCTTTAAGAGAGGATGACCTAACCTTGACCCCTGTTCTCTTTCACCATAGTTGTCATTCCTATTAACTTGCATATGGTGCTTCTGTCGTAGAGGGGGGTTGAGTGGGAAGACCAAGGGGGATGGGTAATTTTTGAACCCTAATCCAACCTCTGATTCTTAACCAAGTCAGGTTGGGTAGCTTTTACCATATAAAACACCACCTTACCCTCCACCTATCTTCCCCCTCTCTCTTTGTTCTCCCTGCCTTCCTCGAGTATCTGCACCCGACAATAGTAAGTGCAGCTTTGGCAAAAACATGACATTTTTTCTTTTTTCTTTTATTTATTCTTTCCTCTATCCCTTTTTTTTTGACTAGGCACCTGGCTGCTTGTCCACCAGAAGAATGTTGTGTATTTCTGAAATCTTTCTTATTCATTCTTCATTCATGATCAGGATGCATTGACATGGACAAGGATCCGGATACGTAAAATGATACAGATTCGAAATTCAGACTTTTTAGAGAAATTAGGATGTGGATACAACATGGTGCAATTGTTTACACATGATAACGTATCTGTGTACATTAATCCTACAAATTTCTATATATTTGCATTTTTAGGATCATAGTTTGGGCCCCAAAAGTTCTAAAGTTAAATCATATGGCCCAAAAAGTTCTAGAAAGTATCCCTTTCTCAATAATCTTTCAATTATGTTTGACAAGATCACGACGATTCCATGTTCAACCATTTTTAGGTTGGAGTCTAGACATGGGAGTCTAGAGTGTTGGTTTGTTTGAACAAAAGCAATTTATGTTTTAACTCTCTTGGTTCTGGGTAAAGTCCTGGTTAGTTTTCTTGTTTGGTTAGTATAGACATAGAGGCTGACGATGCCATATGTGGAACTTTTGGAGCTCTCAAATTTGGCTTTCATCTCAATGTGACCTGATGGAGGGCCTCATTGAGGGAGGCTGTGCTGTGCTTTCTCTTCCTCATTTGGTGCGTTAGGCAGCTTTTGTGGTGTCATGAACATGTGCATTTTTTTGAGTTGTTTATCCAAATCACTCTCTTTTTAAACCTGTTCTGGATAATACCTCTGCCTCTTCTATCTGGCTAATACAAATGCTAGTATCAAGTCGAATTTGTTGCAAGTGTAACAAAAATACAATATCTTTATTAACCTAATATAATAATGCATTTTTATCTATAATATATTGTAGCTTATTTGCAGATATTTGGATATTGTATTGGTTAGGTATATCTTGGTTAACAATCTGGACTATCCAGTATTTCCTCATTTCCTTTTGGTCTTTTGTTGAAGCTACATTTTATATACTTGGCCTTCCTTACTAATTTTAAAAAATTGAGATTCCAAAGTTTCCACGTTAATGTTATTGGTTGATTGTGAACGTGTCTGCTCAGTGGGAAAGATGTTTACTTGACGTTGATAACCTACTTAAGCTAGGTTGAAACCTAGTGTTGTTGACTCTATATATGATAGAATCATAGCTTAATATACATCATCAGTTTTTAATAAATATTTTGTCATTTTTACTTGTTTTCTGTCCAATATCAATAGTTGTACTGCGACGTAAGACATAGCCCTTATGTATTTAAGTGCATCTTTTTGGTACCTATTCTTCTTTTGTTGGTATCTGTATTCATGCTTATCTTTGTATATTGATGTTTCAGGAGTCATTTGACCCTATAATTGATGCTGCTACAGGTCGGGACCTTATCCCCTCCATGGTTTATGGGTGAGGAAATATCTCTACTTTGATATGTACAGAAGTTTGCTGTTTCTTTTTATGGTTGGTGCAAGTAGTTGTGTTCCAAATAATCATGTCCCTGCTTTTTGCCTTTACCTTAATATTTTTATGGTCTTTATTTATAGAAGGAGTGTTAGAGATCAAGATTTTGGAGGGATGTATTGTGCAATTTTAACTGTGAAGTAAGTTTTGCACATCTGCCTTTCATTTTAGTTTTGCTGTGGTGATCAACCTTATATGATGTGGTTTGAATCTCATTTTACAATTGCAGCTCCTCTGTGGTGTCAGCTGGGATTCTGCGTGTTCTAGGATCTGACATTGCAGAGCTTCCGTTAGTAGCCACAAGTAGGGAAAGCCAAGGACAGGTGAGCATGCTTCTATCATCCTCTTCTGCGATGCTTATGTGCAGAGGCTGAGAAATGAAGATTCTAGGTTATAGTTATAACCTGGTGGTTAATAGCAATATTAGCCATAAATTCCAAGTTATACGCCTCAGGAGTAACTCAAATGCAAGGTGCAGTAAGCATGCAATAGTTTGAAGGAGATTGTACTATAATTGACTAGCCTGGGCTTTATAATGCACTAAGGCTTGGTTTGGGATTGCTTCTACTTTTGGAAAACCCGACAGCAAAAGCTGCTTTTGACAACAGGTGGGAGGCTTCTATCAGAAGCAGCCCAAATTTGAACTTATCAAAAGTTTTCTGATAAGCTGTTGTTACCAAACAGCTTTGGTCCGCTTTCCAATAAAGATAAGCAGAAGCAGCATTGGATAAACAATCCCAAACTTAGCCTAAGCAGTTTGGTAGATTCCATACAAGTTCTAGTCTTCAGAAATGATACTTGTGAAGCAAGTTGGGGTAACTTATAACCTGTTTTCTTTACTTCAGACTGCAATAATGGAATTGTTTTGGTTCATTAGTGCTGTTGTCAAAAGTGTTCCTTGTGCTGCCACTTTCAATAGCTCCGATACACTAGAGCTGCAAACTTTTCACAATGCATATCATGATTACTAAAAGAAGCTTTACAGGCATACATTTTTTTATCATACATGCAGATGATATTACAGTGGATCTAAGTTTAGTCCGTGTTACTACTGTGGTAAGTTTAGAAGTGGAAACTGCAGCACCACGAACATATTGATGTAGTTTCTTGCTATTTATGACAAGCCACAACACTTCCTCCAAGGAAAATATTATGTTAGTGCATGAGAAGTGCATAATGTGATTGTGAGCTTTATCTATGTGGATTAGATTGCCAGGTAATGCAAATGATGTAGATATAAGTCACTCTGGTGGAGATGTAAATATAAATCACTCTATGGTGGAAATGTGTGAAGCGCCTATTTTATCGTCACATAGGTGTTGCTACGGCAAAATTATATGGTAGGGAATTAAGTGATAGGGAAAGTAACCTTGATAAAAACAGGTGCTAGGGGACTGTCGAAACAGTTAGAAAAATGTTGTTCTCAAAACAGGATGCAGATGATGTAGAAATAAGTATTTCTAGGGTGAAAATGTGTGAAACGCCTATTTTATCAACACATAGGAGTTGCTATGGCAAAATTATACGGTAGGGAATGAAGTGATAGGGAAAGTAACCTTGTTAAAAACGGATGCTAGGGGACTGTCGAAATGGTTAGAAAAATGTTGTTGGACTCTGAAATCTGAGTTGCTACTTGCTACTGTCCACCAATGGATGCATGTGCCACACTTTTTCTTTTAATGAAGTATGCTTGTTTTATATTTAAGGATGTGTTTTATGGACCGGAGCTGACCCCGAACATTTGGATAAAGCTCTGTTGTTGACTAAGGAGGACCAGGTTCCTTAGAGATTTTCCGTGTCTTTTTTGGAAATGAGATAACTGGGAAGTTTAAAGCCGTACTTCATGATGTACTTTCCTGAAATAAATTTAGAATGTTAAAGGGTTTAGGAAAACAATGATTTTGGATGTGGTATAAATTGTGATAAAGAATTGAGATAGAATATATAAAAATACCCACCTTTTTAGCTTGTGGGGTCACACTCTATTTTAAGATGAAATGGCTACATGGTTATTAACCCTATGAATCTCTTGTAGTTGTATCGTCTATTACATCTATGTTCTTGCTCCTTCATTAAGTTTCTGCGGAATTTGTTTGTGATTTGGTTTATGCATATTGCTTTTGTAGGGTTACTTCCAATCTCTGTTTTCATGCATAGAGAGATTGCTGGAAGCCTTGAAGGTTAAGCACTTTGTTCTCCCTTCGGCCGAGGAAGCAGAATCTATATGGACAAAGAAATTTGGTTTCAGTAGAATATCGTTAGACCAGGTGAATGTCCATTTTAATAGCTGTGGGAAGTCATGTGACATGTTGAATAACCACAGATTAGTAATTTTATAGATAAGTTGTCTTATTTCAGTTATACAAATATACTAAGGGAGCTCGCCCGATCATCTTCGAGGGGACGTCATTGCTACACAAGCCAGTTCCTATCTCCAAGTCTTGCTTGCAGGAAAACCATGGAAGCTGTTAGGAGTAATCTGTTTCTTATATCAGAAGAGCCGACTTTTTTGGTGCTTTTCCCTTGAGATGTATATACAAGATCGGATATTGTGATGTACAAGAATGAAAAACCACCTCCACCACCAACTCCTCCCCCCCACCCCCAGCCCCCAGCCCCGCCTCCACCTCCCCCATCCCTCACCCCACCACCCCCATCCCTCACCCCACCACCCCCCAAGCGATTTTGGTTGTGGGGGTGTTTTTGTTGCCAAAGAAATTGCGAACGGCCTTTGATGCGCTACAAAGATGAAAACCATCATACGTGAAGCTTACAGTATGGCGGAATTTCAAATGGTGTTTTGTTAGTGCTTTTGAGTGTATACAGATATATGTGAATATCGAGTATGCTGCTTTGGTGGAATTTTGATCTTGTTTTAGTGCCAAATTTTGAGTATGTGGTTCCTTTTTAATCTTCTTAATACTTTTGTTTTTCCGAGGAAGATGATTCAATTATATATTGGTTGGACCATTTGGTCAGTTTTTCTCTTCTGCTGCTGCTTTTGTGGTTTGGGAATGCTCAAATGGCATGTACATGAAATATTTTTTCCACTGGATTTTATCGAGAGAATCGAACAATTATTTTTTATTTGCCATCTCTTGTATACAATATAGAGTTGTTTGTTGCTGCTTCAATTAATTTTGAGAATAAGAGCCATTTACTGCTAAGGTTTGTTAGCTGATGTATACAATTTGATTTTTATTGAGGCAGTCCCTCTGAAAGCCATCCGTAGCAGAATAGGAGCCGTTTACTTTACTGCTCCTAGTTACGAACCCAGAATCTCCCAGTTCCCTACCAAAGGCCTTGTGCCCTCGACTCGACCATTAAATTGGCAACTTTTGGTGGTGTTGTTGCAGTTACAATAAAGAAGCATATGAATAGTTGTTGAAGAGAAATTAGAATGCACACAAAGAAGAGAATTGCATAAACAGACAATTCTTAAAATGCATTTTAAGATTGAAATCTTATCGATCATGTAAAGGTAGTAAGATGACAAACCATAATAACAATCATTGGTCGCTACCAGGCTAACTTGTAATACTTTGCACATTGTCAAGTTTGAACAACAATTGATCTGCGTGAAAATAATTCACAATGCTTTGTCCTCCCTCAATTTCTTCACACCATAGTTTATTAGTCTCATTATTGTTCCGTCTCCGCCAATTCCTTGAGAGTCGGTCTACGCTCTCCATCAAAGCCGGGAGGCCAAGATAGCTGGTCGGGATAACGACTTGGTGGTCTCGTCGTCCTCCACCACAACATCGTTCTCCTCTTCTAACAACGACTACTTGTCGCTAGCCTTCTCCTCCACGAGCAAATAGGCCATTTGAACCGATATGTGCTACATATATATACTGGAGATGAACAAACAAGCAATCAGCTTGTTAGTCCCGGGGGCTTGATCGAAGATGAAAACTAATGCAATCGAGATCTGAGATGTCACACAAAACTTTGTGATGATCAAACTCAAGATCTACGAATAAAACTAAAAAGCCAAATTACAATATGAAGGAGAAAAATAGCAAAGAGAAGATCTCTTGTTCTTCCTTGCAAACGTGTTGCAATTGGGACAGAACAAGTTACAATAATCTAGAGAGATGAGAAGAAGAACAATGCTGGGGTGTCAAAACACCGTTGCTCAAAGCAAGATTCGCCCCACACGATCTGCTTCTAGGAACCAGCAAGTTTGAAGAACTTGTGGAACGCTCGATGTCACCTCTGTTCTGACTCCTCGGATGGACTTGCAATGGCGGCAGCAACTCCCTCTCTTTCTCTCTTTTCTGACTTGTATTTTTCGTAGTAGTCACAAAGGAGGCCAGAAGAGAGTATTTATAGAGAGAGGGTGGAAACCCTAGCCGCCTCTTCAGTTATGGAAAGATTGAATCAAATCACAAAAAGATAGCAACGAATTAATTCTAATCCCACAAAGATAGGAACTGAATTAATTCAAATCCCACAAAGATAGTAACGAAATTAATTCAAATCCCACAAAGATAGGATCTGAATTAATCGTATTGATTCACCCTTTCCATAACCGATTTGAAATCTGCACAGTCAGCGTAGCCCTCCATGCGGCAGCAGCAGCAGCAGCAGCAGCCTGGCCGCATGGACCGCTTGGGCCGCATGGACCGCATGTGCCGCGTGAGCCGCATGGACCGCATGAGCCGCATGGACCGCATGAGCCGCATGAGCCGCATGGACCGCATGGACCGCATGAGCCGCATGAGCCGCATGGACCGCATGGACAGCATGAGCCGCATGGACCGCATGGACCGCATGAGCCGCATGAACCGCATGGCCGCATGAGGCCGCATATGAGCCGCATGCCGCATAAGACCGCATGGCCGCATATGAGCCGCATAAAGACCGCATGACTGCTGACGTGCTAAGTGCAAAGTGCGCCAACAAAACGCCACATTATGCCTCATGAGCCCATGAGTCCGAGCCCGAGTCCGAGTCCGAGTCCGAGTCGCTTAGCCCCTTTGGGGCTTAGCTCCAAGTGGAATTAATCCAAGAGAATGACAAAAGCATTAATGCTTAATCCTTGGAGCCTTATTCTTACCTCCTAGTAAAATCACCCACATGGTTCCCTCCTTAGGGTTACCACCCCATGTGCATCTCTCAACAACACACCCAAGTATATATGTTGAGATAACTCATGGTGCTTTTCCAATGTGGGACTAAAATTTTACAAGGCATGTTGAGAGCAAGCTCTCTCCATGTAAATAAAGCACCAACAATCCCCCACATATCACAACATATATATGTGTCCAGGGTTGAGCGTTCCCCACAGTAACTGTCCATTTTGCATTAGGATAGATGTCGCTGACGACTTGAATCTTCCCGCATGGGTTAAATAACAATGTGATACAAGAATGGACTACGCCTTGAATTCTGCACCACAATTGTAATTCTTCCCACTCACAAAGTGTAGTTACGTGTGCTTCTGGCTGCACATTAAAGGCCCTGTGCCAGCCTGGTTTCAGTGTATAATTTTGGGCGTCTACAAGTTTACCCTCAAGAGACGGCCTGATATCTCTTTTCATACACTATAGGTGAGTTCTTTATTAAAGAGATATGGCATGAAGCCTTGCGCTTCCTTGCGGTGCTACGCCGCTATGACATGGCCTGAAGCCGAGGCATTACCCCTACCTGGGAACCTCATCGTAGTGTCATACTACTGTAGCATGAGGTCACAAGCCTCTTTGTAGTGCCAAACTACCCAGCATGAAGCCTAAGGCTTCCTTGCAGTGTTACGCCGCAACGACATGGCTTGCAATGCCGAGGCTTTACCCCTACCTGGGTACCTCATCGTGGTGTCGTGCCACTGTAACATGGGGCCATCCTCCCCTTTGTAGTGCTGTCTACAACTCTTTAATTACGTCATACAGCATTAGGCTACCTGCCTATTTGCGGTGCTACGCCGCTATGACTTGGCTTGCAAAGCCGAGGCATTACCCTTACCTGGGAACCTCATGGTGGAGTCATCCCACTGTAGCATGGAGTTTCACTCCTTGTAGTGCTGCTCTACCGTGCTTCCTGTAAAGCACACCAGACATTCACTCTGCCTGAGAACTCATTAAGGCGTTTAAGCCAACCTTCCACAGGATTTGTTTTTCCGCAGAAAAATACATAGTAGACAACAGTGGTTATGGGTCCGTATCCCTTCCATGTTCCAGAGAACAAGTACCCACTGTTACCTGATAGTTTTCTAGTCAGTGATCCTCCTTTGAACCAAAAGTTAGATGCCTAGTAGATTTCTCTTTGAACTAATAGCATAAAACTTTATGGTAGGATTACAAAGACACACTATCAGAATGCCTTCAAGCCCATTTTACAAGCTGTGTCATCGACCAACTGGCGCTTGAGGACCTTTGTGAACGGATCTGCCAGGTTCTCCTGACTCCGAACATCAACCACTGCAATTACACCTCTTTTGATAAGATCGTGTACTGTCCTGTGCTTCAACCGCACAGTCCTCTTCTTTTCGTTGAAGAGGTCATTTGATGCCACTGCCGCAGTCGCCTGGTTGTCACAGTATATCGGTATCGCCGGTATCTGAGCCCCAACTACTGGAAGATCATACATGAGCTTCCGAAGCCATTCTGCTTCATCTGCTGCAGTTTCAAGTGCATAGAATTCAGATTCCATGGAGGAACGAGAGAGTATAGTCTACTTCTTCGACTTCTACGATATAGCAGCTCCACCCAAGGAAAAGACATATCCACCTGTGGATCTCTCGCTTTCCACCTCTGAACACCAGCTAGCATCACTGAAGCCTTCCACTACTGTCGGATATCCGTTGTAGTGCAGTGCATATGTCTGAGTCTTCTTGAGATATCTCATTACTCGCTTCACAGCTTTCCAGTGCTCAACCCCTGGGTTGCTTGTGAACCGACTCAGCATTCCCACGGCGAAAGCTATGTCAGGCCTTGTGGCAGTAGTTGCGTACATCAAACTTCCGATAACGCTAGAATACTCCAGCTGCCTGACGCTTTTCCTCGAGTTTGGCTTCAGCTTCTGATCACACCTGTATGGCGTATCGATCCCTGGAAGATCCTTATACCCATAGCGTGTGAGCATCTTCTCAATATAGTGAGATTGTGACAGCGCTACTCCAGTGTCTGTCCGGATGATCTTTATGCCCAAGATGACATCTGCATCCCCCAAGTCCTTCATACTGAACTTGGTTGAGAGGAACTTCTTTGTCTCTGTGACACAGCCTATATCCGTACCTAGGATTAGCATGTCGTCCACGTACAGACAAACGATGACTCCTCTTCGATCAGCGAACTTTGTGTAAACATATTTGTCCGTCTCGCTGACTCTGTAGCCGTTTGACCTAATAACTTTGTCAAACTTCTCATGCCACATCTTGGGAGCTTGCTTCAAACCATATAATGATTTCACCAACTTGCAGACTTTGTCTTCAAGACCTTTGACGACAAATCCATCTGGATGTTGCATGTAAATCTCTTCGGTCAGCTCCCCATTCAGGAATGCTGTCTTTACATCCATCTGATGTATCACCAACTTATGTATAGCTGCTAGAGCGATTAACATCCTGATGGTGGTCATCCGAGCTACTGGAGCGTACGTGTCGAAGTAGTCTATCTCCTGTTTCTGAGAAAATCCCTTGGCGACCAGCCTGGCCTTGAACTTGTCAATAGTTCCATCTGCCTTCATCTTCTTCTTGAAGATCCATTTACATCCAATAGGCTTTTTTCCTTCAGGTAGATCTACCAACACCCATGTGTTATTGGAGGTGATAGAGTCAAACTCGTCATTCACTGCTTCCTTCCAGAAGATAGCATCTATGGTCTTCATCGCCTCATCATAGGTAAGCGGATCTGCTTCCACATGATAGGTGACAAAGTCATCTCCGAAATCTTTCGGTCTCCTCGCTCGCTTAGCTGACGGCTCGGCGAGTTCTGGTGCAAGAGTTGTTTCATCAACAACAGCTTCTTCTTGGACTACTGGCTCGTATGAGATTTCAGTCTCATTAGTACCTACATCATTTTCCGAAATGTCCGAAAGAACAATGTTTTTGTCTTTTGCGAACTTGTCTTCAAAGTATTCAGCATCGCGAGATTCGATAATATGATTTGATTTAATATCAAGAAATCTCCGAGCATCACTCTTCTCGGCATACCCTAAGAAGATAGCCTTCGTAGTCCTTGTCCCCAGCTTCTGAATCTTCAGATCTGGAAGCTTCACATACGCCAGACACCCCCACACTCGAATGACATTCAAGTTGGGTCTGACTTTGAACCAGAGTTCATGAGGAGTTACGTCCGAAGTTGCATATGGCACTCTATTCAGAATGAAAGTGGCCGTTAATGCAGCTTCTCCCCAGTAGCATTTAGGAAGACCTGCAGTGAGCAACATGGAATTCATCATTTCTGTTAATGTCCGGTTCTTCCTCTCTGCTACTCCGTTGGATTGAGGAGAATATGGAGCAGTAGTCTCGCATATAATTCCATGTTTTTTATAGAACGATGCGAATTCATGAGACCTGTACTCCCCACCTCGATCACTTCTCAGCCTCTTGAGTTGTTGTCCAGTCTGCCGTTCAGCCTCGGCCCTGAACTCTCTGAACTTCTCGAAAGCTTCGTCTTTGGACTTGAGCAAGTAGACGAACGCGTATTTAGAGAAGTCGTCGATGAAGGTTATAAAATACTTCATCCCGGCCTTCGTGGAGAAATGTTTGAAGTCACAGATATCGGAGTGCACCAACTCCAGAAGATCTGTGCTTCTATTGACCCGATGAAAGGGTTTCCTTGTGATCTTCGTCTGAGCACACACTTCACACTTCTCCACCTTACCCCCACATTTGGAGATAAGTCCTAGACTAGACATTTTGTTGATTCTTTTACTATGAACATGTCCTAGTCTCTTATGCCACAACTCAAGAGAATAATCAGAAAATGCAACTGCATTTATGTCATCAAACTGGTTGACAAGCTGAATTTTAAACATTCCTTCGGTTTGATAAGCCTTCCCGAAGTATGTTCCTTTCTTGGACATAACCATCTGACCAGCGTTGATGTCCATTCTCAAGCCTGCGTTGCAGAGCAGGCTCCCAGAGATTAGGTTCTTGGCAATCGCAGGAACATGCTTCACTCCTTGAAGCGTCAGAGTGTTCCCAGAAGTGAGTTTCAGCTCCACAGTCCCAATCCCCAGTACTTCAGCTTGGGCCTGGTTCGCCATGATAACTTTCTCAGATGTCGGCTGGTACGTGACGAACCATTCCTTGTCAGAACAGACATGGCAAGTCGCACCAGTGTCTATCCACCAGTCAGAGTCAACCCCCACAGTTGTGACCTGTCCGATCATAGCAACAATGTTAGAAACCAATGAAACCTTATTAGGCTCACCTTTCTCTGATTGTTTAGGCTTAGATCTGCATTCACTCTTGTAGTGGCCTTTCTTGCCATAATTGTAACAAGTCACGTGGGACTTAGTCTTCTGTTGCTTGAATGAAGGACCCTTCACTTTCAGATTAGTGAAGTCCTTCTTCTTGGGATGAGAAGCCGCCTGCTTCCCCTTGGAATCTCTCGTCTGCACAAGATTGGCTTTAGCCAACTGTTTGGACAGAGTGTCCACCTTCTGTTGAGAACGTATCTCGTCCTCAACATGGATCTCTTAAAGTAGATCTCCCAAGCTAATGTCTAGCTTCTTTCTGTGCATCCTTGCATAGAAGGTACTCCATCCAGCAGGAAGTTTTGAGACGATCCCTCCGACGACAAACTTGTCGGGAAGGGGCATCTCTT
>JANAVB010021796.1:19058878-19086378 GCA_029216955.1 Iris pallida | reverse complement strand
TCCATGGAGAACATAAAAGATCTCCATTTTTATTTGTTCTATATTTTTTCCTACATGATTCTAAGCATCTTTAGAACTTGAGATTTTTGGTTTTGATGGATAAATTTTTGTGGATCTAGGTTTTAAGTTTTTCTTGGTTTTGATCTCTAAAAACTTATTATTTTCAAAAACTAATGGATCCATGTTGTCGAAAATTTAATTCTACCCAATTTTGGCTTTTGAATCGCGTGATTTCAACTTATTTTGAGGAGGTTATGGCCATTCTTGTGTTCATGGGTTCCCCACACCTTTGGTGCTGTCGGAACGATGAACAGTGCCGCACGGCTAATCTCTAAATGACTATTTTTGCCTGTTTAAGCTGTTTTGTAGCTAAAATCTTGTAAAACTCAAAACATAAAAGTTGTAGATCTTTGTCTGGACTTCAAGAATCTTTCCTCTCACTTTAATTGGAGTTCATATGCGACTGATAGTTTCAATCACCCATGGGTGTTCTCAATCTTCTTTGCATATTTTCTGTACTTGGCCTAAATTGCGACGACCCGACTTGATAATCTTGAACTAGTAACTTGAACATGAATATTAAAATATGATCTCGTCTTGATAATCTTGATAGTGGTCCGTCGAGGCGCATTCCTGACAAGTATTCTTGATATGACAAGTAAACCTAATATGACATGTATAACCTTGATTGCTGTTGTGACAACTATTCATGTCTTGCTAGTGTAACTCTTGTCTTGATTCCATGATTAATTTTTCTGATTGTGACTGTACAAGCTACCTGTCTTGTCTTGTATCATGTCTAGGACATGAATTCCTGGTTGCCACGGTCAAGGATTCATAATGAATCTGACTAGGTTAAATGACTATATTGATCAAGTAGCTCATATAGAGAGATTTTCCAGTTACAGGCGATCTTGTTATCCCGGCCACACCTGTGGACTTTTAGCCTGCCATCGAGTAAGGCACATTTCCAGCACACTGTCATGTGTTGCACTTCTTGTATCCTAAGTACTCAAGTACATCAGAAATCTTGATAACTCTTGTAACTTGATGTAATGTCCCGCTCCGTACGGTGCATTATGCTGAGTCGTTGACTCGAAGAGTTGCGTTGAACCGATTAAGTATTGATGCAAATCGATACAAGAGTATGTTGACCCAAGAAATGTATCGAATCGGATCGATGCAAAGAGTTACGTGGACCCGAGGAACGCATCGAGTAAGATCGATGCAAGTGTTAAGTTGGTCCGAGAGAAACCATTGAGTCAGTTCGAAGATTCTAAGAAATCGAATCGACGCAAGGCATTAGTCCGATTCGGACAAGTATTGATTTTAGTTGGTTTTGTGTGCAGGCTATACGTTTACGTTGAAATATAAGAGGTCGATATTTTGTCTTATTTGCAATGGTGTCCGTAAAACTAAATCGTCGCCTTGCCATGGACTGATGCATGAGCACGGTAGGCCGAATCAGTTAGATAATTCAACAAAGCACGAAGTGCTCGAATGGCTAAGTCAGAAGAGTTAGCCGTGCAACAAAGTTATAAAATCGAGCCGCATCGGCTCGACGAAATGATAAGGCGTATCGGCTCTGCAAAACGACAAGACGTATCGGCTAAGGTGGCGGGACTTTGACCATTCTTTGCTACTCCTTCATGCCTAAGTAAAATGTACCGTTGTATGCTAAGTTAACCTATCGAGACCACGGGCGTGGCTCGATCAAGAGATGAACATAGTGCATGTCGAACACTAGATAAAGCAATAGTTAAAGTATGTAACAGATTTCTAACTAATTAGTTACAACCAACTAATTTACAGGATTAGTTCATAACTAACCATAGTTAATCCATAGACACAGTAACTCTTTCCCATTAGTAAATCATAACAAGGAACCAGTAGATAAATAATTAATTAATAATCCATAATCTAAATGTAACATCAGGAGTAACTTAATTTACATAATTAACAGAATAAACCTAAGTTATTTAATAAATACCATTAAATTTAATAACCATAATTAATTTAATCATTTGACCCAGTAAAACAGAATCTCTTGATCTTAGATTTAAATGATACAATGACTATGAATTAATTAATGATAATAACAGAAATAAAGTAGAGTTAATCTAAATTACTGATAATTAACTGATGGTATACAATAATCATGAAAAATAATAATCTTAAATATTCCTTGAAGCAAAATTAGTTATTAATAATAATAAAAATAATTCCATATAGAGAAACTTAATCTCATATAAGGAAAAATATTATCCTTCCAATTAGGATTTTAGGAAAAATTCTTTAAAATCTCCAAAATTTAGTTTAGGGAGTTACAAATACGAAATGGTCGCGGACAACCCACTCGTATACGGGAAGAAGAATCAAATAAGGATTCCAAGGCAACGATCAACGACATCGTGGCCGGCCTAGGTGAAATCATGGCTTACGGACTGCTTGGGTGCGGGCTCGATCACCCAAGAGATGTAAGGCCGGGTATTGCGTAGACTATCAAGGTGTACCAGCCATCACGCTTGATAGATGCGAATACAAAGAGAAATATATCCAAATGGCTTGTGGTGCCAGCAACCGATGTATATAGATTGAGTTGGCTCGATTGCGGCTATCCGCGTGCGAGACCTTGCATTGAAACAAGTAAATCTGACTAGCTTAACATGCTATGTTACTGAATGAAACATATCTAAACAACAGTTGAGTACAACACATCCTGACAACTTGAGTAAGCTGAACAACTGTGAAACTAAACAAAGCGCCTTCTGAACAGGCTTGAATATAACACAACAAATGAACTAGAGTACTTCATATAATTGAGTTAGAAACACGCCTACGACACGCTACCACCTGAGGCAGGAACATGCTCTTGACACACTTGAATACCTATGCAATATTACTTTAAGTCATTACATATGAACTTTTGGCTAACTTGGTTTACTTGGACAAGGAAGATCGTACGGTAAGTATGGTAAATTGTGCATGTATTTCCTATACGATACTTGACATCGATAACACGAGATAGACTTTAAACTATATGCCATGAAACTGATCCTAAGGCAAGATTAGTAAGACAATCAAATGATTGATGGTGCAAAAAAGTAAAATGAACGTGTTTGGTAATGATAGCGAGTGGGCGAGCTAGCCTCCCCACCAGTGCATAACAATGTACTGATAACCATATAGTCAGCTTGAAGGGTGCGGAAGAACCACGTCGGGTGCGGAGACTTCCCTCGAACGTACTAAGACACGGAGCTAACTCTGGAGCCATGGAGCGTTGCAAAGGAACTGAAGTACCATACACAGGACATAATGTATCGGAACATCGCCATAAATTATTCCATCTTGTAAGCCACTTGGCACGCCTTTTATGTTTGAGAGAGAGAGACTGAGGGAATGGTAATCTCGGCATAACGTCGCTTGTACTACTTCTTGAATATCAATAAAGACTATTGAGTTTGTTTTAAATTGTGTTCATTTACTTTCTATTGTAAATGGGGACACTCTGTGCAACTCTGTAGCCTAGCTTAAATCGGCCATTTCTGGACTTGGCCTTGCACGAGCGCAACCTAGGCTCGTGCGGCATCACGCCTTAGCGAGGACGATCGCTCCTCCAAGAGCGGGGCGTGACAACTCTTATATAGAGCTCATTCGCCGAGACGCAGTCTATTGCATCTAGGACTTATTCCAACAAAAGTCGTTCCATTAGTTGGATCGATTCTCGTAACATTCGTCCAAATCGATTTATTTGATGCCACAAAGCATTATCGTGTACCAAGCACAGCGACTGAGTCGGACTAGCCATCTAAGTTCTCGACCGAGTCTGATTCGCCGCAAGCATATTACATAGTCCGACACCTATCTGGAATGGGGAACTACAGTATCTAATACAAACTAGATATCTAATACAGATGAGACCAAAGCCACAAATTGATATGTTTTCATATTGGGAGGAGTTGATGTCGCTTGAAACTCTACCAGGCAGACATGTACTTCTAGATCTACTATAGATACAGAGTTCATAGGTATTGACATTACTAATGAGGAAGGAGCCTGGCTTAGGAATCTGGTAACAGATGTTCCTCTGTGGAGCAAACTAGTCCCTGTTATATGTACAATGTGACAGCCAAGCTGTAATAGTAAAGGCTCAAAGGCCTAGTTATAATAAAAAATCCAAACATATACGTCGTCTGAGTTACAATCAGGTGAAGCAATTGTTGTCCAGTGGGATAATTGCAATTAATTTCGAGAAATTCCATAAACACTTCAAAAATTGCTTAGGACAACCCAATTTTTTCTATTTATTTACAAGTTTGCCAGTCAATTTTTTTTCTTGAGGACAACCCAAATTTTTTGCTTTAGGACTGTCAACAAAGTTGGCAGTCCTAATTGAAACTAAAGATGGATAGAATTAGCAACTTAATTCGATCCCATATACTCTTTTTTTTTGCTTAAGGGTAGCCTAAAATTTTGCTTTAGGACTGTCAACAAAGTTGATAGTCCTACAATAATGTAAAAATGTCAACAAATTGATAGTCCTATAAGAGATTATGACAATTGAAATTCACTATAACTATATTAAAGCCCCTAATCATTTAGGACTGTCAACAAACTTGACTGTCATGAATTATAATATGTCAGCTAGTTGACAATCCTAATTGGAACTCACTGCCAACATATATTTTGGCTCACAATCCTTTAGGATTATAAATAAATTATAAAGCCTTGCTTATATATAGGACCGTAGAAAATTCTATATTCCATATATAATCCAGGACTGTAGGACTGCAAACCATTTTTATAGTCCTATATTTGCCTACAGTCCTATTGGTTTGAAGCTCGACTGTTGGCTATGTTCGATTTTTTGAAACCCTAAATTTAACTTTAGGGTTCGAAAGTTCGTATATCGACCCTAAATAACTTCTAAAACTATTTTATCCAACTATTTTAGGCATTACTTGGAATTGGAGGAGTTGGCGAGAAAGGGGTTTGAGAATTTGAAGAGAGAAAATAGAAATTTAGAATGAAGGATTTTGGGAAGGTTTTGGGGGGTTGGGAAGCCCAAAGTAAATTTAGGATTACCCAAAGTAAATTTAGGACTATCCTGTGTAAAAATTGCAAAAACCTGGGATGTCCTGAAGTAATTGGTTGTCCTAAGTAAAATATAAAGTGCCTTTAGAATTTCTCTTAATTTCGTTAGATCAAGAAATAATCTGGCCTATCTTCTAACTAAAGGTCACTCAAGAAGACTAGTGTTAGAGACGACAAAGAAATGGGGCTGAATCCTATAGATTGAATCACCTCAAAGGTAACCCAACCTTCGATTGGAAGCAACAAAAAAGTGTTCAATGGGTAACAATAAAATTGATGAGTGACTGAAAACACTACAGGATTTTAATTGTAATGGTCCATTCCTCTACTATATAGTGTTGATCTACAACGAATAAGAGGATGATTATAAAATCTTAATGAATATGTGGATTAATGCAAAGCAGGATATATAAGTTACATAATACCCTGAAGATTCATCTCTTTGAGAGTGAAAGTGAGGCCGCTTTTATATGGGAACTTGGACCGTTCTCTAGAGCTCTCAAAAAATCGAGACTAGCACATGGCCGAAAAATGCGTAATTGATGATACCATCAAAATGTCCACACAATGTGTGTATATATTGAGTATCTACAAGTAAGGTCCTAAGTTCAAGACCTATGCCATTTTGGATTTGTATAGATGAACCGTAACACTAAGGGGGGTTTAAGTCCAGAAGACACCTTCTTCTGATATACCGTGTGATTGCCCACATCTTATTTTCGTTCCTACAATTCTATTGCTTTATATCTCTTTAATTGTTTTGTTCCCCCTTATTGAATTATGTGGGAGATTATTGGCGGTGATTCAATAAGGAGACAATTTTTAGTCCCACATTTGATAGGAGAGAGCACTCTTCTTTGGTTAAATGCTAAACCAATTTAATTGGATAAATGGTTTTTGTGGGTGCGTGATTTAATGTGAGTTTGTAAGTTGTGCACTTAGCACTTTGCACCCTTGCGCATAGCAGGTCAGATCATGGTAAAAAGGTAATTTTCTATGTTTTTTTTTTATTTTTTCCATTTGATTAAATGCGGTTACTGGCCTCCCGTTGCCACGAGTCTCTCGCAATCCCGTTACTGATTAGTGGAAAATGCAAATCCTGGTCACGATCCAGATGATATGTTTTAAAATAGTTTATCTGTTTTACCATCTCTTCTCGAAAAAAAACAAATCATTCGCACAGAAGAGAAGAAAAACGGCCAGAATCAAAATTCTCAAAATTTTTACCTCCATCGACCTCCGTCAATCTCCTCTCTCGGACAAAGCTGTGATCGCTCAAGGATTCGTCATCGGGTGTACGGAGTTGCAGTTCACTAGTATTTGTTGTATGTTAGAGATAGATTACCAGCAATCTGGTGTACTGTTTATGTATGGGTTGTGCTTTTCTTCGATCCTCAACAAATCCTTCCGGAGAACGGTATTTCTGAGTTCGTCTCCAACAATATTTGGTTGTCTCATCATCCTTCCCAACGTACACTGCCAAGTACCCTTTTGGCACCGACAGCTGATCGTTCTCTTCTAACAGCGACATATCTGGTTGTCTCGTTCGCCGCCTTCTTTAACTTACAAGGATTCCCAACCAGATTATATTATATTACTACTCAAAGTAGTTTTACATTAGCAGAATACTAATTAGAGACTAAAAAGTACTTGAACTACTAAATCAAATATTAACAGACATCAACATCATTAGACTAACACCGTTTCCATACCATGCCATCCTTATTCTTCCTTGAGTAACTTCAGTTGCCATGTCCAATCTTTAATGTAACACAAATGTGATAAATGTACGTGTTTGTGCAAAAATTCCAACAGCTCAATCCAAAGTTGCGAAATAAAGAGCAGATAAGCTACATACTATCAATGTTTGGAGTATGTGGTTACTGTCACCCATAAGTTATAAGCTAGCTTCAATTTGACAGTAATGGAAATTGTGGTTCATTTTTACTTAAATCTTCAATATACGTTTAAAAAATTAAAATATCCGAAAATTTGAAGCATTTAACCTTGACTCGTCAAATTTTTGTTCATATGTAGATAGCAATCACATAGGCCACAAAAATCACATAAGTTGCATCTTAACTATATTTGAAAGTTGGAATAATTCAGTAATTTGTGTTTGCAGAACCATTTTCAACATAGTTTCCTGAGTTCCTCCAGAACTCAGGAACTCCTGACTAGTTCTGATAGTTATTTAGAATTTGAAGACTCGCTGCAAGTGTAACTCAGAGAGGACCAAATGGAAGCAGTAACCATAAGTTATTTATAGTGATTCAACAGGAGAAGAAGAAAAATAACCCCTTCAACAACTTCCCGAGCATTACAATCTATAATAAATTTAGAGCAGAAAGTTGCTAAATGCATGCCAAAGGATTGAGGTTGCCCTGCTGCAGAGGAGGCTGACCGCTACCAGGCTCATCGCTCACACTCGATCGAAGACGTACGTGCCATGTTCGATAGGCATCAAGTATTCAAATTGCACGACGAAACGAAAGGACTGAGCCATGAACCAGGGGGTGGCCGTGGCCTGCGCACGCCCCGCCACATTATGTGGTATGCTAGTTTAGGAGGGAGAATGGAAGAGATGGTCTTGGTAGTTATAGTTGGAAGTAGTGGCAGGAAGGATTGATGGTCATCACAGCCATAAGAGGAAGGAATGACTATGGAGCAGGCAGGTACATAGTCAGTGAATTTGAGTGTAAGCGCAATGCATTATGGACATCATGAGAAAGTTGATTTGTTTCAGCATATTCTTGGCATATGCTGAGAGCACAATCCCTTCTTGCTTTGCTGACACAACCCCATGTTCCTTGTTTCCCTGGTATCTAGGGATAATACTTGGCTCAGCTACATTAGGGACCTTCACCCTTCTTTTTCTTTCTGGTATCTACATGACTCTGTCCCCTGTGCTTCCACTTTTTGAAAAGTGCTCAAAAAAAAAAAAAAAAAACCCCTTATGATGAATAGTTTTAATCTAAATCTCACACGAATTTTTTATATCTTATTGTTGGGGCACAACGGAAATAAACCAAAAAATCATAAAACACATAAAGAATAAAAAGAATTACAATAGCTCTCTCACTATTAATCTTCTTGCTCTCAAGAACTCTCAACTACAAAGATAAGTAAGAAGACAAAACTCTCTCGATTTTTTGTGTCGAACCTATTCAACAACTTTAGCTCTCATGCGTTGAACTTATTCAACAACTTTCATTGCGCAAAATGAGATACCAAGACAAAACTCTTTCAAACTTTTTGTTGAAGTTATTCAACAATTTTAGCTCTCTTGTGTTAAACTTATTGAACAACTTTCATCAAGCACAATGAGATATCTCAAGAAGAACCTTTAGACCCCTATATATAGCATGTCATGTGTCAATGTATGAAAATTCAATCTTATGTAGGCTTACCATATATTAGAAATCCATATATGTAAATCCAATCTTATGTAAGCTTACCATATATTAAAAATCCATGTATGAAAATCCAATCTTATGTAGGATTACCATGTATATATATATATATATATATATATATATATATATATATATATATATATATATATATATATATATATTAAAAACACATATATGAAAATCCAATCAAATATATGGTCAAAGTCAAAAATGGTCAGTAGCCTATTTTGGACATTTTTCTTCACTTATGAAGGTGAATCATTAGTGTTGGATTTTTTTTGAACTTATGGCTCTAGAATGGTACAACATCCATGTGACAACCCCGAGTGTGTATTTCAATATAAGACTTTTTTTGGCACATATGGGAAGTGTTAGCCTATGTAGTTGACATAGTGGGATATTTTCCAAGATAGCATGGCTCAAGACCTCCAATAAATATTTGTGTTCTTATTAGCCATTTCTTGGAAATTTTCCTTTGGACGTGGATGAAGGGCACAAAGTGACATTTTGAAGGCGCAGAGTTCAAGACCTCCAAAGTAGCGCTTTCATGGCGCAAGGTTCAAGACCTCCAAGAAATATTTGTGTTTTTGTAAATCATGTCTTGGGAAAAAAAATTGGAGATAGGCCCCAAAGAGGTTTAGGGTCTGTTTGGATTCCCTTTTTTTCCTACTGTTTCGAGTTTAAACTAAAAAACAGTCAAAAATAACGTTTGGCTTCCCACATCCAAAGAGTGGATTCAGGAAAAAAAATAGGGAATGAGCTGTTTAAACCGTTTTGGAAAGCACCAAAAACTTGTTTTCCTAATTAAACTCTCTCTCTCAGTGGGCTTCTGTTTCTCTCTCCTATTATTTTGGGGACGGACTCTTTTTTTGGGGAGAGATTCGCGTGGAGGGCACTATGGCGGGCGGCAACACTCTCTTCCTCTCCTCGCGGAAAGTCTTGCGTAGAAGGTGCTGCAACGGGCGGCGCTAAACATCTGGCAACACTCCAAGGTGGAGGTGCAACGTCTGGCAGCTTCACGGGCGGCGCTAACATCTTGTTGGAGAGGTGGGGCTCAAGGACGGTAGTGGGGAGCCGGAGCGAGGGAGGGGTCGAAGTCCTCCTCGAGCTCGAGACGGTGGTGGGGAGCCGGGGCTTGATCTCGACCTCGACCTCCACGTTGGCCAACAGGGCCTTCTCTACCTCTATGACATCCCACAACTGTTACGATTTTAGAATGCAGGCGCGAGCGCGGATGCGCCGCTCAGAGATACGAGATCCGGTCGGCCTAGAATTCACGACCCTGGATGAAGTTCGATGACTGACTAGGAAGAGGAAGGACCACGTCGATCCCCACGAGTGGGCGTGGCTCCAAGGGAATTCGACGATGTCCAGGTCCTCAGAGATGTTCGGATCCACGTTTCGGTGGGACATAGTATAGTGCCCCGTCTCTATATCGTGCCCCGTTTCCGTCCACGGGATGCACGAGAAAGGAACACTGTCGCTATCGATTCAGTCGGGACCGATAGGTCAGAATCGGTTGAATCGGTCGAACGGAAACGATTGAATTAAAATCATTTTTTCGTTATGGAAAGATTTCTTCGGAATCAAGTCCCATATTCAGCGGGTTATGCCTCGAGGATTGGCTCTGCGAATGAGTCGGGAGAGACCTCTCGTTGCTCTTCTTTTTATGCCGTAAATTGCTTTGGCTTTGGTTTTCATGAATGTTTTTGATAGTTTTTATGGCTTGCATTTTCGAGCTTCGCATTCGTATCGAATTTCTTGAATAATACAGTGTTCTAATTAGTTGCTTATGCGATTTCAGGTGATCGCGTAGGCGACGTCTAAGCGCAGCCAACCAGTCCCTCACCTAAACAAAGACTAAGGTGAGTGGCTGACCTCCTTTGTCTCGACCCTCTGTTTAAAATCAATCATGAAACACAAAATCAGTGCTTGTCGTCATAGGGTAGAATCAATGAATTGAGGCACGATTCTTCACGAAATACTGGCTAAAGGAAACTTGAAATGACTGCATCAAATTGAGTAATTTACTCAGTAAATGTAAGTTTCACACCAAAAAAGAAAAATATAAAATTCTAGAAAAGAGATAGAATTAGATCTACAAAAACGGTCATTGGACAACTTGTCGACAAGGTGTAGTTTCGTCGAACGATTGCCTAGGCCAAGGAACAGATTCGGCCCAGGAGGAACGAGTATAGCAAGCGCCAGCGATGAATCGGCACAGGTGATTCGGAAACTTTCGCATAGGGCTCGCTACCTGCCGTGAAAGAGTCGTCGTCTAACCTAGCTATAGTCCGTGATGGCTTGACATTGCCAGTGACCTTCACACCCCTTTTACTGCTTGAACTAATGCATGTGACACGGGATGATTATGATAACTTCTCATTGTATACAAAATCCAGAGCTTATAGCTTCTTCTGTACCTGTCAATGTCAGTCTGGGGGTACCACCTCCTCAGGTTGCTTCTATACTAATTCAAGCTGATCCCAGTCAGTCTGGTGCTGGAGGTGGTAGTTACCACGCTGTTCCTCCTCCCAATAATTCTAATCAGCCCACCAATTCCTAAACATCAGGAGATGCTAATGAGGCTGTGAAACTCTTACGCACTCAGTTTGAGGCCTTCAAGCAGAAGGATGGCCTACAAAGACTTGGCATAAAGCAACCGTACCCTACAGAATGGAAGGAGGTTCCATTCCCTCCTAAATACAAGCTTCCAACCATTATGCTGTTTGATGGCAGCACCTCTCCAAGTCAGTACATCAATCACTTTGAAGTAATGACTGACCAATTACAGCCAAATGATGCTCTCCTTATCAGAGTATTCGTCGATTGTTTAGCCGGTGTAGCATACGACTGGTATCGTAGTTTGCCAGATGGCTGCATAACTTCTTTTGCTGGTTTCAAACAGATGTTTTTGGAATGGTTCTACGAGGGAGTCAACGATATGACAATGTCTGCCCTCATTAAGATCAAACAAAGACACAATGAATCCACGGAGAGTTTCATTGAAAGATTCTGCCGAGAGGCACTTAAAATACCTTTAGGAACTCCATCTGCTGTAACAATAGACACCTGCAAATCAAACTTGTTGTAAGCCCCTGATTTTCAAATTCATTTTTATTTAGTGTTAATTAAATTTTAATGTCATTTATAGCCTTAATTAATTATTAGGAATTTTTCTAGAATTTTTAAATAAATTTAAATGAGTTTTAAAATACAAAAATATTAATTTGTAATTTATTTTAATGTTTTAATATCAATTTGCAATTATTAGAATTGTTTTAATATTGTTTTGTAATTATTAGAATTGTTAATATATTGGTTTGCAATTTCCCAATTGTTATGTGCAAATTTCTTTTGCACATAAACAGTGCGGGATGGGTTATGCAAATACAATTTTGCACTTAGACACTACTAGGACCTTTATGCAATTTCCTAAACTCTAGGGTTTGTTTTGCAAATCCTAAACCTACCCCCCTGCCCGACGACCGACGGCTGACCGGCGACTGCCCCCGCCATTTCCGGCCAGCGCACAGCTCCCCGACCGCCCTAAACCCCTATAAATAAACCTCTCTCTCTCCCCAGTCAAAACCCTAGACTCCCCGACCATCCACCGCCGACCACAGCCTCGTTCTTCCCCGAAAACCCTAGCCGAAACCCTAACCCCGACGAACTCCTCGTCCAGCCCCTACGCCGAGTGCCACCACCCCTAACCACCGCCGACGAGTTCGCCCCGACGAGACGCGTCGATCGCCACCGGAGCGCCACCGTCCCGACCACTTCTCCGCCGTCCAGACCCTTCGACAGCCCCCCCGATCGACTGGACACGTGAGTAGCAGTGTCCTTACGAGTCGTGCGTGTCTCGTGTTGTGTCCATATTGTTCGCCGTGTCTTGGCGAACGTGAGCGTGGAACTGGACACGTGAGACTCGTGTCGTACGTGTCAAAATCACCCCGGACACGTTGATACCTGTGTCCTTAACTGTCAGGACACAGGACAGATATTTATATTTTTTTTTATTTATTAATCTAACCTAAAACGAAAAATGAACTAAAACCCTATTCCTAAACAAACGGGCCAACTGGCCCACTGGCCAGCGCGCAGAGCCTAACCCCCCCCCCTCCCCCCGCTGGCTCAGGTTCGAGCCCCCCTTTCTGTTTCCTTTCTTTTTCTGTTTCTTTCCTTTTCTTTTTCTTTTTTGTTTTGTATATATATTTATATATATATGTATATATATATATATATTAGTATATATATATATGTATATACTGTATTTGGACAGTATTTTATATATATGTATATATATTTTATAGTTAGTAAATTTTATATATATATGTATACATTTTCATGTGTATATATATATATTATTATATATACACATTATTATTAAATGTTTTCTTAATGTATATATATATATATACATTATAAATTAAGTATTTTTCTTATACATAGATATGTGTACTTTTTACATATGTATGTATATTTTTACTATGCATAATTTTGACTTATTAAAATAATAATATTTATTTTGCACTATTACCAAATTGTATTTTTAGTGTATTTAAATTACTGCAACCATTTGGTGTCCAAGCCTAGCATGGGTATTTGGGCTCAAATGTGTTTTCACACATTCAAGACCTGTTCAAGTCATATTGGACTTGATTCATGGCCTTGGGTCCTGTATTTGAACTTTGGTTCAAATTATATACATGGACAAAATACGCAGATAATTAATTATTGTGTGCATTGCTGTTTTTGATTTTCTAAAAATACTTAAAGTATTGTTAAAATTATGGAAAAATAGTTTTTAGATACTATGTTAAGTTGGCTAATTTAGTATAATTTTTGTAGTATTTAATTTACTGTTTTGCCACTAGTTTGGCATATAAAACCAAAACTCATTTTCTGTATACTTAGGAAAACTGATTTTTATAAAATACTTGTACTGGTTAATAAATTCCAGAAAAATTATAATAAATTTCTATGATTAACAAGGATCACTTTAGTACTTTACTTTAAGAAAAACTAGGCTTTTTGCCTATCTCTAAAATTGTTAGAACACAATGATCTTTTAATTTATTTATTGATTAATTACGACTTGTAGCTTTTTGTGTTATTTGGAGTTCTAGTCGTGTTGAACCCCATCCCTCACTAGTGTAAAGACCCTAGAAAGTTAGGTAACATAGTGTGTCACCCCACATTGGTCTCCTATGCCAAGTCATCATTTTGGCTAGGTGCCCAGTCATAAGTCGTGTTTCACCAATTAGTGTCCTAGTGTTTTAGCTTAGTGTAAAACTAAGTTGTTGTATTTACTTCTACAGCGACGAGTTACTGGACATCCATAGCATTGTTATCGCAGCTTGTTTTGTTTTGCTTTGCTAGAGGCAAGTACTTTCTACGAACTTTACATATTGTCACATAAATGAACTGCAAACCCCACCATGTTGAATGCTGATCCTTGGGGTAGCAAGTTAGAATCTCTACATGATATACTTTCAGTTACTACCATGCTTAGAATAGTCTTGATGTATCTCTCACATGATTAGAATATGGGTTATGGGGAAACTGATAGTTGAGTACGTGATCTTGCCCCCTTCTCCCGTACGTATGTACCGAGCAAGGTTGACATTTTATATGTATACCTTGTCGTATGCTTTATCTCAACGCGGATTTGTACGTATGTACATCTGTCACCGTTTCACTTGTACGGAAGTACATTTCATTATGTGCCCCCAGCACATTGTACATCTATTGACCGATCACGTACCTGCTACAGTTTTAAACATTACATATACAGTTGTTTCTATGACATATGTATCCTTGCCATGATAGACTATGTGATGCCATGCTTTCCAGTTATTCCTCTCATGTTCATTTCTATGTTTCATATGCTAGTTTGCTAGATTTAGTGCTTGCTCCCGTCCTGACAGGATAACGTTGTAGGTGTCCTTACTGAGGAGGAGTTACTCTGCGACTCATACTATGGAGTTACTACCGAGGACCCGGCTCTGCTTTACGAGGATGTTCCTGCAGGGAACCTCGTCTAGTTGTCTTTTGTTTACTTAGACTTTTGAGAGTAGACATGTATTAGACTATATCATTTTGTAACTGGACATGTATCCAGTTTTACATTTCAGTTTACTTGTACTTGGATATTTTACTATATACGACGACTTTTGTGTTTGGAGCATTTATGATTCTTCTTCACTTATAGAACTGTTAGTACATTTAGTCTTATCCTGTTGTCTTTAGAACAGCTTACTACGTTTTATCTCAACGTAGGCTGGACATGACTCGGCATGGCCCAACAATTTGGGTAGCGGGTCGTGACACTTGTTACCTATTATCAGTATGTGGACGGGATCTACACAATTCCAGGATTGGCCTTCTTTCATTGTGAATGCCAAGGCGACAGAGGTTAGTGCTGAAAAGTTTAAACATTTAGGAGTTCAAATGACTCATCCTAACCAAGATGAACATTCTACACCCGGGGGTAATAATCGCCAGAATAACCGCAAGGGTAAAGAAGCGTTGGCCATCAATCTCAAGGACAAGGAGTCATTGGCTGTTAATGTTGCTCAGACAACACCTACTCCATCAGCACCACCACAGAAAATACCTTGTCCAAAAGAAGAATATTCTTTCGATGAAGATGATACTTTGAGCATCTTCGATTGCTTGATCAAAAGCAATAAGCTTCAATTGTCGGAGGCAAAACGGCCAAAAGAAGTGGGTAAAACTGATCACCCTAAATATTGTGTTTATCACATATTTATAGGGCATCCAACTAGAGCATGCTACGTGCTTAAAGGCAAAATTTAGGAGTTGGTCAACTCTGGGGCAATTACTCTGCAGCAGGATGAGAAGACTGTGACAGCTAATGTTGTCTCCGTACAGTTTGGTGACTTTCCACCACAACTTGTACAAGATGGTGTTGTCCCCATTCCAAGGACTACTCTCGAGATCGTGAATCTTCCACCTCCTCAAAATGAGGGTCTTGTTCCACTATCAACCGACAGAGGAGAGATTATGTGGATTCATCCAGAACTGGTAGTAGATTTCGAAACGCCTTCCTCTTCTAAGCAAAAGAAGTACTCCAAAACTAAATCCAAGAACTGCAACATGGTATCTTTTGAACCAGTAGCAGAAGAAGAAATTCTAATTGGCACTAGATCTGGAAAACCCTACCTTCGGGAATACCCCGAAACACAAGAGAATTCTGCCTCATCTCCTGATGTTCCTCCTACATCATCTTCTCCTGCTGAGAATATACCATCTACATCTCTGTCGGTGGTCGAACCAACTTCTCCTAAACCGACATCAGCAGATAAAGGAAAACAACCTGTTCGTTTTGACAAAGCATTGAAGAAGTCCTCATCTTGTGGACTCGAAAAGTCATATAATTTTGATATATTGGCTCAATTAGCCAATACTCCAGCAAGATTGTCAATCTTTGAACTCTTACGTGTCATACTCTTATTATTATTATTATTATTATCATTATTATGATATTTATTATTAATATTTATTCATTATTATTTGCTTCAAAAAAAAAATGAATGAAGAAGGATGGAGAAGGAGAGGTGTCCCCATGTATTTAATGGGGGAGGGACACCTCACCCTCTCTCTCCCCATTTAAAAATTTTCCCCACACCCACACTCAAACGCACCTCACCACACCACATCAGCACAACTCATCCACCCCCCCCTCTATATAAACACACACACACACACTACAAGAGAAAGGAAAAGGAAAAAAAAAACAAAAACAAAAACACTCACACACACACACCCGAGCCCCCCCTCTCTACTGCTGCCGCTGCCGTCGTCCGTCCGCCACCCGCCGCTGCCGCCGTCCGCCTGCCGCCGCCGCCGTCGCCGCCAGCAACCGCCGGCCACCACCACCACTTCATCCATCTCCTCCACTTCATCTCCTTCCTCCTCTACTTCAACTCCCCAAGAAGAAACCTAGGTAATTCTCCTCTTCTTCCCCAATCCTTATTCTTTTTTTTCAATTCCAACTAGGTTAGGTTACTAACAAAGTTGTTATTTTGCTATTGGGTTCTAATTAGGGTTTGTGAAGGAGTCTAGGACATTCCCAACCCAAGGCAAGTCCTCCTCTCCTTCTTCTTCTCAAATTTTCCCATCTAGGTTAATGAAAATCATTTCTTTCTTTCTTTTTTTTTCATATTAAAATTCTAAAATTTTAGTTTCATGAATATTTTGGTAATACCAGAAAGTTGAAGTTGTATTGTTTAATCTTCTAAAAATCTGAAATTTCATATTATAGCTTGGAATAGGAGTTAAGGAAGTATCTCTAAATTTTGTTTAGTTAAATCCTGAATTTTGATAATATTTAAATCAATTCAAGATATATTAAAATGTTGCAAATTCTAATTTCTAGTAAAGGTTTAATTTGATAGACATAGACAAAAGTATTAAATATTTATTGTAATGTATTCCGAACAAGTGGATAATCGATTGGACACAAATAGAGGAATCAATTTTGAACACGGATTTTGGACTTGCGATTATGGACTTGAACTATTGAACTCTTCATGAACAAACAAACACATATGAACATATGGGACTCTCCAATGGTAAGTTGTCATAAACATTTGAAATGAACAACTGGACCGTACGCCGGAAAAGTAAAAGGACCCTGCTTTTCTCTACTCACTACGTAGTTACTCAATTTTGTGTCTATAGTTAGAAATAATTTCCGTTTATATTACATTCTCCTGCTTCATGCAATATGGAAGAGTTTCATTTGGTTTAATTCTCGTTATACTACCTACATATATATATACATACATATATATATGTATATATATTTATATATATATATATATATATATATATATATATATATATATATATCTATATATATATATATATATATATATATATATATATATATATATATATATATCTACCCATACATATATATAAATATACACATATATATATCTACATACATATATATGTACATATCTCTATATATATATCTACATATATATATATACATACATATATATATGTGTACCTGTACATATATGGTTATACATTATAAAGTCTTGCATAGTTAAATAAATATTTGCTCTATTTGACAAACTGCAAAGCCATTAGCAAGCCGCGAATTGATCTATTGCTAAAAGAAAGGTAATCAAATGCTTGCTCAGGTATAAATCTCCAGTTCTTTTCTGTTCTTTTATTCTTTGCATGGTTCCGGTGTTGAGAGTTGCTCCACCGAAGGGGTCGGCGAGCCCAATACTTACTTGCGTGGTTCCGGTGTTGAGAGTTGCTCCACCGAAGGGGTCGGCGAGCCCATATTTTTCTTTCATTATATAATTGTTTCTTGTAAATTTTCGGGGCTCCTAAATACAAAGGAGACTCTGCCGAAATTTTTGAGAAATTTAAGAGAGAGACAAATTTCCGACCTTCGGAAATTGTAAGGAAGCATTTGGGAGGGGAGAACAACTGAATATCCCTAGATATCCCGTAACATAAATAACAAAAAAAAGCTGATCAGTATTCGAAAATCTCGGAAATCAGTGCATCTAGTTTCGACTAGGGTGTACTAGCCCAAGGGAGGCTCTACATCTATCTGACAGTAACATCAATAGATGTCTTTTATTTAGCCCAAGGGAGGCTCGAAATTCACAGCCTGATCCCAGGTCAACGGGATTGTTCACGGGAAATATTTAGAGGATTATTCGGAGTATTGTTCTCAAAACTGCATTTCTTTTTCAAATCTTACTCCAGAAAACTACGCTGCCTATTTTAAGTAGGCAGTGTCCTTAATTGCTCAAGAGAAGCAATTCCTATTAAAAGCTCAAGGGAAGCTCGAAAATCTTAAATATTCATGGAGTAGGACTTTGATCTCCATTTACTAGAGCATGTATATCTATATATAGTAGTGCACTTTAGTATACCATGTCTCTTCTTTTAAAACTACTACATATTCATTTTTTGTTTTACCGTTCTTGGCCGAGGACTTGCTCGTCGTTTTCTAAACGACCTAGTATTTGTTTACTTGGTGAAGAAGAAGAAGACGCCTCCGCCGAAGTATCGCCGCACTACAACGAGGAGTAACTGTCTGGGCTATCCACAATTATGACCAGCAGTATCGTTGTTATTTTGCAATTCTATTTTTGTAATAAATCTGTAACAGTATTGTTGAAAAGGTTCCCTGTAATATTGCCATACTATATTTTAATACCATGTAATTCCTTATATTTTCCATTCTGCTGATGTTTATGGGCGACAATCGCGAATTTCGGCGCGTAGCCTGGGGATGTGTTATGACGTCACCCTTCCATCCGGAAAGCGGGACGTGACATGTCCTTTAAGTGGTGGCCCATGCAGGTCAGCAAGAATGGAAAATATAGATAGGACATAGGTTCGGATAAAACGTAGATTCTAGAATCGTAAGGAGCACTACGAATCCCAATCACACTCTAGGAATCTCTAAGGAGGAAGTATCAATAGTTAGTAGCTGATTTCCTCTTTTCTAGCCAACTATTTAATCCTAGTAAATGGACATTGACTCAAGAAATTCTTAATGTAGATCATGTCCCGCTTCGTGCCCTTTGCAAGATTAGGAAACGATAGTCACAGCCTGGATGAGTATTATGCATTTGTAAGGAAGATGTGGAAAGTAGCTCCAAAGGGGATGATAGAAGCTTATGGAGTACACTACGAGCTGAAGTATCCAGTAGTGACAGATATAGTAGACGAAAGGAAAGTATATTATAATACGGTGCATTATTATGTATTGATCAAGGCAGAACCATCGGAAGGTCCAGAGAATGAACGCAACGGTACACTAGAAGAATGGAAGCAGGCCCACCCAGAAGCAAGGATTCTAAATATAAGACGTATGTGGATTTAGACCCCTTCAGCAAGAAGAAGATGTATAAATATAAATATGTAAATAAGTATTAGATCCTTGACCTTGTATAGGGTGTGTGTGAATATATGTAATGAGATATGTAAAATAAGTATTAGGCATTAATATGTAAGTAACATATGAATGTATGTAGCATATATATAGTAGAAGCATGTTATGTTATCCATAAATAAATATGCTCCTTCCCATATTTTCCTGGTAAATACTTTTACTTAAGGATATTATAAATGTAGGTATGGACCTGTTTATGCCAAGTTTGGAATGGGACGGAAGTGATTACACTATATACTTATACCAGCGCTATGCCAGACTAATGTGGAACGCACCTGACTGGTACGATATCCATGTCTACCAAGTATTCTATGTAGTCATGCGTCCCATTGTCAGGGACATTGAAGACGGAGCCGAAGTATATCAGGAAAATACAACTTACTGCCTGCATGTCCGAGACCCAAACCGTATTTATATCAGACTACATGGATATGAGGGTACCTTAGATGATTTTGAAAGGCTCCATCCAGAAGTTGACATCCTCACTGAGGACAGAATCATCATCGAGGCCATAGAATAAGAAAAACCTAACCAACATATGTACAAGTAAAGCAGGAATCTTTTGTCTGCTGTGTGGTATTTTAAAATCGGCAGATGTGTATACAAAAAAAGGGGGATAGTTAAAGATAGATACTATGTCACATTTTGGGGAGATGGAGTGACACAAGTAGATTAGATGAAAATAATGTAAACAAATGTGAAGTTGAGAGTAGGAACCACATTTTGTAATACTCTCATTTTAATGAAATATATATGGCTCTGCTGTACACCTTGTTATGAATGAATATTGTGAATATTCCCTGAGGAAATTGTGTCATTTATTTCAGGATATGGACAATCATACTCAATCAAACAACCCACCACCGCAAACATCAACGGAGCCAACCGTGGCTGACATGTTCCAATTGTTCCAGCGACTATTGGAATCCAATAATCAACAGGCCAATACTGCCTATGCCACAAATGCTACGATACTAGAACAAATACAGAATTCAAATAATACCAAGGATAAAACCCTAAAAGAGTTCAGGGATCTTAGGCCGCCCAAGTTTAAAGGGACTGAAAATGCGATGAAAGCGAATCAATGGCTGAGGACCATTGAAGGCCTAATGAAAGCTGCCAAAGTTAAACCTGAAGACATGGTACCCGCAATTCGCATCCAGCTGGAAGACATAGCTGGATACTGGTGGAGTGCCGAGTACCCCGAAGATTCTGATGAGATCATATCATGGGCAGAATTCAAGAAGAAATTTGAAGACAGATTCTATCCCAAGTCTGCGCGGATAGAATTAGAACGGCAGTTCAACTACCTGAAACAGGGAAGACGTACAGTTGATGAGTACGTTGCGGAATTTTCCCGGCTTAGTCGATTTGCCCCCAACATGATAGCAGATGAAGACACAAAGATATCCAGGTTCGTAGAAGGACTCGGGACCTAACTGAAAAGTAGGGTCGCCTCTTATAGGTGCCGAACATTTTCGGAGGCAACAGAAGCAGCTCGAGACCAAGAAAGGATACTAAAAGAAGAACAACCTTTCCGGTCTCCACAACCTAAGAGGAGTTTTGAGGAGGGGGCATCCTCCAAGAATCATTGGCAGGAACCGCCTAAGCGTCCTCAGAATGGCAATCAAGACAGATCCGTTGTCTGTAATTACTGCCATAAACCAGGCCATAAGATAAATGTATGTAGAAGGAGATTAGGGCTCTGTTTGAAATGCGGGGCGGGTAATCATCCAACCCATCAATGCCCTCAAATGCCTGCAACTGGAGCAATCACACAAAACTTCAATCAGGGATACCGACCTCCAGTTCAAGGAACCCAACCTCGACCTATGATGCAGGCACCAACGTCACAAGCAGCCATGGCTTATGGAAATCAGTACAGGCCGCCCTATGCACCTCAGGCATATCAATTTCAGCAAGCACAACGGGCGACTCAAGCCCAAAATAATAACAAAAAAAGGAATAAGCAAGGGCAAGCATTTGTGATGGGAGCCGAAGACGCTAATATTCCTGGAGAAGTAATTTCAGGTACTATTTTAATTTCTGCATATCCAGCATCAGTATTATTTGATTCCGGGGCTACCCATTCATTTATATCATCTTCTTTTATATCACAACGTGAAATAGAGACACAACCCCTGCCTAAATCACTGAAGGTCCTCACCGGTAATGGAGTAGTAGAAGTCAGTCGGGTATGCAGTAGATGTCCCATAAAATTGGGTGGAGGAGCTTTTCGTATCCGGTTGCTCGTTTTCCCAACAAGCAACTATGATATAATATTGGGTATGGATTGGCTAACTGCAACATTAGCCAACATAGATTGCGGTCAGGGAAAAGTTTCCTTTCAACTCCCTGACGGAGAATCTTGTGAAGTTGTAAGGGACCAGAATGAATTCAATGCAGAAGAATTAGAGAAATTTGAATTACCAGTACTGTTGCAAGGAGTGGCAGAACAACCATTTCCAAGAATAGTAGAAGAATTTAAGGACGTATTCCCAGAAAAATTGCCAGGGCTACCCCCAGATAGAGCGGTAGAATTCTCTATAGATTTAATACCTGAAGCTGCACCCATAGCCAAAAAGATATACCCAATGAACAAGGAGGAGCTGGCTGAGTTAAACAAACAAATAAAAGAATTATTATCCAAAGGATTTATTCAGCCTAGCGCTTCGCCATGGGGTGCACCGGTATTATTTGTGAAAAAGAAGGATGGTACCCTACGCCTAGTAATTGATTATAGGGCTTTGAATGAGGTTACTATCAAGAATAAATATTCCTTACCTAGGATCGATCAATTGTTTGATCAGTTGGGAGAAGCAAGGGTATTTTCAAAAATTGATTTAAGATCCGGATATTATCAAGTAAAGGTAAAGAAAGAAGATATTCCAAAGACTGCATTTAGGACTCGGTATGGGCATTACGAATTCTTAGTTATGCCATTCGGGTTGACAAATGCACCAGCTATATTTATGGACCTAATGAATCGAATATTTTACCAATATCTGGATAAATTTGTGATTGTGTTCATTGATGACATTCTTATATACTCCAAAAGTGAAGAAGAGCATAAAAAGCACTTGAGGATAGTATTGCAAACTCTGCGGGAGGAAAAATTATATGCCAAGCTTAGTAAATGTGAATTTTGGCTGGATCAAATACCATTTCTAGGGCATATTGTCAGCGGAGAAGGCATCTCAGTAGACCCGAAGAAAGTAGAAGCAGTTAAATCTTGGCCGACACCAAAGTCCGTAGCAGAAATCAGAAGTTTCTTGGGGTTGGCCGGTTATTACCGAAGATTCGTAGAGAATTTTTCAAGGATTGCAGAACCTTTAACCCGTCTTACCCGGAAGGAAGAAAAGTTCAACTGGACAGAGAAATGTCAGGCAGCATTTGACGAATTAAAGAAAAGATTAATTTCAGCCCCAATACTGGCATTACCATCTGGTTCGGGTGGATATGAGATATATAGTGATGCATCAGGAAAGGGTCTAGGATGTGTACTGATGCAGCACGGAAGAGTCATAGCATATGCATCCCGACAATTAAAGACACATGAAAGAAATTATCCAACTCATGATCTCGAACTTGCAGCAGTGGTGTTTGCACTCAAGTTATGGAGACACTATTTATACGGAGAAAGAATCAAAATCTACACCGATCACAAAAGCTTAAAGTATGTCTTCACATAAAAGGAGATCAATATGAGGCAAAGAAGATGGTTGGAGTTACTGAAAGACTTTGATATGGAATTAACATATCACCCAGGCAAGGCTAATAAGGTGGCCGATGCCTTAAGTAGAAGACCTGAAGCCTTCTTTCTAAATACACCCAAGGAAATCCTTGAGGATTTGAGAAAAATGAGAATTGAAGTAATATGCCCAATAACCGAAGGGATATGGCAAAACTTACAAGTGCAATCCTCCTTAATAGATAGAATTAAGGAAGCCCAACAAAGTGATTCAAAACTTCAGAAAATCTGGAAACAAACGGAAGCAGGGCTCCAGACCGGGATAAGGAAGCACCCGGACGGATCGCTAAGATTCGGAGATCGGTTATGTGTGCCCAGTGGAGATTTGAGAACGGAAGTCATGACAGAAGCCCATAACTCACAATATTCTATTCATCCGGGAAGCACTAAGATGTATAAAGATTTGAGACAGACGTTTTGGTGGCACGGGATGAAGAGAGAAGTCGCCAGATTCGTGTCCAGATGTCTCGTCTGTCAACAAGTAAAAGCAGAGCATCAAAGGACAGCCGGACTTCTTCAGCCATTGCCCATACCAGAATGAAAGTGGGAGCATCTCACAATAGATTTTGTGACAGGACTGTCTAGGACCCAAAGGGATAATAATGCTATTTGGGTCATTGTAGGTAGACTTACGAAGTCTGCTCGTTTTCTTCCTTTTCGAGTTGGACAGTCAACAGAGATACTGGCAGAAATGTACATGAAACAGATTGTCAGTCAGCATGGGGTACCCGTGAGTATAGTATCTGATAGAGATACCCGGTTTACTTCACACTTCTGGAAAAGCCTGCAAGAAAACCTTGGCACTCAATTGAAATTTAGCTCCGCCTACCACCCCCAAACAGACGGCCAGTCTGAAAGAACTATTCAGACACTAGAAGATATGCTGAGAGCTTGTACTTTAGATTTTGGAGGAGCATGGGATGATCATTTACATCTGGTAGAATTTTCATATAACAACAGTTATCATGATAGTATCAAAATGGCTCCTTTTGAAGCACTGTATGGTAGGAAATGCAGATCGCCGGTATGCTGGACCGACGTAGGAGAAAGTCAGTTGTTAGGACCAGAACAGGTGACACAAACTGTGGATATGGTCAAGATAATAAGAAGTCACTTGCAAGCAGCCCAGGATAGACAGAAGATGTGGGCTGATAAGCATCGAAGAATGCTGGAATTTCAACCTGGAGATCATGTTTTTCTGAAGATTTCACCAACCAAGGGAACCATCAGATTCGGGACCAGAGGAAAACTGAGTCCGAGATACATTGGGCCCTTCGACATATTGGAGAAAGTAGGGAATATATCATATCTGCTTGCTTTACCCCCAACACAAGAGGGAGTCCACAATGTATTCCATGTTTCCCAATTACGAAGATATGTGTCTGATCCGAGCCATATACTCGACCATTCAGAAATCACCGTTGGACCTACACTACGGATCGAACAGAAACCTGTTGGGATCTTGGATCGAAGAGAGAAGGTACTCCGCAATCGGATCATTCCATTAGTACGAGTCGCATGGAGCAAGGATTCGCCTGGAGATTCAACTTGGGAGAAGGAAGAAGACATGCGGAAACAATATCCGTATCTATTCCCTAATCCAGGTTAGCAATCAATTATTGTACTAGTTATTTCAAATTCCGAGGACGGAATTTTTCTAAGGGGAGTAGACTTGTCATACTCTTATTATTATTATTATTATCATCATTATTATGATATTTATTATTAATATTTATTCATTATTATTTGCTTCAAAAAAAAAATGAATGAAGAAGGATGGAGAAGGAGAGGTGTCCCCATGTATTTAATGGGGGAGGGACACCTCACCCTCTCTCTCTCCCCATTTAAAAATTTTCCCCACACCCACACTCAAACACACCTCACCACACCACATCAGCACAACTCATCCACCCCCCCTCTATATAAACACACACACACACACTACAAGAGAAAGGAAAAGGAAAAAAAAAACAAAAACAAAAACACTCACACACACACACCCGAGCCCCCCCCCCCTCTCTACTGCTGCCGCTGCCGCCGTCCGCCCGCCACCCGCCGCTGCCGCCGTCCGCCTGCCGCCGCCAGCAACCGCCGGCCACCACCACCACTTCATCCATCTCCTCCACTTCATCTCCTTCCTCCTCTACTTCAACTCCCCAAGAAGAAACCTAGGTAATTCTCCTCTTCTTCCCCAATCCTTATTCTTTTTTTTCAATTCCAACTAGGTTAGGTTACTAACAAAGTTGTTATTTTGCTATTGGGTTCTAATTAGGGTTTGTGAAGGAGTCTAGGACATTCCCAACCCAAGGTAAGTCCTCCTCTCCTTCTTCTTCTCAAATTTTCCCATCTAGGTTAATGAAAATCATTTCTTTTTTTTTTCATATTAAAATTCTGAAATTTTAGTTTCATGAATATTTTGGTAATACCAGAAAGTTGAAGTTGTATTGTTTAATCTTCTAAAAATCTGAAATTTCATATTATAGCTTGGAATAGGAGTTAAGGAAGTATCTCTAAATTTTGTTTAGTTAAATCCTGAATTTTGATAATATTTAAATCAATTCAAGATATATTAAAATGTTGCAAATTCTAATTTCTAGTAAAGGTTTAATTTGATAGACATAGACAAAAGTATTAAATATTTATTGTAATGTATTCCGAACAAGTGGATAATCGATTGGACACAAATAGAGGAATCAATTTTGAACACGGATTTTGGACTTGCGATTATGGACTTGAACTATTGAACTCTTCATGAACAAACAAACACATATGAACATATGGGACTCTCCAATGGTAAGTTGTCATAAACATTGGAACTGAACAACTGGACCGTACGCCGGAAAGGTAAAAGGACCCTGCTTTTCTCTACTCACTACGTAGTTACTCAATTTTGTGTCTATAGTTAGAAATAATTTCCGTTTATATTACATTCTCCTGCTTCATGCAATATGGAAGAGTTTCATTTGGTTTAATTCTCGTTATACTACCTACATATATATATACATACATATATATATATGTATATATATATATCTATATATATATATATATATATATATATATATATATATATATATATATATATACATATATATAAATATACACATATATATATATCTACATACATATATATGTACATATCTCTATATATATATCTACATATATATACATACATATATATATGTGTACCTGTACATATATGGTTATACATTATAAAGTCTTGCATAGTTAAATAAATATTTGCTCTATTTGACAAACTGCAAAGCCATTAGCAAGCCGCGAATTGATCTATTGCTAAAAGAAAGGTAATCAAATGCTTGCTCAGGTATAAATCTCCAGTTCTTTTCTGTTCTTTTATTCTTTGCATGGTTCCGGTGTTGAGAGTTGCTCCACCGAAGGGGTCGGCGAGCCCAATACTTACTTGCGTGGTTCCGGTGTTGAGAGTTGCTCCACCGAAGGGGTCGGCGAGCCCATATTTTTCTTCCATTATATAATTATTTCTTGTAAATTTTCGGGGCTCCTAAATACAAAGGAGACTCTGCCGAAATTTTGAGAAATTTAAGAGATAGACAAATTTCCGACCTTCGGAAATTTTAAGGAAGCATTTGGGAGGGGAGAACAACTGAATATCCCTAGATATCCCGTAACATAAATAACAAAAAAAAGCTGATCAGTATTCGGAAATCTCGGAAATCAGTGCATCTAGTTTCGACTAGGGTGTACTAGCCCAAGGGAGGCTCTACATCTATCTGACAGTAACATCAATAGATGTCTTTTATTTAGCCCAAGGGAGGCTCGGAATTCACAGCCTGATCCCAGGTCAACGGGATTGTTCACGGGAAATATTAGAGGATTATTCGGAGTATTGTTCTCAAAACTGCATTTCTTTTTCAAATCTTACTCCAGAAAAACTACGCTGCCTATTTTAAGTAGGCAGTGTCCAATTGCTCAAGAGAAGCAATTCCTATTAAAAGCTCAAGGGAAGCTCGAAATCTTAAATATTCATGGAGTAGGACTTTGATCTCCATTTACTAGATGTATATCTATAATAGTAGTGCACTTTAGTATACCATGTCTCTTCTTTTAAAAACTACTACATATTCATTTTTGTTTTACGTTCTTGGCCGAGGACTGCTCGTCGTTTTCTAAAGACCTAGTATTTGTCACTAGGTGAAGAGAAGAAGACGCCCCGCCGAAGTATCGCCGCACTACAACGAGAGTAACTGTCTGGCTATCCACAATTATGACCAGCAGTATCGTTGTCATTTTGCAATTC
>JANAVB010021796.1:18974566-19022793 GCA_029216955.1 Iris pallida | reverse complement strand
CGCTAATGGTATCCCAATACCAATACCTTAAGTTGGTACCCTTTACCTTATCGCTATTGGTATCCTTTACCTTATCGCTATTGGTATCCAAATACCAATACCGCGGTAACATGGTTGGTACATTAAGAGTCTTTGACAAGATGACATGTTGTGAAAAGATATATCCTTATATATAGTTCTTCTACGGATTTTCTTTAACATTACGTAGGAGAACTATAAGGATATATCTTTTCACAACATGTCACCTCCTCAAAGACCCTTAATGTGACAACCATGGTTTAAAGTATCGGCCGATACCGATCCGATACGGCCGATACCGATACGGTTTGGCATGTTCCGATCCGATACCGACCGATACCAAATACCGACCGATACCAAATATCGAAAGAATAGATTTTAATAAAATTTTATCTAATATTAAACTATATTTAAACTAATATCCAGTAATGTCAATCCGTGTTTGTAACAGAGAATCAAATAGAACTAACTAGAACTGACATACAGTAATCGACAAGTAAATGAAAGAACTATCAGAGAATGTACTCGCATGATACCCTGAAAGACTGATGAATATCAGATGTCTGAACCGGAGTCACAATGTCCTCTTTAGAGAAATATAGGTTAAGATGTGTTCAAAAGGTAATAATGAAGTTTACAATGCAATCTACATGATTCTAGGTCAATATAGGTCAAAGTCAACTTTGGGTCAAACTCTATAGGCTATCTCATAACTAACCATAGACTAGGTTATCCTATGGTTACCATATAGTCTATACCATATCACATATATATCACCTATATCATATATACATAGATATATATAACAGTCAAACTCACCATCTGTACACACTCTAATTCACTATCAACTACCATTTACAAGCCCTCATCTATCAAACCAAAACAATGCACAAGCCTGACATCAAGCCTAACTTAGGACACACACTCACACACTATTTCTTACCTATCCACAAACATTCCCAAGCTAACTCTTACCTTCACTATACTTTCATACATGTATCTCCTAACCATAGGCAACTTACCCCTGCACTAGCTATGTATTAGAGAGAGAGAGAGAGAGCCCCCTTCTCAAATTATTGACACAAAGATGTAACCTATAGTTGAACATTACCAAAAGACTAAACTAGGAGTACCAAGGCTGAACATGTGACTAATCCCCCATCCTTAACGAGACTGAACCATGAACTAAAATATGGCACGAGTTCTAAGTAAGATACTGAGCAACTAATAGGCAGGGACTTGTCATATAGGGGATGGACAAAATGAAATAGGACTGAGCCATGTCTCATTAACTTCCACTGCAATGGCTGATACATTTCTCATTTAACATACTCAATAACCCATTCTCAGAAAACTGAGATATCACCATGTGTTCTCAGGATCTAGGTTAACCCCAACTAACAGATACTATATCTATAACCCAAACCCCCAACTAACACTCTGAAATCTGAACAAAGCAAATCCATGCATCACTATATATATATATATATATATATATATATATATATCAACATCAATACTCCCCAATATCCTTTACATCTACAAAACTAAACTCATACAGAGCTAAAACCCAAACCATATATCCAATTACAAAATAACAATCTGACATGAAAGGGGGTTCGGTGAGCTACAGGTAAGGAGTGAGCGAAAGAGTGCATGAGGGTCTGTGAACATGTGTCACAGTGTCAAGTGTGTCCGTGTGTCCAAATACTCGACACAATGTGTCCAAAAACAACCCAAACTCTTTGGGACACGATGTGTGTCCGTGTGTCCGTGTGTCCGTGTGGCCGTGTGTGTGTGTGTCCGTGGGAGAGGAGGAGGAAGGAGAGGAGTTAGGTTAGGGTTTACCTGAGGAAGAGGACTCGGATTGGAGAAGGAGGAGCTGGAGGAGGAGGATCTCGAGGAGGAGGAGCTCGCCGGAGGGGGAGGGGGTCGTCGGGGGGGAGGGGGTCGCCGGGGGGGAGGGCACTGACAGAGGGGGAGGGGGTCGCCGGGGGGTGGGTGGGGGGAATTAAAAGTTTTCGAGTGAGAGTGAGGGGGAAAGAAGGCAACGGCGTGCCCTAAGTAAAATAATTTAGCGACGTCACATGTAGACGTCGCTAAACGTCGCCAAAATGGCGACATATACTTATAATTAGTCGCGGAACGTCGCTAGTCAGCGACGAAGGAAACTCCTGTCGCAGAACGTCGCTAGGCAGCGACGTTTTGCGACGTGTTCATAAAACTGTCGCTAATAGCGACGTAATTTCCTGCCGTCGCTAAATTACGTCGCTATTAGATGACATTTTAGTAGTGTTAGTGTTGGCTCGAGAGAAAGCCTTCACGAAGACGATTGATCTGGGTGAGTGGACAAGGACTTCACTTTCTGACTCTTTCATGCCTAATAAAGAATCCATAAATTTTGAATGAATGCTTATTGCTAAGAACAAGTTCGTAATTATTGAGGATGTTATTACTAAGACCCCCATATACTTTAATAAGAGAACTTGTGTATTGTTTAATGAATGAACCATTGCTATGCTAATTCAAGATAAGATTATTGCACGCTAAAGTTAGAATGTCGTTTCAATTGAAAGACCTTTGATGCTTAATAAGAAAAGAAAAGATAATATTTACATGTCCCTAATAATATGTTATCAAGAGTAGAGTTCCTGCTTAATATTTTAAGAATTGTTGCCATGCTTGCATAAGTAAAGATTGTTTACATGATCCTTTATTAAATGTTGAAATGATAGAACTGTATGGAAGACACTTGTGTTGTTAAAAGAGATGATATGACTTATTTGTATAGAGAATAGAGATAATACGGCTTGTCCATATAGAGAATATAGATATAAATATATGGAAATGTTTGCTTATCGATAAACTGTTATATCATAGAAATTTATCTGATAGAGATGCATTCATACATTGGTCTCGGATAACTTGTGCACAAAAAAAATCCCATGACCGATTCTGGGGCACCGAGATCGCTCGGCCTAGGGAGGATTAGAAGAACACCCTGAAGTAATGAGACCTAGTGATCAGGATGTTCATTGTCTATAGTGAGATACGCTTTTACATCCCAACCTCTAATCATGAGAAGTGACCTATGGACCGTCATGTAGATAGATGTCGATTGGTGAAGAGTTGAACCATGAGCCACAGCTGCTAGTATGTGTGTGTACCAGTGAAAAGCTGAACAGTGAGTCACAACTGCTAATATGAGTGAATACTTACGAAGAGATGAACCGTGAGTCGTAGTTGCTAGTATATCCATGTATTACTGCAGAACTTAGCCTTGACTCATAGCTGTTAATCGAGTTGCATGCATCAATAGAGTTTATTACAAGTCTAGCAATGCAGAGGCAGACATGGACCTTATTGTTCATATTCAGTTTATTATAATCCTTGTTTTGTGTAGGGATGGATCGTCGGCCATGGGTAATGTAAACCCCCAAATTATTTTTAGTATTTTATTTTATAGTTATTAATTTTAATTTTTTTAGAATATTAATTTGCATATAATATTGACCCCTAGATTGTACACTATAATTTTTTTATTAAAATAGTAGTTTATTGTTTTGTGTGTGTGTGTGTGTGTGTGTGTGTGTGTGTATACATATATATATATATATATATATATATATATATATATATATATATATATATATATATATATATATATATATATGGGATCAGATTCGCCCCCTATTCTATCCACCCTAGCTATATCATTCCTATATAATCCGTAGGATTAGATTTAACTAAACGGCCCAGATTCATCCACTACAAAATTAGAAAGGTGCTAACCAAAAATAGAAAAACAAAATCTTTCGTACAAAATATAAAGAAGAGAATCAATAGAAACAAAAAATCCTCCAAGCATCTAAAAAAAGAAACAAAAAATTCCCCGCCACCTATCCGTTTTCGTACTCCTTCTCCACTCCTCCGCCCTCTCGCTTCACCTCCGCCAGCTTTGCCTCTCTCTCACGCGGCCTCGGCGAATCGAAAAAAAGCCGTAGGAAGCAGATCCTCTCCCAGTACCCGCAGACCAGGGAGCTCTTCGGACCATATCCATTGGCTGTATTGGTTCTTATCATCTACACATTACTTTGGTTCTTGTCATCTACACATTACTTTTTTCATGTGGGCATTGATAAATATCTCAAATTTATGTTCCAACTTGTTTCTTATTATTTATGGCTATATGTAGTGGATGAATCTGGGCTGTTTGTTAAATCTAATCCTACGGATTATATATGGATGATAATGGGGTAGACAAAATAGGAGGTGAATCTGATCCCACCCTCTCCCACTCTCTCTCTCTCTCTCTCTCTCTCTCTATATATATATATATATATATATATATATATATATATATATATATATATATATATATATATATATATAATATATATATATATATATATATAGATATATATATATATATATATATATATATATATATATATATATATATATATATATATATTATATATAATATATATATATAGGAGGTGAATCTGATCCCACCTCTCCCACTCTCTCTCTCTCTCTCTCTCTCTATATATATATATATAATATATATATATATATATAATATATATATATATATATATATATAATATATATATATATATATATATATATATATATATATATATATATATATATATATATATATATATATATATATATATATATAATATATATATATATAATATATATATATATATATATATATATATATATATATATATATATATATATATATATATATATATATATATATATATATATATATATATATGTTAATATATGTGATATATTTTTCATAAATATAAAGAGGTGATATGTTGTTAATAATATTTAGAAGAGAAAAAAAAGTGTTTACAATTGTTTGTGTATATATATACACACTTCATTTTTATACAAATAAATGTTAATATATGTGATATATTTTTCATAAATATAAAGAGGAGATATGTTTTTAATAATATTTAGAAGAGAAAAAAAAAGTGTTTACAATTGTGTTATATATATATAAATATATATATATATATATATATATATATATATATATATATATATATATATATATATATATATATATATATATATATATATATATATAGACATTACACCAAACTTATTGCATCAATTGTTGCATCAAACAATCTCAACCACACATTTATTTCTATCATGTGGTTATAAAGCATTGATCAGCAGCTTCCAGTGAAGACAAAATGGGTCGGGCAGGAAGAGGAGGATCGGACGGGGAAAACAGGGTTCGAACCCGCGACTTCTGGCGTGACAGACCAGCACTCTAACCAACTGAGCTATTTCCCCCTTTCGTCACTACTGTCGATTCCAAAGTCACCTACCGGTTACCTTTGTAACTATACAAAAGTCGCTGTACAACAGAATGCCGTTCGCCTTTGGTACTCTTTTTCTTTTAGTAGTACGAATATATATATATATATATATATATATATATATATATATATATATATATATATATATATTATATTATATTTTCCAGTGGCCGTAGCCTGTTGGAAATGGTGGAGCACCCCGGCGCAGTGGCGCGGGTTTGAGCCCCCTTGGAGGCATGCCTCCAAGCACCATTAAGAAGTGGATATATATATATATATATATATATATATATATATATATATATATATATATATATAAAGGGTACAAAGAGATTTTACGAAATATATATATATAAAAAAAAAATATATATATATATATATAAAGGGTACAAAGAGATTTTACGAAAATATATTTTTAACATTATTTTTAAAATATTCTTGGATTTTAGTATATATTGAAAATAAGAAAAAAAAAACAAAGGGAAAAAGAAGAGAGAAAATAAAAAAATATTTTTTTTGCATTGTTCCCCTCGAAATAGTAACACCCTCAACCGCTCGGATAGGAGACCCCCTCTGACCCGTTCGTCGGACCCCTGATACCGTCGCAAGCCAATCCGCGGTGCACCGGAGCATCGTTGACCGGCTGCCACAGCCGCGACAGCGTGCTGCAACAGCAACAATCGTACACAGCAATCGCACAGGCAAGTTCTGTCCCTACTTTGAGGTTCAATTTCTCTTTCCTTAAGCGATTGTTTTTCGATTCGATTTCATGGTTTTGATTACAACCTAACTAGCTTCAAACCGCCTAAAGTAGGTTTGATTATAATCGAATACATCACCAGAAAATCGACTCAAAAGTCGATAAAAAAATTGTTTTAAATAGCAAAGAAAACAGTTCAAACCCTGATTTGGAAGACAATTTTATTGTCATCCATAGATAATCTTGGAAAACTATTTGAATAGTTTGTAGACAACCTATACATCATCAAAACCCAGTTTTCAGTTTAAATTTTTAATTTATTAAATAGGAAGGAAAAACCAGTTCCAAAGTGACAAAAAATTTGTTTTTAAAAGCTATAAAAAATTCGATATGGAGCTCGTCCCGACAAACTGAGTGACTTGGTCGCGAGCCAAATGTATTAGAAGTTGCGTATAGACTTCGCGGACGTGTGAAATTTGACAGAAGTCGAATTGGTTGCGTGTGTGCGATAAATTTGATGCGTATCCATAAAAAACTACCCTATCAGTAATTTTGCAAATTAGGATATTATTTCATGCATGCTCGTTACATCGCGAAAAAACTTATTTCATTGGACTCGTATCATTTTTTGGGTCTTGTGAGCCAAGTTTGTCCGATTCTGAGACAGTTGACCGAATTGTCGTTTTGCGGGCCACGATCTAATTCTATGGACGATTTTTTGCACGACTCATCGAAATTTAAATCTGGACATACCTTGAGTTTTTTTGTCAAACTGGACTTGTAGGCATATACTTTGATGATTTAGAGACCATAGATTTTAGCACGCTTTTCGGTGCAAAGCGGGTTCCAACGACAGAATTGTTTTGACCCAAATTTACTGTTTTGCCCTTGTGTCCAAAATTGGACTTATGGGTTGGCTATCCTAGTTGATTTGACTATTTTGAAAATGTTGATGATGTATGTTTCGTCATCTGACGATGTCTGTTAGATTCCATTTTCTGTATTATCATTAATTGTAACTAATTTATATTATGTTTGTATTTTGGAATTCGTGCGTCGAAACTGAGATCAATCGATTCCAATGATCTTGCATCATTGAAAGTGACAAGGTGACACTATGGATCTCCAGGATAAGATTGTTAAACTTGCGGTTGATCATCTTGTCTCGATTTGCATGTCGTAGGTTTCGTAGTACAAATTACGAGATATAAACTTGATATATAAACCTAAACTTGTAATTCATGTTATTAGCAAATAAATAATGATCATAGAGACTAGTGTGATCTAGTACTAAATGGTATGATTAATAAGTGGCATAGATAACATTGGTAATACGCAACTTAGAAAGATCCAAGTCTCTAGGTAGGAATTGTTAAGTCATATTTGTATTTTAGTATATAAAATATTTGTTTGTGATTTGGGTTGATAGATGTTTGCATGGAGTATGATTCATTGGTTCATGGACAGTTTGGTTAGACTTTGGTACCGCAGTCTCAACACAGACTGGACAAATTTCCAAGCAAGTATACCTTACCAATTTGATTTATACTATTTACATGATTTCTTTATTTCAGTCATTTACCTGTTATACTATTGCATATTCTTTATATTCATTGCCTGCATGTTGTCCTGATTATGAATGTCCTGAGTATAAATGTTCCTTATTAGTCATGTTGACACGTGAGATGAGATACGTGGAGTGTTGCATTGCATGCTAGGTGACATTATATGTTCTTGTTTAGACATGTTCCTTGTTAGAAGACTGACTGGATGTGTCGTAGATGTGAGACGGACAATAACATTTGGGAAGGGATGATGACTACTACTTGCACGGGCCATGTTGTGCACTTACACTCTATATTATGTATATATATATATATATATATATATATATATATATATATATATATATATATATATATATTTATTCGGATAGGATTCATGTTCTGAATGTTATAGCCTCTCTTAGTTACCGTTGAGAATCCAGTACTAGAGCTACGGCTATATATATATCAGATATGGATGTCTCCTCTGCTTGCGAACGCCATCCTCAATTTATATTGCATATAGGTGGCTAGACATGATTAGTGTTAGTTGTCTCTGTATTCCTGTTCAGTTCATGTTATTTAATGTACTTCATTTTGTCATGTATATTATGTATCTTACTACATCTCTCTGAAGACCTGGTGATCTCTCTAGATTATTGCTGGTTTCCTTCCAGGTTATTGTTGAGATCTAACATAGGCATATTGGGAGCTACATCTTCGAAATCTTCAGGTATCATTAGTGTGCCTTCTTATCTGTTCTTCTTTAGTTATTTTCTTTCATAGTTTATAGTATAGTTAGTGTTGTGGATGATATTGTGATTACATGGACACATTTTCTAGTTGATACAGTTTATACGCATTCTGAGCCGGGCTAAAGTCTGGTTAAATATGTACCTGGCATGCTTACGTATCATAGTCCTACATATTTTGGGACTGGGCGTGACATGTAAGAATCAATGAATAAGTGATATCATCTAATGCTTTGTATTTTCTATAATGAATTGCTTCTATGGATAACATTTTTCACATGAAATGTAGATGCCCCGATTATATATATAGAACTATGTTACTTAATTGATGCTAATTGTTTTATATGAAGAAAGAGTATTAAATGATATGATGATGCTAATGTCCCTAATAGAAATGATTATGGCTCATGGAATATGTTGCGCATGTCTTAATAGAATTGAATTGATATCGTGCATGAGAAATTGTCCCTATAGTTCGCATGAATGAAAGATCTGAAACTGGTTTTTGAAAATATTTTAAAAAATAAGTAATCTGACTCTTATTTAGTACAACATAAAATGAACGTATGTAAAATATAGCAAGATCACTAATAATGTAACATTTTCTCTCATGACTACTTAGTGATCGTTTCAGATGGTGAAGCTGTCACGATCTGCACCCTATTTAGGGGCACGAGAACGTAGGTACGTCCAGCCTACGCCGCAGAGTCGGCGGTAGAATACTGTATAGGTCATCTACAATATCTACCAATTAACAATATGAACCATAAAACCTGTCTTCTCCGCACGGAGGAATAATATGACATATCATCTATATAATCTCAATCACAAATCTAAAGAAAGATAGAGCATGATACGAAAATAGATAATAAGGAAGATAACTGAATAAAGAGTAAAGTTATCACAACACATAAGTTTAGAGGTCCAACACAATAAATACATATCCTGAATATAAAATAAGTCTCAACTCATAATCAGAACAATCCGATACAATATGAAAACTAAATACTCTAAACTATATCTAGAGCACTCTCTACAAAGCAGGATCCTCCTCAGACACCTGTGTGCCACCCTCGTATACCCCTGCTCATAGTAGGTCGGACAGTCATCTAAATCATCTGAAAAATATTGGTTATCCAGTCAGGATTGGAGCGAAGTATATAAACTAACAGTAGTTCTAATAATTGACAAGCACTATAAAAATGTAATAATAATGAAATACTTGAAGAGCTATTTATAAAGACAATGTACAAAGAAGAGGCAAGTGAATATCGAGTGATAGATGTATATAGAGAACATGTGGAATATGAAAGCAGATAGATATGTAATAAAGGATGAAACCTGTCATGCAAGGTATACAATAAACAATCCAGAAAATCAATGTTTAAGACCAATATTTTGAAATACCAAGCTGACATGTGAACGGCTAGAGTGTGATATCCGGCAAACCATACACGTCCGTGTGTGGCCGCTATTATTCCAGTAAGACCATGGGATAGAAAGGGTGTGTTCACATGTCTCCTAGGCATTTCCCTGCCTGACTAGTACACATGGATCTAGGTTTTGACACGTATTTCATTAGTCAAGAGTAGATTCATTAGTCCAGTAATTCATTAGTCCATTTAAGTCAATAGGCATGAAACTACGTATCTCAAGTCAAGGAATCCATACAATACTAATTCGTAAGTCTATCGTGTCAGAATCAAGATAGAACACTAGTATAACATGCATCATAGGAAATATCAAATAATAAAAACTATCAGAGAATATACTCGTCAGTTGTCCTGAGCAATAAATGTGATTTGAGTCCCAAAGTACTGTCACGAGACCTATTGATGAGATATACATGTTATATGGTGTTTAAATTAGAGTTCAACATGACCATCTAGTGTATGATATGCAATCTAGGTCAATTTTAGGTCAAGTTTGACTCACAGTTGACTTTTGGTCAACTGGTCAACCCTAGTCCAACCCAGTCCTCCTTTAGGTTAGGTTATCATATTTCAAGCCAATACCTATCTCACCATCTCCTATATTACCTATATATATATATAATACATACTTTATACTCTATTCATGGATTTATCTATCACATACATATATAAACCTATATTACATGTGTTACTTTACTCTAGTTTCAAGGTAACTATCATATAGTAGCTAATTACCTATGCCTTATCATTCCCTTGCCATACCCTACTTAGTGGATAGGTAACCCATTACTTTATCCTAAATGGGAAATCTACTTACCTAGAGTAGTTAAGTCATCACCTTAGGCTTTACACTACTACCAACACCCATGACACTCACACATAGGCCAAGTGACCAAATACTAGCCTAATGGCCACTGACACTAAGGCCCAATAACTGATACTCTTAATACATCCCAAGATACTAACTAACTCTCTAACACTTGCCACCTATTCTTAGATAACTAATCTATACTAATATTATAAACCTCTTCTTAAAAACTCACAATGGAATGGCCAGGCAAGGCAAGACCTATGCCACCTCTGCCAAAGCCAACCCATCCTAATGTACAGCAGTGTATGCTGTTAGGCCAGGCCTTGTCAAGCCTCTGCAGGACCAAGGCAGGACAGCCAAGGGCAAGCTAAGGCCTACCTTCCCTTGCCCCTAGCCTGTGCAGGTCCTGCACTCCAAACACTACTCTTCTCACACAAACTCTGACACATTCTCCCTCTTTTCCTCATGTGACACTACATGAACAACCCCCAAGCCTCTGTCATGGCTACAAATGCCTACCTATAACACTGTCCATCTATTCATGCCCTTAAATTTGGAACACAGACCCCTAAATCCATCTATCTACTGACACAAGCTAATATACTACTGATACTCACATATTTCCTATCATCTTCATTCTCGAGCAGTGGCCAATGTGCCCTGCTGCCCAAGTAAGAGTCCTCCAATTTCCTACTGCCCACCACTCTTGCCTTCTGCCAAGTTCCTGGCCCCCTACTCCTACCTGCCTATCCTCTTTCATCATCAAGATTATTACTATAGGCTATTACACAATGAAATGGACTGAAGTACATCAGGATAACATGGATAGTCTGCAGGGCTTGTGACTGTTGGAACATCTTATTGTATCTTGCTAGTAATTAGGCTTGTGACAACCCTAGTTAGTTAAATTATCAAGCCGTACTCATTGTTTGGCCGTGAACTTATGAATGGAGCCTAGTCTAGTCTTGTCTAGATAGTACCAGTTATGATTACTTCAGTGCATTACTGTTTATGCTTTACTTTTAATGATAAAAGATCAGTGACTAAGTTCCGTTCAGGTGAAGAGTTACAACCCCGTTCCTTATTTGGTTTACGGGTTGTAACTTATTTATCGGAATAGTCTCTTAGTTATCTTATCGTTTATCACCCTATTTTTTTCTAACTTTCATTTTCTTGTTATTATTTATGTCTTATGATCTAATATGATGGTTTAGTTCCTAAGTGAAGTCTTCCTTGTGGCACTTGCTCTTCTGGGTTCTGACCCAGCTGGTTTTGTATGGCTAGATTTCGGAGTAGCACCCGAGGATCTACCTATCTTCCAGCCAGATGGTGAACACAGACGTAATTCTGGCAACGAGTGGGTTCCTTCTTTTGCTCTCCCGCTCTATTGTAAAGTATTCTTTTGAGGCATTTAGCCGCCGAGCAAGTGTTAGCTCGTGTTGAATTTACATTCATGTCTGCCTAAGGGTTGTAACATGATTGAAAAATCCTAGGGTTGATCATGTATGACTTAAACTCTTGCTAGTCTTCATATTTTGTATGACTAGCTTCATGATCATCTGAATATGTAATGTTTGGGATGCCTTACCTTGTATGTCTGTTGATCTAACATCTTGTTACAATTAAATTGTTTGCTTGAGATTGAGACACTAGGCTTGTTCTTGACCATAAGAGACTATTGGCTTGTAGTTAAACCCTCATGCATCTAGACAACCGTGACCGTATATCGAGATGGGTTACACTTTAATGTACGTAACTGGCTGTGTTTGTCCCCCCCTCTCCAGTATTCTGGTTCTGGGGCGTGACAGCAGCCAAACTACTTAAGTAATTAATAGAGAACAAGAAATTGTATGCTATTTGTAGGAATCGGATAATTTTGGAGATCATAAGGTATTTTGACTCTAATTTTGTTGAATGCCAATACAGCAGGAGATCCACATCAGGTTATGTTGACTAGTGGAGATATATTTTGGATGATTGTCAAATAGGAACTCATAATTTCTTCCACCGTGTCAGCAAGGTTTATATAATGCTGTGAGGCATCTATTCAGGGAATATAGTTACAAAATTTTATCACAAGGTTGTACCTACAGAAGGATGTTGAAAGACCACTCAAATTATGGTGTGACAATAAATCAACAGTACTGTATTCTAATAACAACATAAACTTGTATATGTCAAGGATAGTGACATAAAGTTTCTAGTTGTGAAGGAAAGAATTCAGAATGGTTAAAGTGTCCATATAGCACATTAGAACAAACTCCATGTTAGCGGATCCACTCACAAAAGTATTATCACCGAAGGTCTTTCATGAGCATACTACTCATATGGGTTTTATCTTAATTGAGTATATGGCAATATAGTAGGAGTTTGTATATTAATGTATTTTGGTGCTATTTGGCTTTGGACACATTTATGTATTAAAGTATTTTGGATATTTATCTGATCAGATATATGAAAGATTCAGTTCATTTTGTTTTTCATTATGTTAAAGTATTTGATCTCACTAAAGTTAAGGAGGACCAGTTGGAAATAGACATGTGTTGATCACATTACGTGTAATTTCCATGCTACGCATCCATAATTGATCTATATCATTTAGCTATATCGGTATATGTGACCATTGATGGTTTAGTTACGCTATATGTGGCGAATGCCGCTTTGATCCTATATTGATATGGTTAATGGACGAGATCGTCCATATATACCTTAAGAATTAAGATAGCAGTTTATGAGCTCACTAAGGTTAACACAATTATAAGGTTACATATGTGGCCCAGTAGAAGATTGTTGGAATTATTCAATAATAGGGGCCGCACATGTAAAATTAATTGTGTTGGGCTATCTAAATAATTAAGCCAAATTAAAGTGGTCTATTTGGAAAATTGGCTTAAAGGTATAATTGTCATGGAATTAATGTATAGATACCGGAGATAAATCTAATTTGATGAGGGGCCAAATTAGAAATATCAAAACATATATATATATATCAAAACATATATATATATATATATATATATATATATATATATATATATATATATATATATATATATATGTATATATATATATATATATATATATACATTGAGGTTATGGTCCCCAACTTATACGGCCACCAAAAGAGAGGTTTTCTCTTTTTCTCTTCTGCATCCCCATCAACAGAAAGAGAGGGACAAAGAATTTGGATTCATATTTGTCATTAAGGGTCGTAGCAAGTTGGAAGATCGAACCCCATAAAAGGATGACCGCTTAAAGATCCATCAACCCTAGCAATGGATTCAGGTACGCTTCCACATTTAATTTTGTTCTTCATCTCATGAATCAACAGGCGTTAATATTTTCAAACAGAGTCTCCTATGTTTTTACAAAGAATATAAGGGGACATTTGTGGACCTATTGACCCACCTTGTGGACCATTTTGTTACTTTATGGTCTTGATAGATGCATCATCTAGATGGTCACATGTAAATCTACTGTCAACACGAATGGTTGCTTTTGCCAAACTTCTTGCTCAGATTATAAGATTAAGGGCTCAATTTTCTGATTATTCCATCAAAACTATCCGTCTTGACAATGCCAGTGAATATACATCTCAAGCATTTGATGATTATTGTATGTCAATTGGCATTAATATCGAACATTCAGTTGCACATGTGCATACTCAGAATGGACTTACAGAGTTTTATTAAAAGGTTGCAATTGATTGTCAGACCTTTACTTCTAAGATCAAGTTTACCCACTTCTGTTTGGGGACATGCAATATTACATGCAGCTGTATTGGTCCATATTCGACCAAGTTTATTTTATCATTATTCACCATTGCAACTTTTTTCTGGCCAGCAGCCTGATATTTCACACTTAAAAGTCTTTGGTTGTGCGGTTTATGTCCCCATTTCTCCACCTAAACGAACAAAGTGGGCCCACAAAGACGTCTTAGAATTTATGTTGGTTTTGATTCCCCATCTATAATAAAATACATTGAGCCCCTGACGGGCAATTTATTTAAGGCAAGATTTGTTGATTGCTATTTTGATGAGTCAGTTTTTCTGCCGTTAGGGGGAGATAAAATGTCACTTCATGTAGAACAACATAAAATTACATGGAATGTACCATCTTTTATTGACCCACGCATAAGTAGATGTGAGCAAGAAGTAAAAAGGATAATTTATTTGTAAATATCGCAAATCAGTTACCAGATGCATTCACTGATATTAAAAAAGTGACAAAATCTCATATACTAACAATAAATATACTAGCACAGATTGATATCCTTGAAGGACAATATAATGGCACACTAAAATCATGCATGAAACGTGGACGCCCTATTGGCGCTAAAGATAAAAATAAATGAAAGAAAAGGGTACAAGTAGTTACTCCTGAAGAGAAAATAGTTTTAAAACATGAAAGCACTATAGAAAAATTTGAATGATCAGTCTAAGATAGCTCCTTAAGAGACACATTACGATGAACAAATTTTAGAAGAAATCTCTTTAAATTATTTTAGCATAAGAGAAAGTTAGGATAGAAAGAAAATTACTATAGACAATATTTTTGCTTATGGTGTCGCACTTGATATAACAAGTGAGGATCCTGAACCAAAATCCATTGAACAATGTCAACATAGAAATAATTGGCCAAAATGAAAAGATGTGATACAAGCTGAATTAAAATCCTTAGAAAATCGTAAAGTATTTGGACCAGTAGTTCAAACTCCTGAAGGTATGAAACCTATTGGATACAAATGGGTGTTTGTACGAAAGTACAATGAGAAAAACAAAATTGTGAGATACAAGGCACGACTTGTTGCACAAGGTTCTTCACAGAGATCTGGAATCAATTATGATGAAACATATTATAATCCTCTTCCCAAAAAATTTAAAATATCTTTTATTATTTATTTGAATTAAATGGTGATTTTTTGAATTTTATAAATATTCAATTAATTAATTATTATCATAGAAGTCTTTAGTCATGGTTAAGTTTTAGAGTACGAGATGACTAGAAATGATGGCACGGGTCGCGTAGACGTATGCTTTGACTAATATTTTAGTCATGGTAGGGAAGGCCGAGCCATATGTGTGTTCTAATTAGAAAAACTAGGCCAAGTTGCGACTTGACCCCTATAAGGGATTTATTTAGTTATTTATTAATATTATGACTTTTTAGAAATTTGGATGTACTAAACTAGCCCGGACTGGACCCGAACCGAGCCCAAGTCTATGTAGAGGTGTTGTGTGCGGAAAGACGTCCATGTAGATATATATATTGTATATATATATATATATATATATATATATATATATATATATATATATATATATATATATATATATATATATATATATATATATATATATATATATATATATATATATATATCTTGGTAATTTATTTTTAAAGGCCTAATATTTTTTTCCATAAATAATAATTTCTATTTATATAAGGATTAATATTAATGACTATTCATTTTATGAAAAAAAAAACCCTTCCCTAATTTTATTTGGCCTTCTGTACTTAAATTTGAATAACAAATATTCGGACTAATCTATATTTAAATTATAGAAATTTATGGTAGGAGTTATCCCGAGCTAATAAATATTATATATAAATTTATTTGTTAATCCCTATAAATAGAAGTAATTAAATATATTGTAATTATGTGATAACCTACTATGTTACTATTTTAGGATAGGGTAATAATGTTACTTGTATTTTTATATATAAATACTTTCCTAAATATACATATCCAATTATATGAGTCTCCACATATATATATTTATATATAAAGAAAAAGAAAGGAAAAACAAAAACAAACAAAGAAAAGGGGGAAGCCCAACCCAGTTTTCTCCTCCAAACCCGATAGAAGCCCGACCCTTCCCCAACTTCTTATAGTTAACAGAAGATACATATATACATCGAGAAATAGGGAAGCAAGAGAAGAAAACCCTAACTCTAAACGCCGCCACCCACACACGTGCAACCACCCCGTGACCCCCCGACCTCGCGGGCGACCGCAGCGCCACTGCCGGCCGACAAACGTGTGCGCGCGCCTGGAAACAGAGCAGCCGCAGAAAGCAGATGCAAGGCGGCAATGCCACTTCGTCACTCGATTTCTTCACACTCGCTCGTTCATTTTACAAACCGTTTCTTCTGGTACGATCCCAAACTATATGTCTATTTATCCCATTAGTTAGTTTTAATTAAAATAGATTAAAAGCTGGTGAGAAATAGATGCAAACATCGACAAAAACTTGATTTGCAAACAGCAAACAGGGCAGTCCCGACCCCGTTTTGGAAGACCAAAATTGGTCGATCCACGGAGAAATCAAGGAAACTAAAAAAAGGTAGTCCTAGACAACCTACAGGAGATTAAAACCCTTCTTGTAAATTTAATTTACATCCACTATACAGAAAGTAGTTCCTTTGTGAAGTTTAGGAAAAATCTATTTTTGTAAACTGAAATTTAGAAAAAAAAATCATGATACGGCGTGCGCCCCGACAAACCGGACGATGTGGTCACAACCCATAAGCATTAAAAGACGCATATGGATTTCGTTGACATGTGGGAGTCGACAAAACTCAATTTCGTTGTGTGTACGCGACAAAATCGAGGCGTATCCGTCGAGATACCCCGTATCGATCCCTTTGTAAACTAGCCCATAACTTCGTGCACGTTCGTCATCTTGAGACAAAATTTATGCCAACAGGGCCATGTCATTTTTTTGGTCCTGTATGCTAATTTTGGTCCGATTCTGAGAAGGTCGACCGAAACGCTATTTTGGCGGACCTACGATCCGATCCAACAGGCAAATTTGTGCACGGTCTGCCATAATCTAACTTTGGACATACGATTAGGTTTATATCAAAAAACTAGACCCGTAGACATAGTTTGACAACTTTAGAGACCATAGGCTCTGGCACACTTTTCGGTGCAAAACGGGTCTAACGACGGACATCGTTTTGACACAAAATTACAATTTTGCCCCTGTGCTCAGAATTGCACTTTTGGGAAGGCATTCTTAGACATTTTTTATACCAAACTCATTGGTGATGTTTGTTTCAGCATCCGAAGACTGTTACGCGAGTTGACTTTTGTGGCACTGGGTTGTTGAGTATCGTTGGTTTTGTGTGCTATACTAGCCAACTGGGCCATTTCGAATCCAATGGGATTATCGGTTTCAGCAGTTAAGGACCTCAGGCGAGTACATTTCTGATAGTTTTCATATTTGATTAACTTCTATGATTCGTATATAGTATTCGTCTTACTTTGATTCTCAACACAATGATAACACGAAGTAGTAGTTATGGATTCTTTAAATGCTGTTCGTGACCAATATATTCTCGTGTTTGTGACCTGTTTGGATCCATGGGTACTATTCAGGCAGAGAAGTACATTAGTAGACATGTAAATATATCTAGAAACATCTTCCGTATCTTTCGTGGAGAATAGCAGTCGCATACTTCACGTATGAGGTGTCGGATTTACCCTTAGCCGTATACATGTCGAAAGTGTATTTCAACTCACTAGTTAGATGTAGTCTTGTTATACTACAGTTCCTATTTTAGTTATTTATTTTAGTTACTTCCTTGTCTGTATTGCCATGATCTCCTGCTTTTACTCACATATTTCATACCATGATCCTTATTTATACAACCATCATATTTTTATTATTACTTACTGTTTTATAGATTTTGTCAAATTATTGGAACTGCTATTAGAATGTATTGTTCCATTCCTGACTGGAAATCATCATTTTTTAGGTTGGCTGCGACTACTCTTAGTATTGGGGAGACACGGGTTTACTTGTAGGCCAAAACCTAGAAACTAGTTAGATATATAGCTTAAATTATTGTAATAGATTTTGTGAGACTTTGTATTTCTTTTCAAATATAATTCTTGTAAATGTTGTAATCAAATTAGATATGAGCAATAAAGTTATCATTTATGTGATTTTGAGCATCATGACCTTGACAGCGTTCTACCATCGACATTGTGGCGTAGGCTGGCTTGGACATGCACTCGCATCACGAAAAGCAGGTGCGGGTCGTGACAAATTTTTGTGGTAGCCCATGCAGGTCAATTTTTACAAAGGATTACGAACTCGTGATAATACTTAAGTTAGTCGTACTATCGCGAGCCTGCGACTGGAAAATGCTCATTCACATTAGGAATAATTTAAATTTAGGAGGATAACTAAGAATAGGATTTTCTTATTCAATTTGACCGTTGGGTAGTTAAGATTGGTGTATAGGCCATATGATTTAGGTAGAATTCAACCCTATTAGATGACGTGAGAAATTTTTATAGAGGAATACACTCTTGTATAGGAAGGTAGGACCTAAGGAGGGTAGACTTTTCGTTCGATAAATTAGAACTTCTTAGGATTCACCCCTTACCCTTGATTGTGACATTATTTTTCCATCATGTTTACTCCTTCTCTCTCTGTCATGACCCGCACCCGCTTTTTCGGATACGAGACGTGTCCAAGCCAGCCTACGCCGCAAAGTCGGCAGTAGAACGCTGTCATGGCCAAGTTGCTCAAAAATCAATAACAACTTTATTGCTCATTCATATTTCTAAAATTACAACATTTACAATATTTATAATTAAAGAAAAAATACAAAGTTCTCACAATTAATTAAAATGATACAACTGCTATCTATTTCTAGGTTTCTATCTGCAAGTACACCCGTATCTCCCAAAGCTAAGTGAAGCCACAGCTAACCTAAAAAATGTTGGTTTCCAGTCAGGAATGGAACAAGCACACAAACCGACGACAATACGAAATCACAATAGAACTAACAAGAAGTAAAAATAACATATGAGAGACGAAAACTAGGAAGTAACTGATGACATGGCAATTAGTGAAGAAGACAAGGAAAACAAATAAAATACAACTATCTATGTGATTTGAAATATCAGTTTCGACATGTGAACGGCTAGGGGTAAATCCGACACCCTGCACGTGTCGTATGCAGCTGCTATTCTCAACAAAATACATGGGGGATGGGTAAGGGGTAGTCCACATATCTACTAAGATATTTCTCCTCCCGACTACTACTTATGGACTCGAACAAGCCACAAAACACGAAAACGTGATAATCACGAAAAATAGTAAGTGGAGATCCATGATACTAATTTTCGTATGACGAGGGTGTCAACAAGCAGCAAGACATATGTATAAACATGAAATGGAAAACTACTATGAATCGAAAGCAATCAGAAAGTGCACTTGCCTGAGATCCTTTGCTGGTGAAACCGATAGTACAACCACTCAGATGAGTCACTAAAGTCAACACATGCAAAAAGTCTCCGAATGCTGAAGTAGACATTACCAACATTTTTAGAAGAGTCAAATTAGCCAGGATTGCCTGTCCTTAAGTCCAATTCTGGACACAGGGGCAAAACGATAATTTCGGGTCAAAACGGTGTCCGCTGTTGGACCCGTTTTGCACTAAAAAGTGTGCCAGGGTCAATGGCCTCTAAAGTCATCAAACTACATGTCTACAGGTCCGATTTTTCGATACAAACCCAACAGTATGTCCAATTTTAGATTCTGGTGGCCGTGCACGAAATCGTTTGTTGAGTCGGATCGTGGGGCCCGCAAAATGGTGATCCGGTCAACTATCTCAGAATCGGACCAAACTTGGCATACAGGACCAGAAAAATGATACGGTCCTGTTGGCGCAAGTTTCGTCTGGATCTGACAAACGTGCACAAAATAATTGAGAAATTTGCACAGAGATCGATACGGTGAATTTCGACGGATACGCATCAAATTTGTCGTGCACACGCGACCAATTTGAATTCTGTCAAAGCCCATACGTCCACGAATCCATTACGCACCTTTTGATGCATTCGGTTCGCGACCACATCGCCCGGATTGGCGGGACGCACGTCGTATCGAAGGATTTTATTATTTTTAAAATAGATTTTTGGTAAACTTTGGGATCCGATTTCTCGGCACGTAGTCGATGAAATTGACTTCTGCAAAATGGGTTGTGGAGTCCTATAGGTTGTCTATAAACCTATTCAATCACATTTTTGAATCAGTCAAAGGATTTACGAGAATTTGCCTTCCAACAGGGTATGTGGACTGCTATGTGTTGTCCTGTTTCGAGGTGCTTTCTCTTCGACTTTGCGTCGATTTATCGGACAACGTGGTGTGTCTAATTACGAAGTGTTTGAAGGGAATAATAGGCATACAGATTGTGAACATACTAGCGAAGGGAAATTGTGAAACGATTCGGCGAGTGTTGCACACGGTCGAGACGAAGTCGGGGTTATGGGCTGCTGCCGTCATTCTGTTCTACCCGCGCCTGCGCGCGCGTCGGCGCTGCCATGGCCGGCCTGTGCTGCGCGCGGCAGCGCCCAGGGCTGGAAAGTGTCGCCAGGGTGACAGGGTGGAAGTTTAGGATTTTTCTGAGAGGAGCCTCTCTCGATCTCTCTGTTATATATTATGCGTGCGCGTGTGTTTTGTAAAGGGGCTCTGGCTCAGCCTGGTATGTGCTGTGTGTGTAACAGGGGGGTCAGGCCTTACTGGGCTGGGATTAAATGGGTTATTAGTATTTGCTGGTGTGGGGACTCCTGGGCCGGGTCTGGGTTGGCCTGGGCTGAGCTGGCCTGGGCCGGGCTGAGGGGGTTTATTAGATTATTCTTATATGTACATATATATATATATATATATATATATATATATATATATATTTATATATTTATATATATATATATATATATATATATATATATATATATATATATATATACATACACGTATACACCCATATATATATTTATATATACATGCACATATACACCTCTCTATATATATATTTATGTATACATACACATGTACACCTATATATATATTTATATATACATATCTATGCATACATAAATATTCCAATAAAATCCTAAATTCCTAAATACGTTTTTTCTAGTGTAGGACCTATTTATATAAATATGAATATATATATATATATTATAACCTTTATTTGAAAAAAATAATATAACCAATAATAATGATAATATTATATAATAATAACCTTAATAAAATATTAATAATAATAATAAAGAAATTCAATAACAAATAATGGTGTATATACCATTATGTACAGTCTAATAATCTCAAAAATGTACAAGGACCTATTTTATACAAATATTATTGAATATCAACTAATAATGATATTTATAACATTTAATTAACGAATACTTAGAGAATATTCATTAGATCACTAAAATGAAATACGACACAGTCATACCAAAATACATCAACACGAACGTTATTGGACGTACCGCATGACTACATGGGTTTGGACTTGTTTTGGGTCCAATCTGGACTAGTTTGGTACAACCGGGTTCCCTAAAACTCAATAATATAATTAATAAGTAAATAATTCTTCCGTAAGGGTTAAGTCGTAACTTGGCCTAGTTTTCCTAGTTAGGACAACACTATGGCTCGACCTTCCTAGGCATTGCTAATACACTAGTCAAGGCACGCCACTGCACTATCCGTGCCGTGAATCATAGTCGTCTGGTGCTCCAAAACTCCACCATGGCTAAAGTCATCTACCGTAATATATAATTTACTAAATAATTATTTATAAAAAAACTAAAAATCACCATTCAATTAAAATAAATAATAATAAAAATATTTTAAATTTTCGGGAAGGGGAGCTACAAATCTACCCACCTTAAAAATAATTTCGTCCTCGAAATTCTAATTCATAACTATTCTTAAAATTTAAAAATAAAATATACCTTAACCTTAATCTCCTTAAAATTTAATTCCTCAAAATAGTTCATTTCCTCCTCCTAGCCATTTCGTAACTAAGAATCATCGAGGACTTCTACCCACCTTTGGTTACACTATCCCTCAAAACTAAAGTCTTATAATCTTCTAACTAGTTGCTAACAATCCTACCAACAGATATCTACTGCATATGACATCTATAATCCTCTCCTATCTATCAAGCAACCCAAAGTTTATTGAGCAACAATTGTACACAAGTAGCTAAGAAATATTGATGAATTCTAGTAAGCATGACCATTCGTCGCTCTGAAATAGGAAAGACAGGAAGATAAGGAAGAATAATCGAGAGCAAATATGAAGTTTCATGAGTGGTAGCGGGTATTCAATGATACAGATAGAAAGTAAGTTTATGAACCATTGACTTATTTGCTAGATTGGGCCACTCTAGTCTAGTCACTTGCTAAATCGAGAAACCCTTCGTTTTCTTAGAGGATCTGTTCTCGCAATTAATCTAAACAAGGTTCCATAATAGAATAGAATTTTGAGAAATCAAGATTGTGATCTTTTTCGTGGTTATTTAAACACACGAGCAAGGGATAGGGATTTGGATGGTTGGAGGGTTTTGGGAACTAGGAATTTGACGAAATCATACTCCAAATCAATCATAAAATATTGTCTAAAATAATACCTATTACTTTAAATAATTCTTGTAATAAAATCAATTGTCAAAATATTGTTAAGAACAATTCGGATACCTATAGCTGTATATTTTTCACAAATACAATATCTTCTAAAATAATATAGTAGTAATTTGAATTTAATATAACTCTTGATAAAATAGTAAATCCAATTATCCTAGAATAATATCTCTTCTAAAATGTTGCAGATCTCTCCTCTCCCTTTTTAAAAAAAAATATCTAAAATAGAAATAGAATAAAAATTATTTCCCGATTTGGAAAAATAATTAACTAAAATAACTAAATGGAGAATGGAAGAAAACGGAAAGTGGGCTTACGACCTACCCACCTTAGAATGATTTGTCCTCGAATTTAAGAACTCGGATGATCAAATCTTTCTAAGATTTAAATAAATATTGGATTTAACAAATCAAAATCAATCCATAATGATTTTAAAAAAAATAATTCAAGATTTTATTAAAATATTAAAAAATACATTTGATCGAATCTAAATATAATGCAATAATAATTTAAATGAATAATATGTTTATCAAATGACTTGGAAAGTATGGTATATATTATTTAAACAATACATATCTTTGTTAGTCCAAGACTGAGTCAAACTAACTATAATATAACAAAATAAATTTAATTGATAATTAATATTAGCAAATAATTTAAACGATATTTTATAAATTCTAAATCAAAAATGGTTTGACAAAAATTCTATTGTCATCCAAATATATTCTATAGTGGTTACAAATAAAATCTATTTTCTAACCAAAATTTATTAAAATAAAACAAAATAAAACTTTTGAAAGTAGGGATGTGGGTCTACAATTTTACCCACCTTAAAATATTTTGTCTCCAAAATTTCAAAGAGCACGATTTGGCACGACTATGAAGAATAATAAAGGAACCAAATTTTTAATTGATATGAATAAAACGATGAATGGTATAATCAAGGAAGTGGTATGATTCATGATCTAATTAGTCACGCGTAAAAATGACAAAGATACTAAACAAAAGGAGGGTGTGGTTTGGTATGACTAGTATTCGGTCAAATGGTCTAGTTGACAAGCAAATGTTTTTTTAAGAACGATCAAGGGTGAGATGGTTGGGCACGACCAATCTATGGTCAGCATGGTTGAGTCATTACCAACCTTTTAAGGAATGACCAAAGTTTTCGATGAAATCTAAATATGATTTTAGTCACATTTAAGATGCAGTCACGATCAAGGCTAATCGTGCAAGTCATCCAAGCAGGGTGAAAATAGGAAGCCGGCACGAGCATTATCATGATCAAAATAGTCATGACCGTAGTTGGAATGAAAGTATGACCTTAGCTATGATTTGGTCTCGATAAAATGGTGTAAGATCGATCAAAATTGAAATCATCTTGGTACGAACAACTAGTTAAACAAAATTATTTAGGCACGATTATGGAATTTGAATTCTAGGATGACAGGCAAATTGGCATGATCGAAATAGAATCGAATAGTTTGGTCATGATCAAAAGGTATTTAAGGATGATCCAAATCGAAATTATTCTAACACTATCGATTGTGTATAGAATCAAACCTAGAAAAGGATACGAATTTGACTCGATCGAGATATAATAAAAAGGAGTCTAGTCACGATCAAAATTGTTCAAGGATGATCAAATCCAAAATCGTTTCGATATGCTTAAGATATTTATCCACAATTATTTAGGCACGAGTTTAGAATCAAAATCTAGATAGGTTTAGGAATCCAGTTAAAATTATATTAAAAGTGACAATCTGAAAAAAGAAGGATAAGAAAGGAAGGGAGAATTACCATTTTATTGAGAAGATTGTGACTAGGAATAAGCACAAATCAATTTGAATTCTTAATAGTTATATGCCAATAAGATGTAGTCTCTATGGTATTCGAAACTCGTAAATGTGATCGAAGTCATTTTACCGAGAATTTATGCATCGCCAGTGTACAGCTAGCTGCAATAAACTCTTGATTCTACGCTCAAGCAAGGATACGGTAACGAATACCCTATCAACTCTATCTAATCTGGACATAATAACTTAAAGACGAAGATAGGACGACCAAGATATAGCTTTAACAACATTCGATAACTTATACTTACTCGAGATTTGTAACGCCTCAGTCCCAAAATACTTAGGACTAAGAACGTAGACATGTCAGCTGTGTACATACGAAGTATACTCCAATATATGGAACCTCCGTATGTATACATAAGCTGTAAAATACAGTAAAACGATGATAACTAAATCTCATCCACAAAATCAGAAGAATAATGATATAAATCAACTCAAGAATTTGTCACTTATACATGTAGTTGGGCGGAGACAAATCCACTACCAACTATTTTAAAAGAAAGAAATATACAAGGAAATGATATCTAAAATGACAAGACAAACCAAGGGCAATCATCTTCGAAGGAATGAAGAAGATCACGGTATTGGCTAGAACACCTGCAAAAAGTCACAAAGCACACACCTGGAGAGATAACCAGGTCCTCAGAGGGACGTAACAAGATACAATAAACATGCCATATAAGATACTGAATATAAAATATGTCACCATCAAAGAAAGTGACAAGACATAAATAAGGTAACCTAACCGTAATAAAGTGAACATGCAGTTGAGAAACAATCTTTCGACGCATGAGCCCTGGCTGTAAATAGGATCTGGTATAGTCCTCGCTTGGGCACCAGTGACCTAAGCGTATGACATTGAAAAACGACAGTGGCCAACCTGAGAGGCTCATACCCTTATCTCCAGCGGAGCTTTCGGGTTACAAGGAAAGTGCAATCGAAGCCCATACGTCAGGTATTATCCTCCCTACCCAATGTACCTATCTAAGTCGCCTCCACGACCATGTTTTTCTACTAACTGCTAAGTCTCCTAACATGCTCCTATTAGCAGTTAGTCCTAACGCATGCGCACTGGGGATCAGCCAACACGCAAGGACCTCTACATGCTACTTATCTCACACATCCTCGTGGTACAACTGTGTCAAGGTATATGTAATATACTACAAACGGTAGTCTCTTAACTCTAAGTCCATATACAACCAAAGGATAATAACAAAGTACAGCTAATATCACTGAGCAGACAGTAAATCAAGAACTGTAAAAACTGGAAATAAATGAACAGTGATATGTAATAAAATACAAACTGAATATAAACAGTATAATGGCAAGGTATCTTGCCTGATTTCGTGCTATGAATATAAAACACTGCTCCCGCGTCCACGCCTCCGGAACCCGACGCTCCTAGATAATTAATTAACTAAACTAAGTTACTACTTATGAAACTTACGAAACGACTTAATTAGTCAAAGTAATGCGTTAAAATTATATTCAATCTCTCATGGAACCATTTAGATCCATACAATCACACACAGGTTCCACGAGACATCGAAACACAGTTTTAGGGTTTCTAACTTTTAATTAGTCGGTTATGCCCCTACTTCTATAACATACTTAAAAATTGTATAAAAATCATAAAAATAATATTTAAACTAATTTTTTACAGATTTATCTCTGAAATTCCAGAATTAATATTTCTAAAGACATTTATGACTAGTTGATTAATAAGTCTGCTAGTCTACCCGAAACTCGCCCGGAACATAGTTAATGACTCAAAATTGCTAAAATAACCAAAAATATATTTTAAAAAGAAATAAAATAATTTATTTCATAGAATAATATTAGAGGTACAAGGGTTGAGTTATACTACAAGTTTGGGACATTCTAGGTCAGCCGGTTACCCGAAATTAGCTAGTTTTGACCTACAATTTTTTCGACCAGATTTGAGTTGCTAAAATTGTGGAAAAATACTTAAAAATCCTAATTTATGTATATGAACACACATAAAATTCAGTTTCAAAAGTAGGCACCAATAACTCATAGTTCCTTTACAATAGGGTTAATTTTGATCCTACCGACACATGAATATTACGCATATATTTCATGAAACCTTTATGGATGATTATACCTAACAAAAGTCATCAAAATATGATTTCTACAGAATTAATAACATATTTTCTACAAAATTTTAGCAAAGGTTTTTAGAAGAAAAGATTAGGATTCTTACCAAAGATCCTTACTAGAAAGGGTGATGATGACTTCTCTTCACCAAAGCTCCAATCTTTTTCGCTATTCTCGCTTGATAATCCTCTCTTGGTGAGTATGGGAGAGTTGATAATGGCTATAGAGGATTGGATGGGGGATATAGAGTTTTTAGGGTTTGTTTTGAGGGGTTTCGGGGATGTATGGTGGAGGAGATGAGTTTTTATGAAGGATGGAGAGATGTGCAATGGAGGAGATGATGTATAGAGTCTATGGGGAGTTTGTTGCTGCCAAAATTATGGAGAGGGAGAGGGGTTTTGGTCGGCCAAAGGTGAGGGAGAGAAAGATTAGGATTTGGTTAAGGTTTGGAATAAGTTGGTATATTTAAACATATCCTTAAATAAATTTTAAGCAATCTAGGATTTAAATCCTATTTAATTTGATGCATTCGGCCATGGAGGGGTTTCTTGGCCGAAATTAGCATGGTGGGAGTCCACTTGGCATGATTTGGTGTTGATTGGATTGAGGATTTAAAAAGGGGTTTCCTAATATAGAACTATTTAATTCTATCTATGTAATTACACTACAAAATCTGAATTAATACAAATAAATATAATTATTAATATTTATTAATGCACAATATGCCTACATAGGGTTGGGTTTTGCTTGGAAGAGGTTTGGGAAGGTTTGGTGCAACCGGGTCTCCTAAAAAGTCATAAAGGCTTTCTTAACTAATTAATTAAATAAAAATATAACTTGTGCCATAATTTGAATGGTTAACATGCAAGAGATTATAATATGACCATGGCATTTCTAACATGGCTAGCATAATAGTTAAAGCACCCGACTACGCTAGGCATGCCATACTTTCTAGTCGTCTTGCATATTCAAACTCAACCATGGCTATAGTCCTTTTATATAATACAAATAAGATAAAAATAAATTAGAATTAAATAAAATCCAAAAATAATTTAAATATTCCTTTAAATTATAAGGGGTTTTACATCCTACCCAACTTATGACAATTTTTTCCTCGAAATTAAAAATAATCATAATATCAAGAATTGCGAGATTTTGTACGGAGGGAGAGTAGTTACGTCAAATTTTAGCTCAATTTTTTTGAAAGGATGGAGGGGTGGTTTTCATAGGAATCCCAATTGACCTCATATTCTACAAGATGGGGTATGCTTCCTTCCAGACTCTACCTAACTTATAGAAGTTGGCCACCCGTAAAGATCGTCGTCATTACAAGACCTTGAGGAGGACAATTTCTAGGGAGGGACACGAGAAAAATGGACACTTCTGACCGCATTCTTGGATTCTAAGTGAGTCTCGATAACACCATAACGTTCTTGGTCAATAACAACTATAAGAAAGTTACCACAATCAAACGTTGTCACTCTAGGGGTCATGCTTCTGACAAGCTGGTAGCGACCTCTTGTTGGAATATACTAAGGTGTGTCGGTTCGGAAGGATTCGTTCTACGTCTAACATGGAAAACTAAGAAGTGAGCTTGAAAACTTAAGGAAGAAGAATTTATGGCCAAGTGATGAGAATCGATGATAATTAAAGAACCCAGGCTATAGAATATGATTAGGCAAGTGTTTTGAAAACTCTAAGTCAAAATGACTAATATGTGTGGGCTGACGTTTGGTGTTGTGTAGGAGACATGCGCTTGCTTGTTGAAAGGCATACGACATAGGTGTGCGTCTTGCATAGATCTTGAGTATTCGGTTTAGTTAAGGGAATGGGTCGATATTTGTATGGGTGAAATCGAATAGGTCGAATTTGGGTCTCTATGGTTTTGAGGAAACAATGTGTAATACACGTGGTGTAATTTTAAATGGAGCACTGGAAAGTTCGTTTGCGTGGGACATGTATGTCATGTGAGTAGCATGACTAGTCTAGTTCGTGAGTGTGAACTTTGTCGAAAGGAAAAGGCTAGTATTGTGCTTCAATTATCAAAATCACGGTCGATGATATCAAATGATACGAATATGGGTCGACGTTATGAACCATTGAATTATTAGTCTAATTGGAACAAATCATTTCCAACCACTTGCTAATTCCAAAATCTTATGTTTCTTAGAGAGGCTTGCAATCTATTTGCCTCAAAAATTTGCTATTAATTTAAACAAAAATGATTCTATGATTGACTTGAAGAATTTAGGTTGTAATCTGTTACCGTAGTTATCTAAACGCACGAGCAAAGGGATATAAAATGCAAAACAAAAGATCGTTTCATAAATTCCATACAGACGAAAGAACGGTCACGATTGTAATCCCATTCTGAGAGGTAGAGTATAATAAGTTCAATGTTCTACCCATCTTATAGAAGTTGGTTAATCGGGGAAAGCACAGTAATAGGGCTTCTAAAAAGGTCAAATTTCAAGGAGGTATATGGAAGTATGAGGTATTTCCAATCATAGTCACAGACTCTATAGGAAGTCTAGGTATTATCTATTTAATATGGCCCATATATTAACTATGTTTGGTCAAGACAATATGAGAGGTCTTGGTCAAGTATATCCGGAAGCAAGTTGGTACCGAGAGATTCATAACTTAGGCTACAAAGAGATGCGGTTACAAAATCTATGGAAGGAGAATTAGTGAGCCAAGAGATGGGACCTACATAATAGGGGTGAGGGCCTATTTTATCAACTTTGGTTTTATAGTCCCAATATGGCGATGGGCTATGATGGGTTTAACTGAGTCTCAATAGGTTCCCTGATTGGACTTCAATCTTTGATTGCATGAACTTTAGATTTTAATCTATAGTGGCTGGACAAAATTTTGTGGAATTTTAAACCATCCCTATTAGGTTAGGGTAATGTAGAATAGGTTCAAATTCAAGTGGTTGGGCAAATTTCCCGTCGGGTTGGTAGAATAGGTTTTGTAAGTCATGGGATGCGCCTTCCGTGACTTTTGTGTTTAAGTAGCACATAAGGCCTCTATTGAGTAGCACACTAGTGGCATGTGCGTAGAGGGCTTCGAGTAGATCACAACCATATATTGGGCCAAAAGATTTGAGTCAAGGTTGGATCTCTAACTGCAGTCCGAAAGTACATCGGTGTTATGGTAAGGGTTATCGCTAGTCCCTTTTGACCTGAAAGTCTTATCATAATAATAGAGTCCAAGGAGATGTGTTTGTGTGAGACATGATATGTCTACTTGAAGGTTGACTCGTTTAAGTTTTGCATATAAATTTTGTTGGAAGGTAACAGCTAGTATTACACTTCAAATATCAAAGTCACGGTAAGGGATACCAAAAGATCTAAAAAGAAAGTAGGAGTTCACGAGTCACTAATTTATCATTCTAGTGAGAACCAATTTATCTCAATCAATCGGTGATCCCCAAATTCCTAAAAGTAAGAATGGCTTATAATTTATTCACTCTAGAGACTAGGACATGGTTTTAGGAATAATGAGGTTAGGAATATTTGAGTCGCGACATCGTACCTTGACCTTTGGTAATAATAAATCACGATGTGATCGATAACATGATAGGGTAGTTGTGAATCAGTTTCGAGAATTGTACCCCAAGTCCTACTAAATGAAAATAATCGCGTACAGTGGTACCTGAGTCGATAAGATGGAATAATCCGCTTGTCCATGGTATACGAGAGTCTATCTGTGGAATAACGAACTCTAAAGCACGTCATGGGAAAGATCCCTAACTACTAAGTCGTGAATTTCTATTTGTGTCAAACCTGCCAGACTATAGTCACAAGCGTTCTAGAGGTATTAAATGTAGTGCTCATGCATCACTTGTTGATTACTAATACAACATAATAATGGGGCATTATGCTATAAATTTTGGCTAAGCTGGTGAATGTATTGCTCTAATATTATGTCACTTCTTTGATAATAGAATTTTATACCTAGAGTAACATCTGCTGAATCTCTAATCTTGGAATGGGTGTCTACCACGGTCCTTGCAATGCTTGTCCTTGTTTTAGTCTATTCTTCTCTGTCTAAACTGTGGGGGCCTACTCAAGTAAGGGTTGAGTTAAGGCATACGGATTGCTAGTTAAGCCAAGAATCAAGATGAATATTTGGAGACTCACAATAAATGATTCATAGAGATTAGATAGTCTCATAGGTTTGTGGTTTACCCAAGGGTAAGATCTTACTCATCTTTCAAGCTCAAATGACTAGAAGGTCACGATATTACTATTAGGGTCGAGGGAAGGACGAGCAACTTTAGGCAAGGTTGTAGTTATATGGCTTGGCCGATGGTTGCTATACTTGTGCATATAACTACCATGGCCATGGGGATACTCTGTATTTATCTATCAATACGAGCGTTCGTCTTTCCAATCAGTGAAAGACAAAAGCAATAAAGAGTTCAAGAAAGATATCATTGAATACAATTACGTAATTCAAAGGCGAATGTGTAATTCAAGAGAAATTGTCAATGTAGTCGCGGATGAGATCCTAGATATCTCTATATCTCAATCCACGTGGGATAATCATATGAAGAGCGAACCAAGTGTACTATGGTTGATCAGACCATAATACATTGATTCTAATTAGACAATATGCTTGTGGGCGTCCCCAGTATACATATGTCCTGAACAAGCTCGACAAAGAATAAGCTTACAAAACTAGGCTATAAATAGCGTCGTCATTCATGGTAGTTTAAAGTATAAGTACGGGAGAATACGTTGAAAGCAGTAATAAATAGTTTAAGTTTTACAAGGATCTAAGTCTTATCCGGTATGCTTGCGTATACAGTCGTCCTACTGGTTCTTGTATCAGGCCTTAGTTGACCAATGGGTATGGGCTACAAAATCTCTATATTCTAGGTAAATATCTCTCCTACACTAGCATATATTCATTATCACTCTGTTACACTTTAATACTAGGTTAAAAGGATACGGGTGGTAGGTTGTAGTCATACTACTCAACTTATGAGTCAACTAATAGAGTAATTGAGGAATATAACACGTATACTCGTATGAGTTATCTCCTAACCTCCCTATTCAGTACGAAAGATGATAAGATTTACAGTGAAAGGAATCAAGCAGAAGGAAGTCAAGATAATCAGATGAGAGTTCGAGATTTAGAATCAAGAGAGGAAGTCAAGCTTGTGGATGAGATTCCTATATCCTAATCCTACATGCAGGCTCACATCGGTACAGTAACGTAACCGAAGTGACAAACTCAACATGCATGGGCCACCACAAAAACATGTAACGCCCCAGTCCCAAAATATTTAGGACTAAGTACGTAGACATGTCAGCTGTGTACATACGAAGTATACTCCAATGTATGAAACCTCCGTATGTATACATAAGCTGTAAAATGCAGTAAAACGATGATAACTAAATCTCATCCATAAAATTAAAAGAATAATGATATAAATCAACTCAAGAATTTGTTACTTATACATGTAGTTGGGCGGAGACAAATCCACTACCAATTATTTTAAAAGAAAGAAATATATAAGGAAATGATATCTAAAATGACAAGACGAACCAAGGGCTATCATCCTCGAAGGAATGAAGAAGATCACGGTATTGGCTAGAACACCTGTAAAAAGTTATAAAGCACACACCTGGAGAGATAACGAGGTCCTCAGAGGGACGTAACAAGATACAATAAACATGCCATATAAAATACTAAATATAAAATATGTCACCATCAAAGAAAGTGACAAGACATAAATAAGGTAACCTAACCGTAATAAAGTGAACATGCAGTTGAGAAACAATCCTTCGATGCATGAGCCCTGGCTATAAATGGAATCTGGTATAGTCCCCGCTTGGGCACCAGTGACCTAAGTGCATGACGTTGAAAAATGATAGTGGCCAACCTGAGAGGCTCATACCCGTATCTCCAGCGGAGCTTCCGGGTTACAAGGGAAGTACAATCGAAGCACATACGTCAGGTATTGTCCTCTCCACCCAATGTACCTATCTAAGTCGCCTTCATGACCATATTTTTCTACTAATTGCTAAGTCTCCTAACATGCTCCTATTAGCAGTTAGTCCTAACGCATGCGCACTGGGATCAGCCAACACGCAAGGACCTCTACATGCTACTCATCTCACACATCCTCGTGGTACAACTATGTCAAGGTATATGCAATATACTACAAACGGTAGTCTCTTAACTCTAAGTCCAAATGCAACCAAAGGATAAAAACAAAGTACAGCTAATATCACTGAGCAGACAGTAAATCAAGTACTGTAAAAACTGGAAATAAATGAACATTGATATGTAATAAAATGCAAATTGAATATAAACAATATAATGGCAAGGTATCTTGCCAGATTTCGTACTATGAATATGAAACGCCGCTCCCGCGTCCACGCCTCCGGAACCCGACGCTCCTAGATAATTAATTAACTAAACTAAGTTACTACTTATGAAACTTACGATACGACTTAATTAGTCAAAGTAATGCATTAAAATTATATTCAATCTCTCATGGAACCATTTAGATCCATACAATCACACACAGGTTCCACGAGACATCGAAACACAGTTTTAGGGTTTCTAACTTTTAATTAGTCGGTTATGCCCCTACTTCTATAACATACTTAAAAATTGTATAAAAATCATAAAAATAATATTTAAACTAATTTTCTATAGATTTATCTCTAAAATTCTATAATTAATATTTCTAAAGACATTTATGACTAGTTGATTAATAAGTCGGCTAGTCTACCCGAAACTCGTCCGGAACATAGTTAATGACTCAAAATTGCTAAAATAACCAAAAATTATATTTTAAAAAGAAACAAAATAATTTATTTTATAGAATAATATCAGAGGTACAAGGGTTGAGTTATACTACAAGTTTGGGACATTCTAGGTCAGCCGGTTACCCGAAATTAGCTAGTTTTGACCTACAATTTTCTCGACCAGATTTGAGTTGCTAAAATCGTGGAAAAATACTTAAAAATCCTAATTTATGTATATGAACACACATAAAATTCTGTTTCAAAAATAGGCACCAATAACTCATAGTTCCTTTACAATAGGGTTAATTTTGATCCTACCGGCACATGAATATTACGCATATATTTCATGAAACCTTTATGGATGATTATACCTAACAAAAGTCATCATAATATGATTTCTACAGAATTAATAACATATTTTCTACAGAATTTTAGCAAAGATTTTTAGAAGAAAAGATTAGGGTTCTTACCAAAGATCCTTACTAGAAAGGGTGATGATGACTTCTCTTTACCAAAGCTCCAATCTTTTTCGCTATTCTCGCTTGCTAATCCTCTCTTGGTGAGTATGGGAGAGTTGATAATGGCTATAGAGGATTGGATGGGGGAGATGGAGTTTTTAGGATTTGTTTTGAGGGGTTTCGGGGATGTATGGTGGAGGAGATGAGTTTTTGTGAAGGATGGAGAGATGTGCAATGGGGAAGATGATGTATAGAGTCTATGGAGAGTTTGTTGCTGCCAAAATTATGGAGAGGGAGAGGGGTTTTGGTCTGCCAAAGGTGAGGGAGAGAAAGATTAGGATTTGGTTAAGGTTTGGGATAAGTTGGTATATTTAAACATATCCTTAAATAAATTTTAAGCAATCTAGGATTTAAATCCTATTTAATTTGATGAATTCGGCCATGAGGGGGTTGCTTGGCCGAAATTAGCATGGTGGGGGTCCACTTGGCATGATTTGGTTATTTGGTGAGTTGGCAAGTTGATTGGATTGAGGATTTAAAAAGGGGTTTCCTAATATAGAACTATTTAATTCTATCTATGTAATTACACAACAAAATTTAAATTAATACAAATAAATGTAATTATTAATATTTATTAATACTCAATATGCCTACATAGGGTTGGGTTTTGCTTGGAAGAGGTTTGGGAAGGTTTGGTGCAACCGGGTCTCCTAAAAACTCATAAAGGCTTTCTTAACTAATTAATTAAATAAAAATATAACTTGTGCCATAATTTGAATGGTTAACATGCAAGAGATTATAATACGACCATGGCATTCCTAACATGGCTAGCATACTAGTTGTAACACCCAGTTTTCCAGATGAGGGTAATTTTGAAATTTTGTAATTATAATTAGTATTTATTGATATTTATTTCATATTATGATTTTTGGTGATTTTTAATCATTTTTAATCTATTTAAAATCATGACTTGTGATTAGGGTGTTTTATCTACCATATTTCTAGTTTGAGGATATTTTTGTCATTTTTAAGGTTATTTGAATTTATTATAATTTATTTGAATTTATGGGAATTTTTGGGATTTATTTTAGAATTATTTAAATGATGGTTGACTAGGTTGACTTTGACTAGCATTGACCTTGGTAGGCTAACCTAGAAGCTAACCCTAGTTGTGTTGGACTTGGTTAGGTCATGCAACCCTAGTTAGACTAGAGTTAACCTATGGTTTAGTCATTAAACTCAAGTTAGACTAGTTAAGTCATAAGCCATGACTTATGGTTGAACCATTGATTAGCAACTTGACACATAGGGGCCCAAAGCCCAACCCATTACCTAAACCTAACCCTAACCCTAGCATGGCCGGCCAACACTAGCATTGGGAATCCCCCTATAACTAGTCTCCTAGAAATTAGGACTAGCCTCTTTAGGAAAGAACAAGTTTTAGAAATAGGTAAGTCTCCATCTTCATAAATTCATAGAAATTCCATTTTATCTCCTTTTTCCCTCAAACAAATTGCAATAGGTTTTAAATTAAGTTTTTTTACTGTTGGTATATTTATTTCTCAGTTTCATAGCAATTTGGTGGAGTTTGGGGAGCAAGGAGACACTCCTCTTTGAAGCTTTTTGAGGACTTGTGATACCATTAGGTAATCCCTAAAACTCAATGTTTGATGCTGATTTTATTGCATAATGACCTAGACCTAAGGGTACCCCAGATAACCCTAGAATTTTGTAGGTTTTTGTGTCCTATTCGTGTCCCATTTGGACACGTATCAGTCCTATGTGATAGTGTTTGATGAAATGCCCCAATGGGCATTTCGATTTGGTTTTGAAAAAGTATTTGAATAGAAAATTGTATTTTTGTCTCGCTTATCGATTTCTTTTGGACTGGGATCATTTTTGTGTCGCATCGTGTCGGGTTGGACATGCGTGCACACGCGGGTGCACGCGCGCGCGCGGGCAGCGTGCGTGTCCTGCTACTCGGGGTAGATTCCTCACTGGACACAGCACGAGGATACAAGATATTTTGTGGATACATTGGGGCAGTGTCTGACACGACACTCGCCAAGTGGCACGACCTCTCGTGTCGTGTCGAGGGAGGAATCACCATCGCACTGTTTGTGTCCTGACAGTTCAGTCGGGTTTTTAGTGCACTGATACGGTCTGTTTGACACGACACAGGGACACGTCGATCCAAAACAGGGTGACACGTGGGTAGCCCTATAAGTGTTGAACCTAGTTTTGTGGACACGTGTCTTGGTTTGGTCTATGTTGTGTACACGACACGCGTGCACACACGCACGAGGCAGTGCACTGCTGTGCAGTGTCCATTGTACTAATTTGGGTTTCTGTGATGTGGACACGTCGTGTCCGGCTATGGTGGACATGAATTGGTCTGTATGACACGTGCACATATCTAGGATGTGTTACCAACCATTTGATTTACATCTTAGAATGTTTTAACCCATTAAATCCCATTTACCCTAAATTTTCTGATACATGTTTATTCAGTATTTTCCAGTTTTTTAATTCGACTTTTAGCAGCCCAATTAACCTAATTAATACTGTTGTTAGCATGGTTTAAGTCCCTAATATGGTTCTCCTATATATAATCTACTTGTGTGTCGAGTTTGGGTTATTTTGGTTGGAAATTGGTTTCAAAATGGGGCTTTGAAGTTGTAGTGTAAAATCTGAACTGAAATAAAATGGTTCCTTTTCTTTCTCATCACTGCTACTCATTCACACACACTTCACTCACTGTCACACATTTTCCTGCACACTCACTGTTTCCTAATGACACTGTGTACTCACTGTTTCAGTCACACACACTGTTTTGCACTCTCTCCTCTCACACACACAAGCTTTCACACACACACACACACACACATTGTCACTCTCTTCACTCTCTACCTCTCTATGCACATTTCCCATTTCCTAATTTCTATGTTCTTGTACATATATGTATATACATATATAGGAGATGCATATATGTATCCTATATATTATAATATATGTGTATTATAATTAGAGATATGTATTGATATATGTATATATATAATATAAGTATGTGAGTGTAATGTATATATATATATATATATATATATATATATATATATATATATATATATATATATATATATATATATATATATATATATATATATATATATATATATAATGTATAGTGTAATGTGTATGTACCTATATATATATAATGTCTATATGTAATGTATGTATATAGTTAATATATACAATGTGAGTAGCCTATATGTACATATATATGATGATTCCTATGTATATGTACTATAGCCTAAATGCATATATAAATATATATATATTTGTGTATGTACCTATAATGTGATGTATAAGTATAGGTATATAGAGATAGTATGGTATTCCTAATGTGTGTGTATTAGCCTAGAAATATAGCCTATGAATGCAATGTGAGGTAGTGTAATGGTTAGAATAGACTAGTATAGACTTGATAGGCTTGCATAGCCTTGTAATGGTGTGTATTAACTAGTGTAGGCTTGTTTAGACCTAGAATGACTTGTTTGACCTAGTTTAGACTTGTTAGACCTAGTTTGACCATAGTTGACCTAGTTTGACTTCTAGGGTTGACCAGAGTTGACCAAGAGTTGACTTTGGCCTAGTTTGACCTAGATTCATCTAGATTGCATTGAATTGCATCTTGTTATCATTTTAGACTTGTTGTGACTTGTGATGTACTGATTAGGAGCCAGACACCTCTCATCGGACAGTACATTTCATCCGGACACTCAGATACCAGGCGAGTACATTCTCTGATCATTTTATATCCTGTTTAGAATTATTTTTCTGCTTTAAATTACTTTACTTAATACTGTCACGTTGGCCACACGGATTAGTACTATATGGATCCCTTCTTGAGATGTTATCCCTTCAGGAAGCATCGGGTACTTCATGTTCTGTGCGTTTCACTTACATGGCATATCACTATGCTTCATTGGTTCATTGAATCACTTGTGACATGTACTCTCATGATCACAGAGTCTTCCATGAATCCTCCCATTTATTGGGCTTCCTAGAATCCCCATTTATGGGACTACCATGTACCACCCTTCGGGGGCCATTGCATGGAATCATAACATAACCTGGCTGGATCCTTGTGTATTAATTGGGGGTACGGAGGAGTAGAAGTAGACATGTGAATAATACCCAAGTAGTATCTCATCAGAATCATTCCGTAGTGTCTCATCAGAATCATCCTATGCCATTTACATGTCTATATTATACTCTGACTCACTAGCCACTGTTAGTCTCTATTTATACTAGATATTTTTATTACAGTTCTCTCTCTGTTTATATACTGCCTTTCTTTCAGTACCTGTATCTTACTTTACTGCATGATTATATTTTCTAACCTGCTATGAACTGTTGAGATGTATTGTGCTCGCTCCTGTCCTGACTGGACCTGTTGAAAATATTACAGAGGACGAGGAGGAGGCCTGTGTGGATACCTTCTACGGGGCAGCCCTAGACGACACTTGTGAGCTGGACTCTCAGGAGGACCCAGCTCTAGCTGATGATATTACCCCTATTGCCTAGACTAGCTTAGTTAGGCCTTATCTTACTTATGTTGTCTTGAGACTGGTAGTTAGACTTTATTTCTGTCTTGAGTATTCTTTCATATTCAGTAGCTGAGACATGTATTTCTGGATATCTGCTGAGATGTTATCTTAGACTATTTTGATCATCTGTTTTTCCTTGAGTTCTATATCATATCGTGCTTCTTCTTCCTTAGTTGTGATTGAGTTTATTTACTGCTATGTCACCCCCATTCGGGGAGTATAAACTGTTTAGCTTTATATTGTTAGATGTTGTGACCTAGGACATCGTTCTACCGCCGATACTGCAGCGTAGGCTGGACGTACCCACGTCTCGTGCCCTTACTCTAGGGTGCGGGTCGTGACACATTTTTAGTGGTGGCCCATGCAGGTCTAGACTAGAAGTGTAGTGGTATTCGAACCAGAGTATCACTATAGCCTGTAGTAGGATATAGGACATTAGTTTTCAAGGTACTCAATCATTGTTAGGATTCCTTGAGAGATTCCTGGGATGACCCTTGAGAATCTCATTTTGAACTCTGATTTAAACTTCCTTTCCCTTATTTTGATTCACCTTTTTTCCTTGATTTGAATTTGATTTTTGTAGATTCATTGTAGAACTTTGAATCCTGGTATTAGTTGATGATTTTGATAAAATTCTGTAGTTGTTGATTTTAATTTTGTATTTAATATTTTCAAAATTTAAGGCACTCAATCACATTTAGGATTCTTGAGAGATTCCTGGGACGACCCCTGAGAAACTCATATTTGATCTTCAATTGGAATTCCTTTTTCCTCTTGTTTGGATTCACCCTCATATCTTGCTATTGAATTTGAGCTTGATGGGTTCATCTCGTTTGAACAGATGAGAAGAACAGATCTTCATTATTCCTTCATGCCATTATTTCCTTGCATTCTTATTTTCTTCTTATCTTAAACTCTGTCTAATTATACCAATCACCCATATCTTACCATCCCTACCAGATGTACCTCGAAACCCTTGAATCTTTATATCTTCTTCCTGGGAAAGACTGAAGAAGTGACGTGAATCATGTAGCTCAGAGGAGGCATAACTGATTATTATATGATGATCTAGAGAAAATCAAAATGTGGAGTGTTCAATATTAAAACCTTGAGATAGAAATGTGGTAAAGGTCTCGAATAGAATCAAGAGATTATACTACCAATCTGGAAACAATCACACTTAGGGAGATTTTGGGGTTTTGAGATAGTTTATAGGTGTATTCAAACTGATGAGGATATTCAAGGTCAACCTAGATTTGAGAACCTCGGAACTCTGGTTATTGATTCTTGGGAAGTTTTACCCTAAGGCTATATAGAAGGTTAGTAATGGAAAAGAGAAATTAATTGCATTCAATAAGGATAGTGAACAAGATATTGCAAGGAAATGACTAGGGATAGAGGGAACATAAAGTTATAGAAATTTAGAGATTGTTGTGGAATTTTTTTTTTTGGAGAATAATATTCAAAGGTGTATGTCGAAGAAAATACGGAAGATGATTTTATGATGGAGGATAAGTTTTGTAAGTCCTAGAGGTATTTAAATTAAATAATATGAGGAGAACCATTTGAACAAGTTCAAGGAATTCGTAAACGGGATTTAGAGGTTTCGGGCCAAATTTAAGACAAGGTGAAAGAATTTGGAAATTTAAATAAATGGTTAATGTTGACTCCTAAATGTGAAGGCTATCCTTCATGAGTAATGTTTGGAAATTAGAAATTGCCTACGGTAGTCATGGTAGAGGCTTAGGTAAAGGTTAAATTTTATATGGAGACTGGTGAGGTAAGGATACGATTGGCAAGTTATGACCAGATGAGCTTAAGGGTATCAGAAACAGATGATTAACTTGATCTTCCTTATCTTGTACATTTATTTACCACCTCTTGAACCCCCACTTTCTATTTGAGATCCTTTGACGTTCCTTATCGTGACCTTGACATTCGAAATGTAATACTAGCTGTTACCCTCCAACAAATCTTATATACAAGACCTAGACGAACTCACCTTCGTGTAGGTATATCATGTCCCACTAAAATCCGTCTCCTTGTACTCTATTTTCTTGATATGATTTTCTGGTCAAATGGCTAAACTAAAACCTCTACCATGATACTGAATTATTCCTGATTTCAATTAGAGATCCAGCCTTGACTCAATTCCTTCGACCCGACATGTGATGATGTTCTGCTTGATTCCTTAAATGCTTAATCTTGTACCTTATCTTGATTTCTTGACCCATTTAGTTAAGAATCTGGACTATGTATCTTCGTTCATCACTACCACCCTTACTTATATCTTATGCTGCTAATTATCCTTAGTTTTACAAGCTTATCCTTTTCGAGCTTGATCATGACATATTTTATTGGGTGCGCACCCACTAACATATTGTCTAATCAGAACCGACGTATGATGGTCTGATCAACCTATTGCGTTTTGGTTCGCTTTTCATATTAATCTACGTGGATGGAGACATAGTTAAACTTGCCCTAGAATCTTATCCGCAACAGCCTTGACAATTCTTCTTGGAATTATTTTTATCACCTATGAACCTCGTATTCGTATCCAGTTGAATTAAATTTAATCATGACCTGGATCTTCATCATTGGATGCTCGTGCTCATACTTGATTTTATTGATTCCCCATCTTGCTCAAATCTTAATTTATCCTGAAATTGATCAACTTAGATCGTGTCAAGACAAAAATCTATTTGAGATTTGTTGTGCCTAAATTTTTAATTTTTACCATTTTATGGAATAGTAACCTTTTAATAATTTTTCTGTTGTTTATTAATGACTAATTTTTTTTATATATATAGGATGGTAGACAACCCTTACAACCTTGATGGTTGTTGTTCCCTTACCTTCCCAATTAGGACATCCTAGATTGCTTGTGTGTTGATACCATAGTACTGTTTTGACCTAGAATGACCAGTGCACCTAGGTGAGACTTCCAACTGCTACAGTATACCCTGACCCTGTATGCTATTCCTTCAAATTGCATGGTTTAGATAAAATTCTTAGGACCTTGATTGTCGGAAAATAGGGATGTTACCCCCATTAGTATCAACTGTGGATATATATATATATAGGTTAGTCCTTGATGTGGGGAATGTGTGTTTATAAACCTGTAGCTTATGAGATTTATAGTATCGGCCTTGATAGGACTGGGAAGTTAAGAGCTAGCCTATTATAGAGTTTCTCTTTTTGCTAAATTCTGGTTGCCAACACTTAGGTAGCTAGCATAGGTAAAATCCTAAGAAGTTGACCAGCGGATGACCAAGTACTAGGATGTTGAGAAAATTGACTAGTGATTGACCCTGGACTATGTTTGACATAGAAGGGGGTGCGATCATCTTAATTTCGAGGACAAAATTTTTATAAGGTGGGTAGGATTGTAACACCCAGTTTTGAGGGTAATTTTGAAATTTTGTAATTATAATTAGTATTTATTGATATTTATTTCATATTATGATTTTTGGTGATTTTTAATCATTTTTAATCTATTTAAAATCATAACTTGTGATTAGGGTGTTTCATCTACCATATTTCTAGTTTGAGGGTATTTTTGTCATTTTTAAGGTTATTTGAATTTATTATAATTTATTTGAATTTATGGGAATTTTTAGGATTTATTTTAGAATTATTTAAATGATGGTTGACTAGGTTGACTTTGACTAGCATTGACCTTGGTAGGCTAACCTAGAAGCTAATCCTAGTTGTGTTGGACTTGGTTAGGTCATGCAACCCTAGTTAGACTAGAGTTAACCTATGGTTTAGTCATTAAACTCAAGTTAGACTAGTTAAGTCATAAGCCATGACTTATGGTTGAACCATTGATTAGCAACTTGACACATATGGGCCCAAAGCCCAACCCATTACCTAAACCTAACCCTAACCCTAGCATGGCCGGCCAACACTAGCATTGGGAATCCCCCCTATAAATAGTCTCCTAGAAATTAGGGCTAGCCTCTTTAGGAAAGAACAAGGTTTAGAAAGAGGTAAGTCTCCATCTTCATAAATTCATAGAAATTCCATTTTATCTCCTTTTTTCCCTCAAACAAATTGTAATAGGTTTTAAATTAAGTTTTCTTGCTGTTGGTATATTTATTTCTCAGTTTCATAGCAATTCGGTGGAGTTTGGGGAGCAAGGAGACACTCCTCTTTAAAGCTTTTTGAGGACTTGTGATACCATTAGGTAATCCCTAAAACTCAATGTTTAATGCTGATTTTATTGCATAATGACCTAGATCTAAGGGTCCCCTAGCTAACCCTAGATTTCTGTAGGATTTCGTGTCCCATTTGGACACGTATCAGTCCTATGTGATAGTGTTTGATGAAATGCCCCAATGGGCATTTCGATTTGGTTTTGGAAAAGTATTTGAATAGGAAATTGTATTTTTGTCTCGCTTATCGATTTTTTTTTGGACTGGGATCGTTTTCGTGTCGCATCGTGTCAGGTTGGACACGCGTGCACACGCGGGTGCACGCGCACGCGCGGGCAGCGTGCGTGTCCTGCTACTCGGGGTAGATTCCTCACTGGACACAGCACGAGGGCACAAGATATTTTATGGATACGTTGGGGCAGTGTCTGACACGACACTCCCCAAGTGGCACGACCTCTCGTGTCGTGTCGAGGGAGGAATCACCATCGCACTGTTTGTGCCCTGACAGTTCAGTCGGGTTTTTAGTGCACTGATACGGTCTGTTTGACACGACACAGGGACACGTCGATCCAAAACAGGGTGACACGTGGGTAGCCCTATAAGTGTTGAACCTAGTTTTGTGGACACGTGTCTTGGTTTGGTCTATGTTGTGTACACGACACGCGTGCACACACGCACGAGGCAGTGCACTGCTGTGCAGTGTCCATTGTACTGTTTTGGGTTTCTGTGATGTGGACACGTTGTGTCCGGCTATGGTGGACATGAATTGGTCTGTATGACACGTGCACATATCTAGGATGTGTTACCAACCATTTGATTTACATCTTAGAATGTTTTAACCCATTAAATCCCATTTACCCTAAATTTTCTGATATATGATTATTCAGTATTTTCCAGTTTTTTAATTCGACTTTTAGCAGCCCAATTAACCTAATTAATACTGTTGTTAGCATGTTTTAAGTCCCTAATATGGTTCTCCTATATGTAATCTACTTGTGTGTCGAGTTTGGGTTATTTTGGTTGGAAATTGGTTTCAAAATGTGGCTTTGAAGTTGTAGTGTAAAATCTGAACTGAAATAAAATGGTTCCTTTTCTTTCTCATCACTGCTACTCATTCACACACACTTCACTCACTGTCACACATTTTCCTGCACACTCACTGTTTCCTAATGACACTGTGCACTCACTGTTTCAGTCACACACACTGTTTTGCACTCTCTCCTCTCACACACACAAGCTTTCACACACACACACACACATTGTCACTCTCTTCACTCTCTACCTCTCTATGCATATTGCCCATTTCCTAATTTCTATGTTCTTGTATATATATGTATATACATATATAGGAGATGCATATATGTATCATATATATTATAATATATGTGTATTATAATTAGAGATATGTATTGATATATGTATATATATAATATAAGTATGTGAGTGTAATGTATATATATATATATATCTATATAATGTATAGTGTAATGTGTATGTACCTATATATATATATATATAAATGTCTATATGTAATGTATGTATATAGTTAATATATACAATGTGAGTAGCCTATATGTACATATATGTGATGATTCCTATGTATATGTACTATAGCCTAAATGCATATATAAATATATATATATTTTGTATGTGCCTATAATGTGATGTATAAGTATAGGTATATAGAGATAGTATGGTATTCCTAATGTGTGTGTATTAGCCTAGGAATATAGCCTATAAATGCAATATGAGGTAGTGTAATGGTTAGAATATACTAGTATAGACTTGATAGGCTTGCATAGCCTTGTAATGGTGTGTATTAACTAGTGTAGGCTTGTTTAGACCTGGAATGACTTGTTTGACCTAGTTTAGACTTGTTAGACCTAGTTTGACCATAGTTGACCTAGTTTGACTTCTAGGGTTGACCAAAGTTGACCAAGAGTTGACTTTGGCCTAGTTTGACCTAGATTCATCTAGATTGCATTGAATTGCATCTTGTTATCATTTTAGACTTGTTGTGACTTGTGCTGTACTGATTAGGAGCCAGATACCTCTCCTCGGACAGTACATTTTATCCGGACACTCAGATACCAGGCGAGTACATTCTCTGATTATTTCATATCCTGTTTAGAATTATTTTTCTGCTTTAAATTACTTTACTTGATACTGTCACGTTGGCCACACGGATTAGTACTATATGGATCCCTTCTTGAGATGTTATCCCTTCAGGGAGCATCGGTACTTTATGTTCTGTGCGTTTCACTTACATGGCGTATCACTATGCTTCATTGGTTCATTGAATCACTTGTGACATGTACTCTCATGATCACAGAGTCTTCCATGAATCCTCCTATTTATTGGGCTTTCTAGAATCCTTATTTATGGGACTACTATGTACCACCCTTCGGGGGCCATTGCATGGAATCATAACATAACCTGGCTGGATCCTTGTGTATTGATTGGGGGTACGGGGGAGTAGAAGTAGATATGTGAATAATACCCAAGTAGTATCTCATCAGAATTATTTCGTAGTGTCTCATCAGAATCATCATATGCCATTTACATGTCTATATTGTACTCTGACTCACTAGCCAATGTTAGTCTCTATTTATAGTAGATATTTCTATTACAGTTCTCTCTCTGTTTACATACTGCCTTTCTTTCAGTACCTGTATCTTACTTTACTGCATGATTATATTTTCTAACCTGCTATGAACTGTTGAGATGTATTGTGCTCGCTCCTGTCCTGACTGGACCTGTTGAAAATATTACAGAGGACGAGGAGGAGGCCTGTGTGGATACCTTCTACGGGGCAGTCCTAGACGACACTTGTGAGCTGGACTCTTAGGAGGACCCAGCTCTAGCTGATGACATTACCCCTATTGCCTAGACTAGCTTAGTTAGGCCTTATCTTATATTGTCTTGAGACTGGTAGTTAGATTTTATTTCTGTCTAGAGATCTGGGTTGTATATATTCTTTCATATTCAGTAGCTGAGACATGTATTTCTAGATATCTGCTGAGATATTATCTTAGACTATTTTGATCATCTGTTTTTCCTTGAGTTCTATATCATATCGTGTTTCTTCTTCCTTAGTTGTGATTGAGTTTATTTACTGCTATGTCACCCCCATTCGGGGAGTATAAACTGTTTAGCTTTATATTGTTAGATGTTGTGACCTAGGACAGCGTTCTAACCGCCGACACTGCGGCGTAGGCTGGATGTACCCACGTCTCGTGCCCTTACTCTAGGGTGAGGGTCGTGACACTAGTTAAAGCACCCGACTACGCTAGGCATGCCATACTTTCTAGTCGCCTTGCATATTCAAACTCAACCATGGCTATAGTCCTTTTATATAATACAAATAAGATAAAAATAAATTAGAATTAAATAAAATCCAAAAATAATTTAAATATTTCTTTAAATTATAAGGGGTTTTACTAGATTACTTCAACTTAGGGATCATGCCTCGCCAGTGCGCTGCTGGCTGCAGTGAACCCACAGTCTCCATAAGTCATATAAGTGGCGATAGTACACGGCTGTCTGCCATTATAAGTCGCCGATCATCCCTTCAACTACATCCTTAAAATCTCAACGGAGGTTCAAAAATCCTGAAATAAATTGACCATGATGGAGAAAGCTAGAAATTTAAACAAATTGGACATTGTAGGAAAGTGTACGTATCCATCCTTGAAAGGGAGGTATCAGTTTTTTGAAATTTTAAACGATTGATTAGGAAGGACATGGTCGAAGGCAAGATAAGTAAAAATCTTATAACCCTTATTTCAAGGATATTCAATATTCAACGTTGAGAGGAAAACTTTTGAATCCAAAAACTTAATTCGAGATTAATAGACAATTGAGGGAGAAGTTATTTTAAAAATAATTCCTTAGGTCCAAGAATATAAGTGATACGAACTTATGATATGGCGGTGTTTAGAAAAGACATAAGATAAAGTTGTACAAATGATCACGATTAGGGAGAAAATGACCGAAGCCAAAGGAATATAAACTTAAATTTATATTTCTCTAATATTCAAGATTGAGGAAAAAATATGTATAAAGCACTATGTCTACCTATTATGAATATATTTATACACAAGTATATATGTATAGCTAAAGTAAATCCCAAAAAGTCCAAAATATCATTCTAAGATAAGGTTATCCTATTTCCAAGAAAATGCAAATTTAAATAGCAATAGTACATATATTATATTCAATATATAATTTATAGAAATTATTCTCAATACTAGAAATGGACTACCAATATATATATACACATCTATATAGCTATATGGACGACGTTGGTCGTACTATATGACCACCAAGACTTGGGTTGAGTTTGGGCTAATTTGGAACAACCGGGTCTTCTAAAAGCCAATAATCTTAATATTAAATAATTAAATTATTCCTAGGGTTATGTCATAATTTGGCCTGGTTTTTCTAGTTAGAATATTTCTATGACTCGGCCTTCTCTACCATGGCTAGAACACTAGTCAAAGCACTCGACCACACTCTCAGTGCTAAAATTCTTGGTTATCTTGCTCTCCAAAACTTAACCGTGACTAAGGCCTTCTATACTGAATATTTATAAGATTCTAAAAATCATATTTTAATTCTAACAAGTAAATAGAAGGATATTTTTCGAACTTTCGGGAAGATGTTACGAATCTACCCTTCTGAGAAATACCGTAGAATTAAAATGCGATGGTGTATCCTTCTATGAAAGTCATCTAGGGAGAACTATGTAGCAACCTTAACTACCCAAATGTCAATTTACATTAGGGACTCCTAGTCCTAACCATTCTCTAAAAATTAATTTCCTCCTAGTGGTGAATGAGCATTTCCTAGTCGCAGGCTCGCAGTAGTACGACTAATATGGTACTACCACGAGTTTGCACAATTACGAAAACTGACCTGTATGGGCCACCACTAAAACTTGTCACGACCCGCACCCGCTTTTTCGGATACAAAACGTGTGCAAGCCAGCCTACGCCGCAGAGTCGGCAGTAGAACGCTGTCACGGCCAAGATGCTCAAAAATCACAAAAATAACAACTTTATTGCTCATTCACATTTCTAAAATTACAACATTTACAACATTATAATTAAAGAAAAAATACAAAATTCTCACAATTAATTAAAATGATACAACTGCTATCTATTTCTAGGTTTCTGTCTGCAAGTACA
>JANAVB010021796.1:18864566-18969566 GCA_029216955.1 Iris pallida | reverse complement strand
TCATCTTTTCATAGGTTTTGATTCCATGATCGTGCCTAAACAATTTTACTTAAACTAATCGGTCGTGCTAAAATAATTTCAAATTTTGATCGTTCCTAAACGACCTTGATCGCGACTAAACTATTTGACTATAGTCATAGTCGTGCCTATATTTCAAATCAATTTTGGTAATTTTTAAATTTATTCCATTGCGATCATGACTATTTTGATCATATTCATGCTCGGGCCAACTTTTAATTTGATCATGCCTGGATGAACTGCATGACTAACCTTGGTCATAACTGCATCCTAGTTGTATCTAAATGATTTTAAACATGTTTAGACCTTGTCAAAAATTTGATCGCTGACCATGACTATATAATATTAGTTAGTGGATAATCGTGCCTAATAACTTCTCTCGTTTAGCTAATCCTAGTTCGATTCTATCCTTAAACATGCTTATAACTTGACCTTAGTTAGATTCTAGGCTATACAATTTGGGCATATTTTAATCGTGTCTAAACGAGCAATCGTGCTAAACCAAATTTCTTTGATCATCCTTAAAAGAGAATTTGATCGTAACGCAATCATAATATATTTAGATTGTGCCACATCATATCTCCTTTTGGTTTTATTCGCAATTATATGTGACTAATTTAATCGGGAATCATATCATTCATTTGATTATATCAATTGTCATGATCCCTATTTGCATCGATTGAAAATTTTCGTTTCTTGATTATACCCTTAGTCATACCTAATCGTGGTCTTTGAAGTTTCTATGATGAAATATTGCTAAGGTGGGTAGATTTGTAAGCCCACTTTTCGAATTTTAAAAATTTTGTTTGTTCTATTTCTTCTAGTTAGAAGATATATTTTAATTCTATTACAAATATTTTGAAAGGAAAAGAGTTTTTACCAAATTTATTTATACTTAGAAAATATACTTCTAAGAGTACTATTTGATTTAATTATTTATTGAATTTATAAAATACTTCTTGAAGCATTTGATTTATTGTTATTATTTATTGGAAGTTACAAAATTCATTTTAAATATTGTTTGATAATATAAGATATTATTGAATGGTATTTTGAAATTAATAAAATGATCACTTAAATTATTTTAGTTTTTAATTTAAATACTGATGATATCAAAAATGCAATTTAAATTATTTGGATGGATAGTAAATATTATCTAAATTAATTGATGATATTAAATATAAACTTTGAATCATTCTGGAAATCAGATTTTAGAAATTAAATTTGACTTTGTCTTTATGCCCAAAAATCTATCATTTTTATGAGATTTGGTAATTACATCTATTTTCAATCCATTCGATAGTACTAAATAAATTTTATTGTGATTCATTATGAATTTAGATTTTAGTGATTAAATAGTTATTTGATTTAAACTGTGAAAAGATTGAACCACTAAATTCTAGCCCTATCTAAATTAGGGAATCACCGACCCCTATATTGTAAGCCCCTGATTTTCAAAAAATTTTAAACTAGTATTAATTAATTATTAAATGTCATTATTGGTTTTAAAAATAATTTAATATGATTTTAGGAATTTTCTAGAATTTTTAAATAAATTTTAAATGAGTTTTAAATGTTAAAATATCAATTTGCAATTTCCTAAAATGTTTTAATTAAGTTTTGCAATTAATTAAGATTGTTTTAATATCATTCTGTAATTTTTAGAATTATTTTTATGGTAGTATGCAATTTATTAAATTGTTGAAATAGTATTTTGTAATTAATGAATTGTTTTTAAGGGTGGAATGCAAATTTATATTTGCATTTAGTGACTTAGGGACCTATTCGTAAATTCCAAAAATCTTGAGGACCTAAGTGTAAAACCCTCACCCACCCCCCTGCCCGACGACCGACGACTGCCCGACCGCCGACCTACTTTCCCCCGCCATTTCCGGCCAGCTCACTGCCCCTCGACCGACCTAGCTAGCCTATAAATGACCCCCTCTCTCCCCTCAGCTCGACCATCACCACAACCACCGCCCACAGCCCATTTTCCTTCCCCGACGAGCTAAACCCTAACCCTACTCCGGCGACCCCCAGCGCCGCCCCCCACAGCGACCTTCACTGCCAACCACCGCCGTCGACAGCTTCGCCACAGCACGGCGAGTCGATCGCCACCCGCTTCGCCACGACCACGACGCCCCCAGCCGACGATCGCCCGTTCGAAACTCCGTTCAAACGCCGGACACGTACGTGTCACTCCTCCCCTGTGTCGTATCGTGTCTCGTTCACACGTTTTTTCGTTCGCCCGGACACGACGACCCCAGCCCCGTGCTCGGACACGCGAGTTAGGACTCGTGCGTGTCGTGCATAGCCCCGACACAAGACTCGGCTGTCCTTCGTGTCCTTGACTGTATGGACACAGGACTCATAACATGAACTAACGGGTTTGGGCTTTGCTTAACGGGTAAAAACCCATTTAATTTCTGTGCTAAATAAATGTAAACCTAACCCTAACTCTAACAAACCCACCGAGCTGGCCCACTGGCCAGCCCGAACGAATTAAACCCCCCCTCCCCCCCCCCCCCCCGCTGGACAGGGTTCGAGCCCCCCCTGCTTCTGTTTCTTTTCTTTTTCCTTTTCCTTTTCTTTTTTCTTTTTTCTTTTTCTTTTTGTTTTTTATATAATTATATATATATATGTATACATATATTTGTATATATGTATATATGTATTATTATACATACTATATTTAGGTATATATAGTTGTTGTTTTTATATATATATATATGAATATACTTCATTATTTTATGTATATATATATATATATATATATATATATATATGTGTGTTATGTATAGATATATATTTATGTATATATATTTCCTTATGTATATATATTATTATATATATACTATTATATATATATGTATACATTAATTTTGTATATATATATATGTTATATGGATAAGTATTTTCTTATATGTATGTATATATACATATATTTGTATATATATATATGATATATAGTTGAGCATTTTCCTATATATAAATATCCCTATATTTATATATATATATATATATATATATATATATATATATATATATATATATATATATATATATTATTTCCTATGTGTATTTTACTTAGCTTAGTGTAAATTATTTATATAAAATAATGTTCATACTTTTATAATTACTATGTAAAACTTTACCTTAATAAAATAATAATATTTATTTTGACTATTACCAAATTGTATTTTTATTGTATTTAAATTACTGCAACCATTTGGTGTCCAAGCCTAGCATGGGTATTTGGGCTCAAATGTGTTTTCACACATTCAAGACCTGTACAAGTCATATTGGACTTGATTCACGGTCTTGGGTCCTGTATTTGAACTTTGGTTCAAATTATATACATGGACAAAATACGCAGATAAATTAATTATTATATACTTTGGTTCAAATTATATTTAAAGTGTTGCTAAAATTATGGAAAAATAGTATTTAGATACTATGTTAAGTTGGCTATTTTAGTATAATTTTTGTAGTATTTAATTTACTGTTTTGCCACTAGTTTGGCATATGAAACCAAAACTCATTTTCTGTATACTTAGGAAAACTGATTTTTATAAAATATTTGTACTGGATAATAAATTCCAGAAAAATTATAATAAATTTCTATGACTAACAAGGATCACTTTGATACTTTGCTTTAAGAAAAACTAGACTTTTTGTCTATCTCTAAAATTGTTAGAACACAATGATCTTTTGATTTATTTATTGATTAATTACGACTTGTAGCTTTTTGTGTTATTTGGAGTTTTAGTCGTGTTAAACCCCATCCCTCACTAGTGTAAAAACCCTAGAAAGTTAGTTAACATAGTGTGTCACCCCACATTGGTCTCCTATGCCAAGTCATCATTTTGGCTAGGTGCCCAGTCATAAGTCGTGTCGCACCAATTAGTGTCCTAGTATTTTAGCTTAGTGTAAAAGCTAAGTTATTGCATTTATTTCTACAGTGACGAGTTACCAGACATCCATAGCACTTTTATCGCAGCTTGTTTTGCTAGAGGCAAGTACATCTACAAACTCATTTACTGTCTTTTAATGCTAGAACATGTATTAACCCTGTTAAAATACTGATCCTTGAGGTAGCAAGTCAACTCTTCACATGTTGTATTACTTTTAGTACCTGCCATGCTTATACTGCTCCCAGTATCTTTCACATGTTTTATACTGTTCTCGTATCACCCACATGTTAATAAAAACGGGTTAAGGGAAAACTGTTAGTAGTGTACGTGATCATGACCCCCTTCTCCGTATGTATTTACCGAGCACCGTTACATTCTATATGTATCTGTGTCGTATGTCTGGACCCGCGTTTGTGTATGGATATACACCGATGCCGTAAAGTGTACGTATGTACACTTCAGAAATTGACATATACCACAGTACATACTGATTACCTATTGACTGATCACTCACCTACTACAGTTTTAAACTTTAAAACGAATATGTATTGCCATGATGAAATATATCTAAAACTGGATAAATCAAGATATGTCATGTTCCCTATGTTTCTATGATACTATGATCCCAATTGTACCATGAGGCCATGTTTCCAGTATTTCCAATTTTATAGACTTATCACACCATGTTTCTTATTGTACATCTCTTTCATTATATGTTCAGTACTTTAGTTGTAGAGGTTGTACTTGCTCCCGTCCTGACAGGATAACGTTGTAGGTATACTTACTGAGGAGGAGTTGCTCTGTGATTCGTATTATGGAGTCACTACCGGGGACCCGACTTTGCCATACGAGGATGTTCCTGCGGGAAGACTCGTCTAGTTTGCTTAGCTGCTTGGGATACTTAGTGTAGTCATGTATTAGACTATACCATTTTGTAACTGGACATGTATCCAGTTTTACATTTCAGTTTACTTGTACTTGGATATTTCACTATATACGACGACTTTTGTGTTTGGAGCATTTATGATTCTTCTTCACTTATAGAACTGTTAGCACATTTAGTCTTGTCTTGTTATCTCTAGAACAGCTTACTGCGCTTTATCTTAAGCGTAGGCTGGACATGGCTCGGCCCGGCCCAACAATTTGGGTAACGGGTCGTGACATATTTTTTTGGTGGCCCATGCAGGTCCTGACTAAATTATTTGGTTACGTTATTGTACCAAACATGCCTGCAATTAGGAACTTAAGGTAATTAGACAACATTAGGAAAGACGCTTAGAACACTTAGAGGAATGCTAGGATTGCAACATAGGAAACACATCACATATTTGCTATTATAATTAGATTTTCTTGCATATGATCACTTGCTTTAAATAAGTCCTTATAAGTCTTTTTATGTGTAATTTAGATGGTGCTTACTCGTTCGTCCCAGTATGTTACCCCCGAGAATGGGGCCCTCCGTGTCCAGTCAGCTGACCAGTCGACTGATACACCTCCACCTACCACATTCCCCCACTCCACAGATCCACAAACCCAGATACCACCTTCCATATCCCAATCCCAGCAGGCCCCGATACTTCCACCACCCCCTATCACTATACCCACCCAGGCTTCCGTCACACTCGACGGGAACCAGCTGCTCACACTGATTCAGGGGTTCCTAACAACCCATCAGGAGCAGACTACCCTACTCCGCCAGAGCATGGAGCGTTCTGTGGGACGTCCCGTAGTCCCACCACATGTAGAGCCACGGCAGAAAGCGGGGACGGTCAAGGACTTTATGGGTCTAAATTCCAAGGAGTTCTCAGGGACTGAGGGCATAGTAGTAGCTGATGACTGGCTAGATTCTGTAGAGAGGAAGCTTCTGGGAGTTAGGATGCCGGATGACCTTCAGGTCGAGGCAGCAGGATTTCTGCTGATAGACTTAGCCGGAGTCTGGTTCAGAAATGAGCCGTTGTTCGCGAGAGGTAGAGCCACCTGGGACCAGTTCAAGACCCAGTTCAAGAAGAAATTCTTTTCGACCACTGCTAGAGTAGCCATGGGGCTACGGTTCCAGAACATCCAGCAGGGGAACCGTTCTGTTGATGACTATACGGGAGAGTTTAGTCGCCTGAGCCGTTTTGCTCCTAGTCTGGTTGCTGATCCAGAGGAGATGACCCGTAGGTTTTGCCATGGTCTAGTTCCAGACATTGGCATTCTTATAGTGGCGAACGGTACGACTGACTATTACCAGAGCCTGGAGTTAGCCCGGAGCATTGAGGAGCGTCTTCTGTCTAGCAAGAGGCCGGCTTCTGTACACCATGAGGGACCGTCCAAGCGTCAGGCTTTCCAGCAGAGAGCACCGACGCCACCCCAGCAGACTTACCATCCCCCTACATCACATCACCCGACCCAGCCAGTTAGAGCCCCGGGACCCCGACAGCAGCAGCAGCAGAAGGGAACTTTTTGTGCATTCTGCAAGAAGGTAGGCCACGACGTTTCCATCTGCAGGAAGAGGTTAGGGCAGTGTTTAGCTTGTGGGTCTGCCATCCATCAGATTCGGGACTGCCCAGTAGCCAAGGGACCCCAGGGGAAGACTTATAGCCTAGTCCTTGAGCCGGAGCCGAAACAGGTTTCGGGAGGTTAGTTTTGATCGTAGCCTTAGTCATTTTGTTGTGTTGCTTGCTATGCTAGATTATTGTAGGGTCTTCAATCCTTGTGAATTTCGAGGACGAAATTTTTCAAGGAGGGAAGACTTGTAAGCCCCTGATTTTCAAAAATTTTTAAACTAGTATTAATTAATTATTAAATATCATTATTGGTTTTAAAAATAATTTAATATGATTTTAGGAATTTTCTAGAATTTTTAAATGAATTTTAAATGAGTTTTAAATGTTAAAATATCAATTTACAATTTCCTAAAATGTTTTAATTAAGTTTTGCAATTAATTAAGATTGTTTTAATATCATTCTGTAATTTTTAGAATTGTTTTTATGGTAGTATGCAATTTATTAAATTGTTGAAATAGTATTTTGTAATTAATAAATTGTTTTTAAGGGTGGAATGCAAATTTATATTTGCATTTAGTGACTTAGGGACCTATTCGTAAATTCCAAAAATCTTGAGGACCTAAGTGTAAAACCCTCACCCACCCCCCTGCCCGACGACCGACGACTGCCCGACCGCCGACCTACTTTCCCCCGCCATTTCAGGCCAGCTCACTGCCCCTCGACCGACCTAGCTAGCCTATAAATGACCCCCTCTCTCCCCTCAGCTCGACCATCACCACAACCACCGCCCACAGCCCCTTTTCCTTCCCCGACGAGCTAAACCCTAACCCTACTACTCCGGCGACCCCCAGCGCCGCCCCCACAACGACCTTCACTGCCAACCACCGCCGTCGACAGCTTCGCCACAGCACGGCGAGTCGATCGCCACCGCTTCGCCACGACCACGACGCCCCCAGCCGACGATCGCCCGTTCGAAACTCCGTTCAAACGCCGGACACGTACGTGTCACTCCTCCCCTGTGTCGTATCGTGTCTCGTTCACACGTTTTTCGTTCGCCCGGACACGACGACCCCAGCCCCGTGCTCGGACACGCGAGTTAGGACTCGTGCGTGTCGTGCATAGCCCCGACACAAGACTCGGCTGTCCTTCGTGTCCTTGACTGTATGGACACAGGACTCATAACATGAACTAACGGGTTTGGGCTTTGCTTAACGGGTAAAAACCCATTTAATTTCTGTGCTAAATAAATGTAAACCTAACCCTAACTCTAACAAACCCACCGAGCTGGCCCACTGGCTAGCCCGAACGAATTAAAACCCCCCCCCCCCCCCCCGCTGGACAGGGTTCGAGCCCCCCCTGCTTCTGTTTCTTTTCTTTTTCCTTTTCCTTTTCTTTTTTCTTTTTTCTTTTTCTTTTTGTTTTTTTTTATATAATTATATATATATATGTATACATATATTTGTATATATGTATATATGTATTATTATACATACTATATTTAGGTATATATAGTTGTTGTTTTTATATACATATATATATGAATATACTTCATTATTTTATGTATATATATATATATATATGTGTGTGTTATGTATACATATATATTTATGTATATATATTTCCTTATGTATATATATTATTATATATATACTATTATATATATATGTATACATTAATTTTGTATATATATATATATATATATATATATATATATATATATATATATGTTATATGGATAAGTATTTTCTTATATGTATGTATATATACATATATTTGTATATATATATATATGATATATAGTTGAGCATTTTCCTATATATAAATATCCCTATATTTATATATATATATATATTATTTCCTATGTGTATTTTACTTAGCTTAGTGTAAATTATTTATATAAAATAATGTTCATACTTTTATAATTACTATGTAAAACTTTACCTTAATAAAATAATAATATTTATTTTGACTATTACCAAATTGTATTTTTATTGTATTTAAATTACTGCAACCATTTGGTGTCCAAGCCTAGCATGGGTATTTGGGCTCAAATGTGTTTTCACACATTCAAGACCTGTACAAGTCATATTGGACTTGATTCACGGTCTTGAGTCCTGTATTTGAACTTTGGTTCAAATTATATACATGGACAAAATACGCAGATAAATTAATTATTGTGTGCATTGCTGTTTTTGATTTTCTAAAAATACTTAAAGTGTTGCTAAAATTATGGAAAAATAGTATTTAGATACTATGTTAAGTTGGCTATTTTAGTATAATTTTTGTAGTATTTAATTTACTGTTTTGCCACTAGTTTGGCATATGAAACCAAAACTCATTTTCTGTATACTTAGGAAAACTGATTTTTATAAAATATTTGTACTGGATAATAAATTCCAGAAAAATTATAATAAATTTCTATGATTAACAAGGATCACTTTGATACTTTGCTTTAAGAAAAACTAGACTTTTTGCCTATCTCTAAAATTGTTAGAACACAATGATCTTTTGATTTATTTATTGATTAATTACGACTTGTAGCTTTTTGTGTTATTTGGAGTTTTAGTCGTGTTAAACCCCATCCCTCACTAGTGTAAAAACCCTAGAAAGTTAGTTAACATAGTATGTCACCCCACATTGGTCTCCTATGCCAAGTCATCATTTTGGCTAGGTGCCCAGTCACAAGTCGTGTCGCACCAATTAGTGTCCTAGTGTTTTAGCTTAGTGTAAAAGCTAAGTTATTGCATTTATTTCTACAGTGACGAGTTACCAGACATCCATAGCACTTTTATCGCAGCTTGTTTTGCTAGAGGCAAGTACATCTACAAACTCATTTACTGTCTTTTAATGCTAGAACATGTATTAACCCTGTTAAAATATTGATCCTTGAGGTAGCAAGTCAACTCTTCACATGTTGTATTACTTTTAGTACCTGCCATGCTTATACTGCTCCCAGTATCTTTCACATGTTTTATACTGTTCTCGTATCACCCACATGTTAATAAAAACGGGTTAAGGGAAAACTGTTAGTAGTGTACGTGATCATGACCCCCTTCTCCGTATGTATTTACCGAGCACCGTTACATTCTATATGTATCTGTGTCGTATGTCTGGACCCGCGTTTGTGTATGGATATACACCGATGCCGTAAAGTGTACGTATGTACACTTCAGAAATTGACATGTACCACAGTACATACTGATTACCTATTGACTGATCACTCACCTACTACAGTTTTAAACTTTAAAACGAATATGTATTGCCATGATGAAATATATCTAAAACTGGATAAATCAAGATATGTCATGTTCCCTATGTTTCTATGATACTATGATCCCAATTGTACCATGAGGCCATGTTTCCAGTATTTCCAATTTTATAGACTTATCATACCATGTTTCTTATTGTACATCTCTTTCATTATATGTTCAGTACTTTAGTTGTAGAGGTTGACTTGCTCCCGTCCTGACAGGATAACGTTGTAGGTATACTTACTGAGGAGGAGTTGCTCTGTGATTCGTATTATGGAGTCACTACCGGGGACCCGGCTTTGCCATACGAGGATGTTCCTGCGGGGAGACTCGTCTAGTTTGCTTAGCTGCTTGGGATACTTAGTGTAGTCATATATTAGACTATACCATTTTGTAACTGGACATGTATCCAGTTTTACATTTCAGTTTACTTGTACTTGGATATTTCACTATATACGATGACTTTTGTGTTTGGAGCATTTATGATTCTTCTTCACTTATAGAACTGTTAGCACATTTAGTCTTGTCTTGTTATCTCTAGAACAGCTTACTGCGCTTTATCTTAAGCGTAGGCTGGACATGGCTCGGCCCGGCCCAACAATTTGGGTAACGGGTCGTGACATATATAGAAAGGCCTTCCTCTACTCTCAACGAAATTCCCAAATCAGCAAAACCCAATTCCAAATCCCTAACCCTAAATCCCAAATCCCATCTTCCCGAATTTTCAGAATTTTTATTTATGTATTCGTTTAACTTATTTTATTTATCGTGGTTGAAGGTAATTTTTCATTGATACTCCATTTTATGATTATTTATTTTATCAAAACTTGTTTTTTTTAAAAAGTAAATATTTTGAGAGCATTTTTGGCCCTATAGAGTTTGAAGACTTTTCTTCCTCTTTTAATCTATTTGATCAATATTTTCTTATCAAAAATTTTACTACCTTTCACCAATCTACCAAGTCCATCTATCCTAGCGGTTCTTAAATTCGAGGACGAATTTATTTCTAAAGTTGGTAGATTTGTAACCCCTCTTCCCAAAAAATTTAAAATATCTTTTATTATTTATTTGAATTAAATGGTGATTTTTTGAATTTTATAAATATTCAATTAATTAATTATTATCATAGAAGGCTTTAGTCATGGTTAAGTTTTAGAGTGCGAGATGACTAGAAATGATGGCATGGGTAGCGTAGACGTGTGCTTTGACTAATATTTTAGCAATGGTAGGGAAGGCCGAGCCACATGTGTGTTCTAATTAAGAAAATTAGGCCAAGTTGCGACTTGACCCCTATAAGGGATTTATTTTGTTATTTATTAATATTATGACTTTTAGAAAATTCGGTTGTACCAAACTAGTCCGGACTGGACCCGAATCGAGCCCAAGTCCATGTAGAGGTGTTGTGTGCGGAAAGACGTCCATGTAGATATATATTGTATATATATATCTTGGTAATTTATTTTTAAAGGCCTAATATTTATTTCCATAAATAATAATTTCTATTTATATAAGGATAAATATTAATGACAATTCCTTTTATGAAAAAGAAAAACCTTCCCTAAATTTATTTGGCCTTTTGTACTTTAATTTGAATAACAAATATTCGGACTAATCTATATTTAAATTATAGAATTTTATGGCAGGAGTTATCCCGAGCTAATAAATATTATATATAAATTTATTTGTTAATCCCTATAAATAGAAGTAATTAAATAGATTGTAATTATGTTATAACCTACTATGTTACTATTTTAGGATAGGGTAATAATGTTACTTTTATTTTTATATATAAATACTTTCCTAAATATATATATATATATATCCAATTATATGAGTCTCCACACACACATATATATATATATATATATATATATATATATATATATATATATATATATATATATATATAAAGAAAAAGAAAGATAAAAAAATAAAAATAAACAAAGAAAAGGGGAAGCCCAATCCAGTTTTCTCCCCCAAACCCGACAGAAGCCCGACTCTTCCCCAACTTCTTATAGTTAACAGAAGGTACATATATACATCGAGAAAGAAGGAAGCAATAGGAGGAAACCCTAACTCTAAACGCCGCCACCCACACATGTGCGACCACCCTACGACGCCCCCGACCTCGAGGGCGACCGCAGCACCGCCGCGGGCCACTATCGGCCGACAAACGCGCGTGCGCGCCTGGAAACAGAGCAGCCATTGACAGCAGATGCGAGGCAGCAACGCCACTTCGTCACTCGATTTCTTCGCATTCGCTCGTTAGTTTTATGAACTGTTTCTTCTAGTATGATCCCAAACTATACGCCTATTTATCCCATCAATTAGTTTTAATTAAAATAGATTAAAAGCCTGTGAGAAATTGATGCGAACATCGACAAAAATCTGTTTTGCAAACAGGGCAGTCGCGACCCCGTTTTAGAAGACCAAAATTGGTCTATCCATAGAGAAATCCAGGAAATTAAAAAAGGCAGTCCTAGACAACCTATAGGAGATTAAAACCCTTATTGTAGATTTAATTTACATCCACTATACAGAAAGTAATTCATTTGTGAAGTTTCGGAAAAATCTGTTTTCGAAAACTGAAATTTAGGAAAAAAATTCGATACGACGTGCACCCCGACAAACCAGACGACGTGATCACAACCCATGAGCATTGAAAGATGCATATAGATGTTGTCGATGTATGGGAGTCGACGAAACTCAATTTCGTTGTGTGTGCGCGACAAAATCGAGACGTATCCGTCGATATATCCCATATCGGTCCCTTTGCAAACTAGCCCTTGACTTCGTGCATGTTCATCATCTCGAGATGAAACTTGCACCAACAGGACCATATTATTTTTTTTAGTCCTGTATGCCAAGTTTGGTCCGATTTTGAGAAGATCAACCGGAACGCTATTTTGGCAGGCCCGCGACCCGATCCAACGGGCGAATTTGTGCACGGCCCGTCGGAATCCAACTTTGGATATATGGCTGGGTTTGTATAGAAAACCCAGATCCGTAGACATATAGTTTGACAACTTTAGAGACCATAGACTCTGGCATGCTTTTCGGTGCAAAGCAGGTTCAACGACGGACATCATTTTGGTCCAAAATTACGATTTTGCTCCTGTGCTCAGAAATGGACTTTTGGGCAGACATTCTTAGACATTTTTTATACCAAACTTGTTGGTGATGTTTGTTTCAGCATCCGGAGACTGTTACGCGGGTTAACTTTTGTAGCACTGGGTGGTTGAGTATCGTTGGTTTTGCGTGCTATACTATCCAACTGGGCAATTTCGAACCCAATAGGATTATCGGTTTTAGCAGCTAAGGACCTCAGGCGAGTACATTTCTGATAGTTTTTATATTTGATTAACTTCTATGATTCGTGTATGTAGTATTCGTCTTACAGCGATTCTCGACACAATGATCACACGAAGTAGTAGTTATGGATTCTTTAAATATTGTTCGTGACCAATATATTCTCGTGTTTGTGACCTGTTTGGATCTATGGGTACTAGTCGGACGGGAAAGTACATTAGTAGACATGTAAATATACCCAAAAATATCCCTCGTGTCTTTCGTGGATAATAGCAGTCGCACACTTCACATGCGAGGTATCAGATTTACCCTTAATCGTTTACATGTCGAAAGTGTATTTCAACTCACTAGTTAGATGTAGTCTTGTTATACTATAGTTCATATTTCAGTCGTTTATTTCAGTTACTTCCTTGTCTGTATTGCCATGATCTCCTACTTTTACTCACATGTTTCATACCGTGATCCCTATTTATACAACCATCATATTTTCAGTATTACTTATTGTTTTATAGATTTTGTCAAATTATTGGAACTGCTGTTAGAATGTACTCGTTCCATTTCTGACTGAAAACTAACATTTTTTAGGTTGGCTGCGACAACTCTTAGCATTGGAGAGACACGGGTGTACTTGCAGGCTAAAATCTAGAAAACAGTTAGATAGCTTAAATTGTTGTAATAGATTTTGTGAGACTTTGTATTTCTTTTCAAATATAATTCTTATAAATGTTGTAATCAAATTAGAAATGTGAATGAGCAATAAAGTTATCATTTATGTAAGCATCATGATCCTGACAGCGTTCTACCGCCGACACTGCGGCGTAAGCTAGCTTGGACACGCACTCGCATCCCGAAAAGCGGGTGCGGGTCGTGACACATATCCCCATGTGATCGACACGATCACATTACGATACTTGATCAGTTTAACAGTCACAGAAAAACTTGATATGCTGCTTATGGATGTTGTTACCGCATATTTATATGGGTCATTGGATAATGACATTTATATGAAAATCCCAGAAGGATTCAAATTGCCTGAAGCAAATAACAAAATGTATAATGGGTTATACTCAATCAAATTACAACGATCTCTATACGGATTAAAACAATATGGAAGAATGTGGTATAACCATCTTAGTGAATACCTTGTTAGAGAAGGATATATAAATAATCCAATTTTTCCATGTATTTTTATCAAAAGATCTAAAAATGGATTCTAAATTATAGCGGTATATGTTGATGACTTAAATCTTGTAGGAACTTCCGAAGAGCTCACAAAAATTGCTAATTATCTGATGAAAGAATTTGAGATAAAAAACCTTAGGAAGACAAAATTTTGTCTCGGCCTGCAGATCGAGCATTTATCAAATAAAATTTTTATTCATCAATCTACCTATGCATAAAAGATTATAAAAAGATTTTATATGGATAAAGCTCATCCACTGAGTAGTCCTATGGTTGTTAGATCGTTAGATGAAAAGAAAGATCCATTCCGTCCTTGAGAGGATAATGAAGAAGTATTAGGTGTATAAGTACCATATCTTAGTGCTATTGGAGCTTTGATGTATCTTGCAAATTGTACAAGACGTGATATAGAATTTTCAGTAAACTTACTGGCAAGATATAGCTCGGCACCAACAAAATGACATTGGAATGGTATTAAACATATATTACATTATCTTCTCGGAACAACCGATATGGGCTTGTTTTACTCAAAAAATTTAGAATCATAAGTTGTGGGTTATGCTGATGCCGGTTATCTATTTGACCCACATAAAGGAAGATCTCAGAGTGGATATATTTTTACTTGTGGCGGTGCTGCAATATCATGGCGTTCGGTGAAGCAAACATTAGTAGCTACTTCTTCTAATCACTCAAAAATTCTGGCATTGCATGAAGCAAGTCGAGAGTGCATATGGTTGAGAACAATGGTTCATCATATCCGAGAATCATGTAGGTTACCTTCAACAAAAAATACTCTGACGGTATTGTATAAAGATAATGCTGCTTGTATTACACAAATCATAAATGGCTACATCAAAGGTGACAGAACGAAGCATATATCACCAAAAAAATTTCTACACTCACGAGCTACAGAAGAATGGTGACATTGATGTTCGGCAGATACAATCGAGTAATAATTTTGCAGATTTATTCACTAAAGCATTGCCAACCACAATATTCAGAAAGATGATTCAGAATATTGGGATGCGTCAACTAAAGGATCTCTTGCCAATATCAGGGGGAGCGTGATCAATAATTCTCATATTGTACTATTTTTTCTTCGACCAAGTTTTTATTCTACTGGGTTTTCTTGGCAAGGTTTTAACGAGGCAGTTTATCACGCTTACGCATTTTATATGAATATCTACTCTTTTTCTTTCGTTCAAGTTTTTATTCTATTAAGTTTTTCTTGGCAAGGTTTTAACGAGGTATATTCCATTGGACATCCAAGGGGGAGTGTTGTAAATATGGATGTCTCATGGTCTTCCATAACTTATGTAACTCATGGCCCTTAGTTTCATAACTCATGTAACTTATGTCCTTTGGTATTCTATTGTAAGCCTATAAAAGGACCATTCTAGTTGAGTGTTGGAGATATGAAAAAAGACTATTTTTCTACATTTTCTATCTTGTTGTCCTCTAAGGCTGTGTTTGGTAGGAAGGATAAAAAAGTGGAAGGAAGGAAAAAGATAAGGATTCATTTTCCTTCCATATGGAAAGGAAAGATCATTTCCTTCCTTTGTGTTTGGTAGCAAGAATGGAAAAGATAAGAGATGCATTTTCTTTTGTTTGGTATGAAAGAAAAAGTGGAAGAAAAAAAAGTAAAAAAATATAGGTTTACCAATTCTAACCTCAACTAAAACACTTATTTACCATTTGACTTCATAAATAATTTTTAAATAATACATTCATATGGGGGTATAATTGTTACTTAATACAAGCCTCTACTTTTCCTTCCACTTTTCCTCCCACTTTTGGGGGGATTGGATTTCTTAGGTTATGAATGAAAAGTAATCCCTCCACTTTTCTTTCCTTCATATTTTTCTTCCATACCAAACAAGAGAAAATGAATCTTTTCCTTCACTTTTCCCTCCTCTATTTTCTTTCCTCCCACTTTTCCCTCCTACCAAACACACCCTAAAGTATAACATGAACCTCTTAACCTATAATTTTTTTATACTTTTTTGGAAGTATTAAATTTCAAATCCAAGTCTCTGCCAACTAAATAATTAATCAAAATTATTAGATCATTATGTAACAAGTCACAAACACCTAAAAATGAGCTTAAAAGATCAAATGCGGCCACTAAGTTTAATCTTTAGTATAAATTTAAGTAACCAAAATTTACTTCAAAATTCTATGAGAACATAAAAACATAAGCTCAAAAGATCAAAAATTGAATTCTTAGCGTTCTTAACATAACTTCAAGTCCACTAAAATTCATTCTAAGTTCTAAGAAACTGATAAAACAAAGATAAAAATAAAATGAGTAGTATAAAATTAATCACGAACAACATTCTAATATATATATATATATATATATATATATATATATATATATATATATATAAACCCTGAATGTATTCATTAAAAGGCGTAAAATGCCGAAGCCTTTACAAGTAATAGGGCTCTAATAATACCCAAAAAAGGAAAAGTAAAGGAGCAGGGAGGCAGAGACAAACTCCCGCTCAATAAGCCTAAAGCACTGAATCAGCTAAAAAGGGATTGCCAGAAGTCCGGTCGGGCATGCATGCAGTGTCTGCTGACTTTGAAAGACGCCAGAAGATTGTTGAAGCCCCCAACCACCCGGCTCTGGCCGCACCTGTGGGAGAAAGCGTTCCACACTTGCGAGGCCAGGTCGTCGGACCAAAGTATGTGTTCCGCATTTTTGGTCCTACGTTCCGAGTAGCAGTGACACACAGATGCTAGGCTGAAGCCTATTGTAGTGAGGGCATCATCAGTAGGAAGCTTCTTTCGTTGAGCTCTTCAAATCAGGAAGGGCCATTTTTTGGGAATGCAGTTCTGCCAAAAAAGCCTAGTAATAGGGGGCGGGGCACCGATGCCTCTAACCGTGCATCTCGCAGATGCTAGAGAGAATGAACCATGGGTCGTGAGGGTCCACCTCAGAGAGTCGGAGACCGGTCCTACCTCCATACCAGAGGCTTGAATGTTAGCGGCTGCCTCTGCCCTATCCAATCTCGAGCCTCTCCCAGTTCCATCCACCATCGCTAGCGTACAGATCTTTGATCATACTATTGGGGGGTACGGCCGGGCTAGGGTGAAGAAGGTCATCTCCGAGCCATCTCTCGTAGAATAATGACGCTACTCTCGTACCCAGCTGGAGACGGATGCAAGGCTCGACGAGATGGCGACCAATCAGGATGCGTCACCACGAGGTGGAGGGTTTGCTATTCGCAGAAGCGACGGACGGGTGTGTGTGCTTGTAGTATCTGGCCTTCATGAATCGTACCCATAATGATCGACTCTCACGAAGCTTCTACTATATCTTTATCGAGCAAGCGTCAACGACGTTGACCAGCCTGTAGAAACCGAACCCTCCCTCTGTTATAGGCCTGGCCTTGGTGTCCCAACTGGCCTAATGATGTTTATCCTTGCCATCGCAGTGCCCCCAAAAGAAGTCAGCGAAAAGATTTTCTAAAGAATTGATGACCTTCTTCAGGAGCGAACAGGATGCTAGAGTGTACATGGGGTGGACGAGAGCACATGTTGGATCAGGATCATCTTCCCTTCAGGCGAAAGAATCGTATTGTGCCAACCCTCAATCTTTTTTTCTGATTTTGCCCACCAGACCTTCAAAGATACCTGCATTACTTCTTCCATACACAAGTGTGCACCCTAAATAGGTGAAGGGGGGTACTTAACAGCGAAAGAGGTGATATTTGAGAGGGTAAGGGAGTGGTCTCTGTTCGCCGAGTGGTGGACGTTAATGACACTCTTGTTAGGGTTGACGCACTTCCCAGAGCACCTAGTGTACCTCTTCAGTGTGGAGTTGACCACCTCTACAGATCCAACGTCGCCTGACGAGAAGATGAGGATATCGTCTGTGTAGGCCAGGTGTGTGATGATCGGGCAGCCACTAACGGTGTGGTAATGTTGGAAACGGTGGAAGCCGACCATTTTATTCAGATTTCTGCTCAGGGATTCAGCAGCGATGATGAAGATGGTGGAGGATAAAGGATCTCCTTGTTTGAGGGATACATTTTATTTTGTCTCAACTTTTAGACGAAACTTCAATAACGCTCTAGTGAGGTTGAGGGATACATGAGCCGCTGGAGATCTGTCATGGACGAACAGAATCTCCATGCGAGTGACGTCGTCCTTCGCATTACAAACGGCTTGAAAGATGTCACCGAAAGATGCCTTGCTCCAAAGTGTGAGCGCTTTTCTGGTGGCTTTAAGTTTAGCTGCCACTCGGATGAGGGGGTCGAGGGCGTCGGTGTTATTCCAGGCGGCAGCCACAGTATTTCTGAACTGGGGGTCATGACTCCAGAGGTCGAAGAAGCGGAAGTTTTTTTGATTATGTTCGAGTTTCTGCTGATTTGAATGAGAAGGGGAGAGTGGTCGGATTCTGTCGCGTTCAGGTGCTCAAGATTAGAGATGATCCCTATATCCAACCATTGAGGGTTGACGAGGGCGCGATCGAGGCGAGAGTACTATCTCCGATTGCCTTCCTGCATATTACACCACGTGAAGGCGTTGCCGGAGAAATGGAGGGAGGATAAATAAGAGTTGAATATGAAGTTGTTGAAATCATGCATGGCCGGTGTGAGGGGGAGGACGGCCCCCAGCTTCTTCTCTCTGTTAGTGACCGCATTGAAGTCGCCTATACAGAGCCAAGGAAGGTTGATGTGGTTATATTTGGTGTCACTCAGAGTCTCCCAAAACTATTTTCGTTCGGTGATGTCGCAGCTGCCGTGAACGGCGGATAGGAGGGACCGGTGTTGGAGCATGGGGTGTTCAACCCAGCACGATAGTGCCTGACTCGAGTCATGAATGATGCCAATCTTCACCTCTGTCGTGGATAAGATCCAAATATCATTACAGCCGGCGATAGCGGAGGAGAACCCTAGCTGCATCTGGATGGACTTGATTTTCTTTTGAGGGATTTTAGGTTCAATAATAACTAGGATGTCGATTCTATGAATCTTCTTAAGACTATTAAGTCTTCTCAAGGTGGGTTTGTTCGCAAGTCCTCTGACATTTCAGGAGAGGATGTTATGCATTATGGATGTTGGAGTGGGGGGGTGTGAGTTTCGCGGCCGATCGGGTGACCATGGCCGGTACCTCTCTGGCACTGCTTTTGTTTGGCTTTTTGGTGGTTGTTGCATCCTTTCCGGCCTTCTTGTTGTTGACGTCAATGTCCTCGTTGGGGTCTCTTCTCCGACTATTTATACCAAGGCCTCAAAGTAGCTGTTGTTGCTGATGAATCCAGCATCTACGGCCTGTTTCATCTTGGCCACTAGGGCCTGTCCAATATTGGCAAGCATGTATGGGTGAATGGTTGTCTCTTTGAGGGGTATGGAGAGTGCTTCCTGCTTTGAATTTGTAGGATCATCCTTTTTGGTAAGTTCCGTATGACGCTCCAGAGATTGCACGTTCGAGGTAGCCTCATGTCTAAAACTTTCGTAATTCGTTGACTCACTGTGGTCTTCCACGCCTGGGGGGGGGGGGGGTTGTATCCTGTGAGGTGTTTGGAGGTTCTGCTGTGAGGATGTCGAATTTGTTGGAAAGGTTGATGGCTTGCGGTTTGTAGGGGACTAAGGCCCTCTTTGGGGAGGTTAGAGCTTGGTTGCGAGAGGATTCGACACTCAAGTCGAACCGAGTGTGGGTGTTGGAAAGAGGTAGGAGAGGGGATTGGTGATTTGTCTTGGTCGGTTTGGTAGGGGCTAGTTTGCGGGTAGCCTACTTCCTCAGCTCAGGGCGTGCACAAAAGCAGTGCTCGGTGGTGTGGCCTCTCATGTTGCAGTGTTTACAGAAGATGACGATGTTGTCGTATAGAATTCGCTGGGTGATAGTCTTATTACCGAGCGAAATTTGGATATGTTTGGGGAGGTCCTTCGAAAGGTCCAGTTCCATGCATATTTTAGCATAATTGCCTTTAGAGAGGTTTCTAGTCTCCTCCGCCATAGCGACATACGTTCTGAAGGAGTTGGCGATCCTCTTCATCACAGCTGGGGAGAAACAGATGAGAAAGAGGTTTGGAAAAGTGACCCACGCAGAAATAATCGCTGAATCAACTGAGATGTTGAAATCTGGAGTCCATTTGATGATTTTCATGGTGTGATTGTCGATCCTGCCCGATCCTCTAATCCAAACATTCTTGTGGTCACTTTCAAATGAAAGGTGAAGAAACATGTATTTAGGGTCCATAGGCGCCACCCTGTAGCCCGTAGAGATACCCCAGATGGCTATCTCTTCATGGACTCGCAAAATTTTTGGGCATCCAGATAAGAACTTCAGAACGAAGGTGTACAGGAATGATGCTGACAGAGAGGAGATTTTGGCCGGGGAAAAGGGTACAATGATGTCTTGGTTGACCGCTGAGTTGTCGAACTCGAAGTCAAGCAACTCTATGTCTGTGACCGGTTCAAAGTGCTAGGCAGCACAATCCGGTCTGAGCTTGTTGGCATAGGACGGGGCTGCGGAGGATGTGGGCGGCGAAGGAGGATGAGAGGAGGCAGTGCCCGACGGTGCGCTCACCCTGCTGCAGGGCAGCGCCGGAAAGATAGACTCCGAGGGGATGATTGGCTGTAACGGACGCACCAGATCGATGGATGGCGCTGGACGGATAGTGTTGGACCCCGCGCCAAACGCTGATGGCGCACTAGCGCCGGTCAATGGCTGGTCGGGGGGGAGGGCACTGCCGCAGAGGGCGCGGGAGCCAGGGGCACGAACCTGTAAGTGGGCTGCGCCAAGGGGCAAGAGCCACTGAGCGCAAGAGCTGCCAGTGCCGAAAGCCCACTCGGGGGCTGCGCTAAAGAGTTGATGGCGCCAGAAAGGGGGGGGGGGGCACAGTAGCCAAGGCTGCACCAAGAGGAGCCTCGATCCCAGCGGCCAGGCTGGCAACAGAAGGGTGCGGCACACTGCATGAAGTGAGGGATGGCACACTGTCCAAGGGGGACATGCCCACCTGCAACGCCTCGAGCGATGCGAGAGTCTCGAGGCCGGATCGCTGCTGGTCGGAGACCGGTGAGGAGGAGGGGAAGGGGCCAAGGGCGGACGCTGGAGAGGCGGAAAGCCAAGCTAAACCGGCCAGGGAACCGGCCGGAAGAGCCGGGGGGAGGGGGGAGCCAAACGCCCAAAGTTTACCATAGCTAAAATGTTCTCTCTCTCTCTTATATATATATATATATATATATATATATATATATATATATATCGGCAATTCGGTATTGATACATAATTTCGGTTCGATTCTCGAAATATTTTTAATTGGTATTCGGTCGGTTTTTCGGTATGAGTCGGTATTTGCTCCTAACTGGTAGGAAAGCAAGGTTGGTACGATGGGCCGAGCCGAATCCAAAAATACAGAAAGGGTCGTGTTCTCAGCCCGCCCGGCCCAGGAAACATCTCTAGTGGATGATGAAACATGTTGGTGGCAATAATCGAAAGAAAATATAAGAGAGAGCGAAGAGAAGAGAAGAGAAGAGAAGAGAGAACATTTTAGGTCTTCTTCCTGTCCTCATCGCTATTCCTCCTCCCTTCTTCCTCTTCAGGTACTCCATCGCCAACTTATTTTTGCTTCGTATTTTTAGGGTTTTGGTAATCAATCTACATCTCTCTTACAGTTAGTTTCCTTTGCACATTATTTAGGGTTTCTTTTTCATGTCTGTGATTTTAGGGTTCACATACTTCACACATATGCTTCTGTTTTTTTTACTCGAATATTATTTGGAAACAACTCTCCAATTCTAGACTAAAAAACTTGATATTTTGTATTGAAGGAAAACGAAAGTCAATTGAAAAATCTTTAATCAATTTTCAACGTGATGAATTAATTCTATGGTTACCGATTCAAATTCTGTCGAACAGATCGACCTCCTATGGATAATACCGACAACAAAGTGGTCGAAACCCAGAAACCAACAGGGGTTGATGTGGATGGGTCGACAGTGGTTAAGGTTTTGTTCTTCGCGAGAGCTCGAGACCTTACGGGGATGTCCGAGATCTCTCTCGAAGTGCCCGGTGGCAGCACGGCCGGGGACTGCATGAGTAGCCTACTGATCAAGTTTCCGAGGTTGGAGGAGATCTATAGCTCCATGGTATTGGCTCTGAACGAGGAGTACGCTCCGGAAAGTACGGTTTTAAAGAGCAGAGACGAGTTGGCAATCATTCCCCCAATAAGCGGCGGCTAAGTAACGGGTTGTTGTACGAACAATAAGGGTTTGCCCCAAGCTTGTGTACCTGGATGAGCCTGATTCTAAATATGTCGATGTTATGCCCACCCAAAAAAAAACTGTCCTTAAAAGTATGTATGGTCGCTTGCCTATTGTGGTTTTCATGTAACTTGCAACTTTGGCTTCAATAAAGTCCTGTTTCGGATTCAGTCTGTCAGTAGCCTTACTACAATTGGGAGGGTTATTTGTATATACTATTAGCTTGGTGCAACCACAATGTAAATGTTTAAGCATATATAACCTTGATTTTACATCTGATAAAATAATGATTAATCACGTTGTTGGATTAAACTTTTCCACTCGGTTCATTTTATACAAAGCATCATAATAGAGTTGGTCTCCTGACACCAATCCACATCTCATCCATTTATATATTCATTCGCAGTTGTCTTTTTGGTCCTAACTACATCTATTGCCATTACCCTTCACGGGTTTTAGCTTCTTCTTATACTATATTATGATAGTTTCTATATACATTTAGCTCAGGAGTTCTGCAGTTATTACATTTTTTAACATTAAAATTATTTATTATGTTCTATTTTATTAACCATTGCCGTTTTATTTTTCATGTCTTATGCGGTGATTTTATCCCTTAACAAAGCCAAACAAATATTGCAAGAATCAAATTTATTTTGCATTATACGAAGCATTTTCTGAAGATTACCTAATGTATGTTAGTTGTGTAAGTTTCGATCAATTATTGTTTGTTTTTAAACTTGCCAAGCCTGAAAAATTGGGATAAAGCCTTTGTATCTTCGTTGGCTTTTGCTATTTTTATTTTATTTTCCTTTTTGAGATAATGTTGCTGTTTGTTGTACTCTCTTTTTACAATGGACCAGGCAAAGAATATAGCTTTTTGTATAACCTTGTTTATTAGGTAGTTAACAAATAAATAGTATTAATGTTCAAATAATAGGTTAAATATCGCTACATTATAGTTGAATGATATACATGTAGGAGAAAGAACACCGGATAAGTTTAGTGATCTAATTTGGTGGAAAGATTACTAGAAGAGCTCCAAGAGTACAAGTTTTTTAAGTGCCAGATTGTCATGTATAAGCATGGACATTTGACATTTAGTGGAAATGCATGAAAAAGTTGGTCAATAGACATTTGTGAGTATTGGGGAAGATCATTAGACGTTGATAATTTAGTGCTCATAGACTACTAGCTATTATTTTAATATGAAAAGCCTATTACTTAATTGTATGTAGATTATTGATATCCGATACATTCAATTCAGTAAGTTGGTTTTGAAATCCATGAAAATTTTGGTCAAAGTACATTTGTGGTAATTTATATGATCAGCTATTATATTATTGTGATGTGATCAACCTTTGAAGGACTGTAGTGTATAAGGATTATTGATTGTTGATACATATACTATGATTTAGTAGGTTAAAATTCAGATTTGGAAATAGGAATTGAATCCAACAAAACAGTACCAAAACAATTCGACTAACAGTTAAGTAGTTGACTCCCTAAAGCCTAATAAAATGACCACTGATAGGCTGGATTAGAGAAGTAAAAGCTGAATCAAAATGGAGATGAAGTACTATGCGGAATTGGAGGGTTTTGCAAAATGAAAACCTGTCAATTGTGTTATAGCTGTTCCTAATTGAAGCCTCCAAAGGTAGTTATTAATTGTCAGAACGCCTCTCCGACACCTTTGAGAGTAAGGGTTGAGAAAATAAGAAGGTGAAAAGGAAGTGGAAAGACCAGAAGAGAAACTGGTGGGTAATGGAATGGGTGAAACAGAGGAGAAATGCTTGGGTGAAGGTTGTCGCTTGTCATTGTCTTCTTTTGTACCTTACTCCCCTTTTACAGTTGATATATCTACGTGTTTGTGTTGGGGTGTGTGTGTGTCTGGAGATGTAAGGGTTGAAACAAGGCCTGTCACAATATACAGAAGTGATATATATATTCTTTTTTAGGAGAAACCATCAACAATACAATCTGCAGAAGCTCTTTCCAAGGAAAACATCCAACAGTTTTTAGTCCTATATCACGTTGGGACCAATGTTGGAAGGCCTGTCACAAGAATAAATGTAGATGGTTGGTTCCTTTAAAGAACCTGACTTGTATGGGCATTCTTTAAGTGACCAAGGCAAATGAAAGCCCATCCTAAGCAATCGGTCCAGCTTGTGCTCGAGCTGGGTTGGAGCTTGAGCAGCTTGTGATCTGCTCGCAAATGAACTAGAGCTGTTCGCGAGCCACTCAAGCTCAAGCTGAATCATCTCTTGCAAGCTTGAGCTTAAGCTAGGTCGATAAAGTCCAACCTTAAATGGGCCGAGCTTGAACATGCTAACCTCGATTGTAGCCCTATATTGAAGTGTGAGATTAACTTCTATGGAAGATCACTGTGGGAAGCATTATGGGGTTGTGTATAAGGCTAAAGTCATAATTATGCTTGTATAGACTTGATTTTGGTAATAAGATCGTCTGGACTCGTCATCGATCTTTTGGGCAACCCAATATTATATTTTTAATTTTTGCATAGCATTTTTTACATTTTGATTGATTAGCTTTAACTGGCATATTGCCTGAGTAAATACAACACATTTATACTGTCATTTTGTGTTTCTTCCAGAGATATCCAGTATGTCTTGGTGCACTATTGAGTCCGATCCTGGTAAGATTGTGTATATTGAGCATCCTATATTTGACAGTTTTTTTATATTATCATATAAGAATCTTGAACCTTTTCTTTAAGATATCTGTTATCTTGTTACTGTAGCTTGGTGCTACATTCCTAATTCTGTATTCGGAAATCACAAAGTTTAATATGTCAAGGAAATTGTCGTAGAGCTCAATTTTATGATACGCTAATTGGAAATTAAAAGGGGTCACTTTCTAGTCTGATGATATGTTTATTCAACTCTTCCATAGATTGCTAACCTTGTGTATGATTGTATTTTTTATGATCATTAACTTAAGGACTCGTTTGGTGTGCGGAAAGGAAAGGAAATTGATTCTTTGATATTTCCTTTCCTTTGGGAAATTGCAATTCCAATCAATTTCCTCTCCGGTGTTTGGAAAAACCAAGAAAATTGGGAGGGAAAGTGAATCCTTAGAGGGGGGAAATGAATCCTTGGGTTGGTGGGAGGAACCATTCCCCCCTATTTTCCCTCCTCTTGGGAATCAAATTCCTTTCCTCCTCATTTTCTTTGGCATCCAAGCAAAGGAAGGAATCACTTTTCTTTCCCAAGGCTCCAATTCCGCGAACCAAACGTGGCCTAAATGTATATACCAGCTGGTTGTTTCATTTACAATTTTTTTTTAACTCATGATACCACATTCTTAATCTGTATACTAAATGCATGCCCAAATTAAACTAGTTGTTGGAGTGGATAGTTGCTATGATGTGCTAATTCAATAAATTGCAGCGTCTGATCATGTTACCGGTGGTGTTGTCAAAGGGATTTGCAATTGACTAGTTCTTCAATCTTCTCATCCACAATATTTTTGTTGTATGTATGTGCTCACAGTTATTTAAACACCAAGTGTGACTAAAATGTGCATCTTATGTACGATATCGTTTACCGAACTTTGCGGAGGATCACAATCACAATAACTAGAGCCTGCATCCGTCACAATGAGTAAATTTAGTAATTTACTTTATGGGTACTGCAGTATATGATATAAGTCTACTAGAGTTGTGTTGAAGATGATTTTTTACAACCATGACGGATATGAAGTGGTTGTGGTTGACCAAACAGTTTCCTGTGACTTCTAGAGGATTTTGCACATTGCTTCCTTATACACACAATCAAGCATGCACACGAGGATTATTATTATTATTTCAATTAGAAGTTGGATTGTTATTATCATTGCTTCCTCATCCCGCAAACCCTATCCCTAGACCCCCTATCTTGGCTACCACACCCCCTCTCGTTGCTCGATCGCTTCCTCCTCCATGAGTGGTGTGCCCCCTCTATAGCTTTAGTTAGTCAATGTTCACAACTCCGTCAAGCAAAAGTGGTGGGAACGCGATTGGAGTTTAGGGTTAGATTGGGTGAGGGAGAGGATTTTTTTGGGAATTATTTATTTAAAAAAGTAAAAAAGATTGTTTCTTAATGAAAATGGTAAAGAAAATACTAAAGGACATGAACGTCGCAAAAGGTCACATGCTTTGTATGTGACCTTAAGTGGGACAAATGGTAACAAGTGTAACTTGAAAAACCTTAAAAGGTTCATCAGTATCGGCCATATCGGATCGATATAGGCCGATACTACAAACTATGCACTTGAACTCTCATGAGGCTTCTTTAAATTTCTAGAAGTCCTAGATTTATTCTCATCATGTAAATATTTTATGTGACTATATAGAAGTTTTTTGTAAAGTCCGTGGGACTACATAAGGGGGGGGGGGGGGGGGGGGGGGGGGGGGCGTCATTTGTTCCTCACCATCCAAGAACTTATTAACTCTTCTAGTATAGTGAAGTTCTCAACATGCCAATCTCTCTCTTTTGCTCCACATTTTTTCATTCTTGTCTTAGTGATCTAACTAAGCATTTGGGGAAGGATTGCACGAGTCTTCGAGGAGGAATTTCGTGCGCCTCACGGATACCTTGACATAGTGCAATAAATCACCCAATGTTGCTTTTATTGTTTGGCCTGTCTCAAGGGAGAGAAAAAAATATGGAGGATAAGAATAATAAATGGGGTACTAAATTAGGAAAAATTAAGGAAGTAAAGTTCTTTAGTTTGATTTGGGAGGGAAATTCCTTTTACCAATGGCTGCCACGTGTTGCCTATGAACAACCAGTGGCAGCTGTTTTGGTGCGTGTGTGTATATATACTCGTACATGTTTTATCAAATATACAGGATTCTGATTTTGTATTAGTTAACTTTATAATTTCTGTACTTCTATTGTTAACTGATAACAATTAACTGTTTAGTATTTAGAATATTAAGTATACATTCTTACATTATGTCGGCAACTTTTTTCAGGAGTTTTTACTTATATATACACACACACGCGAGAATATATATATATATATATATATATATATATATATATATATATATATATATATATATATAGGGCACTGGGAAGTTTCAATTCCATAGCTGTTATAATCTTGTGCGTCGTACTTTTCCCCCTAGCGCAGACTATGAATTCATCTGGTGTAAGGGTCTGGCCCGTAAGATGCAGCTGTGTGTCTACCGGTTGCTTCTTGGTCGGCTGCTGACGAGGGACAGACTCATCTCCTTTGGGATCCAGGTGCCCAACCTGAAGTGTGCTCTGTGAAATGGACAATGAGTCTATGCGACACTTGTTCTTTGAGTGTGAGGTGTCCTGGTATATCTGGACCGAGCAATGCCGCAGAGCGCTGGGAGGATGCGTCACAGGCAGGGAGATTGGAGATATCATCACTGGGATCCGAGAACGCAGAAGGAGAGGGCAAGTTTGGTTCAAGACCGCTAGAGTACGGCTTGCGGCTTCTGTCTGGCATGTCTGGAGGGAACGGAACTGTCGTATTTTCGAGGGGCTAACCACTCCTCTTATAGGAATTCTACATAATATAGAATTTGATGTAACTGCTATGGCAACCTGAAGGGTGGGTGACCATGCTTGATTGTATGATTGTTTGAGTTGATTTTGGAATAAAATTTACCCTTTTTCCAATATATATATATATATATATATATATATATATATATATATATATATACATGTTTTATCAAATATGCATGATTCTGTTTTTTGTATTAGTTCACTTTATAATTTCTGTACTTCTATTGTTAACTGATAACAATTAACTGTTTAATATTTAGAATATTAAGTATAAATTCTTACATCAAGTCGGCAACTTTTTCAGGAGTTTTTACTGAACTTATACAACAGATGCAAGTAAAAGGTGTTCAAGTAAGCTTCTTTTTCTTGCCCTCTATTTCTTTATTATCATAGAGTTGGCATGTGACCTTCCAGTGACATGCATAGCAGATAATATTTTGCCGGTCTTCCACATTTTTGTCTCTATTACATGCAACCAATGTTCTAAAAGTCGGCCTAGGTGGCCGCCTAGGCGCCTGGTGCCCGTCCGATGCCCGACTAAGTGCCCACCTAGGCCCCCGACCCGACTGTGTATATTTTGGGGTTTTATGGACTATTTTTCTTTTTCTACAAATTTCAGTAGTTTTTATTTATTTATTATTATTTTTTTGAATTGCGTCCGTCTAGGCGGGCTAGGCGCCAGGTGCCCACCTGACTAGCGCCTAGCACCTTTTACAACCTTGCATGCAACATTATCATTGTCATCATTTAAGCCTTAAAAAATCTGGAACCCTGGACGGGGTTGACTGTGGATCATGAGGAAGCTCCACAAAAGAACTGAACTTTTTTGTGAGCAATTGTCAATATGACATCAGCCCTTTGAGCTGGCTGGTACCAATTTCCTTGCCAAGGTAGCCATGGCAAGATAGGATTTGCATAAAATTGAGAAGGCCAGTTGACAGTAGGTAGACCTGTCTTTGTCATGCAGCTTTAGTTTGTGCAACCATGGAGCTACTCTGAGCCCACTAGACTAGGAAAGAGTAGAAGGAGAAGGAAGATCATACAATTTTCTACAGGAAATTGCATTATTCTCTATGACAAATTAAAGCTAAAGAGCGAAAAAATGGGCATCCTTGCATTCTATGACACATTATTCTGTACCCCTTTCTTAGACAAGGCTTATGACATTTATTGTACCATTGTACTGCATTACCTTTTGTATTTGTCAACATTGAGAACTGATCTTTTAGAAGTTTCCTAATTCGTTCTAATTTTTGTAGGATATCATGAATATGACATAGAACATGACAGTTTGGTGATATTTATGTAGATGGCGATCTTGATTGTATTTTTATCGATTGAAAATTAAATTTCTGTTGTTTTATGCTTTTAGCAATGGTTGGATTCTGCATCAGGTTATTCATCACAAGCATTAGCAAGGCTGTTTCTGTCAGTATCGATGCATATGCAGGCTTCTCTTAAGTTCTGGACTAGTAAAGATTATTAAGTCAACAAACCTTAAAAAGCCTTCTGATTCCACGATCTCATGGGCAGATAACATGGGCTTGGGTAGCTATTAGTTTGCATTGTAAAGAGCATGTCATTATCTCTTGGAGATGGGTAGTGCACAAGGTTTGAATGATAAAGTTAAGGATGTGTGTCGTTAATTACCTATAGATATTTAAAAGAGGGCGTCGCTTAGCGCGAGGACAAGATTTGCTGGGTGAGGGTCACAGAAACAACCTCTCTCTGTATATGGGTAAGGTACTGGGACGCCCTTTTAGAGAGCATCACCTGGTGCGGCGTCACCTGATGCTGTGATGCAGCAGTAAGGCTTACTGATTGCATCCTGGAGGATGCATGTTCATAGTCACAGAAACGTCTCTATTTATCGGGTAAGGCCACTTACATCTTGACCCTCCTCGACCCTGCGTAAGTGGGGGTCTCGTTGCATTAGCATGCCCTTTTTATAGTGTTCTGTTGGGCTAGATGTGATTAGCTAAGCATCAAAAAGCCGTATAGCATGCCCTTTTTATAGTGTTCTGTAGGGCTAGATGTGATTAGATAAGCATCAAAAAGCCGTATTTGTGTGTGTATATATAATGCATATATGTGTGTGTGATGGAACTGTATCATGGCTGTTCCAATCTAGATTTGAATATCCTTGTAAATTTGATGGTATTTTTGGGTTTCTATTTAAGAATAAGATAAATTGGGTAGATTGTCAATGATTGCATCTGTAATGGTTTGTTTTCTTTGAAGTTTATGTTTCTTCTCAAGTTCTGTTAGGCTATAAAAAGCTAGACTAATGTAGTTGAATATAACTTTTAGTTTCTTATTAATTAATTGAAAGATTTAGGAGTCCTACTTTCTACCTTAAAATCTAGTTCTTTCAATTTTCCCTTCCATAATGCTCCCATCATATTACGGTCACGTCCCATTATATTGCGGTCGATTTTGTCCTGTAGCAAGTAGTGGTGGAGCGAGATTCGTTCAAACTTCCATTCAAGAGAGATCCAATAGCATCCTCTCAAGGGTATATGGAGCCTGAGGACGAGATATGCTTAACCATAATTCTTCCAAATACCAACGAGCATTCTACTAATTGGAGGAGGAATTGTGAAGATTAGGGGTGAGCAACGCTTCGGTTCGGTTTGATCCGAACCGTTTATATTAAAACCGACAGAACCGTAAACCATTATTTTCAAAACTGAAAACCGAACCGTTCTAATAAAACCGACCAAAACCGAACCTAATTAAACCGGTTTGGTTCTCGGTCGGTTCGGTTATGTGGGCCGGTCTGATGGGCCAATGGACCGGATATGCTAAATTTTTTTTGTTAGCATTTAAAAAGATTTAATGGGCCTGTGGCCAGCCTGTACTTAAATAACTCTAAATAGGGCCTGGCCTGAACTAAAATAATTACATTTTAATTGATCCAGACAATACATTACAATTTATAAACCATTATAAGCCAAAGTTTCTGCATTACAAATAATGTTTTCTTTCCTTCTCATTACAATTTACAAATACAAATAATGTTCTTTTTCCTTCAGCTATCAAAATTTACAGCCAAGCTTCAGCAACTATAAAATAAATTAAACAATAGCTATTAAATTAAAACAACAGTCCAGAGTCAAGACTACAAAGAGTCTAACTATACAAGCCAAATAAGATCCAAAATCCAGACTTTGGAAGAACTACATCAGATAAGATTCTAAAGTAAAAAAAAAAAAAAATCAAAGTTCTATCTATTGCACACAGAGACCAAAACTAGTTGCCCAGCCCAAGTATCAAATGCCACCGAACTTTGTCATGATCAAGACTCAAATCTGCATTATACAATCACGAAGATGGATAAGAAAGGCTCAGAATGGCTCTTTAAGAATCATTAATGATACAATCTATGCCTCGCCAATGGCTGCAATATATATGCCTCGCCATTGGCTGCACTATATGGCATATCATCATCGCCAATTCTTATTAAAAATAGTAACATTTTATAATATCAAACGAAATATAAAATCATATTATATGACAAAATATGTCTCGCCATTGACTGCAACGAATGCCTCGCCATTGACTGCAACAAATGTCTCACATCGGCTGCAACGAATGCCTCCCACCGGCTGCAACGAATGCCTCGCCACTAATTGCTAGCAAGGAAAGTGCCAAATATCAGTCCAAGCATAGCATGAAAGTAAAGGGCACAAAAAATTTGGAGTGTGCTAAAGGTTGTGAAAAGTGCTAGGCGCTAGTCGGACGGACACCTTCCGCCTAGCGCCTAGCCTATCTAGGCGGGTGCCTAGGCGGTTTAAAAAAATAAAAAGAATCCAAAAAATCTTTTAAAAATTGTAGAAAAAAATTTATAAAGTCCCAAAACATGCATGGTTGGATCTCAGGGGGATTAGGCGGGCGCCTAAGCGGACATCGGACGGGCACCCAGCACATAGCGCCTAGGTGGCGCCTAGGCGGTCTAGGCAGACGCCTTTTAGAACAGAGAGTGTGCTTCAGTCCAAGCATAACATGTGCAAAGTAAATGTCGTCTCTATAAATCAACAAGCATAACATGCAAAGTAATTATGGATACATGCTTGTCTCCATAAATCTGTCAATGTTGGAGCATAACATGCAAAGTATAGCTGTGTAAATTTCCTCCAAGTAAAGATGTTAAGAAGCTGCATAACAAATTATTCTCTTTCCTATAGATCAACGTGCTCCAACATAAATTCTTTGTATTCCTTACTGCAAGATATATGGATACATGCAAGTTAACTAGAAGCAACAACTCCAACATTAAAATTTAATTAATAGTCGGTGAAAGCAAAGTCCACATGTTATAATGTCTTAACATCATAAAGTGCCACAAATTGAAAGTCAGAATTGTTCAATACCCAAAAATGTCATAATGTCTTAGCATCATAAGTTACTCGACACAGGCATATCAATAATGCAAAACTGTTGGCAAAAGAAAAATGGGTCATACAGTATTCATGCCATAACCAGCAGAATAACGATTTCCACCATAGTTTCCACCAAAACCTACTAACAATCCTGCACCAACAAATCCAGAACCGAGACAACAGTGAAAGTAACGGGCTAGGGCTACTTACAGTGACGTGCGTGAGAACAATATTCGAAATTTCGATACAACACGACAAGGGGCTCTCCTTCCATGATTCATGCACGAATAACCGAAATTAATTAGAAACTAAAATAATATTTGCAGAAAAAATAAAAACGAGATTTAGATAATTTCTTACCAGAACAAAGGATTCCGAGCGGAATTGCCCACTTCGAGAGATCTAGGTTAGATCTCGACAGATATATGTTGGATCTTGACAGATCTAGGTTGGATCTTGACAGATCTAGGTTAGATCTCGAGATCGAGAGAGACTATGTTAGGGTTTCTCACTTCTCTTCTCGGATGAAAGAGGGACTCGAGATTGAGAGAGGCAGAGCCACAGAGCAGGTGCAGACAAGTGAAGTGACTCGAGATCGAGTCTTCGTCAAGGTTATAAACGGCGGTAGGCGGGTGTGCGGCGGAGAGAGTCCGCCTACCGCCTAGGCCGCCTAGGTGGTCGATACATTTTGAATACTTTTTTACTAGTTTGCCACTTTTTTTTTTTGCATAATATGCATATTTTAAGGGTGTTCCATACATAAGTTGTAGAACGAAGATTTATAAAGTTTTAGTTTTGTAAAAGTGAACCATAGGCCCATAATACTTAAAAAAATCTTTTTGGCCAAAATATTTTGTTAAGTATTGCACCGTATTGGCGCCGCCTACGCCGCGTCACCTCCGCCTATGCCGCCAACCTCCGTTGGCCGCCTACTCCACCGCCTACCGAAAAGCGGTGCGGAGAGGGACCGCCTACCGCCTAGGCGCCGCCTAGGCGGCCTAGGCGGACGCCATTTAGAACACTGGTCTTCGTTGCTTCGAGAGAGGAAGAGCCACTGCGGTTCTCGGTTGAAATTAAAAGAGGAGAAGAGAAGAAGCAAAGAGGCGGCTGAAATGAAAAAAGAGTGTGGAGCTCTTAGGGATTTTTTGGTTTAAATAGTTAGGGTAGTGAACACTAAGAGCAATAAACTGAGGGATTGGTAGTCATATATATTCGGTTGTCGGTTCGGGTCGGGAACCGACCCCCAAACCCGTCAACCGAACCGACAACCGCTCCTATAAAATTTCAAAATCGACTGCCGACCCGAATATTTCAAACCCGACCCGAACGGCTAAAACGGGTCGGTTCAGGTCGGTTTTCGATTGTAAAACCGCAAATTGCTCACCCCTAGTGAAGATGGCTCGAGGAGTTGACTTCCTAACTCACGCGTGCACTTTGAATTCTTGGCCCTGGATTGGAGAGAACCCTTTTGGCAATCAACATCAGAGGGGATCTTATTGTGTCTCGTCTAAGATTTTGAGAAGCATCAAGGTATATCTACCCAAGTACCAAGGAAGCTAAGAACTGACAGACTTCCTCGATTGGCATGACACCGTAGAGGGCATGTTTGAGTATAAATGTGTTAGTAGCTGTTTGTGATGACCACGGTGAACCTATTTACTATTTAGGATGACTTCTGTGAGCCTATTTATGATTGACTACCCATTAGAGGAAGATAATACCGTGTTGAAGGATGACAGGAGTCATGCGAAGCAGCGACGTTCGTGACACACTCCACACCTTGGAGCCGTGGATTCCCTCCGCCTCCTTGCGACGTAGGTGGTCAAGCAGCTCAACTTGGTACTTAGAAGCATTTGCAGTCGTAGAAGTTTAATTGGCTAAGGACTGCTAGATAGTTGTAGATTCATGATGTTTAGTTCATTTCTTGATTGGAAACAGCTACAACGATAGAGTTTGGTGTGACGTTGTACCTATTGATGCAGGCCATCTTCTACTAGGGAAATCTGTGGTAGTACGACCAAAAGTGATGCACAGTGGATGGCATAATTCCTATACTTTCTGGAATGATTTTTCGCAAATTTTCCCTCCTATTGGTGAAAGTGAAGGTGAGACCTAAGCTCAAACCTACTATAAGTGAGGGTACGAGTATATACTATATTTTGTTTCTTTAGTCAATCGAGCTAAGCGTGTCGAGGAGGAAGCCAGAGAAATGCGAGTGGTATATTCTCTTTCTTATTTGACGAGAGCATAATTAAAGAAAATATCAAAGTCGTACGACCTTGACTGTAGGAGTTGGACATGTGTTGCCATGGATATCTACCAGATCTTCCACCAGAGAGATTTGGTTTCTTTAGTAAATCGACCTCAACCATGCGATGAAGCAAAAAAACTGGAGTGACGAGCACTCTCCTTATTTGATGAGAGCAGGATCAAAGAACCAAATATCTCAGAGGCTGTTTGACCTTTATTGCAGGAGTTGGGAGATGTGTTCCCCACGGATCTGCCACTAGACATTCTGCTGAGAGAGTTGTATTCCATCGTTCAGACTTACTAGAAGAAAGTGAAGTGAGAGCTTGAGGTCGAGTTCTTTCCCGGATGGGGTGAATAATGCAGTCCGGATTTGAGTATCTTTCTAGATTTTGATGGTATCTTCGGGTTGTTATTCAAGGATAGGATAAATAAGGTAGGTTTGCATTATTACATCTTTACTATAAGGATTAATTATAGGCCCAAAGAAGGTGGATTTGCATTGATGGCATCTTACCAATTTGTTTACTTTGAATTTTAGCTTTTCTTCTCAAGTTTTATAAGCCTAGAATCGTGTTAATTGAATGATAGCTTTTGGATTATTATTTGGATTCAAAGGATTTTGTGGCCCTATTTTCTTCCCCCAAACCTTTTTTTTTCACTTTTCCCTTTCACAACGCTCCCATTATACTTCTGTTCTTCTTGTCCTGCATTAATAGAAAATTGTCTGTGGGGTGAATTGTTGAGTGGTAATGATCTGCCACTTCATACCTCTATAAGGTGTGACGTCACTTCCCATCTCTATACATGCAAAATTTTATCCAGGAGAATAAAAAGAAAAACTTTGATTAAGACAAGGAACTCCTAAAGTTTGATCGTTATATAATCTCTGCTATCTTTTTGAAAACTATTTTGGTTGCTTTTAGTGGGTTAGTGCTTTATAAAGTAGTCTTCAGCAGATTAGTGGGTCGTTATGAGCGGTGGTTGTTCATATCCAATATGGAATTGAAACCTATACAAAATTGTCAAAAAATCACCAAATTTCATAGTGATTTAGGTGATCCTAATTCCTCTGGTTCTTTGTCTCTAAATTTCTAATTTTCATACTAAGCCTCTTTCCTATGGATCTCTGTCTGTGTCAAACTGGTATAAGAGCTCTAGGTTATGAATATTTTTATATGTAGGTAAAGATAAGGGAACATTAAAACTTAAAAGTTAAAGTAAAAAAAAAGATCAATGTTCTTAAAGGCGCATCCCAGGTGTGCTTAGGTGCCCAAAAGGTGAGACACGATGTTTCACCACCTCATCCAAAGGCATGCGAGGTATTTTCTCTATGCGACGCCTAGGCAAGAAAGGCGCCAAAGGCGAATGGGTAATTAGGCGAATGAATAATTAGGCGAGCTTGGGCGCACGCCTAGGTATGTTGGGTGTTTTATGTAGCTTTTTTGGACTTTGTTCGAGTTTTTTTTATAATAAGTTTTATGGACTTGTTTGGTTTTAGAGATGTAAGCTTAAGTTTTAAAGGCATAACAAAGTATTTTTTAAGTTTTAACAGTACGAGTTACTAACTAAATAGACATGAAAAAAGGAAAAAGAAAAGGGCATAATATCGTGCGATGACGACATAATAGAGCAGTGACATACCTCTCGTCTAAGCTCCTCCTTTGGGACAATTTTTTTGGGCGTTTTTTAAGTTTTAACACTAGAGTTACTAACTAAATAGACATAAAAAAAGAAAAGAAAAGGGCATAATATCGTGCGATGACGACATATAACAGAGAGTGACATACCTCTCGTCTAAGCTCCTCCTTTGGGACAATTTTTTTGGGCGTTTTTTTTCTTCTTCAAAGTCAAAACCACCCTCTTCAAAAGTGACATCTCCTTCAAGACCATCTCTACCTTCACTGGGACTTTTGGACGAGGAAGAAGAGACGTAGGGTGATGAGACATAAGGAAAAAAAATGAACAAAATATATCAATTAATGAGGATGAAGATTTAATTTCTGATGATAATTGGACTTGCATGATGAAGATCAATGATTGGTGATTGAGTAGAAAGATGAATGATTCGTTAAGTCATTTAGGAATGTGGAACATTCATTCATTGATATCTTATGTTTGTTTTTTCATTTGAGCAATTTGTCTTCTATCATAATGACTTATGTGTGATGTTATTGTTTTTAAACTTAATGTTGTGCATAGACTACTTTGTGATCTTGTTAAATTATTTTGTTGTTTTCTATTGTTAATTTGAATTGTTTTGACTTTGTTTAGTTTATTGTCTAAAAACTCAATTTTGATGAGTTGTTAGGGATATATGGCAGATTTAGATAGACGAACATGAGCTACAAAAGTAACAAAATGTGTTATGAAAATGGAATTTGAGAGGATGTCCAGGTGGCGTTTTCTTCTGGGAGAGCTTGGCACGTCTAGGCGCTCTCAGGCGATGAGGCGAGAAGCTCGCCTAATTTTCTAAAACACTGATATGGATTATGATGATGTTTAAAAACATTAGCAATCTATATAAAAATGAGCTTGATGGACTTTGTAGTAGTTTTGAAGCTAAAATGAAGAGACTAATAGTTGACTTATGTACACAAGTAGAGTTCAACTTGAATCAATCATATTCTAGTGTCCATTAATTGAATATAGTGAACTTATCTTAGTTGAGACACAAATTAGATTTGTGGTTGAAACTAGATCTAGGTTTAACTAGAAGTAATTTTGGCCTTTATATATCATTAGGGATATATATATATATATATATATATATATATAGGTCATTTGATGAATCCAATGAATTAATTTAAAGAACCTAGCAGCATTTCTATTTAATTTTTGTCATAAATTGATAATAGTTGATTGTTCACATATCATTAAAAGCTTCCGCGCCCAAATGTTCCAAAATCCCACATTTCATACTGTGATTTATGTAATCCTAATTCTTTTCGGTCTTCGTCTGTACCATACACTTAGGCAATAATATCCTTTTTGTATGTGTGAGCATCTGCATGTGGGCATGCTTTCTGCATTACACCTCTCCTTTTCTTTTATTTTTGGCAAGGCAAGGAAGTAGGGAGGAGAAGAATGTTCTATTCTTCTCTTAGAGTGGCTTAATTTTGTTTAAGAGTTTTGAAGTTGAAATAACACTGGTTCTATGTTACAATACACAACATGGTATGGAAACGCCGTGTACGAGCTCTATGTGTCCTAGTGCCATACATTTCGTAAGTGGAACCAACTTTAGAGTGTCCTTGCTTTATAACTTCAGATGATTCTTAAACTGTTGATGCTTTAGACCTCATTATTCTATTAGCTTTTGTTTTCAGTTGTGATTAGGAGGTAAAGTTGGAAATAAGTTTCATATCTTAATTTATTGTTATTTATTTCCTTGACTAATCTAATCTGTATGCAAACTGAGTACTTTTTTGTTCTTGGACAGGTAGAAGAGTTGTATTCATTGGACTTGGATTCACTAAACAGTCTGCGGTCTAGTATCTGTTCCATACAGCCATTACTCTATTCTATTCCTTCATCATCTGATTAGGTTATGCATGTAATTGCAGGCCAGTATATGGGCTGATCTTCCTCTTTAAATGGCGACCGGGAGAGAAAGATGATCGCCTTGTGATTAACGATCCAAACCCAAATCTCTTTTTTGCCAAACAGGTTAGCACAACTTCACCTAATCGTTTATCAAGCTCTTGTTCCACTTATTTTCTCTTGTTTTATTTAGTTGGCTTTCCTATTTTTCAGGTTATAAACAATGCTTGTGCAACTCAAGCCATTCTTTCTATTCTGCTGAACTGCACGGAAGTTGATATTGGCCCGGAACTTTCAATGCTAAAAGAATTCACAAAGAACTTCCCACCGGAACTTAAAGGTTTGGCAATCAATAACAGCGAAGCTATTCGAGCAGCTCACAATAGTTTCGCGAGGCCTGAGCCTTTTGTCCCCGAGGAGCAGAAAGTTGCCGACAAGGATGATGACGTCTACCACTTCATTAGCTACTTACCTGTTGATGGGGTATTATATGAGTTAGATGGACTGAAGGAGGGACCCATCAGCCTCGGCCAATGCCCTGGCGGGCAAGGAGACCTGGATTGGCTGCGAATGGTTCAGCCTGTGATCCAGGAACGCATTGAGCGCTATTCTCAGAGCGAGATCAGGTTCAACCTCTTGGCAGTTATAAAGAACAGAAGGGAGATCTACACGGCTGAGCTGAAGGAGCTTCAGAAGAAGAGAGAGCTTCTGCAGCCAGCAGCCGACCGATATGCAAGCGCTAGCCGAGGTGAGTTCCGAAATCGAGAATGTTACTGAGAAGATCGTTTTGGAGGAGGAGAAGTTCGACAAGTGGAAAACTGAGAACATTAGGAGGAAGCACAACTACATACCCTTCCTTTTCAACTTCTTGAAGATTCTTGCGGAGAAGAAGCAGTTGAAGCCTTTGATTGAGAAAGCCAAGCAGAAGAACTGTAGCCCCAGTCCCAGTTGAAAAAGTGGGAAATGCTTTTTCATTTTTGGGCTCTTATCATCCAACAAAATGACTTTCGATAAATGCTTGGAGTAATACTTGGATCAGTGTTAAATGGTGTAGAACATTGTATCGTCCTTATGTTTAATTATTTATCTTTTACTTGTCTAGTTGACATTAAATGTTGAATTAACCTGCGAATTTTGTGCAACCGTCAACTTGATTGTACTGGTGAAGCAAGAGTGGATTTTAAGTGCAACTTGCAAAATACATGTGCGCTGGGTGATGAGTGAATCAGAAGAGTGCAAAATTTGCACTAATTGCATGGCGAGTTGTAGCAGTACTTGATGGATTAGTCTTACGCACTGCCCTCTCTATTTGTTCTTTCTGTTTTTGGGTGCTAATATTATTTCTTCCCTATTGCTAAGTTTTGTAGTTTACTCCTGTATCATCGTTATTTCTGAATTGTTAAACTGGTCATGAATCATAATACAATAAATAGAGACGAGAGGTAACACATAGTAATACATTTACAGCAGTTTTTATGGACCTAGGGGTGGGGGTGTTCTGGGCTGGCTGACGAAGCAGTCATCCATTGGACAAGTGTGGGATCCGGCATTAGCGGAGTGTTGGGTCCAATGGAGCCGTCATGTCAGCCCTCTGCCTGACGTGTGGTCCTCCTCTCGGTTCATGAGGAATTCCTGTTACATTTGTTCTTCCATTAGCTTCCTGTTGTTGGAATCCACCTGGGTCGATGTTCTGGGTTACCAGGGAAGAAAATGGTGGTAGGCATGAGTGGAAGAAAGCCTATAGAAGCAATTGTAGTGATTCCTACACTAGTATCAAACCAAAATATGGTGACAATTGGTAATGAAATATATTATTCCATTCACTATACGAATCATTTCTTATGGGTTATTTATAAGGGCACATCCAAAGTTGATCAGGACACATCCCATTTCTGGCAGTCCTAGGTATTTTATGGACTGGATTGCCAGCATTTTCTGGCAGTCCATCTCGTGTTTAACTGGACTGCCACATTTTCTGGCAGTCCATAAAGTACATAGGACTGTAAGAAATTGTGGCAGTCCTAAGTTTAATTGGACTGCCATAAATGGGATAGCTCTGATCAATTTTAGATGTGTCCTTATAAATAACCTTTCTTATGGTATATATCCGCCCCTAGCTAGCAAGGCACCATGTCCACTCGCTTTAAAGAAACTCAGTTGGATCTTGTTGGTGGTGTCACGAAGTCCTTTGCTAACCACTTCCACACTAGAGTATATTTCTTCATCTATGAGCACTCTACCCAGCCAGCAGTGGAAGTGAGGAGCTTCCTCAAGAACCAACCTAAATGGCGGGGAATGCATATACATGACGTTTGGAGTTGTCCTTCCTGGATCCCTTTCCTCGCATTTATATCGAGACACAACCACACCACCATATATATAAGTAATCAAATGTTCTATATACATAGCTGCTACATAAAGGGTCTCCTGTCTCCATACAACTTTAGAAAAACTACCCATATTGGTAATAGTCCGGTCGTACCTAACTGTAATATTCCATAGAAAATTGTACCAAAAGATCACCAGACTTTTTTGTGTGTGACGCTACTACATCTTAAAGTGACTTATATTCAATATTCAAATTATATTTAAATTAATTATATGATATATTTAAACATATATCCAATGTTCTATAAATGTATTTATAACAAATTTTAATTAAAATATATTAAAATTATTTTAATATAATTTTTTTTTATCTAATTTTTCAATAATTATATTTTTTTTTTCCCTTTTTGTAGGTATAATATAATAATAATAATAATAATAATAATAATAATAATAATCTATTCTACTATATAATAGGAAAACTTAGATGGTGAAACTTTTGAATTCCGAAAATACCCTTACATACTTATACTAATTAAAAATAGTTCATTAATTTTAATAAGGACAACTTAGTAATTAGGAAGACTACCCTTTGGTCTTCCTAAACTAATTAAGAAATGTTAAAATACGTGCAAGGCACGTGCACATATGCTAGTAATTAGGAGCGAGTATTCGGTTTATTCGGTTCCAATCGAACCGAATAACCGAAAACCGAATTGGACCGAAATCGAATAAGCAAAACCGAAATCGAACCGAATTGGTCAATAATCGAACCGAACCGAACCGAATTAAATCGGTTCGGTTTTCGGTTTATTCGGTTTTTGGTTTATTCGGTTTATTCGGTTTTTGGTTTATTCGATTTTTTTGTTAATATATATAATAACTAAATATACCTAGATATTTAGGCTAATTATAAGGGCACATATCTTTTGATCGGGGCTAGCCAGGATTAGGGCTAGCCAGGTTGGGAGGAACTTTTACTAGGGCTATCAAAATATTTTACTCAGGGGGCTGTCCAAAGCCCATAGCCCCCCAAACCCAAAAAATCACTCTCATTTCTAAATTTCACTCTCTCTCTTCACAAACCCTAGCTTTCTTCTTGTGAGACTCGTCTCACAGTATCGATATTTATATACGGATACGTATTTTGTAATGTATTTCGTATTTTCTTGATTTTCGTAATGCTTTAAAATTTTCTAATTTATAAATTTTCTTCTTGGCCGGCATACCGCCAGTATACCGGAGTATACCGACGGCATACCGTCCAGACAGATTTTCCACATTTGAGATATTTTCGATTTCAGATATTTTCATGAATAGTGTTTCCGATATTTTGATGAATAGTATTTTGGATATTTTGATGAATAGTGTTTAGATATTTTCATGAATAGTGTAGATGCACCCTATTACCCATTGGATATTTGGTTTTGTTTTGATGGTTAGGATTGACTTAAATCTTCACATGGATCACGATCCGACGGCTAAGATTAATTCCCCCTTCTATATATACCATTTCACTTTCTCTCTCCTCCCTCTTTTCATTCTCTTCACTCTCTTCATTTCTTCTTCCCTCTCCCCCTTGGAGCTTGCCAAGAGCTTGACCTTGAGGCCTTGGGTGTGGTGTCTAACCTCCCCTAGGAGGAGGAGTAGAAGATTAGGCTTGGAGCTTAACCTAGGCAAGTACATCTTGCCAAATCCATGAACCATAATGTTTTTGTTGTCATTTTATTTTCCTTGGTATTAATACTTAGAATTGTTCTAAACTCATTTGAAAAATATGTTTTCCTTATGATTCTCGTATATGCATGTTTCCAAAATTTTTAAACAAGGTTTTAATTTTCTGTTAAAACCCAATATGGACTTAGTAGAAAACTTGGTATCAAGAGTGATACTAGTGTTACCATCATGGATCTTGGTCACATATACATATATGAGGCCCTCACATAGTTTGTATATCATGGATTTTGAGTTTGGTGGCAATCGGAACCCGTTTCGGTATCCCGAGAACCTCTATTTGGGAGTATTTTGAGGTATTGATCTATCAAATGTTTTGATTTGTAAAAACTAATACTTCCATGTTGTAGGAAATTCAATTCTATTTAATTTTGACTTTTGAAAATCCGAATTTCGATTTAAAACGAAGTTTTTATGGCCGAAACAAGTTTTGGCAAAATTCTGAATTTTGTTGCTGTTTGAAAAACCGGTATACCGCCGGTATGCCGCAGTATACCGTCGGTATGCTGTTTTTGCACCAGAAACCTTCTGTCTTTAGGCCGGTATACCGCCGGTATGCCGCAGTATACCGCCGGTATGCCGTTTTATGCTGTTTTAGTCTGTTTTGCCCGTTTCTGTCCTTTTTGTCCGTTTTTGATATTTTCTTCGATTGTAATGATTTCTTAACATGATTAGATGATCTTGTATAGTTAGAGAATGCTTGTACACCCTATATACACTTGACACTAGCACATGTTCAATCATTTTCTATGAAATGTACTTAGCTTTAATTATTATTTCCCACATGCCATGATATGTCTTTGATAGATTCTTTCTTACAAGCTATGTTAATTGTTGCCATGCCTTCTTTGCTTACATGATAGTGGCCCGTCGTGGCGTACTTTTCTTACATGTCTCCTTTGCTTACTAGATAGTGACCTGTCGTGGTGCACTCTTGTACATGTTTCTTTGCTTACATGATAGTGGCCTGTCATGGCGCACTCCCTATAGTGGCTCGTCGTAGACGCACTACCAGCTTCCAGTTTATGATGTTTTCTTGTTGTGGCTTGTTATGGTGCACATTCTCGTTATTGTCCAGTCTTGCATGCTCATGTCTAGGATGGATTCTGCGGAATGCCACACCCAGAATCCAAGAAAATGGTAAGGATTCTATAACTAGATTGATCATTAGAACATGGGTGGGGAGGATTTCCCAGTTACCTGTTGCCTTTGGTCTAGGTCGTTATAACATTTAATTTAAGGGTTTGGAGCTATCCGTCGAGATGAGCACTCTCCCAGCTTCACCGTCGCGTGGGAGCACAAAGTCACACTTGTAATCACTTCCCGGCATGACCAATAGGTGGCAGCAGGCAGGTAACCGGACTTGGAATTCTCAAACTTGCATTTGTTAGTAATTAGGATTGTGACAACCCTAGTTAGCTAATGTATAAAGCCGTACTCATTGCTTGGCCGTGACTATTGTATGGAGTCCAGTCTAGTCTAGTTTGTCTAGGCAGTGTCCGGATTTGTTTATTTCAGTACATCTTTGTTTATGCTTTACTTTTGCCGGTAAATGATTAGATACTAAAGTTCTGTTCAGGAGAGGGTTACAACCCCGGTCCTTGTTTGGTTTACGGGTTGTAACTTGGATTTCAGAATAGTTCCTAAGTCATCTTATCATTTGTCGTTCTATATAGTATCTTAACATGTTCACATGTCTCAGTTACCCTACATGCTCACATGTTCCAGTTATCTCACATGCTCCAGTTACATAACATGCTCACATGCTCCAGTTACTTAACATGCTCACATGCTCCAGTTACATAACATGCTCACATGCTCCAGTTACATAACTTGCTCACATGCTCCAGTTACATAACATGCTCACATGCTCCAGTTACATAACATGCTCACATGCTCCAGTTACTTAACATGCTCACATGCTCCGTCTACTTAACATGCTCACATGTCTAGTTTATCTTTCATGTTCACATGCTTCCTTTTCCTTACATGTACACAGTTTATATTACGTCACATGTCCTTTACTTTATGCTACATGTTGCTTTATATATTGTCCTTCTATTTTCGGGATAAGTGCATTGGTAGTGCACGAGTCTCGATTAGTACTTACTCATCTCTCTCTATCCATTGCTATGATTTGCATGCTGGTTTAGTTCATAGTTTGGCTTTCTTTGTGGTACTTGCTATTGGGGGTCTGACCCCATTGGTTTTGTTTGGCCAGATCTGATAGAGGAGCCCGGAGGATCTTCCGTACCTTCCACTCGTTGGTGATTATCCAGAGCACCAGAGTACCTCAATGGGTTTTCTATTTCATTCTCCCACTAGTTATGTACATTATTCTTTTGTGGCGTTTAGCCTCCAAGCACGTGTTTAGCTCGTGTTTGGACTTGACATTTAGCCTACGGGCCAGAACATGATTTGCGTATTCTAGACTATAGCTAGAGCTTATCATGTATGACTATTACTCTTGCTAGTCTTTACTCTGTATTACTAGCTTCATGATCATTGATATATGATAGTTTGGGACGCTTTACTATTTTATATTCCAGTTGATCTTACTTCTTGTACATTGTTTACTCCTGTGATTGAGATACCTAGGATTGCTTGACCTAGGATCGACTGTTGGCTTGTAGTAGTAACCCCCATCTATACAGCTTATACGTTATTTCGGAGTACTGGAGTACTTTGGTATACGTAGCTGGCCTGGTTCGTCCCTACTTGCCAGTATTCTGGTTCTGGGGCGTGACACTTCTTCTTTTCTTCTATCCATCTTCTTCTTCTCCACCATTTCCATTCTCACATCTTCATCAAAACCCTAGTTTTTTTTCTCATCATCATCTTCTTCTTCTCCACCATTTCCATCATCACCATCTCCATCAAAACCCTAGTTTCCTTCTCTTTCCCAATTTCGATGGCATACAAAAAATTAAATAAACCCTAAAATGTATGGAAATAAAGGTTAAATACTTCTTTCCTCACAAAGAATGCATGAAATAAATTCTAAAATGCATATTTCACTCTATTATCAAGATTGAAATAAACCCTGACATGTTTTTTCATTCGGGAATGTCGACTTTAGGACTGCCAAAAATTATGGCAGTCCTGAAAGGAACTTGCTGTACAACAAGTATCTTTCAGGACTGCCTCAATTTCTGGCAGTCCTCAATATGTCTAGGACTGCCAGAAATTGTGGCAGTCCTGTTATGGAGCATGTCCCTTTCAGTACTGCCACAATTCCTAGCAGTCCTCATTACTTCTAGGACTGCCAGAAATTGTGGCAGTCCTGTTGTACATCGAGTCTATTTCAAGACTGCCACAATTCCTGGCAGTCCTCATTACTTCTTGGACTGCCAACAATTGTGGCAGTCATGTTGTACATCGAGTCTATTTCAAGACTGCCACAATTTCTGGCAGTCCTCAATACTTCTAGGACTGTCAGAAATTGTGGCAGTCCTGATATGAACCCAATTATTCTACAACTAGGATTTCTTCCATAGTTTTCTTCTACAACTAGGATTTCATGCATAATTCTTCTATTAATAAAGAAAAATTGGTTAATGGACTAATAGATTTGATAGATTTGATAACTTCTACAACTAGGATTTCATCCATAATGTCCAAACAAGAAGAAGAAAAATAAAGTAGGGTTTGGAGAAAGAGATCTGAGAAATTAGAAGAGAGCAAAAAATAAAAATAAACTAGGTTTGCAAAAATTGATGTTCTTGTTCTTGTTTTTTTTTCCTTCTTGTTCTTGTTCTTGTTCTTCTTCTTCTTGTGAGGAATGGAGAGTGAGGAAGAAAACAAAAATTATAAGACTTATCTTTTATACCCACCACTTGGATAGCCCTGAGTAATTTTTCAGTGGCAAACTTGTAAATAATGGAAAACTAACACTTGGACAGCCCCGATCAAAATGTGCTGTGCCCTTATAATTTACCTATATTATATACCTATAGTATATACCTATATATATTTAGTATATACCTATAATTAATACATATATATATATATATATATATATATATAAACTAAATTTTCTTATTCGGTTTTCAGTTTTGGACCGAAATCGAAACCCAAAACCGAAATCGAAATCGAATAAGAAAATTTAGTATTTTCAAAACCGAAACCGTGCCGATTTTTTTTAAAACCGAACTGAATCTCTTATTCGGTTCGGTTCGGTTCGGTTCGGTTCGATTTTCGGTTCAAAACCGAATAATGCTCACCCTACTAGTAATAATAAGAGAGAGAAGAAGTTAGAGAGAGAGAGAGAGAGTAAGTTGGGCTGGGCTGGGCTGGGCTGGGCTGGGCTTGGGGTCGGTTGGAGAAATATTATCTAGAGTAGAAGAGAGGAAAAGGGCAGTTCAGTTAAACCTAAAATAGCGAAGGAACGGGTGAAGCCTTCTCACTCACTCTCAAAATCCTCTCTTTTCCTCCTCCTTCCACAAGCAAAGCATTTGCTGCGAATGGTGTGACCGACCTCGCTTTACTCGCCGCCGCCTATTCAACCTCCGCCGCCGCCTCCGCCGCCGCCAATCCTCGACGCCGCTTCCACCGGAGAAGATGGAATCGCCGGAGTACGTGTCGTCTCCCGGAGAAGAGGAGGTTGCTCCCAAGAGATCCCAGCGCTCCAGATCTCCTCAATCTCCTTCTCATCACGCTCAATCTCAAGGTTTATTATTATGATTCCCATCCCATCCCATATATTATTTATTTACAGATCTCATAAAAAAATCTTAATTCTCTCTCTCGTCGATTTATAATACTGAGATTTTACTCATCCAACCATTAACTCCAAAATTTTAGTTCAATCTAATTAATATTCTTAAAAGTGAAAATTCTATCAATATCCTAAAAAAACCTGGAGTGAAATTATTAACCGTCTCGAATGTAACACACTCTTCTTATTTGACGCAAGAGCGAAATGTGGGTCTGTTGTTTTCGACAATATTATCAAAATAATATCGGATTATTGTTGTATACTTGGTGGCAGATTTGCATTGAGAACTTGATATTTGCAAACTTTGCGGTCCTATTGTTATGGACATTATGTTTGGGAATCGAGCTGTAGTTAATAGGACGGATGCCGTACGAAAAAAATGAACTATAGGTACTGTTCAGTTACGAGCCTTAGATCTTTTCGTGTTCGGAGCTCTTCTCTGTTTGGTTGCGGCTGCTTGTTCCGTAGAACACTGTATAGACAACAATATGGTACTTTAACTACTACAAAATTTGCAAACACAACCTTAACCTAAAGGTTACGTATCGTTAATCCCTACATGACCTAGTGCATATGTTATTGGGTGGATTTGCTTTCTGTTTAATGACCTTCATGTGTATTGCTTTTCTCATTTAAAATGAGTGCCGTTTTATTTAAATCGGTCTGTTTTTTACCCCATGATTACTGCTGTATCTTGTTTGCTAAATGCTTAACTTGCGATGACTATGTTTCAGATGACAAGGAGAAACACACTCACTTGAGGTTCCTCGTCTCGAATACTGCTGCTGGTTGTATCATCGGGAAGGGCGGAGCTACCATAAATGAGTTCCAGACGCAGTCTGGAGCTCGTATTCAGTTGTCACGTAGCCAAGAATTCTTTCCAGGGACTTCGGACAGAATAATTATGATTTCTGGAGGGTTTGATGAAATTGTTAAGGCGATGGAAATGATCCTTGAGAAATTGCTGAGTGAGGTAATGTGCCATTATATAGTTTAAATTTGTATCAATATGCAGATCATCGAGACTTTAGTTTGTTTTTGTTTTTTTTTTTTTGGATTTACAGGCTGAAGAGAGTAATGATGTCGATAGCAGATCTAAAGTGAGGCTTATTGTTCCAAATAGCTCGTGTGCTGCATTATAGGAAAAGGAGGATCTACCATAAAGTATTGATCTTTCCAGAGAATTATATTTTGCTTCGTTCTATTGATGAACCTATTTTACGTTTCAATAATATTTTAAAGCATATGTTATTTCTCAATTTCGTTAGTGCTGTAAGTTTAGCTTTTTATAGCTGAGTTTTACCTTTTGTTTTTTTGCCTGTGTATCCTCTAAAATATCAGGGGCGGCCCTGGCCCAGGGCAGGCCGGACGACGGCCCAGGCCCCCAGACGAAAGGGGGCACCAACATAGATCTATCTACAATATAATTAGTATAATCATGTGTTTTTTTTAACATAAAAATATTGTGGTGTAGTGGTTATAGTGTTAGACTTTTACTTTATAGGTCCTTGGTTCAAATCTTGGTGGCAACAACTTTTTGTTACATTTACTTTTTTTTTTACATTATGTATAGGGGGCCCATTTTGAAAGTTTCACCTTGGGCCCCCATCAGCTCAGGGCAGGCCCTGTAAAATATTCAGCATTGCATTTATATCCTTAAGAAATATATAAATAGTTGAACAAAACATCTAATAGCATGTATACCCTTAAAATTGATTTCAAGTGTTTGAGACTTGGCGCTAGTTTGGTCCCATTTCAAATGGAAAACGCCAAACAGGCAAACGCCAAACAGGCAAACGCCAATCAACAAATGGTTAACACCAAATGACAAACTTATTTCGTTTGGTTGGTAATTCTAGACGGATAACACAAACGGGGCTGTATTTGGTTTGTCATTTATAAAGGATGGTTTGGAAAAGTAAATTACTAAAAAGGACAAGTTTTTATCATTATAATGATTGAAAAGTAATTCCAAATGACTTGTCGTAGAAGATAATCAGATCTTATTTTGGCAAGTATAACTTAGCCAAAGAGAGCAATGCTTTTACGATTATGATCTAAATATCTCACAAACTTTATAACAGGTGGGATTATCATTTAACGTGGTCCAACTATTTGTTTTATGTAACTTTTCAGGACATAATCATTTCCATCTACAGGATTTGAACAACATCCATATGCTAACTTTTATAGTATCCATAATGTGCATATATTCATAATAATATAAAGTACAACTGTATCAGTAATAACTGTAATATAAACCTTTTTTTATTACGACCCACACACCTACACGTCCTTACGGTTGGGGGGCTCGAACCTTGCCGGCCCTGCCTGGTGTCCGCGCTTCTTTTCACACGAGCTACAAGCGCTGGACATATAAACCTTTATGTTAGTCTTTTTCTCTTGATGCAAGAGAGATTGAGGTATTAAACGAGAAGTGTAGTAAAATATGGCCCTTAAAGTATTCTATCCTTCCATCCCCACCAATGAAAAAAATATTCGCTAGAAGGCAACAAGGAAGCAAAGACCACTTGACAATGCTCAAAAAGTGTCCTTCAAGCATGGCATCCATCAGAAGATCTCACTTAGGGGCTGTTTGGTTCGCTGTATTTGTGCGGGGAGTGGGACTTTTTGAGGGAACCGCTTCGTTTTCTTCAGCACACTTGCTGAGTTTCCTCGTTTGGAAGCTGGAAGGAAGCAGCGGGAAGTGGGGAATCTCTGCCACCCCACAGTGACTTGTCCCCTCCGATCTTTACTCTCCCACCTACGCTCGAAAATGGGGGGAAGTGTGCGGGGAGTGGGACTTTTCCTCACTTTTGCTCCAGCGAGAAGAGTTCTCCTTCCCTGGCTCTGGTCACCATCCTCCCGCGCTGGCCGGTATTTTCGTTGAGGTGAAACCCTTAAAATCAATTTTTTTTGCTGATGAAATGAAATTATTTTTGGTTCTATGAACCAGATCCGAAATTTTCGTTAGGGTTTCATCTTGGATCTGTCATTTTCGTGATGAAATGAAATTAATTTGCTTCTATGAACCAGATCCGAAATTTTCGTTAGGGTTTCATCTTGGATCTGTCATTTTCGTGATGAACTGAAATTATTTTGGGTTCTACGTAGCAGATCCGAATAATTTTCGTAGGGTTTCCTCTTCGTTCTAACATTTTCGTGATGAAATCGAAAAATTTTTGGGTTCTAAGAACCAGATCCGAAAAATAATTTCGGGTTTCAGCTTCGATCTAACATTTTGGGGATGAAATCGAAATTTTTTTCGGTTCTAAGAACCAGATCCCAAAATTTATTTATGGTTACAGCTTCGATCTACCATTTTGGTGATGAAAAAAATTCTTCTTTGGGTTCTATGAACCAGATCCGGTAAAAATGGTTGATGGTTTCATCTTCGATGATAATATGTTTGATTTTTGCGTTTTATATCAATTTTACTCATGATCTATGGACTGTATACACCATATATGTGTGCAAACCCGAATAAATTGCTTAGATCTGAAAGTCTTGTGCATTATTTGCGATCGAAAGTTTGTAGATCTGAAGCTTTGGCGATCTGTGAATTATCGGAGTTTGTAGATCTGAAAATTTGCAGATCTTTGTATTTTCGACGTGTGTAGATCTGATAATTAGCAGTTTTGTAAAATTCCGAAGTTTGTAGATCTGAATGTCTTGCGAATATTACTTAATTCTGATGTATTTTTAAAATTTCCAGATGGATTTGTCGAATCCCAATGATCCATTACTTAATTCTGCGATTGCTAGTATAATTACGGTCATAACTATAATTATGACACTAATTGAAAGAGAGGAAACAGACCGACGAGGCATTGCAAGGGAACCCTCCCTAATTAGAGAACAGTGGAGGCAAGCACACATGTATCGTATTTTGACCGCAGGGGCAAATAATTGTGTACATTATTTAAGGATGAGTAATGCTGCTTTCTACGGTCTAGTTCATATTCTTCGTTCCAATGGGTCGCTACATGACACGAGATATGTTTGTGTGGAGGAACAACTTGCCCTTTTCCTTTACATGTTGGGACATAAGTCAAAAAATAGAGTATGCGGTATTGAATTTATTCGGTGGGAGAAACAGTTTCTCGGTACTTCAATAAAGTTCTAGGTGCGATATGTACCATTACAGAACGATTTGTGAAGCAACCCGGTTCCGAAACTCCATTGGAGATAAGGAATTCAGCGGAATGGTTTCCATACTTTGAGGTAAAGCTAATTCAATGAAAGTCCTATTCTCATTAATGTAATCTTGTAGTACTATACGTTAACGATGCATTTCATTCAAATATAGGACTGTATAGGAATGATAGATGGAACCCACGTCCAGGCTACCCTTCCAGCCTCCATAGTAGCGAGGTTTAGGGGTAGAAAACAAATAACACAAAATGTGTTAGCTGCTTGTTCCCAACAAGATGTTCACGTATATCCTCGCCGGGTGGGAAGGTTGTGCCAATGACATGGCAGTTTTAAAGGATGCCCTTTCCAGGCCCTCTCCACATTGCCTAAAGGTTCTAACAGGTAAATAGTTGGAATCCTTCGAATATTTGAGTTTCATTTCATATGAATGTTGGCTTTGGATCGTAAGAAGAATGAATTAACCTGCCAATTTTGTAGGAAAGTATTATTTGGTTGATGCTGGCTATACTACAATGCCCGGTTTTATTGCTCCTTATCGTGGAGTTAGGTACTAATTCAATCCTAAGAAGGATCGCCATCCAAGCAATGCGAAGGAACTGTTCAACTATAGGCATTCGAAGTTGCGTAGTAAAATCGAATGTGCCTTTGCTACCTCAAGAATCGGTGGTGCATTCTAGGGGAGAAGAAATTTCACGACTTCCCTACCCAGGTTGATATTGTTCTAGCATGTTGTGTTCTACACAACTATATTCTTGGAGTTGACCCTAAAGACGAATTAGTTGTTGAGGAGCTGACCAACTTTGAAGGGGATGTAGTCGAGGAAAACTTGTTCGAATATGAACAATTTTCCCAGACTAGTACACAAGTCCAAAGAACTGCCAAGAAGGCTTGGGAAGACATGCGTGATCAAATTGCAGAACATATGTGGCATGATTACGCTACTGGAAATGGTAGGGTAGAAGTCTAATTTCAATGGCGTGTTTGATGTATTTTGGGGCTGTTTTGTGATGTTTTGGATGAAGAAAGCCACGAGGACCTCAAGATGGTCATTTTGGATGAAGAAAGCCACGAGGACCTTAAGAAGGTAATTGATGTTTAGTCTTGTTTTTAAATACTATCTTTGTTTAGTTGGGTTTTTCGGCCAATATTGATTGTGTCCTAAATATGCTATTCCCTAGGCAAAATCAAGACTTGCACCGTGGATTAATACTCCAATTAGGAACTATGACTTGCTCCGTATTGCTTGTGGAGATGACCATGCTAGAGGTGACTATTCAAAAGTTCATAGTAACTTGTTTGGGTCAAAAGACGACTACATTGATCTTGATGCCCCAAGTGTTACTGGCTTTCCGAGGTTGCCATCACTCCCAGGTCATCATTTTTCACTTCTTCTTATGTGGCCGAGCTTGGAAATGTTGACATGTTGATATGTTGATATGGCAGTTCTTATGTTGGAAATGTTGATATGTTGATATCAACATTTGTGGGAAATGTTCACATCGATTTTTACTTGCTTTCCCAGGTTGCCATCTTTCCCAGTATCATAATTTGTTACTTCTTCTCTTATTTTTGGATACCATGTTTTGGGGCCTATGCTCGTGGATCTGCTGCAAAGAAGCTTGTGTAGTAGACTAGTTTGTTTCTTGCAAAGAAGCTTGTGTTTCAAAGTGGCCTATGATTATCTTCTCAGGATACATGGTCTTGTACATCTGAAATTTGTAAATTTGGCACGTAATTGAAAATTTTGACAATTTGGACAATTTTGTCAGTTGTGTACTCCGTTGTCTTCTCATACATGTTACACATTTTGCATTTTCCTGTTTGCTTTGGACAATCTGGACAATTGAAAAAATTTACTAGGAATATGAAAAATAAATATATTTCATAATATTATTTAATTTAATTTATTTCATTATAGTTGTTAAAATGGTTGTGAAACTCAAAACATAACTTTTATTCTTTTAATATATACAAAAGAAGAAGTTGGAGGTAACCATACCTAGGTTTACCACATCTCCAAAAAAATTTCCACTTTCAACAATCCAAACAACCGAACTACTTTTTTCCACTTACAACTACCATCCAAACACCAAACCAATTTTAATTCCACTTGCAACAGACAAAAAGTACTCCATCCAAACAGATTTTGGAAAGTGGCACTTGCCGCAAGTCAACGGAAACTCAAGTTGCTGCAAGTGCCACTTTCACACTTCCAAAGAGTTACATCGATCCAAACAGGCCCTTACAGCGTAACCGGAAAGGAGGTGATGGTTTTCCCACGTGTACTTCTAGCAAGAACGAAAGAATTGAGAGAGATGACTATTGCACATAAAATGAATTAGACAATAATTAGGTTTAAAGAGGTCAAGGATAAACATGGGATTTTATTAATTTTACAGGGGCAAATTTTGAAGGAAATAGGTTTTTCAGCATTTGCTATTTCAAGTGGTGCTCCCTCCAGCGATTGGCTTTTGTCGTTTTCACCGTTTACGTTTGGCAAAAACTGCAAACGCTGGGAGCTAAACATGATTCTGTTTGCCGTTTTGCCAAAATACCTACGGAAATAGCAACTGCTCCGTTTTGAACGGGAACCAAACTAGCCCTTAATTTATGTAGAACTCGACTGTAACTGTGTAAAACTAGACTATACCAGTGTTCTTAAGAAATCAACAAGCATGAAAGAAAAAAGAGAGAACTCGACATCGCAGATCAATTTTAATTGCATAATCATAATATTTTGAAAATACATTATTTTATTTGTTGAGTTGGTCGTAACGAACATAACCAATGTAAATGTATAGATGTTTCATGAATATTTTTGACAAGCAGTCACTTAAAAGTTCGACGTTCAGTATAATTTTGGCTTGGTTTAAATTTCAAAATTTGGTAAAGGTTTTGATAAATAAAGAAAAAAAGAATTCCCCAATGCAGAAGAAACTTGGCAAAACCAAATGAGGCAAGATACATTTTTATTTATCCAAGTGGATTGGCTTCAACCTACTTGGGTCACCCTTTGGCATGTTTTTGTTGATAGAAACTTGTAACCTTTCGCTGCTAATTTAGTTCTACATTGGATGGGTAAAAAAAGGTTTAAGGTTGGGTAGTGGTTATAAAATAGAGCTCACTTAGTGGGTTGGGGTCTTTTGGTTGAAGGCCTAGTCCAAACCAAGCATGCATTGCACTTGTAAGATATAAACAAAGAAGTGAATTTTGCAATTTTTTGCGATATCGAATAGGATGCGTGTTCATGAGTTATTAGCGAAGGAGAGAACTATTTGCAGACTATTCACAAGTCGTGAATTATTCGGGACTTCTTGAAAAACATGTGAATTTATGCGATTATGATGACAAGGCTGTCTATGTAAAAGAATATTTTTAGGATATATAACAAAAATCCCCCTTTTTCTTTCTATATTGTTTATTGTTTCATAAATGTTGAAGAGTAGATTAGTTATCTTCTTTTATGCATTTTTGCTTTATATATTTTTCTATTTCTAGCTAGTTTTAGTGTTGGCATTTCATATTGTCTTGTAGTCTTATAAATATTGTCCAAGAGTGCTAATAAAATTGCATCTCATTGAATAGCAAAATATAGTAACTTGATTTTCTTCATGGTATCAAAGCAAGGGCAATCATTGCCCTTGACTCACGCCCTCCATCAATCCTAGACCTTTATCTATCAAAACCCGAACTTGTTTCTTCTCCATCATCTCTAGTCTCCATCTTCTTCTAGGACAAGAGACCTAGATCCATTCCAGTCTTATCAGACCAGCCTTGGTGGTGCCACTACTCTGGTATCAAAGCAGGGACAATAAATGTTAAAGAGTAGATTAGTTATATTCTTTATGCATTTATTGCTCTCTAGGACAAGAGACCTAGATCTGCTCCAGTCTTCTCCGCTGTTGTCTGTTATTGTGCCATCCAACTTCGCTCAAGTGACCGACTTCTTCTCCGACAGTGAGCAATCCTTTGTGTTTGTGCTTCGACTGTTACTTTTTCTTTGGTACATCGATGATGCTGCCGAGTTTTTAGAGCCCTTTGGGCCTCATGATGATGACCAATGTGAAGGGGGATTGTCGTATAATTTTGCATGAGTGCAACTTGTTCAAGTTGGCATCCTTTCTCCACCAACTTGAGGGGAACATTTGGACTCTACCCTTCTCTTTCCCTTTCCGTCTCCCTTTCTCTTGGCATCGCTACCATTTACGGCGATTATTTGATTTGATTACTCATCTTTCGGTTGCGTCCTCATATGTCGATCTTGTAGAGCATCCACATGCGGATAACTCTGTGGTCGTGCGCCTTCATATGCCGACTCTTCTCATGCACCCACGTGCCCACAACTCTTTTGGACTAGCTCAACTCTTCGAGTTCTCTTCGGATGCCTTTGGGGATTTCTTCAATTGTGAAGCCCAATCATCTTTTGACTTCTTTTCGGGATTTCTTCGTTTTGTAGCCCATGTCTTTATTTTAAGATAATTTTCAGTTTCTCTTTTTCACTTTATCCAAGCTGGACTTGCTTCCACCAAGTTCCAGCTTGTTGGGACGTGTTAAAGTGTAGATTAATTATCTTTCTTCTATGCATTTATTGCTTTAGCTATTTTCTATTTCTAGCTAGGATTAGTGTTGTCATTCATATGCTTTGTAGTCATATAAATATCCTCGACCAAGAGCCCTAATAAAATTGCCTCCCTATGAGTAGCAAAATTTGTAGTCTCAAGAAATTAAGTCCATTTATATATAAAAACCTAATATCACCTGAACACTAGAGACATTGAACATTATGCATGTGTATTCAATAATTAAATCTGATGTGTAAAATTACATATGGTCCAATTGGAGTTCTGTTTTCTTCCTTATGAATCTTATGCATGCTTTAGGGTATGAAAAGAAACGTAAAAGAACAAACTTGTTCCCTATAAGTAATACTAGTAACCATTGTTATGTTCTTTATAACCACCAAATAACATTTCATTTTTTATCTGGCCTCAAAATTTTGTGAACAATTACTCAATAATCTCTGAGGAATAATGATTTTTTAAAGCAAGATTTCCTAGAACTGCCATAAGTAGTGAATGTTATAGGATTGCCAGAATTATATTTTGTAATATATATTATTAGTCATTTACCGGTCTTGTCCTGTAAGACAGTTGATGTGGAGTACATATCAAAATTATGTTTTTGCTTTTAAGTGTATCAAATTTTTTTACTGGTTAAAGTGTTTTTTCTCTGTGACCTATTGACATCCACGGTAGTTTTAAGTCATTAAATTCCATGAATGGAATGAGACGTGGGCTATGTTGTATTGGGCGCTAGGCGAGGCGAGGCGAGACCATGCCCGCCTCGCCTAGACGCGCCTAGGCGCCCGTCCAGATTTCTGGGTCTCTAAACCTGTGTAAACATTGTAGACAGCAGCAGTAGCAAAAGTCGGCAGCAATAGTAGCATAAGGCCGCAACAGTAGTAGCAGAAGGCTGCTGCAGCAGTAGCAGATTGCAATAAGGGGAGAAGACAACAGTAGCAGTGGCAAAAGGCAACAATAGCAGTAGCAGAAGGCAGCAAACAGCAATAATTTTACAATAGCACCTGTTTTAGCAACAATAATAACCCTAAAGTCAAAAAACAAAAAATTAGTAAAAAGTCCATAGCCCATCCTGAGATCCACCGCCTAGGTGCCCGCAGTTGTCTCCCCTGGGCGAACCTGGGCGCCCGCCTAGGCGCGCCTAGGCGGCCCTCGCCTTACACTGCAGTAAATATGCAGGTCGAGGCGACCTGTTCAAATCGGACGCGCCTAGGCGCGCCTAGGCGTCGCCCGTAACAACATAGGACGTGGGTCCATATATGTGTGTTCAAATTTGTTCCAAACTTTCTACAATTCGCCAAATTTGAGATATGAGGATAGTTCTATATGTGTGTTTAAGGTTGTGAAAAATGCTAGTTGCTAGTGGGGGCACTCACGCCTAGCGCCTAGGCGGCCGCCTAGATCTAGGCAGTTCAAAAATAAATAAATAAAATCCAAAAAATCTACTGAAAATTGCAGAAAAAGTCCATAAAAACCCCAAGACATGCATAGTCGGACGTGGGGGTGGGGGGTGGGCAAGGCGGGTGCCTAGGTGGCCATCGGATGGGCACAAGGCGCCGCCTAGACTGCTTTTTAGAAAAGTGTGTGTTTAGTAAAGATGCATTGTGTATATATATATATATATATATATATATATATATATATATATATGGGAGCGGATCAAAAGTCCCCCTTAGAAAACCCCTAAAAACCCCCCTCACTCTAATTCGTAAATAATGTTAATGTTAATATTAATTTTTTATTTTTATTTATATTAATGTTATATTAATGTTAATGTTAATGTTAATATTAATTTTAATGTTAAGTTTAATGTTAATTTTAGTATTTAATGTTAATATTAACATTAACATTAATATAACATTAAATTACGGATTAGAGTGAGGGGTTTTTTTAGGGGGTTTTCTAAGGGGGGCTTTTGATCCGCTTCATATATATATATATATAATATATATGCTTGGGATTGCATCTGTTCAAAAGATAATGCACTGGCAAACTGTATATTGATATTACGTGAATAAGGGAGGATCATATATTTGCAAGGTCCAAACAACTATGGGACATAGATGGAGAAGCGTGTTAGTTAATAATGAACAATAGCATCCATTTTAGTAGAGACTAAGGAGTAAGGATAGAAGCCCAATTGTCCTTTTGCCGCTTTCAAGTTATATTTATGCAAGTTTTATTATATGTGCTGAAACATTGAGTGTCCGTCTTATGAACTCCTGCAGGTCATTTATTGAAGAATCCCAGGCTGACATCAAGATATCTCCTCAAGATCATAATTATGTCGGATTGAATGATAGACTGGTTACAGTGATAGGAAGTCTTGATGAACAGATGCGAGCAATCTATCTGATTTTGACAAAACTAATAGAAGATTCCCATTATCCACAGTCACTGAGTTCACCATTTCCATATGGAGGTACATTTAGATATAATGATCACTTAATTTTGGTGGTTTTTCGTTGACCTTTTCTGTCTGCTCCATTACATGTTAATTTTCTTTTAGCTTTAAAGTTGCGCTGTGGTAATATTCTTTTTCATGAAAAATTCCTAGCAGCAAAAGCTTGTAAAAAGACCTTAATTAAACTGAATTTAGTTCTAAAATTGAATATGCGTCAAACTAAGACTATGATATCTACTTCCATGTAAATAGATTGGTTGAGTCTTTCAAATGAAATGGTGTTTCCTATCGCAGAGGTAACACATTGTTTCCTTCATTTCTCTCACTACACAGGCATAGGATGAACATTGAGAATCTCAGATCTTGGATGAATGTTCTTTTACCTGTTTGTCTAGGTAATCTACTTCTGGCATCTTCTTAGACTTGTTTTCTTACTCTCTACCCTCACTCTTCAACTAAAAGAAAGGTGTATGAGTGATGGAACCTTGAACTCAAGACGGCTTTAGGTGCCATGTTTATGTTGACAAGTGGCTAGGGAAAGTGGAAACTGAGATGCATGTATGCTTTACTTGGGCTGAGGTAGCGGGCAGGTGGGTGAGGGTGCAGTTTGCTATTTTTTCGTCTTCGAGAGAGATTTAAGTTTACTGGGCCATCTATTACTAAAACAATGGTAGTTATGGACAATCTATTTCCATATTTTATTCTCATTCTTTAGTTTGCTTCTTGAGCGTGATAAGTCACTTGCAGATCTTTCCTTTTATTGCTTCATACTTTCTGATCTTGCCTCTATGGCCTGTGTGGGAAATGGAAAGTTGAGGGAAACTAGAAAAGTAGTGGAAACCATAGGTACGTTCTATTTTGATGTTGTTTGGTAATCGGTAAGTATGTTAGGGAACTAAAAGGGTCCACTACAAAAAGGAAACTACTCCCCATTTTATAGTTTCCATACATCATGAAAAGTAATGAAAAGATTATGACACATTATTTAATTACTATTTCCTTTTGAAAACCAAACACCCCGTTAAATATTTTTTTATACTACCATGTCATTGCTAACTACAAGTTTCTAACTTTTAGTTTCTTGAAAACAAACAACAATTTTTAATTGGAAACTTTTTTCCTTAGGTTTTCTTGTGGTTTCTAGAAAACAATAGAAACTAATTTTATTAGTTTCCAAAAGTTTCCATCCAAACAGGCCCTAATAGATAGCAAGATTGCAGGTGCGTAATGTATAGCATTATATATAGTACTCTATTACTTTCTCCAGCACAGCAACATTATCAAAAACAGAAATATTGTATAGTTATTTAGATTGCTTGCTTGATTCCTTTTTTTTTAGTTCAATCTAATGAAAATGGAAATGTTAGTCAATTGGTATCTTTTGTTTTAATGATCTATTACCTACCATAGTTTAAGTAGTTCTTGGATTCCGTCCCCAACACAGGCGCATGAACCCCAGCTTCATCACCACCATAGGTAGGTGGCTTTTTGCTAGGCCAATCATGTGAATTTAAGTCGAGGCATATCACCTTCTCATCCTTGACATATTAATTATTAAGATGGGCAAGGTTGCAGAAGGTAATAGTTTGACTGTACTAATGGACTAGCTTGGATGGATACTGTTATATATACAAACACGATACAGACTCAGATACCTTGTTTTCTAAATTTTATATACAGGTACAACATGGACACAGTTATAGGTTTGTGTGCGTTTGCGTTTGCGTTTGCGTTTGGATAGTAACTAGATCCCAAAAACTTCTAGATAGTATTTGTTGCAAATAAATATATATTACTTTTTCGTGACTGATGAGAGAGTATCATGTCTTCTACGTGTTGGATACTGGTACAGGCATGGACACAATCCACTCGAGGATTATCCTTGCAACATAGTTAATGGATCATAACGCAACAGTGAATTTTCTCGAGTGATCAATTTGTTTTGTTACACTAATATGTACATAAAATACGTTCTTTTACATGAACTTTGTGCTTTGTTTCGTTATTTTCTTCATGGAAATTATTAGGTGCCAACTTTCCTGGGTTTCCTGGTGCACCGGTTGGCTATTTAATGCCCCCTATGGCCTACAACACAATGAACTATGGGTCAAATGGCATTGGAGGAAAATACCCAAGTAACAAGGTTAGCAGTATTTAATGTCTACTGATAAAAGCAGTTTCAAGTTTTCTTTTATTCCTTAGTTAAAATGTGCAAATATGATTCGTAATATGTCATTCTACTGTAAGATTTTTAAAATTTTTTTATGATAACATTTTAATATATTTTGTCATTTGTCAGTATTCTAACCTAGAGTTACATCATCTGAAGACTTTCATTATTTGCATTCTGTTGGTACTACTTATTTTTGTGGACTTCGAGTTCATAGTTGATGTGGATGTGCTTACACTGAAGTGTGGGTAACGTCATAATTTTTGTAAATAAGTTTTATCGATTAATAAGAATGTCATATAAATACAAGTACTTGATACTTGGGAAATCCATCGTCAAGAAAGTTCCTGTCTATTCGCTTTATGAATGCTAGCAAAACTACATTCTTTTAGGAAAAAGAATAGAGTTTAATTGGACACTAGTTCAGAACATGCTTCCTACTAATTACATCAATAAACAATCATGGATGATACATTCTTTTTTAATTTTAATAATAAAAGTTGACTGACATGCTAAAGGTCTTTATGTGGAGAAAATAAATAGTTACTTTTTTTGTCATGAACAGGTTTAAGCCATGTTTGGTAATTTTGAATTGGGATTCCACGAATTGAAGAAATTCAAGCATATGGATATTAATAAAATGGATAAACATTACAAAGTTGAAATAGAACGATGTTGAGGACTTGAGGTTAGGTAAGGGAATTTAGTGAACAAGTTAAATGACGTATTAAATCTACATGTATATCAAATACATGTTGTATTTCAAGGGTCTGCACATATAAAGTTCTAAATCTCGTCATAGTTTTTCCTTGAATCGAACTATCCATATGTTTCCAAAACTGTACATCATAACTCGATATGAGACTGGTCGTCCGTATTATTCAGGTTACAATTGTTGGTCATGTATAGAAAAGTAACAATTTCCTCCTTTTGTTAACTAGTACATATATTTCGAACTCCTAATAATGGGAAAGCATGCATGTGGCTAGGGCTAATTTTTATTTGTAATGAGTAAGTTGTATAGTCCCGATAATTTTTCTTTTGATTTGCATGACATGATTCCAGTTTGGCAGTAATATTGTACTCAAATTGCTCGTAGGCAATGGTCTTAGGTTTGTAATTATGTTTTTTGTTTGCTGCCAACTCAATTTCAGCAACTTTCGTCTATATATGTGATAATGGAGCATATCAGTTACAAAAAGGGAAAAAAAAACTATAGATTAAAGACTTATTCAATTATATTTATACTAATACTCTAGTTAGTAGTGTTTATTGTGACTCAGAACATGTATGTGTGGATAGAGCCTTGTTGTAAATTACACTAGAGACTAATTCAATTATATTTATACTAACGAAAAGTTTGTCGATGTGGAAAATATGTGGAAAGAAGTTAATTCTATGGAATTATTTTCCTAGGAAAAAAATTCACAGAAATTTAAAAATTTTCTATGGAAAACTTAATTTGGGTGTTTGATTGTCATTATTTTCCACGGAAAATAGTTATTTTTCGTGGAAAATAATATTTTCCTATGGGTTGGGCAAGTTTCATTTTCCACCATTTTAGAAGAAAATATGGAAAATAATAGTTTTTTGGAAAATAATTCCATGGAAAATATAAGCTATCAAACACTACAATTGGTGGAAAATTTGTGATGGAAATATTTTCCATGGAAAAATGCCCAATCAAACACAGCTATTGTATTATTATTCTATACCACCATGAGGTCATATTGCCCGATATGTCCAGTATGTCGCTCTATATCTGGTTTCTGGTATGACACCCCACCCCCACCCCTCCCCCAACCAATATGGGTCCCAGCATCTGATATCAGGAAGCTTGGATGATTGATTGATACACTTGTTAAAAAATGGTAGATAGCAATAAAGATCAACCTTTCTATATTTGTAATCCATATGGATTAATTTTCATACTGGTTTTAGTGAAAGTTGCTGTGATAGTGAGATTGGAATATCCTGATTCTTATATATCTAAAATTGAGAATGGTTGTACCCAAGGACCAGTCTTCAAATTACACTAGAGACTAGTTTAATTATATTTATACTAATACAGTAATACTCCAAAAAGTTTGGCGTACATGTCATATATTAAGTGTATTATTATTCTATACCACCATGAGGTATATCGCCCGATATGTCCAGTATATCACTCTTTATCCGGTTTCTGGTATGGTGACCCCCCAACCAATATGGGTCCCAAACATCTGATATCAGGAACCTTGGATGGTTGATTGAGACAATTATTGAAATATGGTAGATAGCGATAAAATTCAACCTTTCTAAATTTGTAATCCATTCTGGATTTGTTTTCATACTTGTTTTAGTGAAAGTTGCTGTGATAATGAGATTGGAATGTCCTGATTCTTAACTTTCTAAAATTGAGAATGGTTGTGTATTAGATTGGACCAGTCTTCAAAACTTTGATATCTAAGGTTCAGATGCCTGTGATGAGAATTGTCCTTTTGAGTACAGTACCACTACTGCTCTCTGATACTGTTAGAACAATACCACTTTACCTCATGATTCGTGTTGTGTATTAGAATGTTCCTTTTAAGGCTGATGAAATGACTAACTCAATTTGTATAACATTTCCTGCAGGGGAGTTCATCGCAAGGGATTCACAGGTCACCAGCTGGGCCCAATGATGCCCACAGCAACTCAGTGGTAATTGGTGTTGCGGATGAGCATATTGGTGCTGTTGTTGGTCGAGGGGGAAGGAACATTATGGAGATAACTCAGGTTCGAATATAGCTATTAGCTGTGGAGTTCATTATCTAATCTGCTTTACTGATAAATTAAATATTGCCCTTTCCCATTTCTATCAGAGCTACTCTTGAAAGAATAGGAACTTCTAACACTGAAAAAAGTAGGATTTTCTACAAACAAAAGTTGCTAGTGAATATGATCAACTCATATCCAGAATCGTGAACTACTTGTGCTCCATCATGATTCACCGTCTTAAAAGTATACATAGTAGTACAGACTTCAGAGTTGAAGTTGTTCTCTTAGCTAAAAAGTACCTCTATGCTGATAATGCAGGCTAGTGGAGCCAGGATCAAGATATCTGATAGAGGTGATTTCATGTCTGGAACATCCGATAGGTAACTCGATCTCCCGACATGTCGTTACAGATGACTTAAATTGCTTGTATTCTTATACTTATAGTCCAATTGTCTGCAGAAAGGTAACCATTAGTGGATCACCAGAAGCAATTCGTTCAGCTGAGGCAATGATTATGCAAAAAGTTACCGCCAATTCTGAGAGGTGAAGGAATTCATTGGGCGACTAGTCAAAATACTTCCATGGATGATCTGCTCTTTTAATACTTGTTATAAGAAATTTTCTCCAGAATTGCCTCACTAAGATTGACGGTTGGTTGTTTATGATAACAAAAAGAGAGCAAGTAGAATTTGTACTTTCATCTGCCCACATGAGGTGGGGCACCTTTCTGCGGACTTCTTTTTGAAAGGGGAAGAGGTCGGTTTTTGTTTTGAAATACAAGTAATTTGTAGTGTCTGAGGCTATCGCGTTTATGATTGGTTTTATCGTGTATGGAGGAGCAATAGATTTGTCAAGTTTGCGCTTTTATTTATGTAGATTTCAACATTTAGTAGTGACCAGTGACTTTTGATCGTTTGGTTAAAAGGATTGTTTGTGCCTGTTCTTTTCTTGTTCGTTGGAGTAACGTTCACATTATTCATGTGATGCTTTGTTTGTGGACAGCACGCAAGTCGAGACTAAATTGTTGGGTTTCTCTGGTCGATAGGCCCCCAACAATAGGTTTAATGCTCGAGTATCAATATGAACTTGGCATTGTATATTTGTATTGCATCATTTCCTTCAAGATCTGTAGACTACACTGAGAAAGAAGCTAGCCAGCAAATTACTAAAAGTGGGCAGTTAAAATTTCGCTGAAGGAGCTAAACATTCATCTACGCCCCTTTATTTTGCTTCCTAGCTAAGATTTGACTGGTTGCATTCTGATAGTTTCTATAGGCACGATCAATTATATGAAGAGAAGTGCTCGATTTAATCACCAGGCCTTGTCAATTTACCTCGGTATTACATTTGGGGGCTGTTGGTTGCAAACAAGTGGTTGAAAGTGGGCTTAAATTAGAAAGTGTATGAACTCTTCTCCTTTCGAGTGTTTGGTTCATAGTTGGAACTGTGAAGGAAAGGAGGATGTGATGGTGGGCGTGGGCAGTTTGTCTCCCTCTTCACAAGCCAAGTTTGGCCACACCATTTTTCCGTTGAAAGTGGCGTGGGAAGGGAGAAAGAAAGTAAAAAAAATGGAAAAGAGAAAACAAGTGATTATCTGGTCGCACACTCTAAAACAATTTTTTTTCACTTTCAACAACTATTCAAACAATCGAATTAATTTTTTTTTTTTCTACTTTCAACAATCATCCAAACAACAGATTTTTTTTCTTCCACTTTCATATTTTTCATTCCACCAACTAAACAACTTTTGAAAAATTACAATTTATACGTATGTATCGCGTATGCAAATTACATTTTTTCACTTTTACACTTTCGTACAACCAAACAGCCCCTTGCAAAAGGAGACATGGTCTTTTCAACTCTTTCCACATTATACCTAGGCCTCGTTTGGTTCGCGGAAAGAAATGAAAAGGAAATCAATTCATTGCTATTTTCTTTCCTTTCGAAAATTACAATTTCTATTGATTTTTCTTTCAAATGTTTGGAAATGTCAAGGAAATTGAAAATGAAAGTGAATGCTTCAAGGTGGAAAGATGATTTCTTGCTTAGATGTAATAATTTTTCTCCCTAATTTTCTTCCATTGGGAATCACTTTTCTTACCTTCTCAATTTCTTTGGCACCCAAACATATAGAAAAGTCATGACTTTTCTTTCCCAACCCCCATGATTCTCCCGAACCAAATGGGCCTACTAGTGTAACTCTTCATCATGCAACAACAAAACTTCCCTCATTATCTAAGACTATTATATATTCATGCACGTTACACATTTTATAGATTATTATTACGAAAAGATAGTTACAAATAGAGACTATTATCTAATTTTTATTAGGACCACTTAAAAAAGACTAAAAGACATGCCTTAATTATTATGAACTAGTATAAATGCACGTGTGTTTGAACAACTATTTGGCATGATTGATCAATTTCACTCGCTATTGTAGGAATTTTTTTAAGAACTTGTAGGAAAAAGACTCACGTTGTAGGAGAACACATGGTTATGACTTATTGAAAATGAATGACAAAAAATTATGAATATTTGAGAACACGAAATGACAGCTGCCTTAAAAAGTAATTTGCATTATGCATACATAATCTGTTGCATGCTAATTTAGATATACTCTAAGGCACTATATGTGTATTCTTAGAGCATCTCCAACTCTACTGTGAGTTTGGAAAAAATGGTTGCCACATAGGGATGACAAACATTTTTTTTTTCAAAAGTACTTTTTCAATACAAATGTGAAATAAATTGTGAAGTTGACATGGTAATGATATGGCAAGGAGAATGTGAAGTTGGTTGTCTAGATCTAGACAATGCACTTCACAATTACTTTATGTCCACATCATCAATTATGAATAAATATATATATATATATATATATATATATATATATATATATATATATATATATATATATATATATATATATATATATATATATTTTATTTTTTATTTTTTATATATATATATATATATATATATATATATATATATATATATATATATATATATATATATATATATATATATATATATATATAAGAAGAAGTTGTTGTAAATATGGATAAATTACTATTATTATTTGGTGGCTATAACTTATGCCTTTTGGTTATCCATAACCTATGGCTTTTAGCATTATTCTATTTAATTGTCATCATGATAGTAAGCTCATTTGTAAGCATATATAAGAGGCTCTTGTCAAGTTGATCAACACAAGTGAATGAAGAAATAATTTCCTCCATCTCCTTCTCTTTGTTTACAATACGTTATCAGCACGATTCTCTAAGGTGAGTTTAGTCTTGCATATATAGGTACATATTTTAGTAAACTTAAGGTGAGTTTAGTTTTTGCATACATAGATACATATTTTAGTAATCTTAAGTACCAACTGTTCTTTTAATATTTTATATGAGACAAACAAAGTTCCAATTCATGATGTATGTATCTACATATTCTTTATGCATGTTTCATTAGCTTTATATCTACTTGTTTTCTAGTGTATTATTATTATTATGCCTTTTTGGAAAATTATAACCCATGCACGTTCTAAAATTTTCAACTTCCTTTGGTTCACGGGAAGAAAGGAAAGGAATATACTTTGGTCTTTCATTTTTTTTTAAAAAATAATAGAATTCAGTCACAAGGTTCATAAAGAAGCCTTTTTATACAATGGATTCACGAATCAGATGCATAAATCAGAGCAAACTCACATCCCGTAACAAATTGGTAGGGTTTTGATGAAGCCATGATAAATAGTCTATTTAGAAATTGCTCCCTCACTTTCTTTTTCTTCCTTCCAGAAGTATTATTTGCTTTCATACACAAGTTTAATGGAGGATGTAGCAATACAACTTGTGGGATAAGGATGATGGATCTTTCTTTCATCGTTGCTAAATGCTATTGTCTGTAAACCCATTATTATTTTTGAACATTAAATTAGACTATATGAAATTAGACTATATGAAATTGATATTTCCATTATTTTTTTTACAAGGTACCAATTCACATTGTTAGATATGTGAACCGTATTATGAAAAAGTACCCAAAATACAAACCATGAGGACCTAAAGATTATTATATAATGTTCACATTGTTGTATATGTGATAAATATATGACATAATATTTTTGATAGCTTTTAATCACATTGTGGCATATGTGAAAATTTGTAATATTGAAAGCACTTGTCAATTTTACTATTTAAATTAATTTATCTCTAATATAATTATTTCTGCTATATAGATGTCGAGTCTTGCAAAGATTGAATTCAAGGCTCTTGATGTAAGTGGAGACAATTACTTATCATGGCAATTGGATGCGAAGTTGCACTTGCAGTCCAACAAGCTTGATGGTACTATTAAGAAGGAAAATAAAGAATCTTCTGAAGCCAAGGCTAAGGCTTTAATTTTCCTACGACATCATATCCATGATGATCTAAAGGCAGAATATCTATCTGAGGATGATCCATTGAGTTTGTGGACATCTCTAAAGGATAGATTTGACCATCAAAGGATGGTAATCCTTCCGATTGCTCAAAGTGAATGGTTGAACCTGAGATACCAAGACTATAAAACTGTTAAAGCATATAATTCTGCTCTGTTTAATATTGTTTCTCGCCTTAGGTTGTGCGGAGAAAAAGTAACAGAGGCTCAAATGCTTGAGAAAACCCTCTCCACTTTTCATGCAAGTAATGTGCTTTTGCAGGAACAATATCGTGAAAGACATTTCACAAAATATTCTGAACTGGTGACTTGTCTCCTTGTAGCAGAGGCAAATAGCAATGTTCTCATGAAAAACCACAACTCTAGACTAACCGGGTCAATGGCAATTCCTGAAGCAAATACAAATTTTGGGGTTACCGGAGGTCGTGGTAGAGGACGTGAAAGAGGACGTGGAAGAGGAAAAAGTTTTGGCTGGAGGTATGGTCATGGTTATCAGCCTATAACAAAGACGAAAATAGTGGTTCACAAAAGACCAAATGGAACAAGTGGACAGCACCCTCTAACAAAGTGAATTCAAATCCTCAATATAAACCAAATAATGGTAGTACTGCTTGTCATAAATGTGGCAAAAATGGATATTGGTTTAAGCAATGTCGGACTAATCAACAAGAGGTTGACAAATTCAAAGTGTCACGACCCGCACCCGGATATACGGGTACGAATACGTGGGCCACGCCCAGCCTACGCCGCGGTATCGGCGGTAGAACGCTGTCAAGTATACTATACTAACTACAACATCTAAAGATCTATAACTAGAAATGTACTCATGTCACATCACGAAACTAAGGAAGATAAGACAAGAAATAATAGCAATATCACTAGAACAACTAGAATCTACAATGATCATAAGACAGGAAGATAATGAAGGAACAACAAGACTAACTAAGGAATAACTACCAGGCAACTCACATAGAAGAATAGTGAGATCCACCTCAGCTAGCAACATCATGAAGTCCAATAATGAGGGCACAACTACTCCTAAAATTTCATAACGTATCCAGTCAGGAGCGGAACGAGTACATATATCTCATAACAGATCTCAAGATAGAATAAAAGCTATAAGACTGTAAATAGAGCATATACAATGAAATCATGGAGTGTACATGTATGTATCATGGCATGGTAAGCTGTAAAGCTAGAGCTAGAACAAGAAAATAGAACGGGATCATGGCATGTACACGAATCAAGGTAAGCTATATATCCAATGTGTGTGAGTAGTAGTTTCAGCTTGTGATCGGCTTGGGTACCTGTCAAGAATCGGCCTGGCAAGTCATAAGTGCGGTATATGACTCACACTGTTCGGGAATCGGGATGGATCTGATCACAGGCATACGCTACTACTCCCCCTACCCCAACTGGTAGAATGGATCCAAACAGGACACGTCACTGCACGGGATTCTAATGAGAAGGTCGCGAACCTGCTCTAGAATCAGTGACCATATATCGAGCAAGAGCTACAAGGGTGCTTGCACAATACATCCCAACCTAAGAAGGAGAGACATCTCTCGTCGGGATCCAAGAATACCAATCCGTGAGAACCATGTGTCGGGAATAAGCATATCAACACTAAGTACATGAATCATAACAGTTATCATAAATTGTGAATAAGTTATCAGAGAATGTACTCGCCTGGGGTCCTGCTGTCAATATGAATCAGGGTTCAGAGTAAAGCCACAGACCTAAAGATGAAATAATACAGGAGCTGATCAGGGTCAAAAGATATACTAACATCTAGGTCAACTAAGACAAACTGGGTCAAGGTTGACGTACAGTTGACTTTGGTCAACTGGTCAACTCTGGTCAACCCTAAGTCTAATCTAGGTTAAATAGGTCAATGGTTGACCTACAGTTGACTTTGGTCAAAAGTCAACGTTGGTCAAGTCTGATCAAACCTAGGTCAACTGTTGACTCTACTTCGACGTCTAGTCAAAGTAGTCAACCATGGTCAAGCTAGTCTCTATAAACATCTACAAGGTCAACTTATGAATTTCAGTGATTTAGAAATCACTGAAATCGACGGGTCTCTAAAACAACCAAAAGGAGAAAATATTATAATAATAGGGTGACACGAAAAGAAAAGAAATCTACAGATGTTGCCGGATGATGAAACTAACATCACCAACGTGTCCAGAATGGTCAAATCAGCTAGGATAGCCTGTCCAAAAGTCCAATTTGGATACAGGGGCAAAACGGTAATTTCGGGCCAAAATGATGTCCGCCGTTGGACACACTTTGCACCGAAAAATGTGCCGAAATAAAAGTGCACAAAACCTAACAAATTGTATGTCCACGAATCCAGAATGACGATACGAACCCAACAGTATATCCGAAATTGGATTCCGTTGACCCGATCTCAAATTGGTCCGTTGACCCGGACATTGGAAACCGATTTGCACGAAAAAGCGTGTCGGAGCCAATGTCCTCAAAACTCAGCAAATTATATGTCAACGAGTCCAGAATGACGATACGAACTCAACGGTATATCCGGAATTGGATTCTGATGAGCCGGCGTCAAAAAGTCCCGTTGACTCAGAAAGTGGGACCCGCTTTGCACCGAAATGCGTGCCAGGGCCCACGTTCTCCAAATCAGGCAAACTTTATATGAAAACATGCCAGAACGATGCCACGAGTCTACTGGTGGTGTCAGAATTTGAATCCGGAGTCCCGGGTTCAAAAATGGAATTTTACAAGTGCAACATTAAGAATTCGAACGGCCAACTTTGGCGTCGAATTCGACCGACCTATCAAGCTCAAACTGAAATGAAATCTAAAGGGGGCAGGAAGAGGGTTATACCAGCTGTGCACCGGAACTGGTGGCGCGCAAAACGGAGCTGCGATGACGAAGATACGAACCCGCGAAGTTGGCGTCGCAAAACTGTCCAAAAATAGTACAAATTAAAACGTCAACTTGGTGGCCGGTTTTGATGTATCAAACGACGAAATTAACGGGTGAAATTTGACAGAGGTGAAGAGGGATATACCGAGATTGAGACGGAGCAAGGAGTTCGCCGATCCAACGGTCGGATTGTCCAAAAAATCGACGTGAAGTCGCTGCGACGGAGCGCGAATTTCTGGAATTCCTCCGCGCGCGCGTCGACGGGATTTCGACGTAAATGCACGAATCGCCTATTTGGCTCGTCGGGGAAGAGGAGGACGGCGAAGGGGAGCTGTCCAGGGGTGCGCCCGACCTCGGGGGCCTCGGGGGGCCGCGCGGTGGCCGGCCACGGCGGCGCACGGCGGCGCGCGCGCGCGGCCTGCTGCTGCGCGCACGCTGTTGCGTGCTGCTGCCTTCGCTGCCTCGCGGCTGCTGCTGGCCACCCGCAGTGGCGCGCGGCGGGGCGGCGAGGCTGCATGCAGCAGGGCGACGACGGCGGGGCGGCGACGTCGGTGGGGCCGCGCGGGCGGAGATGGAGGTGGTGGGAGTGGTTTTGAATGGTGAGGGTGGTGGTTGTTGGTTTGAGCTAGGGAGGAGGAGGAGAAGATGAAGTCGGGAGGAGGAGAATGAGCTCGGCCATGGGCTCGGCCATGGGCTCGGCATGGTATGGAGCTGCTACTGCTGCTCTTGTGAAGAGGGAGAGAGAAAGATTAATTTTGCATTGAAGGAAGGGAGAGAGAGAGAGTGATGGGTGTGTGTATTAATAATATATAAAGAGGGAGAGAGAGAGATAGTTAAGAGAGAGAGGGGGGCTATACTGATGGGAGAGGGGGTGTTGCTTGTCGGCTAGAGAGGGTGAGGGGGTGGTGAGTGTAAGGAGGGGGGGGTGAGAGTAAGAGATATGTGTGTGTGTATATATATAACATATATATATATAAAGGGAGAAGGGTGAGAATAAAGAGAGTGAGAGGAAGAGAGATATTAGAGAGAGAGAGGGGGGCTACCATTCGGCCATGAGAGAGGGGAGAGGGATATTTATCAGTGGGGGTATGGGCAGTCATGATAGGGGGTAACATGGAGCTGGGGTTGGGTTCAGTGCAGCCGGATTGGGCCAAAATCGGACAGGGTACAATATTTGAATTAAAAATAGGGATTTATAATTATGGATAAATAAATAACATGCGGGGACTCAAATAAATGGGACACAAGTGGCAGGCGGGTAGTAGGCTTCGTGTGGGCCATGTTCCTATTTGAGGTCGACTGGATTGGACCGATATCGGGCCCGAAAATTAAATGGGAAATTAAATCAGATTTTACGGCAGATAATTAATTGGCCTAAATTGAACCGGAAGTTGTGCGAAGGAAATGGAGCACAAAATGGAGTGTCTGAGTGGGACACAATGGTCATGGGTGAAGAGCGTCTCGAGTAGATCAGGCATGACAAGTTGGTTTCAAGAAAAAGGCTAGTCTGGTGCTCCTAAATTCAAAGTCACAGTAACGCGCTTATGAGGATCAAAAATAAAAGTGGGAATTCAATTAATAATTAAATGGTCTAATATTGACCCGAACTTGCGCGAAGCAAAAAGGATACAAGGGAACAAGTTCGAGTGGGACACGATATATCAAAATGAAGATAATCTCGTCTACTACAAACTCCAAGAAGGAAGTTTCCAGAGACTGGCATCCCTGATGCTCTAGAATTCCAAGTCACGGTAAAGAGCATTAAATCAAATAATAATCAAATAATAATAATCTAATTAATTGATTATTAAAATTAAAAAAAATTAGCCCTAAATTCAGGGGCTTACAATCCTACCCACCTTATAAAAATTTCGTCCTCGAAATTAAAGGTTGGTAGTGGGGTTAAAACATGATAGAAAGTTTTAGGCAAAAACTTAGGCACGATCATAGAATGATGAGTTTGCACAATCAAGATAATCGATTCGAAATTGTTCAGGCACGATGAAAATTTTTCGCACGATAGAATCAAAATATGAACAGAATCATATAGGCACGATTATAGATAAGTTAAATCATTGGGACACGATTTAGAAAATGAGACTCCGGCAAAATCAAGGATAGTCTGAAGCCTAATCGTGATTGGGATAGAATTTAGTCATTTGCCAGAATTGAATAGAAAGTTTAAAGCACGAGTGATGTTAGCATTGTCCAATCACGATGAAAATAAATAATTTAGTCTCAGCACGATTTAAATTGTTCAAGTTTCGAGTAAATCAGAATTTGGACAAGATGGAGAACAAAATCTATGAAGTCTGGACACGAGCATCTAAGAAGGAAATCATATCACAATAGAATTTGAAACCATTTAAGTTTAATCAACAATCAAGACCCTTTGGCACGATAAACTAGACAACCAGAATCGATTGGTCAATCAGAGAGGATCAATTTCACGATATCAAAATATAATAAACAAATCAAGGATGTAGAATTGGATTGCTTCTGTTATCATAGAAACCAGAATATGGGATCATAGGAGGAAGCCGGGGTAATCATCTCGCTCTACTTCGACTACTACCAACAATGTCTACTCCGAGACGGATGATTACGATACTTCCTCGATTTCTCCCAAGATAAAAAGATATGAAAATTCTAAAATTTTCAAGGTTTTCAAAGTATGGCTGACAGAAGTAGATACGAGATAGGTAATTGGTGGAATCAGGACATAATTGATCAAGACGGAGGAAGTAAGGGTAAGATGAGGAAATCATCATACGATGAGGAAGAGAAGAATGGGAAAACAGAAGTAATAGTAGGAACTGCTCTTGCCCAATAGGTTAAAACAAGTGAATCAATTTAAGATACGATCTGATAACCATACACGTCTATCCCAAATCATGTTGCCAGAATTCTCGCCACGCCAGTAAGCATAGCGGTAATAAACAATAAAGTCCATAACTATGGTATACACCCTATAATTATGTTATCTAGATTCCTTACCACGCCACCCGGTATGGCTGCAAGAGAACCTGAATGACATAACTAGGATAGTATATCCAAAATCAGGCTCCATGTCCATGTCTCGCTAGCTAATATGACTGCGATGAATTCTAAACTCCATAAATAAAGTAGACACTTACCGTTGTCATCGTCCTTGTCCAAAATATGTTTATCAGGATATCTTAACTCAATTCTTAAAAGAATTATCCAAACATAATCAAAGGTCAACAACGAATATTAAGATTTAAAATTCTACAACAAGTCAAGGGTAAGTTAATAGAAACAACGGAAACAACTTCCGATATAGGATTTAGAGGAAAATCTTAGGGAAAGTCCCGAGGGTACTACCTAGGTCAAGATAGAAATGGTGGAATATAATCTAAAACAAACCTCGACCATGATACGAGGTTGGTAAATCATATTCTCTCCCCAACCTAGATGATAAATAAGTCCAACTCATACCTTCCCTCTGGGGTCCACAAACTCATCCCAAGAAGGAATAAAGTTTGATAAGGACAGATATTTCAGAAATCAGAACGGACAAGAACAAATGGGAAATTTTTCAAAATGTTCGAAATAAGATTCCCAGGGGTCATCCCTGGAATCTACCAAGAGCTCCTAATATGTGACTGAGTACCAAAATCCTAAAATATTCCATTACTCAACCTTAATCCTAGGGCAGGCTCGCAGTAGTACAGATAAGCTCAAGTACTACCACGACTTCGCATTAATTGCAAAGACTGACCTGCATGGGCCACCACTAAAAACGTGTCACGACCCGCACCCGGATATACGGGTACGAATACGTGGGCCACGCCCAGCCTACGCCGCGGTATCGGCGGTAGAACGCTGTCAAGTATACTATACTAACTACAACATCTAAAGATCTATAACTAGAAATGTACTCATGTCACATCACGAAACTAAGGAAGATAAGACAAGAAATAATAGCAATATCACTAGAACAACTAGAATCTACAATGATCATAAGACAGGAAGATAATGAAGGAACAACAAGACTAACTAAGGAATAACTACCAGGCAACTCACATAGAAGAATAGTGAGATCCACCTCAGCTAGCAACATCATGAAGTCCAATAATGAGGGCACAACTACTCCTAAAATTTCATAACGTATCCAGTCAGGAGCGGAACGAGTACATATATCTCATAACAGATCTCAAGATAGAATAAAAGCTATAAGACTGTAAATAGAGCATATACAATGAAATCATGGAGTGTACATGTATGTATCATGGCATGGTAAGCTGTAAAGCTAGAGCTAGAACAAGAAAATAGAACGGGATCATGGCATGTACACGAATCAAGGTAAGCTATATATCCAATGTGTGTGAGTAGTAGTTTCAGCTTGTGATCGGCTTGGGTACCTGTCAAGAATCGGCCTGGCAAGTCATAAGTGCGGTATATGACTCACACTGTTCGGGAATCGGGATGGATCTGATCACAGGCATACGCTACTACTCCCCCTACCCCAACTGGTAGAATGGATCCAAACAGGACACGTCACTGCACGGGATTCTAATGAGAAGGTCGCGAACCTGCTCTAGAATCAGTGACCATATATCGAGCAAGAGCTACAAGGGTGCTTGCACAATACATCCCAACCTAAGAAGGAGAGACATCTCTCGTCGGGATCCAAGAATACCAATCCGTGAGAACCATGTGTCGGGAATAAGCATATCAACACTAAGTACATGAATCATAACAGTTATCATAAATTGTGAATAAGTTATCAGAGAATGTACTCGCCTGGGGTCCTGCTGTCAATATGAATCAGGGTTCAGAGTAAAGCCACAGACCTAAAGATGAAATAATACAGGAGCTGATCAGGGTCAAAAGATATACTAACATCTAGGTCAACTAAGACAAACTGGGTCAAGGTTGACGTACAGTTGACTTTGGTCAACTGGTCAACTCTGGTCAACCCTAAGTCTAATCTAGGTTAAATAGGTCAATGGTTGACCTACAGTTGACTTTGGTCAAAAGTCAACGTTGGTCAAGTCTGATCAAACCTAGGTCAACTGTTGACTCTACTTCGACGTCTAGTCAAAGTAGTCAACCATGGTCAAGCTAGTCTCTATAAACATCTACAAAGTCAACTTATGAATTTCAGTGATTTAGAATTCACTGAAATCGACGGGTCTCTAAAACAACCAAAAGGAGAAAATATTATAATAATAGGGTGACACGAAAAGGAAAGAAATCTACAGATGTTGCCGGATGATGAAACTAACATCACCAACGTGTCCAGAATGGTCAAATCAGCTAGGATAGCCTGTCCAAAAGTCCAATTTGGATACAGGGGCAAAACGGTAATTTCGGGCCAAAATGATGTCCGCCGTTGGACACACTTTGCACCGAAAAACGTGCTGAAATAAAAGTGCACAAAACCTAACAAATTGTATGTCCACGAATCCAGAATGACGATACGAACCCAACAGTATATCCGAAATTGGATTCCGTTGACCCGATCTCAAATTGGTCCGTTGACCCGGACATTGGAAACCGATTTGCACGGAAAAGCGTGTCGGAGCCAATGTCCTCAAAACTCAGCAAATTATATGTCAACGAGTCCAGAATGACGATACGAACTCAACGGTATATCCGGAATTGGATTCCGATGAGCCGGCGTCAAAAAGTCCCGTTGACCCAGAAAGTGGGACCCGCTTTGCACCGAAATGCGTGCCAGGGCCCACGTTCTCCAAATCAGGCAAACTTTATATGAAAACATGCCAAAACGACGCCACGAGTCTACTGGTGGTGTCAGAATTTGAATCCGGAGTCCCGGGTTCAAAAATGGAATTTTACAAGTGCAACATTAAGAATTCGAACGGCCAACTTTGGCGTCGAATTCGACCGACCTATCAAGCTCAAACTGAAATGAAATCTAAAGGGGGCAGGAAGAGGGTTATACCAGCTGTGCACCGGAACTGGTGGCGCGCAAAACGGAGCTGCGATGACGAAGATACGAACCCGCGAAGTTGGCGTCGCAAAACTGTCCAAAAATAGTACAAATTAAAACGTCAACTTGGTGGCCGGTTTTGATGTATCAAACGACGAAATTAACGGGTGAAATTTGACAGAGGTGAAGAGGGATATACCGAGATTGAGACGGAGCAAGGAGTTCGCCGATCCAACGGTCGGATTGTCCAAAAAATCGACGTGAAGTCGCTGCGACGGAGCGCGAATTTCTGGAATTCCTCCGCGCGCGCGTCGACGGGATTTCGACGTAAATGCACGAATCGCCTATTTGGCTCGTCGGGGAAGAGGAGGACGGCGAAGGGGAGCTGCCCAGGGGTGCGCCCGACCTCGGGGGCCTCGGGGGGCCGCGCAGTGGCCGGCCACGGCGGCGCACGGCGGCGCGCGCGCGCGGCCTGCTGCTGCGCGCACGCTGTTGCGTGCTGCTGCCTTCGCTGCCTCGCGGCTGCTGCTGGCCACCCGCAGTGGCGCGCGGCGGGGCGGCGAGGCTGCATGCAGCAGGGCGACGACGGCGGGGCGGCGACGTCGGTGGGGCCGCGCGGGCGGAGATGGAGGTGGTGGGAGTGGTTTTGAATGGTGAGGGTGGTGGTTGTTGGTTTGAGCTAGGGAGGAGGAGGAGAAGATGAAGTCGGGAGGAGGAGAATGAGCTCGGCCATGGGCTCGGCCATGGGCTCGGCATGGTATGGAGCTGCTACTGCTGCTCTTGTGAAGAGGGAGAGAGAAAGATTAATTTTGCATTGAAGGAAGGGAGAGAGAGAGAGTGATGGGTGTGTGTATTAATAATATATAAAGAGGGAGAGAGAGAGATAGTTAAGAGAGAGAGGGGGGCTATACTGATGGGAGAGGGGGTGTTGCTTGTCGGCTAGAGAGGGTGAGGGGGTGGTGAGTGTAAGGAGGGGGGGGTGAGAGTAAGAGATATGTGTGTGTGTATATATATAACATATATATATATAAAGGGAGAAGGGTGAGAATAAAGAGAGTGAGAGGAAGAGAGATATTAGAGAGAGAGAGGGGGGCTACCATTCGGCCATGAGAGAGGGGAGAGGGATATTTATCAGTGGGGGTATGGGCAGTCATGATAGGGGGTAACATGGAGCTGGGGTTGGGTTCAGTGCAGCCGGATTGGGCCAAAATCGGACAGGGTACAATATTTGAATTAAAAATAGGGATTTATAATTATGGATAAATAAATAACATGCGGGGACTCAAATAAATGGGACACAAGTGGCAGGCGGGTAGTAGGCTTCGTGTGGGCCATGTTCCTATTTGAGGTCGACTGGATTGGACCGATATCGGGCCCGAAAATTAAATGGGAAATTAAATCAGATTTTACGGCAGATAATTAATTGGCCTAAATTGAACCGGAAGTTGTGCGAAGGAAATGGAGCACAAAATGGAGTGTCTGAGTGGGACACAATGGTCATGGGTGAAGAGCGTCTCGAGTAGATCAGGCATGACAAGTTGGTTTCAAGAAAAAGGCTAGTCTGGTGCTCCTAAATTCAAAGTCACAGTAACGCGCTTATGAGGATCAAAAATAAAAGTGGGAATTCAATTAATAATTAAATGGTCTAATATTGACCCGAACTTGCGCGAAGCAAAAAGGATACAAGGGAACAAGTTCGAGTGGGACACGATATATCAAAATGAAGATAATCTCGTCTACTACAAACTCCAAGAAGGAAGTTTCCAGAGACTGGCATCCCTGATGCTCTAGAATTCCAAGTCACGGTAAAGAGCATTAAATCAAATAATAATCAAATAATAATAATCTAATTAATTGATTATTAAAATTAAAAAAAATTAGCCCTAAATTCAGGGGCTTACAATCCTACCCACCTTATAAAAATTTCGTCCTCGAAATTAAAGGTTGGTAGTGGGGTTAAAACATGATAGAAAGTTTTAGGCAAAAACTTAGGCACGATCATAGAATGATGAGTTTGCACAATCAAGATAATCGATTCGAAATTGTTCAGGCACGATGAAAATTTTTCGCACGATAGAATCAAAATATGAACAGAATCATATAGGCACGATTATAGATAAGTTAAATCATTGGGACACGATTTAGAAAATGAGACTCCGGCAAAATCAAGGATAGTCTGAAGCCTAATCGTGATTGGGATAGAATTTAGTCATTTGCCAGAATTGAATAGAAAGTTTAAAGCACGAGTGATGTTAGCATTGTCCAATCACGATGAAAATAAATAATTTAGTCTCAGCACGATTTAAATTGTTCAAGTTTCGAGTAAATCAGAATTTGGACAAGATGGAGAACAAAATCTATGAAGTCTGGACACGAGCATCTAAGAAGGAAATCATATCACAATAGAATTTGAAACCATTTAAGTTTAATCAACAATCAAGACCCTTTGGCACGATAAACTAGACAACCAGAATCGATTGGTCAATCAGAGAGGATCAATTTCACGATATCAAAATATAATAAACAAATCAAGGATGTAGAATTGGATTGCTTCTGTTATCATAGAAACCAGAATATGGGATCATAGGAGGAAGCCGGGGTAATCATCTCGCTCTACTTCGACTACTACCAACAATGTCTACTCCGAGACGGATGATTACGATACTTCCTCGATTTCTCCCAAGATAAAAAGATATGAAAATTCTAAAATTTTCAAGGTTTTCAAAGTATGGCTGACAGAAGTAGATACGAGATAGGTAATTGGTGGAATCAGGACATAATTGATCAAGACGGAGGAAGTAAGGGTAAGATGAGGAAATCATCATACGATGAGGAAGAGAAGAATGGGAAAACAGAAGTAATAGTAGGAACTGCTCTTGCCCAATAGGTTAAAACAAGTGAATCAATTTAAGATACGATCTGATAACCATACACGTCTATCCCAAATCATGTTGCCAGAATTCTCGCCACGCCAGTAAGCATAGCGGTAATAAACAATAAAGTCCATAACTATGGTATACACCCTATAATTATGTTATCTAGATTCCTTACCACGCCACCCGGTATGGCTGCAAGAGAACCTGAATGACATAACTAGGATAGTATATCCAAAATCAGGCTCCATGTCCATGTCTCGCTAGCTAATATGACTGCGATGAATTCTAAACTCCATAAATAAAGTAGACACTTACCGTTGTCATCGTCCTTGTCCAAAATATGTTTATCAGGATATCTTAACTCAATTCTTAAAAGAATTATCCAAACATAATCAAAGGTCAACAACGAATATTAAGATTTAAAATTCTACAACAAGTCAAGGGTAAGTTAATAGAAACAACGGAAACAACTTCCGATATAGGATTTAGAGGAAAATCTTAGGGAAAGTCCCGAGGGTACTACCTAGGTCAAGATAGAAATGGTGGAATATAATCTAAAACAAACCTCGACCATGATACGAGGTTGGTAAATCATATTCTCTCCCCAACCTAGATGATAAATAAGTCCAACTCATACCTTCCCTCTGGGGTCCACAAACTCATCCCAAGAAGGAATAAAGTTTGATAAGGACAGATATTTCAGAAATCAGAACGGACAAGAACAAATGGGAAATTTTTCAAAATGTTCGAAATAAGATTCCCAGGGGTCATCCCTGGAATCTACCAAGAGCTCCTAATATGTGACTGAGTACCAAAATCCTAAAATATTCCATTACTCAACCTTAATCCTAGGGCAGGCTCGCAGTAGTACAGATAAGCTCAAGTACTACCACGACTTCGCATTAATTGCAAAGACTGACCTGCATGGGCCACCACTAAAAACGTGTCACGACCCGCACCCGGATATACGGGTACGAATACGTGGGCCACGCCCAGCCTACGCCGCGGTATCGGCGGTAGAACGCTGTCAAGTATACTATACTAACTACAACATCTAAAGATCTATAACTAGAAATGTACTCATGTCACATCACGAAACTAAGGAAGATAAGACAAGAAATAATAGCAATATCACTAGAACAACTAGAATCTACAATGATCATAAGACAGGAAGATAATGAAGGAACAACAAGACTAACTAAGGAATAACTACCAGGCAACTCACATAGAAGAATAGTGAGATCCACCTCAGCTAGCAACATCATGAAGTCCAATAATGAGGGCACAACTACTCCTAAAATTTCATAACGTATCCAGTCAGGAGCGGAACGAGTACATATATCTCATAACAGATCTCAAGATAGAATAAAAGCTATAAGACTGTAAATAGAGCATATACAATGAAATCATGGAGTGTACATGTATGTATCATGGCATGGTAAGCTGTAAAGCTAGAGCTAGAACAAGAAAATAGAACGGGATCATGGCATGTACACGAATCAAGGTAAGCTATATATCCAATGTGTGTGAGTAGTAGTTTCAGCTTGTGATCGGCTTGGGTACCTGTCAAGAATCGGCCTGGCAAGTCATAAGTGCGGTATATGACTCACACTGTTCGGGAATCGGGATGGATCTGATCACAGGCATACGCTACTACTCCCCCTACCCCAACTGGTAGAATGGATCCAAACAGGACACGTCACTGCACGGGATTCTAATGAGAAGGTCGCGAACCTGCTCTAGAATCAGTGACCATATATCGAGCAAGAGCTACAAGGGTGCTTGCACAATACATCCCAACCTAAGAAGGAGAGACATCTCTCGTCGGGATCCAAGAATACCAATCCGTGAGAACCATGTGTCGGGAATAAGCATATCAACACTAAGTACATGAATCATAACAGTTATCATAAATTGTGAATAAGTTATCAGAGAATGTACTCGCCTGGGGTCCTGCTGTCAATATGAATCAGGGTTCAGAGTAAAGCCACAGACCTAAAGATGAAATAATACAGGAGCTGATCAGGGTCAAAAGATATACTAACATCTAGGTCAACTAAGACAAACTGGGTCAAGGTTGACGTACAGTTGACTTTGGTCAACTGGTCAACTCTGGTCAACCCTAAGTCTAATCTAGGTTAAATAGGTCAATGGTTGACCTACAGTTGACTTTGGTCAAAAGTCAACGTTGGTCAAGTCTGATCAAACCTAGGTCAACTGTTGACTCTACTTCGACGTCTAGTCAAAGTAGTCAACCATGGTCAAGCTAGTCTCTATAAACATCTACAAAGTCAACTTATGAATTTCAGTGATTTAGAATTCACTGAAATCGACGGGTCTCTAAAACAACCAAAAGGAGAAAATATTATAATAATAGGGTGACACGAAAAGGAAAGAAATCTACAGATGTTGCCGGATGATGAAACTAACATCACCAACGTGTCCAGAATGGTCAAATCAGCTAGGATAGCCTGTCCAAAAGTCCAATTTGGATACAGGGGCAAAACGGTAATTTCGGGCCAAAATGATGTCCGCCGTTGGACACACTTTGCACCGAAAAACGTGCTGAAATAAAAGTGCACAAAACCTAACAAATTGTATGTCCACGAATCCAGAATGACGATACGAACCCAACAGTATATCCGAAATTGGATTCCGTTGACCCGATCTCAAATTGGTCCGTTGACCCGGACATTGGAAACCGATTTGCACGGAAAAGCGTGTCGGAGCCAATGTCCTCAAAACTCAGCAAATTATATGTCAACGAGTCCAGAATGACGATACGAACTCAACGGTATATCCGGAATTGGATTCCGATGAGCCGGCGTCAAAAAGTCCCGTTGACCCAGAAAGTGGGACCCGCTTTGCACCGAAATGCGTGCCAGGGCCCACGTTCTCCAAATCAGGCAAACTTTATATGAAAACATGCCAAAACGACGCCACGAGTCTACTGGTGGTGTCAGAATTTGAATCCGGAGTCCCGGGTTCAAAAATGGAATTTTACAAGTGCAACATTAAGAATTCGAACGGCCAACTTTGGCGTCGAATTCGACCGACCTATCAAGCTCAAACTGAAATGAAATCTAAAGGGGGCAGGAACAGGGTTATACCAGCTGTGCACCGGAACTGGTGGCGCGCAAAACGGAGCTGCGATGACGAAGATACGAACCCGCGAAGTTGGCGTCGCAAAACTGTCCAAAAATAGTACAAATTAAAACGTCAACTTGGTGGCCGGTTTTGATGTATCAAACGACGAAATTAACGGGTGAAATTTGACAGAGGTGAAGAGGGATATACCGAGATTGAGACGGAGCAAGGAGTTCGCCGATCCAACGGTCGGATTGTCCAAAAAATCGACGTGAAGTCGCTGCGACGGAGCGCGAATTTCTGGAATTCCTCCGCGCGCGCGTCGACGGGATTTCGACGTAAATGCACGAATCGCCTATTTGGCTCGTCGGGGAAGAGGAGGACGGCGAAGGGGAGCTGCCCAGGGGTGCGCCCGACCTCGGGGGCCTCGGGGGGCCGTGCGGTGGCCGGCCACGGCGGCGCACGGCGGCGCGCGCGCGCGGCCTGCTGCTGCGCGCACGCTGTTGCGTGCTGCTGCCTTCGCTGCCTCGCGGCTGCTGCTGGCCACCCGCGGTGGCGCGCGGCGGGGCGGCGAGGCTGCATGCAGCAGGGCGACGACGGCGGGGGCGGCGACGTCGGTGGGGCCGCGCGGGCGGAGATGGAGGTGGTGGGAGTGGTTTTGAATGGTGAGGGTGGTGGTTGTTGGTTTGAGCTAGGGAGGAGGAGGAGAAGATGAAGTCGGGAGGAGGAGAATGAGCTCGGCCATGGGCTCGGCCATGGGCTCGGCATGGTATGGAGCTGCTACTGCTGCTCTTGTGAAGAGGGAGAGAGAAAGATTAATTTTGCATTGAAGGAAGGGAGAGAGAGAGAGTGATGGGTGTGTGTATTAATAATATATAAAGAGGGAGAGAGAGAGATAGTTAAGAGAGAGAGGGGGGCTATACTGATGGGAGAGGGGGTGTTGCTTGTCGGCTAGAGAGGGTGAGGGGGTGGTGAGTGTAAGGAGGGGGGGTGAGAGTAAGAGATATGTGTGTGTGTATATATATAACATATATATATATAAAGGGAGAAGGGTGAGAATAAAGAGAGTGAGAGGAAGAGAGATATTAGAGAGAGAGAGGGGGGCTACCATTCGGCCATGAGAGAGGGGAGAGGGATATTTATCAGTGGGGGTATGGGCAGTCATGATAGGGGGTAACATGGAGCTGGGGTTGGGTTCAGTGCAGCCGGATTGGGCCAAAATCGGACAGGGTACAATATTTGAATTAAAAATAGGGATTTATAATTATGGATAAATAAATAACATGCGGGGACTCAAATAAATGGGACACAAGTGGCAGGCGGGTAGTAGGCTTCGTGTGGGCCATGTTCCTATTTGAGGTCGACTGGATTGGACCGATATCGGGCCCGAAAATTAAATGGGAAATTAAATCAGATTTTACGGCAGATAATTAATTGGCCTAAATTGAACCGGAAGTTGTGCGAAGGAAATGGAGCACAAAATGGAGTGTCTGAGTGGGACACAATGGTCATGGGTGAAGAGCGTCTCGAGTAGATCAGGCATGACAAGTTGGTTTCAAGAAAAAGGCTAGTCTGGTGCTCCTAAATTCAAAGTCACAGTAACGCGCTTATGAGGATCAAAAATAAAAGTGGGAATTCAATTAATAATTAAATGGTCTAATATTGACCCGAACTTGCGCGAAGCAAAAAGGATACAAGGGAACAAGTTCGAGTGGGACACGATATATCAAAATGAAGATAATCTCGTCTACTACAAACTCCAAGAAGGAAGTTTCCAGAGACTGGCATCCCTGATGCTCTAGAATTCCAAGTCACGGTAAAGAGCATTAAATCAAATAATAATCAAATAATAATAATCTAATTAATTGATTATTAAAATTAAAAAAAATCAGCCCTAAATTCAGGGGCTTACACAAAGAATCGAAGAAAATGGAAGCAAATATGACAGCATATTGGGACAATGACCAGCCACTTGACATCACTCAATTGAATTGTTCCAATTTTTTTGAGGATCAAAATGGGAATAAGATTACCAATGAACAGTTTGAAGAAATGCTGGCGAATCCACCTTCCATTGAATGAGCACTCGGTCGACATATGTTTTACTTCAAGTATTATGAACTTTTTACATTTGAAGTCATATTTTTTGTTTTTAGTTACTATCATGGATTATCTAGGCCATGAGAGTTTGTTGAAGAATATGTCATTACTTTGTTATGTATTTGAAATTTGCATCTCTATAATATGATGTTATCGTTTGGTATGCTTAATTACTTTTATTATATTTGTGTTAGTTGAGTATATGTTCATAATTTTTTTTCATATTGAAGGTATGGATATACGAAGGGATAAAAATGACTTGGATATGTGTTTGGTAGATAGTGCTACAACACATACGATTTTGAAGAATCAAAAGTTTTTCTCAAATTTAGTATTTGACATGCATAAAGTATCAACAATAGCTGGATCAGCCCATATAATTGAGGGTTTTGGAAGAGCACACATTATGTTACCTAATGGCACTCAAATCCATTTGCAAAATGCGTTATATTCAAGCAATTCCAAAAGAAATTTGTTAAGTTTCAAGGATATACACAAAAATAGATATCATATTGAAACTCGAAATAATAACAATAAAGAGACACTATGTATCACATCTAATATTGGGAGCAAAAAGCTCACATTAGAAGAATTCTCTTGTCTCTCGGTGGGTTTGTATTACACCACCATTGGTATAATTGAATCACATATGAATGTGACAAAACATAAAGTCAATGATCCTATCTTATGTACCATTTGGCATGACCGTTTAGGTCACCCGGGACAAACTATCTTCAAGAGGATTATTAATAATTCTTGCGGACACTTATTGAAAAATCACGATCTTGGTTTACCAAAGAATCACCTATGTGTTCCATGTTCACAAGGAAAGTTTATAACTAGACCATCTTTCCTAAAAGTTAAGAATGAGTCTCCGAGTTTCTTGCAAAGAATACAAGGAGACATTAGTGGTCCTATTCATCCTGCTAGTGGTCCTTTTAGATATTTTATGGTACTCATAGATGAATCTACTAGGTGGTCACATGTTTGTTTATTGTCTACTAGAAATCTTGTATTTTCTCGTCTTTTGGCCCAAATTATTAAACTTAGATCTCAGTTTCCTGATAACTCGATTAAGTCAATTAGACTTGATAATGCCGCTGAATTTACCTCACAAGTATTTGATGATTATTGTACATCATTAGGAATTGAGGTAGAACATCCTGTTCCCCATGTGCACACACAAAATGGGTTAGCTGAGTCATTTATTAAACATCTCCAACTTATAGCTAGACCTCTACTAATGCAATCTAATCTGCCAATTGAGGCTTGGGGACATGCTATTTTACATGCTGCATCTCTAGTTAGATTTAGACCAACTATCTACCATATTTTTTCACCCATACAACTTGTTAGTGGTAGACAACCCAACATTTCACATTTGAGAAAATTTGGATGTGCAATATATGTCCCAATTCCACCTCCCAAACGAACTAAAACGGGTCCCCAACGACGTTTGGGAATATACATTGGTTTTGAATCTTCCTCCATAATAAGGTATTTGGAACCAATGACTTGTGAGCACCCTGAATTTCGGGTTGATTTTTATTTTATTTTATTTATTTTCTGATTGATTTTAATTTCGATAAATAATTTATTCTGTTAATTTTTCCTTAAGTGTACTTTTCCGTGCCATTGATATTTGGAGTATCAGGGATGTTCAACTCTGGAAATCTTCTTCACGAGTTTTGGAGTGGACACGATTACCTTCATGACGGTATATGGTGTCCCACCCAAACTTGTTTCCTTGTGCTCTTTTTGCTTCGCCGAACTTCTGGTCGATTTAGACCGTTTGATTATTAATTGATTTTTCCACTCTTTTCCTTGATCATTTTTAGCACGTTACCGTGACTTTTAATTTGGGAGCGCAAGACCAGTCAGTTTCTTGAAACCAACTCCTCATTGATGATCTACTCGAGACGCTCGTTACCCATGACCTTCGTGTCCCACTCAGACACGTCGTTTTGTGCTCCATTTGATTCGCACAACTTTTCGGACACGTGATCCGATTTTATTTCACTCCACGGGGTCACATTTATTTTTCAACTTGATTTGTGGGTCCCCTGTCGACCAAAACCTGTCAGCCCCAACTGTGGACATGGCCCACATTGAGCCTACTACCCGTCCGCCACTTGTGTCCCATTTATTAGAATCTCCATGTGCTACTTATTTACCCATGATCATCAACGCCTAATTTTAATTCGATTTTTGCACAATGTCTGTTTTGACCCAAACCAGCTTGACCGAACCCAGCCCAGCTTCGTGTTATTCTCCATCACCATCATCCTCAGCCTCATTACCCTTGAAAAATACTAAATATTCATTCTACCTATTTTTAATTATTATTGGAAATTTCCATTAATTTTTATCCATGGGAATGACCTATTTCCTACACACTTAATCTCCACCCTTGGATCTCCCTACATTAATCGTAACCATTCATTCCCACATGACAACAAATTCCCCCTCTAGCTTTTGGAGCCGGCCCTAAAACCAAGGCATCCATTCTCTCTCTCTCTCTCTCTTTAATTTAATGCTTATCCTATTCCTCTCTCTCTCTCTCTTCCTTTCTATTTTTTTTAAACAATTACTACAACAGCAACTCCCCTCCATGCACAGCAACTCCATGCCGACCTCATCTTCCCCGACCCCCTGGCTTGACCATCAGCTGACCTCCCCTCCGCCGTGGTCGGCCATGGCCGAGGATCTCCTCCTCCATCTCCTCCTTCATTCCTCCTCCTCCATCCATCCGTTCATCCACCCATCCACCGTTTACCACATCATTCCGCAACCACCACCACCACCACCACCACCGTTCACTCTTCTGTCGGCCGCGTCGTGGCGTGCACAACCGCCGCGCCAGGCCGTGCCTCCGCCGGCCAGGCCGTGCACTGCAGCCCCGCGCCACCGTGCGACGACAGCCACGGCAGCAGCAACCAAGCGCGTGCGCGCGCGTGCAGCGCTGCCGCACCGCCGCCGGCTGCACACCGGCGTGGCCGACCCCCTCCGTGGGTGGCCCCCTTCGGGCGCACCCTAGGCCGTCCTCCCATGACGGCCACCGTCCTCCGGGATGCGCCGTCGAGGCGATTTGTGCGTTTTGAACGACGTCCCGTCGTGACGCGCGCGGGATCGAGTTCGTTTTGACGCTCCATCGCAGCGACTTCGCACGCGTTTTTTCCGGAGATCCGATCGTTGGATCGGCAATTTCTTCACTCCGTCACAATCTCGGTATATCCACCTTCATTCATGTCAATTTTCGTCATTTAATTTTATCGTTTGATACATCAAAATCGGCCACCAAGTTGACCGTTTAAATTGTATTAAATTTGGACAGTTTCGTGGGGCCAACTTCGTCAGCTTGTATCTCCTCCACCGCAGCTCCGTTTGGCATGCTACTAGTTCCGGTGCGAAGCTGGTATAACCCTCTTACTACCCCTCCAGTTTTGTTTCATTGTGAGCTTGTTTGATTGGTTGAATTCGACGCCAAAGTTGGTCGTCCGAATTCGTAATTTCCAACTTGTAAAATTCTATTTTTGAACAAGGGACTCCAGATTTCATTTCTGACACCATCAGTAGACTTGTGGCGTCGTTCTGGCATTTTTTCGTATAAAATTTGTTAGATTTGGAGAACGTGGGCCCTGGCACGTTTTTCGGTGCAAAGTGGATCCCACATTCTGCGTCAACGGGACTTTTTGATGCCAGCTCATCGGAATCCAATTCCGGATATACCGTTGAGTTCGTATCGTCATTCTGGACTCGTTGACATATAATTTGCTAGGTTTTGGTGGACATTGGGTCTGGCACGCATTTCGGTGCAAGTCGGATACCAATATCCGGGTCAACGGGTTATTTTGAGATCGGCTCAACGGAATCCAATTCCGGAGATACCGTTGAGTTCGTATCATCATTCTCGACTCGTTGACAGGTAGTTTGCTCAGTTTTGAGAACTTTGGCTCCGGCACGCATTTCCGTGCAAATCGGAATTCCAAGTTCTTGTCAATGGGCCAAAATGAGATCGGATCAACGGAATCCAATTCTGGAGATACCGTTGGGTTCGTATCGTCATTCTGGTCTCGTGGACATATAATTTATTATATTTTATAGATTTGTTTCTTGCCCGTTTTTCGGTACAAAACGGCTCCGACACGGACACCGTTTTGACCCGAAATTACCTTTTTGCCCTTGTGTCCAAATTGGACCGTTGGGTAGGCTATTCTAGCTAATTTGACCATTTTGGACACGTTGGCGATGTTCATTTCATCGTCCGACAATGTTTGTTGATAATTTTTCTGAGGTTGACCTATCTATAATTAATTAATAATTAATTCATATAATGTTCGTATTTCGGGATTAGTACAACGAAACTGAGATCAGCCAATTCCAGTGATCTCACGTCGCTGAAATTGACAAGTTGGACACGTGGATCACTATAATAAGATTATCAACCTTACCGATAATCTCCTTATCTCGATTTACGTGTCGTAAGTTTCAACGTACAAATAACGAAGTACACTTTATATTAGACTAGAATTGACCCTATTTGACCAGAGTTGACCAGTTGACCCAAAGTTAACTATAAGTCAACACTTGACCTAGTTTGACTAGATTATTGACCGGAGTCGAACTAGAGTTGTTTTGACTTAGAAGAACCTAGAATAATGTAGATTGATTATAGAGATTCATTTATTACAACTTGAACACCTTGTAACCTGTGTTGCTTTAAATAGGACTCTGTGGCTTCAGTGGGACCCCCCTATACTTATCAGCTGTTCAGGTTATCGAGGCGAGTACATTCTCTGATCATTTCATATTCTGCTTAGAATTATTTCCTGCAGTAGATTACTTTACTTGTACTGTCACGTTGGTCACACGGATTGGTACTATATGGATCCCTTCTTGAGATGTTATCCTTAGGGAGCATCGGGTACTACATGTTCTATGCGTTTCACTTACATGACGTATCATATGCTTCATTAGTTCTTTGATCACTTACGACATATACTCTTATGATCGTAGAGTCTTCCTAGAATCCTTATCCCATTTATGGGACTACTATGTATCACCTTCGGGGTCTATTACCTTCGGGGTCTATCACCTTCGGGGTCTTATCACCTTCGGGGTCTACCACCCTTCGGGGGCTGTTACATAGCATCATATAACATAACCTGGCTGGATCCTTGTGTATTGATTGGGGGTACGGGGGAGTAGAAATGGACATGTGAATAATACCCAAGTAGTATCTTATCAGAATCTCTTCCATAGTGTCTTATCAGAATCTCCTATGCCATTTACATGTCTATATTGTACTCTGACTCACTAGCCACATGTTAGTTCTTTATTTATAGTAGATATTTCTATTACAGCTTTCTCTCTCTGTTTACATACTGCATTTCTTTCAGTACTTGTATCTTACTTTACTGCATGAATATATCTTTTAACCTGGCTATGAACTGTTGAGATGTATTGTGCTCGCTCCAGTCCTGACTGGACCTGTTGATAAATTTTACAGATGGCCTGGGATTGGCTGCTAGCCTAGAGGAGACACAGTAGGGGTTGTTTAGGTAGTTATTTCATTTTGTCTGGAGTTGTATTTACTTTGTGGATTACTGTATCTGTATTTGAGTTTTGAGATGTATTTTTGGGATTATGTATCTTAGACACTTAGACTTCTATCTCCTGTATCTCTTTTGGATTTCATGTTTTATCTATCCTTATCATGCTCTACCTTAGATGTGATTGAGTCTGTATCTGCTATGTCACCCCCATTCGGGGAGTATAAACTGTTTAGTCTTATACTGTTAGATGCATTGAGACCTAGGACAGCGTTCTACCGCCGACACTGCGGCGTAGGCTGGGCGTTGTTACGTTCTTGTGCCCTAACTCTAGGGTACGGGTCATGACTGGTGATGTCTTTACTGCAAGATTTGAAGATTATCAATTTGATGAGAGAGTCTTCCCACCGTTAGGAGGAGGTAAGCAACAAATTGTTCATACAGAACAATCTATTGCTAATGAACGACGTGAATTGACATGGAATACACCTACTCTATCTCATCAAGATCCAAGAACTCCACAATGTGATTATGTGGAAGAAGAATGATAAATTTGTAAGAAATTATAAATCAATTACCTGATGCATTTAATGATGCCGCAAAGGTAACTAGATCTCATGTGCCAGCTAGAAATGTGCCAGCCAGAATTAATGTTCATGTTGAACAAAATCTAAACAAGGCGGCAAATGAATCTACTACTACACGTCAAAAGCGTGGTAGACCTATAGGTTCCAAGGATAGTGCTCCTAGAAAGAGGAGAGTTAATGAAACATCTTGTCCTGATAAAAGCCCGATAGTGGCTGAAGCTCCGAAAATAGATAATGAAGATGTGCATGTTTCCAAATTCACTAAAATGCCTATGGATGCCTCTAGAGAGGCACATGTACCTGAAAATGAAGAGATCTCGATATTCCATGCATGTTCAGGTGAATTGTGGAATAGAAAAGCACTTGTCATCGATGACATATTTAGCTATGCAGTAGCTACTGAAATATCAAAGGACAACGATGATTGTGAAAATGAACCACGTAGTATAAATGAATGTCGACAAAGAAAAGATTGGCCAATGTGGAAAGATGCTATTCAAGCAGAATTAAAATCTTTAGAAAAACATGGTGTATTTGGACCTATAGTGGAAACACCAAAGGACATAAATCCTGTTGGTTTTAAATGGGTTTTCGTGAGAAAATGAAATGAGAGAAACGAAGTTGAAAGATACAAAGTCCGACTTGTAGCACACGATTTCTCTCAAAGACCTGGAATTGATTATGTTGAGACATACTCTCCAATTATGGATGTTATTACTTTTAGATATCTAATTAGTCTCGCAGTTTCTGAAAATCTTGATGTGAGACTTATGGATATTGTAACTACATATTTGTATGGAGACTTAGATACTGACATCTATATGAAAATTCCAGAAGGATTTACAATGCCAGAGACTAAGTCAAAGGGCATGTGCTCAATTAAACTTAGACGAGCATTATATGGATTGAAACAATCCGGAAGAATGTGGTATAATCGTCTTAGTATATATTTGACTAAGGAAGGATATAAAAATAATCAAATTTGTCCATGTGTCTTCATTAAGAAATCTGAGAATGGATTTTCGATAGTAGCAGTATACGTGGATGATATAAACCTGATCGGATCTCCTGCAGAATTAGAGAAAACTGCAAACTATTTGAAAAAAGAATTTGAAATGAAAGACTTGGGAAAGACAAAGCTTTGTCTCGATTTGCAAATAGAACGAAGTTCTAGTAGAATATTAGTGCATCAATCCCGATATATCGAAAGAATATTGAAACGATTCAGAATGGACAAAGCACATCCACTTAGTACACCTATGGTTGTACGGAGTCTGGATTTGGATAAAGATCTATTTCGACCAAAAGGAGAAGATGAAAAAGTTCTTGGTCCTGAAGTACCGTATTTAAGTGCTATTGGAGCACTACTATATCTAGCACAATGCACAAGACCAGACATTGCTTTCTCTGTTAATTTATTATCTAGATATAGTTCTGCACCTACACTTAGACATTGGAATGGAGTTAAACACATAATGAGATATCTTCGTGGAATAACTGACATGAGATTATTTTATTCCTGTAATTCCACTAATAACTCTCATCTAGTTGGTTATGCAGATTCTGGTTATCTTTCTGACCCTCATAAGGGTCGTTCCCAAACATGTTATGTGTTTATTAATAATCATGCAGCGATATCTTAGCGATAAACAAAACAAGGTTCAGTGGCAACTTCCTCTAACCATGCAGAATTAATTGTATTACATGAAGCAACAAGAGAAAGTGTGTGGTTGCGATCGATCATTCATCATATAAGGGTAAATTGTCAACTACCCACAGTTACAGATAAGCCTACAACAATATTCGAAGACAATGCAGCTTGCATTGCGCAAGTCCGAGCAGGATTCATCAAAGGAGATCGAACGAAGCACCTTCTACCAAAATTGTTTTATGCACATGAGCTCCAAAGGACGAAAGTGATCGAAGTTAAGCAAGTAAGGTAAAGTGAAAACTTAGCCGATTTGTTCACCAAGGTACTTCCAAAGTCCACATTTCAGAAGTTTGTACAGGGAATAGGCATGCGACGACTTAATCATCAGACAAATTAGCTGTTTCAGATCCATTGTATCGAGAGGGAGTATAACTTGTACATAATACTTTTGTTTTGCGTGTTGTGCTTTTTTTCCTTAACTAAGATTTTTTCTACTGGGTTTTTTTCTTTGTAAGGTTTTAATGAGGCAACAAAATCGCATATATCACCAACTAATTAATGGTGTATATCCAAGGGGGAGTGTTGTAAATATGGATAAATTACCATAATTATTTGGTGGCTATAACTTATGCCTTTTGGTTATCCATAACCTATGGCTTTTAGCATTATTTTATTTAATTGTCATCAAGATAGTAAGCTCATTTGTAATCCTATATAAGAGGCTCTTGTCAAGTTGATCAACACAAGTGAATGAAGAAATAATTTCCTCCATCTCCTTCTCTTTGTTTTACAATAGAAGTGAAAAAGTTGTCTTGGAAGTTGAAAAAAAGTAATTTTATTGTCTTCTCAAACTTTTGCATTGGAGAACATATTTTTATCACATTGTCTTGTATGAATGTCATCTTGCCACATAGGAAAGACATTTTCTTATGTCTCATGCCACATAGGATTCATAACACAAAACAAGACAATAGGGTTGGAGATGCTCTTAGGCATGCATTCATCAGCATCTTAATTAAATGTGCTATTTTAGGAATGCATATAACTTTTTTGAACGATGCAACATTTAGGGTACAAATTGAGTTATTCCTAGAATAACATTCACTACCATGCTGCATGTATTCATTAGCATCTTAATTAAATTTGCTATTTTAGGAATATATTATTGACAAATATAGCACATGGCATGATAATTTAGAAAAACTATAAAGTACTATAGTGCATTCATTAGCAACTTAATTAAATGTGCTATTTTAGGAATGCATCAGCATTTAATAGCATGATGCATGCATTCATTAGGAATACATCATTATCAACATTAGTATGTTACATGCTGATTTAGAAAGACTAAAAGGCAATAGATTTATTTTTTATTTTGATTTAGGATTTAAGATTTTTAGTACCAGACTACTCTTACCAGAATTTTTTTATTAGAATAAATAGATATGGAAGGATATTTGTGGAATGGAAAGTTCCACGGTGAAGCCTAAAATTTGACATTATATAATAGAATAAATTTATTATTTTATTAGTATTATATATATTATTTTATACATGTTTAGGAAGATCAAAAAATAGCTTCCATAATTATGAAGCAGTCTCTATTAACATTTAATGGATAATTTTAATTAGTAAATATATGTAAATGTATATTGGAAAGAAAAGTTCTACGGTGAAGCTAAAATTTATTTCATTGTATAGTAGTATAAATAGATAAATTCATCCATCTAAATTATCTCCTCGAGGATCAAATGATTATACTTGGTTCTAGATTCCTCCTAGCCATGTTAGCCGTGTGCAAATTTAGTTTTGATCGAAGAAAGTTTCGTTTCCAACTGTGTGCTTGCCATAGAAAAAAAAGCTCATCCAACTATCTGCTGTCGAAGTTCTGTACATTCACAGTTTGTTGGGGGCCCTGGATTCGAAGTAGACACATTTTAGGGGTGGTTAAACTCATTTTTGCTTGCAGTCAAAAATCGACCAAGTATATGTTAGTGCTGGAGCACAATTTTTCGATAGAAAACAGAGAATTCGTAATAATTGTAAAAATAATTGTTATTACGTAACACTTCACAGAAGGTACGTAACAAAAATTTCACTAATGCAACACTTCACAGAAGGTGCATAGATTTCTACCAACGCATACGCTTCACCGAAGGTGCGCTAATAGTATTCTGATAAACGATTGCAACACTTCACAGAAGGTGCACAGATTTCTACCAACGCATACACTTCACCAAAGGTGCGCTAATAGAATTCTGATAAATGAAGACGGTGACAGGCGAAAGATGCATAAACTCCTGCTGGGGTGAATGATCACCGTTGCTCAAAGCATTATTCGCCCCACACGAATAGCTTTCAGGAACCAGCAAGTTCGTCGGAGAACTTGGAACACTCTTGCTCTTCTGACTCCTCGGATGAACATGAACTCCTGTGCAAAACTCAATGCTGGTACAAAACCTCTCTTCTCTCTCACAGCTTCTAAGCACTTGTAAACTTCCTATCTACTACTTATGTATTAGTTCCTAAATGTGAGAGAGAAGGAGGAGACCTTGTATAGGCCCCTGCAACAACTGCTCGGTTAGCACAATGTTAGGAACGTGGTAATAACCACCCAGAACATGGAGCAACCGCTCAGAACATGCAATGACACGTTCTGCCGCAAGTTGTGCCACTCGCGTAACGGGCCGCGTAACGTGGTCGCGCAAGTGGCTCGCGCAACGAGAGCAACTTAAGCGCACTATGCGTCTAGCGACGATGCTGACGTGCTAAGTGTAAAGCGCGCCAACAAAAGCCACATTACTCCTCATGAGCCCTTGAGCCCGAGTCCGAGCCCGAGCCCGAGCCCGAGTCCGAGTCGCTAAGCCCCTACGGGGCTTAGCTCCCATGGAAATAAATTTCCTAAGAGCAAAAAGCATGAATGCTTTTAATTGTTGATTTAGCCTTTTTTCCATTAGAAAAATAACCCCACATGGCACACCCATGTGCACCTCCATACCACATGTGCATCTCTAGAATAGGAAAGCTAATATATAGAGATACATTTGTTTTGGCCTAGCCGATGTGGGACTAAAGTTCTAAACAAAAGAGGCCAAAACCCAACAATCCCCTACATATCTCTATATATATGGGTATAAGTGTTCTCCACCGTAACTGTCCATCATGCATTAGGAGAGATGTCGCTGACGACTTGAATCTTCCCGCATGGGTCAAACAACAGACTATAATACAAGAATGGACTATGCCTTGAATTCTGCATCATAGCTGAAATTTTTCCCACTCTCATAATGTAGTTACATGTGCTTCTGGATACACATTAAATGTCCTGTGCCAGCCTGATTTCAGTGTATAATTTTGGGCGTCTACAAGTTTACCCTCAAGATACGGCCTGATATCTCTTTGTCCATACACTATAGGTAAGTTTATTATAAAAAGACATGGCATGAAGCGCTTTGCGCTTCTCTTGCGGTGCTACGCCGCTATAACATGGCTTAAAGCCGAGGCCTTACCCCGTACTGGGAACCTCATCGTAGTTTCATACTACTGTAGTATGAGGCAACCGCCTCTTTGTAGTGCCAAACTACCCAGCATGAAGCCTTAGGCTCCCTTGTGGTGTTACGCCGCAACGACATGGCTTGCAAGGTCGAGGCTTTATCCCTAACCGGGTACCTCATCGTGGTGTCGTACCACTGTAATATGAGGAACTCCTCCTCTTTGTAGTGCTGACTACACCCCTCTTTATTTTTAATATACAGCATTAGGCTAACTGCCTATTTGCGGTGCTACGCCGCTGTGACTTGGCCTTCTAAGCTGAGGCTTTATCCTATTCCTGGGCAGCACCCCACATATAGGAACGTCATTGTGGAGTCACCCCACTGTAGCATGGAGTTTCACTCCTTGTAGTGCTGCTCTACCGTGCTTCCTGTAAAGCACACCAGACATTCACTCTGCCTAAGAACTCATTAAGGCGATTAAGCCAACCTTCCTACAGGAACCGTTTTCTACAGAAAACAACAGTAGACAACAGAGGTTATAGGTCCGTAACCTCTTCATGTCCAATAGAACATGTACTCACCGTTTCTGATATTCTTTCAGTTAATGGTCCTCCCTTGAACCAAAAGCTAGATGCCTAGTAGATAAATCCTTGAACTAATAGCATAAAATTTTATGGTAGGAATACAATAACTAATATCAAAATGCCTTCAAGCCTATTTTACATGCTGAGTCATCGACCAACTGGCGCTTGAGGCCCTTGGTGAACGGATCCGCCAGGTTTTCCTGACTCCGAATATCAATCACTGCAATTACATCTCTCTTAATAAGATCGTGTACTGCCCTGTGCTTTAACCGCACAGTCCTCTTCTTTCCATTGAAGAGGTTATTTGATGCCACCGCCGCAGTCGCCTGGTTGTCGCAGTATATCGATATTGCCGATATTTGTGCCCCAACCACTGGAAGATCATACATGAGCTCCCGAAGCTATTCTGCTTCCTCTGCTGCGGTGTCAAGTGCAAAGAACTCAGATTTCATGGATGACCACGAGAGCATTGTCTGCTTCTTCGATTTTTATGATATAGCAGCTCCACCCATTGTGAAAATATATCCACCTGTGGACCTCTTGCTCTCCAAATCTGAGCACCAGCTGGCATCACTGAAGCCTTCCACTACCTGCGGATCTTCGCTATAGTACAGTGCATATGTCTGAGTCTCTTGAGATATCTCATAACCCGTTTCACAGCCTTCCAGTGTTCAACACCAGGGTTGCTCATGAAACGACTCAGCATTCCCACGGCGAAAGCTATGTCAGGTCTTGTGGCAGTAGTAGCATACATCAAACTCCCGATTACTTGCATATTCCAGCTGCCTGACACTTTTTCCTGAATTAGGCTTCAGCTTCAGATCAAACCTGTACGGCGTATCGATCCCTGGAAGATCCCGATACCCATTACGAGTGATCATTTTCTCAATATAATGAGACTGTGACATCGCTAGTCCAGTGTCTGTCCGGATGATCTTGATCCCTAAGATCACATCAGCTTCCCCCAAGTCCTTTATACTGAACTTGCTCGAGATGAACCTCTTTGTCTCCGTGACACAGCTTATATCCGTACCTAGGATAAGCAAGTCGTCCACATACAGACAAACGATTACACCTCTTCCATCAGCGAACTTCGTGTAAATACACTTGTCCGTCTCGCTGACCATGTAGCCATTTGACCTTATAACCTTGTCAAATTTCTCATGCCACATCTTGGAAGCCTGTTTAAGGTCGTACAAAGATTTCACCAACTTGCAGACTTTGTCTTCAAGATCCTTGACGACAAATCCCTCTGGTTGTTGCATGTATATCTCTTCGGTCAGCTCGCCATTTAGGAAAGCCGTTTTCACATCCATCTGATGTATCACCATCTTATGTATTGCTGCAAGAGCAATCAACATCCTGATGGTGGTCATCCGGGCAACTGGAGCATACGTGTCAAAATAGTCAATCCCCTGCTTCTGAGAAAATCCCTTGGCTACCAACCTAGCCTTGAACTTGTCAATAGTTCCATCTGCTTTCATCTTCTTCTTGAAGATCCATTTGCATCCGATGGGTTTCGCTCCTTCAGGAAGATCAACCAACACCCAAGTGTTATTTGAGGTGATGGAATCAATTTTATTGTCAATCGTCTCCTTCCAGAAAACTGCATCTCTGGTCTTCATCGCCTCATCATAGGTGAGCGGATCTGCTTCCACATGATAGGTGACAAAGTCACTTCCGAAGTCCTTCGGCCTCCTCATACGCTTAGCTGACGGCTCATCTTGTTCTGGTTCAATCGTTGATTCAACAACATCTTCTTGGACCACATCTTCATTGAAGACTTCAGTTTGCTGCGCACCCTCATTGTTCTCTGGTACATCCGCAAGAACAATATTCTTATGCCTTGCAAATTTGTCTTCAAAATATTTTACGTCGCGAGATTCAATGATATGATTTGACTCAATATCAAGAAATCTCCGAGCATCACTCTTCTCGGCATACCCCAAGAAGATCGTCTTAGTAGTCCTTGTCCTAAGTTTCTGAATCTTCAGATCTGGAAGCTTGATATATGCCAGACACCCCCACACTCGAATGACATTCAAGTTAGGTCTGACCTTGAACCAGAGTTCATGAGGAGTAACGTCTGAAGTTGCATGAGGCACTCTATTTAAAATAAAAGTGGCCGTCAATGCAGCTTCACCCCAGTAGCACTTAGGAAGGCCAACAGTCAACAATATTGAGTTAATCATTTCTGTTAACGTTCTGTTCTTTCTCTCAGCTACTCCGTTTGATTGAGGAGAGTACGGAGCCGTAGTCTCATTAATAATTTCATGTTCTTTGCAGAACGATGCGAATTCATGAGACCTGTACTTCCTACCTCGATCACTTCTTATTATTTTGAGTTGTTGTCCAGTCTGCCGCTCAGCTTTGGCTCTGAACTCCTTGAACTTCTCGAATGCTTCGTCTTTAGCCTTCAGCAAATAGACGAACGCATACTTTGAGAAGTCATCGATGAAAGTTATAAAATACTTTATCCCGGCCTTCGTAGAGAACTGTTTGAAGTCACAGATATCTGAGTGTACTAACTCTAGAAGATCTGTACTTCGATTAACCCGAGAAAAGGGTTTTCTTGTGATCTTAATTTGAGCAAAAACTTCACATTTCTCTACCTTACCCCCATACTTGGAGATAAGCCCTAGACTAGACATTCTGTTAATTCGTTTAGAATGAACATGTCCTAGCCTATTATGCCATAACTCATAAGTATAAGCAGAATGAGTGATTGTATTAACAACATTGAACTGATTTACAAGCTGAATTTTGAACATTCTTTCGGTATAAAAAGCTTTTCCGAAATATGTTTCCCTGATAGACATCACCATCTGGCCAGCATTGATGTACATCCTGAGACCTGCGTTACAGAGTAGGCCTCCTGAGATCAGGTTCTTGGAGATAGCAGGTACGTGCTTCACGCCTTGAAGCGTCAGAGACTTCTCCGAAGTTAGCTTCAACACCACAGTCCCGATCCATAGCACTTCAGCTTGTGCCTGGTTCGCCACTATAACCACATCAGAAATAGGGGTATAGGTTGTGAACCACTCCTTGTTGGAGCAAACATGGCAGGTGGCTCCAGTGTCTACCCACAAGTCAGCATCAGTTCCTACCGCATCAACCTGCGCAATCATAACAACAACATCAGTGATCATAGTTACCTTACTAGGTTCTCCTTGCTCCGATTGCTTGGCTTTTGCTTTGCACTCATTCTTAAAGTGGCCCTTCTTGCCACACTTGAAGCAAGGCATTTGAGACTTTGGCTTCTTTTTCTTGAAAGAAGTTCCTTTGACTTTTAGATTGTCAGGGTCCTTCTTCTTGCTGTGGGAAGCCGCCTGCTTTTCCCTTGGTTCCTTGGTATGAACCGTATTGGCGTTAGCCAATTGCTTGGACAGTGCGTCCACCTTCAGTTGAGCCCGCATCTGGTCCTCAACATAGATTTCCTGCAGGAGATCTTCAAGGGTGATCTCCAGCTTCTTCCTATGCATGTTTGCATAGAACTTGCTCCACCCAGCGGGGAGCTTTGAGACAATCCCTCCAACAACAAACTTGTCGGGGAGGGACATCGCCTCATCTTCCAGCTTCTGTCGCAGTTTCAGGAACTCCTTTACCTGCGGCAGCATAGACTTTTCGTCCTCAAAGAACCACTTGTGATATCTTTCAACCACAAAGATTTTACTGCGGTTCTTGTCTTATTCGTAGAGTTTTTCTAGAGACTCCCATATGTCTCTAGCGATAGTCTTCTTAGAATAGGATTCTACAAGGGAATCTTCCATAGCATTCAGGATAAGCAGCCTGCAAATACTATTTTTCTTTCTCCATTTTGTTTGAAGTTTAGTAGGCACGGTGATTGCGGCAGCAGACCCAACATCTGGAACAATAGGTTCTTCCTCCAGAAGCATGTGATCTACGTCTTTGAGTTGAAGGGTGAGATATACCTTCCTCTTCCAGACTTGGTGATGTTCTCCATCAAACTTTTCTAACTTGCAAAAGTCAGAATTGAAGAGTGAAACATTAACGTTTTCCATCGTAGCGATAAAGCTTTGAGGTTGTTAGTGTCGGGGCACAATTTTTTGATAGAAAACAGGGAATTCGTAACAATTATAAAAACAATTGTTATTACGTAACACTTCACAGAAGGTACATAACAGAAATTTTACTAATGCAATACTTCACAGAAGGTGTACAGATTTCTACCAACGCATACGCTTCACCGAAGGTGCGCTAATAGTATTCTGATAAACAATTGCAACACTTCACAGAAGGTGCACAGATTTCTACCAACGCATACACTTCACCGAAGGTGCGCTAATAGAATTCTGATAAACGAAGACGGTGACAGGCGAAAGATGGATAAACTCCTGCTGGGGTGAATGATCATCGTTGCTCAAAGCTTTATTCGCCCCACACGAATAGCTTCCAGGAACCAGCAAGTTCGTCGGAGAACTTTGAACACTCTTGCTCTTCTGACTCCTCGGATGAACACGAACTCCCGTACAAAACTCAATGCTGGTACAAAACTTCTCTTCTCTCACAGCTTCTAAGCACTTGTAAACTTCATATCTACTACTTGTGTATTAGTTCCTAAATGTGAGAGAGAAGGAGGAGACCTTATATAGGCCCCTGCAACAACTGCCCGGTTAGCACAATGTTAGGGACGTGGTAATAACCACCCAGAACATGGAGCAACCGCTCAGAACATGCAATGACACGTTCTGCCGCAAGTTGTGCCACTCGCGTAACGGGCCGCGTAACGTGGTCGCGCAAGTGGCTCGCGCAACGAGCGCAACTTAAGCGCACTATGCGCCTAGCGACGATGCTGACGTGCAAAGTGCAAAGCGCGCCAACAAAACGCCACATTACGCCTTATGAACCCTTGAGCCCGAGTCCGAGTCCGAGTCGCTAAGTACCTACGGGGCTTAGCTCCCATGGAAATAAATTTCCTAAGAGCAAAAAGCATGAATGCTTTTAATTGTTGATTTAGCCTTTTTTCCATTAGAAAAATAACCCTACATGGCACACCCATGTGCACCTCCACACCACATGTGCATCTCTAGAATATGAAAGCTAATATATAGAGATACATTTGTTTTGGCCTAGCCGATGTGGGACTAAAGTTCTAAACAAAAGAGGCCAATACCCAACAGTATATGAGTTGCCATGACAGAGTTATCTAATGTTTGTGGTCCTGGTTAGCCAATCTTCAACAGATGCTAAGAGTATGAGTGGCCATGACTAGAGTTATGGACATTGCTGCACAGCTGCAGAAGCAAATGACCATGCATATTACATGCTTAAAGCCTCTTCATTTCCTTCAGGATTCCAGGTCTTGGCAAGAGAATTATACATCCAAGTTTTGAGCATGTACTGAATCTGTTCAATGCTCCTTGCTGGTAACGAAACACGAAAACTTTTCTCCAAACTAAGAGGATCATGATCAGCACGGAGTTTCGAAGCGACCCACGATGACCATGACTACGTCCTTCGACAAGGAAGTGGAAACCGTGCTCGACAAGAGGACCATTCGTCGGTGAGGCATTTTCTCGTATGTGAAGTACCTCTCAGTGGAAAGGAATGCCGCACAACGAGTCTAGCTGAGAACATGCTGATACGCTGCATTAGTTTGAGGCTAAGGTCCAGGCATTTCTCAGCAACATGGTTGACGAGGATGTCAACTCCTTAGGTGGGGGCAAGTGTTACGTCCAATTTGTTGTGCCCCACCGAGACGGATTTGTATAACCCTTTCACGGACCAAATTATGTGAAAAGATTCCAGAATGTTCTAGAAGATGATGTAATTCTTCAGAAGGCTCGAGAATCTTCCAAAAGACTCGAAATCTTTCCAGTAGGCTCAAGGTCTTTCTAGATGACCCATGATCTTTTTAGATGGATTAAAAGCTTCTTTCTAATTATCTAGATCTAGAATAATATATGGAATTTTTGTTTCCAGAAGTTTCTTATATGCCCTATGAGGCCCTATAAGTAAGAGGAAGACTAATTTGCTCATCACCACAAAAACTTGTAAGCATTCTCCAACTAATAGAAGAATATTTTCAACTTCACAATCTCGCTTCACTCTTCTCTAATTTCTTAGCATTCTAGCTAAGCGGGTTCAGGAAGACTTGTATGAGCCTTCGAGGAAAAAAACGTACAAACATCAAAATCACAAAGAGTCAAACGCAATCACACAATAAATTTGACATGAAAAATCCTTCCGAGAAAAATCACGGGACAATCAGAGTCCAATCTTGAAAAGCCTCTATTAAACTTCTTACAAACTTCTTACCGATCCAAACCGGATCGCCACAACTACTTAGACGATGAAAATATATTACAAACTCCGAAGGAGAGAGACAACGATAATTTTTTATCCAAAACAATCTCTCATTCGAATAGCCTTCAAGATTGCTCTCTCCAAAGTTGCAAATTTCAACTTGCTTGGCGATTAGGGTTAGGAAAAACATATATATATATATATATATATATATATATATATATATATATATATATATATATATATATATATTCTCTCAATCCCCTAGCGGACCGTCCAACATGATCCAACGGTGCAGATAAACATCTAAATCGGGTTCCGGCCCAACAGGATCGAATTCGGTCTACATAAGAAGAATAGTTCTATCTATGTTGGACTGAGTTCGGACCGAACTCGGTCAGCCAAGACAAAAGTGTTCTGTTTGAAAATGGCAGGGTTCGGACCGAAATCGGTCTAACAGAATTTAGCCCGAACTCTGGTATGTTCTCATCAAAACTCCGAATTAGACATCCTGAGCTTCTCCGATACATGTATGGCGCTCATCGCACTCCCCGAACTTCTTCGATACACGGATGGTGCTCGTCGCACTCCAGAGTATTCTTTACATAGGTTGGAAATCCTACCCAACTCCAATACATCTTCTCCTTTCCAACTAGGTGGCGGAGCTCGTTATGCTAACGATCCTCCTACTCTACTCAAACTTTCCTCTTGGTAGAAACTTCATTAGCATATCTGCTCCATTGTCTTTCGTGTGAACCTTCTCAAGTGTCGCATCCTTCGTCTCAAGAACATCTCATGTCCAATGATACCGAGTTGCAATATGCTTTGACCAACTATGAAATGTCGGGTTCTTTCCAAGATGGATTGCACTTTATCTATCGCAAAACAAAATGTACTACTTTTGCTTAAGCTCGACTTCCTGTAGAAAAATTTTCAACCATGATAACTCCTTGCAAGCTGATGTCGCGGTCTAGTCGCAGAACCTCGCTGTTTTGTTTAACTCAGCGACGTTTTGCGACTCCATATTAGGTATGTCGCCAGTTATTTATTGAACAGCGACGTTTAGCGACGTCAATTACGGACGTCGCTAAAATGTTTCATGTAGGGTTCCAGCCGATCGATTTTTCATTTTCTTTCACCCAAAATTTTTGATCTCCCGCTCTCCAAATTTCTCTTCCCCTTTCTCTTTCCTCTCCGGCGACCCTCTTCCTCCGGCGACGCCCTCCATCCGGCGACCCCCTTTCCCCGACGACCCCCTCTTACAGCAGCCCCCTCTTACTCCACGCGTCGTCGACATCCTCCCCGCCCCCTCTTTCCGGCAACCCCGACCTGACCAAGGAAGGTATAACCCTAACCCTATCTTCCTTTTCCAGACACGACACACACACACGCTGACACGACACAACCCTATATTCCTTATATATGTAGGTATATAATTGAATATATATATATATATATATATATATATATATATATATATATATATATATATATATATATATATATATATATATATAATGAAGCAAAGCTTTATTGATGTATCAAGCGCAAAATTCCGAATCTTATACAAGTAAGCGCATCCTGTGCGAAAGAAAACGGACAACAAAAGGAGACCATAAGCCAAAAATCGCTTGCTGGCCCGAACCCAAGGTTAGGAGAGCGACGTCTGGAGGAATTCCGCGGAGTGCGAACATCGCCTGCCAATTTTGAGAATTTGCCGGAGGGTCTATCTGAGAAGCTGGTTGGGATTGTATTGGCGACCTTCATACCTAAATTTGTTCCGATTCTTCCAGGGAACCCAGATGCCTGCGTCTTTGACGATCTGATGCCCGTGAGTGTCACCCCAGCTGAAGAGAAGATCGTTGAAGGCCCCAGAAGATCATACCTGCAACGATGAGAGAGGCTGGTCCACAGCAGGGAGGCCAGGTCGTCGGAGAGCAGGACGTGCTTGGCGGTCGCTGACCGTTGGGAAGTACAGCAGTGGTATCTTGATGCCAGGCTGAAGCCGATGGATGTGAGGGCGTCGTCGGTTGGAAGCTTCTTATGGTGCGATCTCCAGATCAGAATAGACCATTTGATGGGGATACGAGACTTCCAAAAGGGGCCGATAATAGGGGACGACACTCCGGAGCCTCTGACCACCGTCCTGGCCGAAGCCAGTGTGAAAACTCCGTCTGACTTGGGGGACCACCTCCAGTCATCGGGGTGGTCAAAGAGCTGCACGTTTGTGGCTGCATGACAGACTATGGCCTCCTGACCGAGCCAATCTCTGATCCTGTCCCACCTCCAGCCAGAGTCGATGTCCCATAAATCGTGGATCATGCAATTCGAGGGTGTATTTGGGGTTTGTAGGAAGACGTCGTCTCCGATCCAGTGTTCGTGGCACAGCGACGATCTGTCGTTGCCGAGCTACAGGCGGACTAAGGGTTTAGCGAGGTGACGCCAGAATATATATATATATATATATATATATATATATATATATATATATATATATATATATATATATATATATATATATATATAGTATCTTATATATATGAAGCTACTGTCACATATGAATGAAGGGGGAATTAAATCAGATAATGGGAAGGGGGAGATGTGGACTGGTATAGGTTGGA
>JANAVB010021796.1:18494566-18859566 GCA_029216955.1 Iris pallida | reverse complement strand
GAAAAAATTAAAATTTCTTTTTACCATGATAGGAAAAATCAAAAGGTAATATTTCATAGGAAAATCAAGGTAATCATCTCACTCTGCTTCGTTTGCTGCCAAAATTATCCGAAGTCCAGATATATTACTACCAAACCATGATCACTATTTTTTCAATTATGCCTCTCTCTCAAGTTTATATTACTACTACAAATCATGATCTTAAATCATAAAAATCAAACCCTTATGTGTCTACTACCAAAATCAAAATTTTTGTCATGAGATGACTACTCGTTAAGCATATTTTTGTTATAACTCCTTAATATATTTTTTTTCCATTTTTTTATCTGATCCAAATTCCTCTATTTTTGTCCTTTAACTTAGAATTCGAATTCCTTTGTATCAGGATTTATAAAGTCCTCAGATACTGTCCAAATCTATACTCCTCGTGTTAATGTCACTACAACATAAAATTTTTTCACCTTATTTAAATCAATCTCCACATATCCATCAATTTGTACTTTCAGATATTATCCTTCTTTAATTTTCTAATCTTACAAAATCTTTAGATTTTCTTGTAGCTCATTTTTGTTTCCCTACCAGTTCTCAATCATTCCCTTCCAATCTTTTATTTAATTCAGCATCATCATTGTATGCAATCATAATATACTTTCCATGTATTTTGAATTCCTAGATTTAGTACTTTGCCTTAATTCAAAATAAAACATATCAAGAATCAGTATTTAGGTTCTCAAAATCCAGTCGTCCTCGAATATCCTCATCAGCTCTAAAAATATAACTATAAAATATTACAATTTTTATCATCAATGCACATTCCAATTCTTGAAATACTTTTTCGTTCCTCCTAAAACAATCCATACTAAATAATTCTCCAAGTGTAATCATTTCCAAATTGATAATACTGGCCTCTTGATTTCATTTCAAATCTCAGGCATATCTTTATCCCTTTTTTTCTCTTTCTAAATGTCCAACATTTATATTCCAACCAAGATTACCACTTGATAAAAAAAATTTCCGAGCTAGATGATTACAGTATTCCTCGACCTTTCCCAAGTAAAGAGAGGCAAGAATTCAAAAAGTCCAAAGTGTAGCTAACAGATTTAAATATGAGGTAGTTGGTCAATGAAAACAGAACATAATTAATTAAGACGTAGAAATGATAATAAGAGAAGAATTGATGATAGGGATTTGTTCCTGCTCATCTAGTCATAACAAAATCGTCTCCTTCCCTTTTCTTGCACTTGTCTATATTTAATAAAAACAGAATTTCTCAACCTCCAAGGCATTCGCCTTGTCTAAGAATCAAACTTTTTCTCACTAAATCCTCTTTGAGACTCTAAGTCACTAGTTATCCACTACTGATAACCTTGTGGCCTAATCTCCATACCTGAGGTCCTTTATCCATTCAAAATCTTCTAGACCTTCATGTCTAAGGTTGTCGGTATCTTCTAATAAAAAATTTCGTCTCCCTTTAACCCTTAGCATCTGTCACGCCCCGATCCCGCAGAGTCCTTTCGTCCTCGCTTCGGACTCTTTGAGCCCGTTCGTCCTCGCTAAGACGTGATGCCGTGCAAGCCTAAGTTGTGCTTGCACAAGGCCAAGACCTGTAACATGACAAGGTTGACAATAATGCAGCGGAACATATAACAGATAATTGAAGCAGCAGCAGACATATATCAGAATACATGCATTGAACACAATGGTAACAGGAAATAATTCTCTTTATTGATTTCATTTGAACATATTACATGCTCTCGACTCTCTCTGATACAATGTTACATTCTCTCAAAACTTTACAGATTATAATGATCCCGTTCCCATACATTATATTCCTTTATATACAAAACCAACTCTTGTAACAGATGTCATCTTTTGGCATCTCTTCTGATTTCTGGCTTCTGAGGATGAGGCTCGGGCTATCACTTCGGACTATCCTTCTCAATGCATATTGCACATGTATGCAGACTGATGGTGGGTCAGTATATCAGCATACTGGTGATTGTGAACAAAGAGCTATATTTGTCTGAAATGATCACTGTTCATTTAGTGAGAAAATGTTTCTTATGATGTGATCTTTCTACTCTTTACCTATGTATATTTCATGCTTACAGAGTCAGTTTACATCTCTTTTGAAAACATCTTTGAAAAGCCACAATTCATTTCATTTCATTTGAAGCATACAAGGGACTAATCATTTCAAGCATGATGACTATTCATTTCTATGGAGTGCGCAACGTGTTTCATGAGCATATCATATTATTAGGGACAACAACATTAGCATTCTTTTCTTTGATTCAAGACATTCTAAGGGTCAGGTTACAAGCAAGTACTTCTTTGTAACGGATTAATCTCTGCAAGCAATTCGTATAGCAAACTCACACAATATATATGTATCACTTTTACGTGATTCTTACCATAGCCAACGGTCCATCCCTGTACAAGACAAGGATTAGCATAAACATGATAATACCAGCATTGTTCTCTGTTCGTCTCTGCATTGTTAGCTCTTAGCAAAACATTTATGACACATGCAGACTCGATTGTCAGTTGTGACTCTCCGGTTCAGCTCTGCACCAACTAACATCTATCTATATGATGGTCCATGGAAAAATCCATGATTAGCCGCTGTGACTCTTCGGTTTAGCTCGTCGCTAAGGACTCAGATATCGACTCCCATTTTCACATGGAGGCCCTAATCTCTCCTAGGCCGAGTGGTCCAGGCGCCCCCAGATCCACCCGAGAGACAAATTTTTCCTTGTTAACAAGTTGTCCGAGACCATATACATGCTCTAGTAGTTCTATCAGATGAGACAGATTTGTGATCAGATGGACGATATGTTCTTTTTATGCCTTTACAGATGTACGACATGTTCTTTTCGTGCCTTTCATTTTTTTCATGTCAACATGTACAAGTACGTCTGTACATGTCTATAAATCTCAAGCATACTTAGCAACAAGCATATGATCAAGCATTCAATTCAATTCAATTCATTTGTCTTCTCTTATCCTATCAAGCATGACAAGCATCATATCATTTCTTATTAGCAGGCAACAAGTCTTCTTATTAGCATGCAAATTATTTCTTTTCTTGTTCTTAGCATCGTAACATGTGGATTCTCTTAAGCATACTCAATAATTTACCATCTTATTATTAACAAAAGCATTCAATCAAAAACTCAGATTCTTATTCGGCGTAAGCGAATCAGCAAATGAGACTTCGTCCACTCACCCAGATCAATCGTCTTCTGTTACAGAGCTAGCAATCCGATCTTTCTGTTTATCTAGTGCCTTCGCGGAGCAGGACACTATATCATCCGTAAAATGTTAACCCTATATCATTGAGATTTTCTAAAAACGGAGTCATAAAAGTCTAGTCCCAAAATAATCTTTTATCCTATTTGAGCACCCTCAATTTTTTTTCATAATCAAAAGTAAATTTGTTGACAACTTCGTAGGAATCATAATTCCTATATTGGTAATCATTCTTAAAATTTCATGTGTTAGTAACTGATCCAAGTTGTATGACTCGAGCCTTGCCAAATTCTCTAAATAAGTCGTAAACCTCAATTATCCCTAGTCCAATTCTCAGTCATCACTCTTGGAAATTTATTCAAATCCTTCCACTAGTTTCGTCTTGGTAATTCCTTGAATTTTAGAAATTTCATCCCTGGTGTAATAATCGCGTTTCGTGCCACCTTCTTGGCTACTCAAGCAAGAAAGATAATCCAACGTTCTTTTCAACAGTTCTTACTACTATAAAATTATATAAATCGCCACTTTAACTTTTTCTTTTCTTTTCTTGCCGCAAGTCCATACAACATTATCCTCTAATCTTCAAATTATAACCCATATTCATAAATCATTCTTAGCCTGGCTATATAATCCATGTTTCTCTAGATTGTTATCTTTTGTTTATTTCTCAACCTATTTCATCAAACCCTCGAATCCCAAACGTATTATCTTGGTTTAAATTCATATTTCCTAAAATAGATCTCAACCTTTATATATAAGATTGACTGATCATCTTTCCTTACCAATCCAAATGGATAGAAGTTCAACTTCTACCCTTTTGTTCCTTCTAGAGTCCATAAAACTTATCTTCATGCAAGAATAGGGTTCGGCAACGGACAGGTGTTTCGAAAATCAAGATAAGCAAAATGAGTGAAGATAGACTCAATATAGTTTCGAAATAAGGTTCTCAGGGGTCATCCCTGGAATCTATCATGAGACCCTAATTTGCGATTGAGTACCAAAATTCTAAAATATTCGATGATTCAAATCCAATCCTAGGGTAGGCTCGCAGTAGTACGGCTAAGCCTAAGTACTACCACGACTTCACATTAGTTGCAAAGACGGACCTGCATGGGCCATCACAAAAACATGTCACAATCCACACCCAATGTAAGGGCACGAGTGCGTAACAGCGTCCAGCCTACGCCGCAGAAACGGTGTAGAACGCTGTAGGTCTGCTATCTAACAATGTATAATAATCTTTCATCTCCGAATGGAGGATATAATGAATACATATAAACTCAATCACAATCTAGCAGAAAGAATATATGGCACGAATAAAGATAAGGATAAAGATAAAGATGAACTCAGAGATCAAAGTAGCTAACACAAATCCAGAGTGAGTCACAAAGTAGTTAAACAAGTCTGAAATAACATGACATGCTAATGTAATAAATTGGAGACAAAATTCAGTCAAATCCTAGTCTGACTGAGTCACCGCTAGAGCCTCCTCAGCTGGCACTAACCCCTGCTGTACTAGGGTCTCCTGGTCTAGCCCACTACGTCATGAGGACCATAGTAGGTAGGACACTCGTCCTCGCCATAATCTGTAAAATTTTGTCAATATATCCAATCAGGATGGAACGAGCACATTTCTAACAACAGTTCCTAAGAAATGACAAGTGCTATGTAACAGTAAATAGAGAGAATGGTCAAATTAGCTGAAACAGACAATACCAACATAGGGCCAACTCGTGCAATAGTTTCCTAATGCTGAAATAGATAATACCAACAAATTCAGAATGTTTAAATTAGCTAGAATAGCCTATCCATAAGTCTAATTCTGAACACATGGGCAAAATGATAATTTTGGGCCAAAACAATATTCACCGTTAGACCCGCTATGCACCCAAAAAATGTGCTGGTATCTACGGTCTCTAAAGTCATTAAACTATATGTCTACGGGTCCGATTTGACGAGACGAACCCAACCGTATGTCCAAAGTTGGATTCCGGTGGGCCGTACACAATTTTGTCCGTTGGATCTGGTCACGGACCCGCCAAAATAACGTTCCGGTCGACCTTCTCAGAATTGAACCAAACTTGGCGTACAGGACCAAAAAAATAACACGGACCTGTTGGCACAAGTTTTGTCTCGAGATGACGAATGTGCACAAAGTAATTGACAAATTCGCAAAAGGGTCGATACGGGGCATCTCGACGGATACGCACTGATTTTGTCGCGCATACGAAGCAAAATTGAGTTCCGTCGAATCTCACACGTCCGCAACATCCGTATGCGTCTTTTGATGCCTATACATTGCGACCAAGTCACCCGGTTTGACGGGACGCACGCTGTATCGGGAAAAATTCCTTAAATTTTGGTTCAGAACGCTATTTTTCCTGATTTTGGAAATCAGTTTTCGAGACGTACTGTCAACGAATTTAGGAACCAAAAGATAGGTCACAGAGCCCTATAGGTTGTCTACAAGTCAATTCAAATGGATTTTTTGATCTGTCGAAGGATCGACGAGAAATTGCCTCCAAAAATAGCGATCCGGGTTCCTAATTCTGTCCAGTTTCACATAATTTTTCGAAAACTTCGTGTTGAATTTTCGGACAGCAGGGTTAGGTAATGAAAAATCTATTGAATGAGACTCCTAGAGGGTCATATCGGCTACCCGTAGAAACTTACGGATCTCGATTTGATCGAGCGTGCCCAAAGAAATTAATCGGGGAAACTAGGTACCTAAAATTTCGATTCTGCATAGCTGGTACGCGTGTGTGCACGGGCGCGCGACGGCTGACGGCGTTGCTCCGGCGGTCGTCGGCACCGGGGAGACGTCTGGGTTGGGGTTGGGTTGAGTTTCTGAGAATATTTCTCTCCCCCTCACTAAATCATGGATTAAAGAGCTTGGTTTCGGTTTCAAACAAAAGGAATTAGAAAAGTTGGGTTTGGCTTAGTGTTTGTTGTGTACGTGTGTGTATGTGGGCTTGGGTTTGCTGGCTGATGGGTTGATGGGTTTGCTAGGTGAGTTGCTAGGTGTGTGGGTTTGTATGGGCTGGTATGTTGTGTATAGCTATCTAAATACATATATATGTATCAATGTATGTATATATGTATATATATATACACATATGTATATATGTCCTAATATATATATATATATATATATATATATATATATATATAGATATACACATATATATCCTAATATATATAGTTATACACCTATATACACCCATGTTCTTATATAAATATACATATACAATACACATACATATATAATATATACATATATTTATTTATAAAAACCCCAATATATATATTTATATAAATAAAATTCATTTAATATTTTCCTTATAGTATTTCTATTTTAAAAAATACTTTCTTTTTCCCTTTCTATATATAATATAATTATATATATATATTATATATATATATATATATATGAAATAAATACATAGGAAATAAATACATAGGAAATTTATATAAAATAAATACATATATATATATATAATTATGTATGTAAATGTCTCTCTCTCTCTCTCTCTCTCTCTATATATATATATATATATATATATATATATATATATATATATATATATATATATATATATATATATATTATACATAGGAAATTTATATAAAATAACCTAAAATTTATTTATAAATAAAATTGAATATTTGTATCTTATATTTATTAAATATATTTAAAAACATTATAAGTAACTCAATTGTGTATATATATTTATCTTAAAATAATTATTTTAATCAACACAGTAATTATATTAACACTAATAATTTAAATAAAATAAGTTAAATGACCATATTAGCCCTATCTAGGATAGTGAGGGTGACAAAGAGTGTATAGAGTGAGTATACTAGTAGTATATCGTAGTATCCTAGAGTGTATAGAGTGAGCCTCCCTAATTCCTTTCTTCTCATTCATCTCATTCAGCCGACTATTATGCATCATATATATGATATCTACCACAACCTTAGTCTAGCTAGAGAAGTGTGAAAATATTAATATTAACCAAGGTTCACAGTATCGGTATCGGTATCGGAATCGATATCATGGATCTCATGGATAATGTGTATCTATCTTTGCAGAATTATTGACAATTAATGGATATGAATTACTATCTGTGGTATCGTTCGTGGATGTACAATCGTCATCCTGATGACATATACGGTGTGCGGGATAAATTTATACATGGGGTAGAGCAATTTCTGCAGTTCGCCAAGGCGTTCCCTCAGTACATGGACCGTACCAAAATTAAGTGTCCATGTGTGATATGTCGCAACATAAAATATCATCCAGAAGTGGACGTAACATATCATTTGTACTCGAGAGGTTTTATGCCAAATTACTATCAGTGGTCCTCATACGAAAAACTTGTGCCTTTTTTGAGATGCGTACTTTTCTAGGATGAGTATCCTAGGCTAGAGCGTGAGCTTACTAGTGCATCTGTGGAGAAAGGGGCTGGTACTTCTGTGCAGCCCCCTCCGGCTCGGATGATGGACGAGCTCTGAATGACCGCCGTTGGTGGTCTTCAGAGGGGTACGTACTACGGTACGGGATCCTACGGTGCCTTTGTGGCGACACAGTCATCCAGAGCCTCCTCTGCCAGTGTGCATTCCCTACATCCCTCAGAGGAGTCGGTCCGAGTAGGGGAACTCTGTCGCCAGCTTACTGAGCTACGTGATGATCTGTTGCGAAGGATGGAGCAGCCCCAGTCTCAGCCGCAGACAGACGATGCGGCCCTCACCGCACGATTTGATATACTTAAGCACACCATTATAAAGACAGGCGAGAGGACGGATCGTGCCGTTCAGGCGGTACAGGGGATGCAGATGGCCATTGGCGAGCAAGTTTTGAGGCTGGCGGCTGTTAAGGCGTCCACCAACTCCAGACTGCTGGCCATGGAGCGGACACTTCCTGGTCATGCTTCGGCATCCACACCGACTACAGCGGCTCCACAGCCCCCTCTTACTCCACTGATGGGTCGTCACCGGTGATGCTGACCCTGGAGCAGTATAGGTTTCTGGTGTCCCAGGTGCAGGCACTACCTACTCCTCCTCATCCTCCTCATCCTAACCAGGCGTAGTCCTTTATTGGACTTGTTTTCATTTGTTGTGTTGGTGACCCATTGTTGGGTCTTTATGTATTTGTTGGTTTATGTATTTATTTTATCTCGGGTATGACTATTTATGTTATATTATGTTGAAGATTATCGGACACACTTTTTGTAGCCGTTTGGTAGTGGATTTGTATCCACCCGGCTATTTCTTGTCTTTCTGACCGTTCGATTCTATTTGTTTGATTATTGGTAGTACATTATTATTATTTGTCTCTATATTAGTTTACCGGTGTTGAGTGTTCCACCGAAGAGGTCGACGAACCTAGTGAATTCTACGGAGGGTTGTTCCGGGTCTATTATTTGCAAACTGAAACTCTAAATGCAGGTACAATATTTTTAATGTAACTGTTATTTATGTGAAATGCATACTATCTGCTGTTTTTTTACAAATTTTTTTAGAATTAGCGACGTTCAGCGATGGCCAGCGACGCACACTTACATCACAAACCTGAGAACCAAACATGGATAATCGTCGCAGAACGTCGTAGATGCGTTGACGTGGCAAACTATACATGTCAACTAATCTAGTATATGGACGTCGGTATTCAAGTATCGTAACATCACTAAACTTCGCTAAAATGATGACATGGCAACAAAAAAATTCTCAGATGTGGAGTCGGATCACTAATCACTAATTTAACGTCGCTAAAATCTGAACGGACAACGACAATCAGCAACGAAAGGTTACGTCACTAATTAGCAACGTTGTTGTCGGTAAAAGTCGCTAATACTAGCGACGTAGTGCGTCGTCGATCTATGTCGCTATGGCGACGAATAACGACGTTTTCGCTAATAGCGATCATGAATAATGCGACATGCCCGAAACGTCGCTAAATACGTCGCTATTTTCAGATAGCGACATTTTGTGGCTGTTTAGCGACGTCGTTTGGCGTTGCTAATATGAGATATTTTGGTAGTGGATTCCTAGTCAGGAGATGTGTCTTTCATGCTTTGTACTGTGATCTTCGTGCTCGTGTTTATTCAGTGCATTATGATTTATGTGTTGTGACATATCGTGATTCAGATCCATTTGTATTAGTTGGGACGGGAGAAATACTAGTTGATATGTAAACAATATCTTTAGATTCCTGGGATAGATTCCTGTGGATAGCTCATCATACACTCACGTATGAATAGTCGGACCTAATACTCCATGATGCACCTAAGCCGGATACATATCAAGTAGTATTTCAAAACACAAGAATAAGCATTTACCATGTCATTTTGATTTTCTATTTCCTTGTTTACTACAATGACTCTAGTTGTACTAATTTATTATACATGTCATTTTTTATTTTCAATTTTCTTTAATCATGTATTACATTTACTATATTTCTGTTTTATAGTCTCTATCATTTACCTGGAACTGCTTTCATTGATTAATTATACTTTGCTCCAATCATGACTGGATAACTATATTTTAGGAGAAGTTGTGCTCACGTTCTTAGACTTCATGTGGATGCTATAACTGAGGCTACTCTTACACATTGGACCAAGAGGTGATCTTGTACTTAGATATTATTATTTATTATTCATGTCTACCTTTAGCATGCTGTGATTGAGTACATTTTGGTAGTTGTTGGACTAGTATTGGTATGCTAGAGGTCTAGACAGTGTTCTACCGCTAATACTGCGGCATAGGATGGACGTACCCACGAGTCATGTGTAAGCCCCCTGAATTTCCCGAATTATTTTTCGAATTTTCTAATGAATTATTTTCAATAATTCATTTCTATATAATTAATTTTTGATCATTAATGCTCTTTAGCGTGACTTGGATTTCTAGAGCATCAGGGATGCCAGTCTCTGAAAACTTTCTTCTTGAAGTTTGAAGTAGACGAGATTACCTTCACGTTGATATATCATGTCCCATTCCAACTTGTTCTCTTGTACTCTTTTTGCTTCGCGCAAGTTCGGGTAAATTTAGACCATTTAATTAATAATTGATTTCCTACTCTTTTCCTTGATCATCGTTTGCACGTTACCGTGACTTTTAATTTAGGAGCACCAGACCAGTCGTTCTCTCAGAACTAACTTGTCATGTCTGATCTACTCGAGACGCTCTTCACCCATGACGTTCGTGTCCCATTCAGACACTCCATTTTGTGCTCCATTTCCTTCGCACAACTTTTGGTTCAATTTAGGCCAATTAATTATCTACCGTGAAACCTGATTTAATTTTCAATTTAATTTCGGGACCAGACATCTACCCAACCTAGTCGACCCCAAATATGGACATAGCCCACATTGAGCCTACTACCCGCCTGACACCTGTGTCCCATTTATTTGAGTCCCCGCATGTTATTTATTTTCCCATGATTATAAATATCCATTTTAATTCAATTATTGCCTCCTGTCCGATTTTGGCCCAACCCGGCTTGACCGAACCCGAACCCAAGCTCCATATTGTTCTCTCGTGACTGCCCAAATACTCGACATAATTTTCCTATTTTTTCTATTTTAAATATCTACTTTTCTTTCTCTCCACTTTATAAAATATCCTATGTATATATATATATATATATATATATATATATATATATATATATATATATATATATATATATATATATATACATACATATATACATTTAAATAAATATCTCTCTTTCTCTCTCCTCTCCTACACACCTACACCCCTCTCTTCCCGTACAGGACAGCACCCCCTTCTCTTCTAAAATATCACTATTCTCTCTCTCTCTCTCTCTCTCTCTCTCTCTATTTTCTATTAAATAACTAACTCTCTCTCTCTCTCTCATAACACACACACACCACACCATCAACACCACTCCCTTCCCCATGTGGCCGAGCACACCAGCCCCATGGCTGCCGACCACCACCACCTCCATGAAGAGCAACACCATAACACCACCACCTTCACCAACTTCATCACCATCCTCACCATCATCTTCTCTTCTTCTTCTTCTTCTTCTTCTTGAAACACCACCATCACAACCACCATTCATCACCACCCTCACCATCACCATACCATCGTCGCCACCCCGCCGCGACTGGCCGCCGCCGTCGCCGTGCCCCGGCATCGTGCCAGGCCGAGCAACCGCGGCAGCAGCAGCGGTAGCTGCCACGCCCCGCGCACACAGGCTGGCCGTGCGCCGCCCCGGCCACCGCCGCCGCCGGCGTGCACCCCCGACCACTCTCCCTCGTCCGAGCAACCTCCGGCGAACACCCCCTGGCAGCCACCCTCATCCCCGGTGCGTACGACAGTCGATTCGTGCATTTTTCACGAGATCCCGTCGACGCGCGCGCGAACGAGATCCAGAATTGGCGCCTCGTCGCAGCAACTTCGTGCCAATTTTTTGGAGAATCCGACCGTTGGATCGGCGATTTCTTCGCTCCGTCTCAATTTCGGTATATCCACCTTCACTTCTCTCAAATTTCACCCGTTAATTTCGTCGTTTGATACATCAAAACCGGCCACCAAGTTGACATTTTAATTGAACTATTTTTGGACAGTTTCGTGACGCCAACTTCGCGGGTACGTATCTTCGTCATAGCAGCTCCGTTTTGTGCGCTACAAGTTCCGGTGCACAGCTGGTATAACCCTCTTCCTGCCCCCATTTAGATTTCATGTCAGTTTGGGCTTGTTAGGTCGGTCGAATTCGACGCCAAAGTTGGCCGTTCGAATTCTTAATATTGCACTTGTAAAATTCCATTTTTGAACCCGGGACTCCGGATTCAATTTCTGACACCACCAGTAGACTCGTGGTATCGTTCTGGCATATTTTCATATAAACTTTGCTTGATTTGGAGAACGAGGGCCCTGGCACGCATTTCGGTGCAAAGCGGGTCCCACTTTCTGGGTCAACGGGTCACTTTGAGATCGACTCATCGGAATCCAATTCTGGATATACCGTTGGGTTCGTATTGTCATTCTAAACTTGTTGACATATAATTTGCTAGATTTTAGTGGACATTGGTTCCGGTACGCATTTCGGTGCAAGTCGGATACCAATATTCGGGTCAACATGTCATTTTGAGTTCGGCTCATCGGAATCCAATTTCGGATATACCGTTGAGTTCGTATCATCATTCTGGACTCGTTAACATATAATTTGCTGAGTTTTGAGGACATTGGCTCCGACACGCTTTTCCGAGCAAATCGGTTTCCAATGTCCGGGTCAACGGACCAATTTAAGATTGGGTCAACGGAATCCAATTCTGGATATACCGTTGGGTTTGTATCGTCATTCTGGATTCGTGGACATATAATTTGTTAGGTTTTGTGCACTTTTATTTTGGCACATTTTTCGGTGCAAAGTGTGTCCAACGGCGGACATCATTTTGGCCCGAAATTACCGTTTTGCCCCTGTATCCAAATTGGACTTTTGGACAGGCTATCCTAGCTGATTTGACCATTCTGGACACGTTGGTGATATTTATTTTATCATCCGACAACATCTGTAGGTTTTTACCCTATTATTATAATCTTTCTCCTTTTGTGGTATTTAGAGATCCATCGATTCCAGTGATTTCACATCCACTGAAATTGAATGTGTTAACCTTGTAGATGTTTATAGAGACTAGCTTTGACCCAGTTTGACCATGGTTGACTACTTTGATTGAACGTCGAAGTAGAGTCAACATTTGACCTAGGTTAGACTAGTTTTGACCTTGGTTGACCACAGTTGACTATTTTGACCAAAAGTCAACCGAAAGTCAACCGTAGCATAAAATTGACTAGAACTGGACCAGAGTTGACCAGTTGACCCAAAGTCAACTGTTAGTCAACGTTAGTCAAGTTTGACCTAGATTTGACCATGGTTGACCAGAGTTGACCAGTTGACCAAAGTCAACTGTACGTCAACCTTGACCCAGTTTGTCTTAGTTTGACTTAGTTTGACCTAGATGTTAGTATGTCTTTTGACCCTGATCAGCTCTTGTATTATTTCAACTTTAGGTCTGTGGCTTTACTCTGAACCCTGATTCATATTGACAACGGGACCCCAGGCGAGTACATTCTCTGATAATATTTATGTTTTATGATATCGTCTATGTTTCTTGTATCTAGTGTAGATATCCTTGTTCTCTTGACACATTGTCACACGGATTGGTATTTCCCTGGATTCCGTCATGAGATATTATTCCTCGCTCTCCTTAGTATATCTTGTGCAAGTCTTTCTTGTTCCTTGTGCATTGTATAGACACGATTCCTGCGAAGGCTAGCTACCCTCTCGGAGAATCGCATGTCATAATGTGTCATGGTTGGATCCACTATACTAGTCGGGGACGGGGAGTATTAGTGTAGATGTGTGGTCATTATCCACCTTGTTTATTCTTGTAGACCTTGTTGAATAGCCAATCCTACACTCCACGTATGATTGGCCGGATCATTAGACCTTGTGCAGACCCAAGCCGGCCACATGTTGTAGCTAGTACTCACACACTTAGATAGATGATTCTTGATTCTTGTACATGCCATGATCTGTTTTACTTGCCTTGTTCTAGCTCTAGATTTACAGCTTACCTTGCCATGATACTCACATGTACATTTCATGATTTCTTGTATATTCTCTCTATTTACTGCTACATGTTCAATATCGTATAATTAGAAATGTTATTTGAGATTGTGCTCATTCCATCCTGACTGGATATGTTGACAAAATTTTAGGAGTAGTTGTGCCACATTTGTTGGACTGCAGGATGATTCTAGCTGAGGTGGTTCACACAGTTCCCCTATGTGAGTTGCCTGGTAGTTATTCCTTAGTTAGTTTTGTTGTTCCTTCATTATCTTCCTATCTTATGATCATTGTAGATTCTAGTTGTTCTAGTGATATTGTTATTATTTTTTGTCTTATCTTCCTTAGTTTTTGTGATGTGACATGCGTACATTTCTAGTTATGGATCCTTAGATGTTGTAGTTAGTATAGTTTACTTGACAGCGTTCTACCGCCGATACCGCGGCGTAGGCTGGGCGTGGCCCACGTATTCGTACCCGTATATCCGGGTGCAGGTCATGACACGTTTTTAGTGGTGGTCTATGCAGGTCAGTCTTTGCAATTAATGCAAAGTCGTGGTAGTACTTGATCTTATTTGTACTACTGCGAGCCTGCCCTAGGATTAAGATTGAGTAATAGAATATTTTAGGATTTTGGTACTCGGTCACATATTAGGAACTCTTGGTAGATTCTAGGGATGACCCCTGGGAATCTTATTTCGAACTTTTCGAAACTTTTCCCATTCATTCCTGTCCGCCCTGTTTTCTGAAATAATTGTCCGTATCAAATTTTATTCTTTCTTGGAATGAGTTTGTGGACCCCAGAGGGAAGGTATAAGTTGGACTTATATATCATCTAGGTTGGGGAGAGAATATGATTTACCAACCTCGTATCATGGTTGAGGTTTGTTTTAGATTATATTCCACCATTTTCTATCTTGACCTAGGTAGTACCCTCGGGACTTTTCCTGAGATTTTCCTCTGAACCCTATCTCGGAAGATGTTTCCGCTGTTTCTATTAACTTACCCTTGACTTGTTGTTGAATTTTAAATCTTAATATTCGTTGTTGACCTTTGATTTTGTTATGGATAATTCTTTTAAGAATTTAGTTAAGATATCCTGATAAACATATTTTGGACGAGGACGATGAGAACAGTAAGTATCTTCTTTACTTATGAAGTTTGGAATTTATCGCAGTCATATTAGCTAGCCTGACAGGGACATGGAGCCTGATTTTGGATATACTATCCTAGTTATGAAATTTAGATTCTCTTGCAGCCATACCGGTTGGCGTGGTAAGGAATCTAGATGACCTGATTATAGGGTGTATACCTTGGTTATGGACTCTATCGTTTATTGTAGCTATGTCTACTGGTGTGGCGTAAATTCTGGCAACATGATTTTGGATAGACGTGTATGGTTATCAGGTCATATCTTAAGTTGATTCACTTCTTTTACCAATTGAGCAAGATAATTCCTACCATTATTTCTTGTTTATCATTATTTTCTCTCCCATCGCATGATGATTTTCTCATCTTACCGTCATTTCCTTTGCATTGTTTAGCTATGTCTTGATTACACAAATCACCTATCTCATATCTACATCTGTCATCTACACTTGGAAACTCTGAAAATTTTTGAAATTTTTATATCTCAATTGTTTCTTAAATTTTGATACTGTTAAGATTTTGATTCCCTTCTGTCCATAACCAATCAATTTTGGTCGTCTTGTTTATCGTGCCAAAGGGTCTTGGTTGCGGACTATACTCTAGATGACTTCAAATTCCTTGTGACTTGGGTTCCTTCCTAAATTGTGCTTTTAGGACCTTGATTTCGAATTCATGATTTTATCGTCTTTCATAACTGAACTTGGATCTTGATCGTGCTTATGTGACCTATAATCTGATTTCTATCAAATCTATCTCTCAATCGTGCTATTCTCAAATTTTTCTCTCCATTTGCTTCTCTTAGCCCTGTTTTAGATCATGACTATCCAACTTTGATTTTCATGATCTTGATAATCTTAACCCTCAAATCGTACCAAGTGAACTTAGACTATTTTCGATTTCAATCGCGTTCGAACTTGGATCGTATTTCATGATTTTATTAATCATCCTCCTTAATCTTGATCGGGCCTATAAGACCTTGACTTCGATTTTGTTTATGTCTGAAATTTTATCTCAACTATGCCAAACCTTGTTTTGGTCATGGTTAGCTTTTCATCTTGATCGAGCATGTGTGACTTTCAGGTTGATTTCCATCAACCTAAGTCCTACAGATCACCCCGTACTTGAACTTCAATTATATCTTCGATTCTCTTAATCGTCTCTAAAATCGTGCCCCAATGACTTGACTTATTTTGAAATCATACACATATGATTTTGTTCGTATTATCATTCTATCGTGCCAAATCCCTCATCGTGCCTGAACAATTTTAAATCGATTATCTTGATCGTGCAAACTCGTCATTCTTGGATCGTGCCTATATTATTGCCTAAATCTTCTATCATGTTTTAACCCCACTACCAACCTTTAATTTCGAGGACGAAATTTTTATAAGGTGGGTAGGATGTAAGCCCCCTGAATTTCCCGAATTATTTTTCGAATTTTCTAAAAATAATTCATTTCTATATAATTAATTTTTGATCATTAATGCTCTTTACCATGACTTGGATTTCTAGAGCATCAGGGATGCCAGTCTCTGAAAACTTTCTTCTTGAAGTTTGAAGTAGACGAGATTACCTTCACGTTGATATATCATGTCCCATTCCAACTTGTTCTCTTGTACTCTTTTTGCTTCACGCAAGTTCGGGTCAATTTAGACCATTTAATTAATAATTGATTTCCCACTATTTTCCTTGATCATCGTTTGCACGTTACCGTGACTTTTAATTTAGGAGTACCAGACCAGTCGTTTTCTCAGAACCAACTTGTCATGTCTGATCTACTCGAGACGCTCTTCATCCACGACCTTCGTGTCCCATTCAGACACTCCATTTTGTGCTCCATTTCCTTCGCACAACTTTTGGTTCAATTTAGGCCAATTAATTATCTACCGTGAAACCTGATTTAATTTCCAATTTAATTTCGGGACCCGACATCTACCCAACCTAGTCGACCCCAAATATGGACATTGCCCAAATTGAGCCTACTACCCGCCTGACACATGTGTCCCATTTATTTGAGTCCCCGTATGTTATTTATTTGCCCATGATTATAAATACCCATTTTAATTCAATTATTGCCCCCTGTCCGATTTTGGCCCATCCCGGCTCGACCGAACCCGAACCCAAGCTCCATATTGTTCTCTCGTGACTGCCCAAATACTCGACATAATTTTCCTATTTTTCCTATTTTAAATATCTACTTTTCTCTCTCTCCACTTTATAAAATATCCTATGTATATATATATATATATATATATATATATATATATATATATATATATATATATATATATAAACAAATATCTCTCTTTCTCTCTCCTCTTCTACACACCTACACCCCCTCTTCCCGTACAGGACAGCACCCCCCTCTCTTCTAAAATATCACTATTCTCTCTCTCTCTCTATATATATTTTCTATTAAATAACTAACTCTCTCTCTCTCTCTCTCATAACACACACACACCACACCATCAACACCACTCCCTTCCCCATGTGGCCGAGCACACCAGCCCCATGGCTGCCGACCACCACCACCTCTATGAAGAGCAACACCACAACACCACCACCTTCACCAACTTCATCACCATCCTCACCATCATCTTTTCTTCTTCTTCTTCTTGAAACACCACCATCACAACCACCATTCATCACCACCCTCACCATCACCATACCATCGTCGCCACCTCGCCGCAACTGGCCGCCGCCGTCGCCGTGCCCCGGTGTCGTGCCAGGCCGAGCAACCGCGGCAGCAGCAACGTAGCAGCTGCGAGCAGCAGCGGTAGCTGCCGCGCCCCGCGCGCACAGTCCGGCCGCGCGCCGCCCCGGCCACCGCCGCCGCCGGCGTGCACCCCCGACCACTCCCCCTCGTTCGGGCGACCTCCGGCGAACACCCCCTGGCAGCCACCCTCGTCCCCGGTGCGCACGACAGTCGATTCGTGCATTTTTTACGAGATCCCGTCGACGCGCGCGCGAACGAGATCCAGAATTGGCGCCTCGTCGCAGCAACTTCGTACCAATTTTTTGGAGAATCCGACCGTTGGATCTGCGCTTTCTTCGTTCCGTCTCAATCTCGGTATATCCACCTTCACTTCTCTCAAATTTCATCCGTTAATTTCGTCGTTTGATACATCAAAACCGGCCACCAAGTTGACGTTTTAATTGAACTATTTTTGGACAGTTTCGTGACGCCAACTTCGCGGGTTCGTATCTTCGTCGTCACAGCTCCGTTTTGTGCGCTACCAGTTCCGATGCACAGCTGGTATAACCCTCTTCCTGTCCCCTTTAGATTTCATGTCAGTTTGAGCTTGTTAGGTCGGTCGAATTCGACGCCAAAGTTGGTCGTTCGAATTCTTAATGTTTCACTTGTAAAATTCTATTTTTGAACCCGGGACTCCGAATTCAATTTCAGACACCACCAGTAGACTCGTGGCATCATTCTGGCATGTTTTTATATAAAATTTGCTTGATTTGGAGAACGTGGGCCCTGGCACGCATTTCGGTGCAAAGCGGGTCCCACTTTCTGGGTCAACAGGTCACTTTGAGATCGACTCATCGGAATCCAATTCTGGATATACTGTTGGGTTCATATCGTCATTCTGAACTCGTTGACATATAATTTGCTAGGTTTTAGTGGACATTGATTCCGGCACGCATTTTGGTACAAGTCGGATACCAATATCCGGGTCAACGTGTCATTTTGAGTTCGGCTCATCGGAATCCAATTTCGGATATACCGTTGAGTTCGTATCGTCATTTTGGACTCGTTGACATATAATTTGCTGAGTTTTGAGGACATTGGCTCCGACACGCTTTTCCGTGGAAATCGGTTTCCAATGTCCGGGTCAACGGACCAATTTGAGATCGGGTCAACGGAATCCAATTCTGGATATACCGTTGGGTTCGTATCGTCATTCTGGATTCGTGGACATATAATTTGTTAGATTTTGTGCACTTTTATTTTGGCACATTTTTCGGTGCAAAGTGTGTCTAACGGCGGACATCATTTTGGCCTGAAATTACCGTTTTGCCCCAGTATCCAAATTGGACTTTTGGACAGGCTATCCTAGCTGATTTGACCATTCTGGACACGTTGGTGATATTTATTTTATCATCCGACAACATCTGTAGGTTTTTACCCTATTACTATAATCTTTCTCCTTTTGTGGTATTTAGAGATCCATCGATTCCAGTGATTTCACATCCACTGAAATTGAATGTATTAACCTTGTAGATGTTTATAGAGACTAGCTTTGACCCAATTTGACCATGGTTGACTACTTTGACTGAACGTCGAAGTAGAGTCAACATTTGACCTAGGTTAGACTAGTTTTGACCTTGGTTAACCACTGTTGACTATTTTGACCAAAAGTCAACCGGAAGTCAACCGTAGCATAAAATTGACTAGAACTGGACCAGAGTTGACCAGTTGACCCAAAGTCAACTGTTAGTCTACGTTAGTCAAGTTTGACCTAGATTTGACCATGGTTGACCAGAGTTGACCAGTTGACCAAAGTTAACTGTACGTCAACCTTGACCCAGTTTGTCTTAGTTTGACTTAGTTTGACCTAGATGTTAGTATGTCTTTTGACCCTGATCAGCTCTTGTATTATTTCAACTTTAGGTCTGTGGCTTTACTCTGAACCCTGATTCATATTGACAACGGGACCCCAGGCGAGTATATTCTCTGATAATATTTCTGTTTTATGATATCGTCTATGTTTCTTGTATCTAGTGTAGATATCCTTGTTCTCTTGACACATTGTCACACGGATTGGTATTTCCCTGGATCCCGTCATGAGATATTATTCCTCGCTCTCCTTGGTATATCTTGTGCAAGTCTTTCTTGTTCCTTGTGCATTGTATAGATACGATTCCTGCGAAGGCTAGCTACCCTCTCGAAGAATCGCATGTCATGATGTGTCATGGTTGGATTCACTATACTAGTCAGGGACGGGAAGTATTAGTGTAGATGTGTGGTCATTATCCACCTTGTTTATTCTTGTAGACCTTGTTGAATAGCCAATCCTACACTCCACGTATGATTGGCCGGATCATTAGACCTTGTGCAGACCCAAGTCGGCCACATGTTGTAGCTAGTACTCACACACTTAGATAGATGATTCTTGATTCTTGTACATGCCATGATCAGTTTTACTTGCCTTGTTCTAGCTCTAGATTTACAGCTTACCTTGCCATGATACTCAAATGTACATTTCATGATTTCTTGTATATTCTCTCTATTTACTGCTATATGTTCAATATCGTATAATTAGAACTGTTATTTGAGATTGTGCTCGTTCCATCCTGACTGGATATGTTGACAAAATTTTAGGATTAGTTGTGCCACATTTGTTGGACTGCAGGATGATTCTAGCTGAGGTGGTTCACACTGTTCCCCTATATGAGTTGCCTGGTAGTTATTCCTTAGTTAGTCCTGTTGTTCCTTCATTATCTTCCTGTCTTATGATCATTGTAGATTCTAGTTGTTCTAGTGATATTGTTATTATTTCTTGTCTTATCTTTCTTAGTTTTCGTGATGTGACATGAGTACATTTCTAGTTATGGATCCTTAGATGTTATAGTTAGTATAGTTTACTTGACAGCGTTCTACCGCCGATACTGCGGCGTAGGCTGGGCGTGGCCCACGTCTTCGTACCCGTATATCCGGGTGCGGGTCGTGACATCATGCCCAAATCTTTCGGGTGCGCGTCGTGACACGTGTCTACATCTTCAGCCATATCAGCATCAGTATAACCAACCAATTTTGGCTCGTCACCACCAAATTAAATATCCCAATCAGCACTGTCCTGGAGGTATCATAGAATCTACTTGACTGCACTCCAATCTACCCTCCATGTATTAGAAAGATATCTGCTAACTATCTCATCTGTATGAGTAATATCTGACCTCATACACACCACAACATACATGAGACTTCCTACAACTAATGCATATGAAACATGCTCCATATCTTCTTTTTTTCATCGGTAGATGGACACTGCTCTATAGTAAGCTTAAAGTGAGATGCAAGAGGGTTGCTCACTTTTTTTGACCCATCCATCCCGAACGCTAAATTATTAAGTGAATATACTTTTTTTGAACAAATAAAGCAGCTTGGACTCTCTTTTGGCTGATCTCCATCTCCAAAATATTCTTTGTTGTGTCCAAATTTTTATAAATAATGTCGTGCCCAGTTGGCACTTCAACTCCGCTATCCTGGTGGTATTTCAACCAACCAATATGATATCATCCTCATAGAGCAATAAAATAATGAAATCATCATCGACAAAATATTTTACAAAAATATAGTGGTCCGAAGTTGTCCGTGCATAACCATGCTCCTATAAATGACTCAAACTTTCTGCATTACTGTCTCAGAGCCCGTTTTAGACCATATAATCCCTTCTTCAATCGACAGACTAAATATGACTTGTCCTGCTCACATAATCCCTTTGGTTGCTCTATGTATAACTCCTCTTCTAAATCACTTTAGAAGAATGTCGTTTTCACATCCATCTACCCAATCTCAAAGTCAAAACTGGCTGTTAACAATAGCACCACCTGAATAGACGACAACTTGACAACCAACAAAAATATCATCAAAATCCACGCCTTTTTGCTGACTGTAGACTTTAACTACTAGCCTCGCTTTGCATCGAAGGCGAGTAGCATATTCTTTTTTCTTCACTTTGAACATATCCATCATTTTCGAAGCCTTCTTGTCCTTTGGCAACTACACTTTCTCATAAGTGGATTTTGCTTATAAGGAACTCATCTTCTCCTATATGGTCTGCATCTACTCCTGTCTGTATTCATCTTCTATCACCTTTGTGAAGCTTTCAGGCTCCCTCCGTTAGTCAATAGCACATACTTATCTAATGAGTATCTGATGGATGGTTGAAGCTCTCTCGTGATCCTCCTCAATGGAACCTCTAGTGCTGGTTGTATATAGATAGCTTTATTCCCTTCAGGAGCTACCTCCTCGATATGCTTATCCTTCCGAGGGTCACCTTGACCACCATCAGTAGGTTGATGATCAAGGTTAGAAACATCTCCATGTACTAGCTCTCCCATAATTTAATTCTCTATAATGTCCTCTGTAAATAGCTCGAAGAGTAATGACTCTAACTCATGCAATTCTTTAGCCTCAAAAGGTATCTCAAAATTCTGAGTATTGGTCGTGGTCTAAAACTCGACCAATACCACCTTCCTGCTTATATAAAGCATTCTTTCCACCTGAACATAGAGCCTATAGTCGAACTCATCCTGACCATAGCCGACAAAAATGCACTACGTCATCTTCAGCTTAAGTTTGGATCTCTTATCCTTCGGTACATGCACGAAGCCCTTACAACAAAACACTCGAAGGTGACTGTATAATGTCTCCTTGTTGAACCATACTTATAAGGTACATTACCCTACAAAGGATCACTAGGAGACAAATAATAACATATACATCAGTGTTGAGAGTCTCACACCAATAATTGCTTGGTAAGTTTGCTTTTGACAGCAAACACCATACCCTTCCATCCATGTCCCGTTCAAATGCTCCGCTACACCATTGAGCTGAGGTGTCTTTGGTGGAGTCTTCTGGTGTCAAATTTCTTGCTCTTTGCATTAAGCATCAAATGGACCAATGTATTTGTCGGCATTATCGAACATAATACACTTCAACTTCTTACCCGTTTCTATTTCCACAGAGGCCTAAAATTCTTTGAAAGTAGAAATCACTTGATTCTTAGTCTTTATAGCATAAACTCAAACTATATGGAATAATCATTAATAAAAGTCAAAAAATAAGAAATAGAACCAATAGATTTTACTTTATTGGGCCACAATCATCAATAACTCGAGCAACACCAACTTCCTTGAATATGGATGACTTTGGAAAAACACCATATTTTGCTTTCCAGCCAAATAGTCCATGCACTTGTCTAATTTTGTAGACTTGAGCAATAGAATCACTTTTCTGTTCAACAAGTAACTCATTTCCTTCTTCCTGGTATGGAAAAGCCGCCTGTGCCACAACTCGGTTAGACGGATCACTAACTACATTCATCTCGTGTGCCCCATGTACACTCCTTTTCATATGGTAAAGATCGAACTTCTTGCTTCCTCTGGCAATCATCATTGAACATCTGAAAAGCTTCCACCGACCGTTCTCGAAGAGATTGAAGAATCCCTCATCATCCAACATTCAACCGATACCAGGTTGAAAGAATATCAGGGACATGACGGTTATCTTTGATAACAAGAGTTGCAGCTATTTTCGTTCTCAAATGTACATCTCCAATAGTAACAACTTTTGATATATCTCAGTTACCCATCTTCAACACTCCACGGTCTTTTGTGCTGTAAGTAGCAAATAGTGTCATGTTTTGAGATAGTTATCCTGAAGTCCCTGAGTTAACAAGCTAAGAATTGTCATGGCAAGCGAGGTTCATGGCTACCTCATCACTATAATAGTCACACCGCCTCCACATGTTGAGGCGACCATTGTTATGTTCTCACTCTGCTTTTCTTTGTCGTCCTTCTTTTATCTTCCAAGCGAAACAATTTTCTTTGATGTGGCCCTTCTTGCGACAATGATAGAAGTTAGAGTTCTCATACTGACCTTTGGACTTTATGTTGCTCTTGTATCTATCACCGTCCAGATTCCTGTTTTTACTCCTCTCACGGCTCTCTGAAACAAGCGTCTTTGAATGAGATGTGGATAAAGCTTACCATAAGATTTTCTTCGCATCTCTTCATTCAAGACTCCGCTCTTTACGAACTCTAGACTAACCACGCCTTCTAGAGAAGAAGCAATCATGAACACTCTGGTCTTCCACGAGTCATGACAACGTACAAAGCATCCATGTCCCTTGAACTTCGTCGTCAAACTTCACTCCTATAGAGGATAACTGGTCAACCACACCCTGGACCTCACTCAGGTTATCCGTAATGGACGTACCATTCTTGTACCTCAGACCAATCATTTTTCAGACAGGAATAACTTGTTTACCCTGGTCTTGTTTGCGTATAAGGATTCTAGCTTCTCCCAAACGTGTTCTCGTGTGCTCGATATTGACGATATGATTGTACACATTTTTGTCAACGAACTCCCTCATGTACCCGCACACCAGTATATGCTCGAACTTTCAGTCCTCATCGAATTTCAACTATGATTGTTGGAAGTAAATACCGAAAGATGTAGCTTCTCGACGAGAACAAATTCTTCATATAGCTCCACCAATTTTGGTAATTGGAACCGTTTAGGTTACCATGCACATCGGCTTCACGTCCATCTCTTCTCCTTGACTTGATTGTCAACTCTAACACCCGATCCTTTATACCCAAAGTTCTGATACTACTCTGTGGGTATCAACCGAATGAACTGACCAACCTGGCTCTGATACCACTCTGTTGGAAACGAATTGCGAAAATTATTCTCCCAAACCAAAAAGACTGCGAGAGAACCGAAAAATGACGCATAAAACTACAAACATCAAATCAGAAAGAGCCAAACACAAATACACAACAATTTTGCATGTAAAATCATTACAGAAAAACTACGGGATGATCAGAGTCCAACCCTTAAAAGCGTCAACTTATGGAATAAGAAGTTACAGACTCCTTACAAACTTCTCATTGATCCAAACCGGACCACCACAACTATTTGGAAATAAAAATAGATTACAGACTCCGAAGAACAAGAGATAACGGTAAAAATTTTACCCGAAACAATTAATCCTTTTAGCAACCTTCAATCTCTTTTTCTCTCTCAAGAAGTTGCTAACTTCAACTTGATTGAGGATTAGGGTTAGAAAAAATCTATATATATCCTCCTCAATTCTGCAGCAAATATGAACTGTCCAACATGATCAAACGGTGCAGATAGACATCCAAATCGGATTCAGTCCCGACAGGACCGAATTCTATCCGCATAGGCATAATAGTTCTGTTTACGTTGGACCAAGTTTGTACCGAACTATGCCAGCCATGGCAAAACTATTCTATCTGAATATGGCAGAGCTCAGACCGAATACGGCCCGACCTCGGTCTGTTCTCACCAGAACTACACCCTCGACTCCCGAGCTTCTCCGAGACACGGATGGTGCTTATCGCACTCCCTGAACTTCTCCGACGCACGGATGATGCTTGTCGCACTCCATGAACTTCTCCGACACTCGGATGACCCTCGTCGTACTCCGGAATATTGCTCGTCGTACTCCGGAATATTCTCCACATATGTTGAGATCCCCATCCAACTCCAACAAGCCTCACGGTCGTACTGTGGAATGGCATCTCACCAGAACATTGGCAGCTAATTAAGTACTACCCTAACCTGCACTTGTACAATTCGTCTAAAAGTGGTGGGAGTATATAAGCCTCTGTTGAATTGTATTTTACGTACGAGCATGCTAGCTGCTATTCGGATTGAAACACAAAACCAAACTCTTCATCAAAAGCAATCACTTACCAATCCAAATCGATCACTCTTAACCTACCACTCAGATTGATTGGCTTCAGACAGGATTTCAAACCGTCGTCAAGAACTGTCGGTCCTCAGAAGAACTATCATATAAGTGAGTACGACAATTACAAGGCTACAAGTTGTCCATGCTGTCATGCTATTATGCCAATCATTTGACACCAGTTCACTACTACAAGTTTGTTTTTAAGCCATTTGAGGAAACTGAATGGAGATTTGAACATGTTTTTTTTGGATGTATTGCTATTTACTTGATAGCATGACTTGATCATATGTACAGATATTCAGGATTTGCGACAGTGCAACGGACAGACTAATTTATCAGATGCTCCTACATTGATCCGATCATAAGCAATTGAGATGATGATCATATAAGAGTAATTTCCAAGGATGAAACAAAAACGGCACACACTTACGAAATGCTGCATTTAGCCGATACGAGTTTTCGAAAGGATTCTGAGTCAAGAATCTACTAGTAGCTCTGCTAATTGATCCATGTATAAATAACGGATCCAATAGAGAGTATGTTAAGAAACAACAAAAGTCCTACTAGAAAGAAATTTGAGGCGCGCGAGGAGAGTTTTTGTAGTTTCTGTTGCAATGTTTCGTGTCTTGCACAAATTTTCGAGATTCTTTAAACATTCAACTTTACTTAATTTCTTATGTGCTAATAAAGCCTTGTGATTGTTATTTCTACTTGTAATGCAAAGATGGGGAACTGATATATATATATGTGTGTGATTGAAAACTCAACAACTGTTCGAGCTAAGACAAGCAAACTAATTAGCACTTAAGCACCACAAAAGGATATATAACGTATAGTATAGTGACAGTATGTTATATACATATTCCCACCAAAGTAAAAAAATCTCGACAATACTTACTTTCCCTCTCTCTCTCTCTCTCTCCACATTATACTTTCTTGTTGGAGTAGTACATGGCCGGAGCATGGCCAGCGAAGAGAGAAACATGGCCCATGAGCTTATCCTTCCTAGAGAAACTAGTCCCGCAGGAGCAGCGCCACCGGAGCTGGTCCCCGCAGTGCTTCTCGTGCGTCCTGAGGTCCGAGAGGACGGAGAACTGCTTCCCGTTGCAGCGGTTGCAGACGTACATCTTCGGGCAGTGGCTCCTCCTGTAGTGGTTCTTGACGCACACCATCGACTTCAGGGGCTGGAAGTTGGGGTGCCTCCTGTTCCACCTGCACCCTTCCTGCGGACACGAATACTTCCGTCGGCTAGTAGGCCCCGACGAGCGATCGTCGACCTCGTCGGCGCTCTTCTTCTTCGAGGGGTTGGTCAGTGCCTCGATGGTCTTGTACTCGTCCCCGTGTGCTCTCATATGCATCCGGAGGTTCGCGTCCCTCTTGAATCCTTTCCCGCACACCTGACAGAAGTGAGTGTACTTTGCCAGCAGATCTGCTGCTTCCAATTCGATGACATCGCCGAGATCCTTGCTCCTGAATTTCTCAGTAGGACTACTAATTACACTCCCGTTACTGATCAACACTCCTTCCTTTCCGCCTTCTAAGTCGTACTGAAGTACCAGATGGTCTGCCGCTTCGACGTCGCAGCCATCGTAATTCTGCAATATGTCCTCGTTGCGGATGCGTGGCCGGCCATCCGCGGAAACTGCCGCGCCCATCTTCTCCAAGACGTACATCATCGAGGACGCCGCGACGGTTATGTCTTGAATCAAGGCGCCCGCACCTGCGATCGCCTCCGCTGCGGGCTCCTGCTGGAACATAGGAGCGGGGGAGAGCGCGAGCATGGTAACGATGGACTGCAGCTGCTGCACCTTCTCCTTCATGACCGAGAGGCTGTACAGGAGGACATGGGAGGAGCTCGTGTCCGGACACGACAAAGCCGCTGCTGAAGAAGGGACGAATGAGTCTTCCAGTACTCCTTCGTACATCTCAAAGCCTTGCATCTTAAAGGAGGGGTTGTAAGAGTTTGATGAAGAAAGTAATTTGCTCTTTTGTCTTTGTCCAAGAAAAATATATAGAGAAGTAGTGTGGCACAAACAATAATAAAACAAAGAATAGAGAAAACCCTAAGTCAGCTTGTAAGTTGGAAGTGGCTAACATACATCCCTACATGCAACCTCCCTCGAGTGCTACCGAGTTCACAAGGGGCAATATAATTAATTCCTCGTTATTGCAAATATAATACTTGGATGATGGCGAGGACCTTACTATAGTATGGAGTTTTATAATGAAAATTATTGCTTCCTGTGCTTTATAAAATGGTGAATAGCTAGCCTTTGAGCACGTGTGACCCCCTTTGTAATTAATAGAATTACATCCATGTACAAATTGTGCTTTATACTGAATGTTGATTTGTTTTAGTTGTTGTTAACAGAATTTGATTATATTCAAGGGCGGAGTCAGTAAACTTTTTTTAGCTGAGGCTACGAGCAAGGACATGTCATGAAAAGAAAAATTAGTGAGAGCTGCGAGTGAGGGCTGAGAGCAGAAATATGCTCCAAACTATAGTCTGGGTCAGCTCAGATTATGCTCCGCCACTAATTTTATTTAATTAACAGAACCAAGCTTTATCATGCATGTCTGAGTTGACACTCCCAAAGCTGAGTTAAATTTCTTGAGAATCTACAACTAGTAGTAAATATCAGAAGCTCTTTTATGCTATAAATTAGAGTTCTGATGTTGCACATGAAAAGAGAAATACTAGTGTATTCTCCATCAAGTGCCAATCAGGAACCATTGTCAACCCATGGCAGGAGCACAAACTACCTATATCTTGAACTGTTGTGGAGAAGGGTCCCGCATGGAAGGGCGTGGAATGTGAGGGTTGTCTATGACAAATCCATATATCTAACCATGTAGCATCCCTTCAATTGGACAACACAAATAAAGACAAGATGTTGAACGACGAAGTCAATCCGACTTTTCTCTTCTGATCGACTGGAACCCGAGACTGGTTGTAAACCCTCACTACAAAAATACATCAAATCAGTGACTTACTCCAGCAATAAAAACGAAACAGTTCGTTGAGCAGCGAATCTAGTGATTAAGTACTAGCGACGTACCAGCAATATGGAAGTGTGGACATCAAACATGCAAACAATTTTTTCACTATTCCGTCGCTAAGATGTCAAAAATGACTTAGCAACGTTTTAGCGACGGAAATCTTTGCAACGCTACGAAATTTTAACCCAACACCCCCAATGTTGCTTTCCTCGTTTTCCAAAGTCCTAAAATATTTCAATTTTCCTTTTCTCCCAAGACCCCCTTCTCTATGATCCCTCTCCTCCCTCCTTCTATGGAACCCCTCCTCCCCGACATTCTCTTCTCCCTCCTTCTTCGCCGACCCCCTCTCTGACCCTTCTCCTCACTTCTTCTCCGCTATGTGCGCTTGTGCCTCCTACTCGACCCCGACTCCGACCCCAATCCCCCAACGTCGCCTCCTACTACGACATTCCCACGCCGCTTCGCAGGCGGAGATCCCTCCCTACGCCGCCTCCCAGGGAGAGGTCCTCGTGTGCCACCTCCGTGGCCGATGTATAAATTTTTATTTATATTTATCTTGTTTTAGAAATTTTTGTTGGAAATATAAACCAAATTATGTATGCATGCACTTAGATATCCTAAGAGTTAAGTTCGTTGTTGTATGCATGAATGTATTTAGGAACACTAAGAGTCATGTTCATTGCTCTTGATGTATCTTGAGTCCTATAAATAGCTATGTAAGCAAATGGTTGTAGTGTAAAAAAAAATCAAACAAAGCAAAAAAAAAAAAACTTGTTTATTCAGCCCCTTGAATCAGATATCCACTTTTGTGTTATCATCCCCTTTGTATCCTACGAAGCTGTATCAAGAAGAAAAAGAAGAAAAAGAAGAGTTTCTCAAAGGGGGAAACTAGATAGACAACCAAAAAGAACATAAATAAGAAAGGCGAAGAGGAGCGAGCTGCTGCAAATGTAGTTGATGCTACTACCATCTTCTGCCAAGTTATTCGGTAATTGACAAGTTAGACAAAAAGAAGAAAAACAAAAAGGATGAAGACTTGAAGAAGCCTGATAAGAAAAATAAGAAGAAGAAGTCCAATAAGTTTACTAATGTGAGACTCGTCTTCCAGCATCGATATTTATATACGGATACAGTATTTTGTATTTTTGTTTGTTTTCGGAACATCTAATTTTTTTCTTCCAAATTATAGGTTTTTTTTCTTGACCGGCATACCGCCGGTATACCGGTGTATACCGATGGTATACTATCCAAAGGATATTTTCTACTTTTAAAATATTTTCAGTCTCAAGTATTTTGATTAATAGTGTTTAGATATTTTGATGAATATTGTTTAGATATTTTCATGAATAGTAACGATATATTCTATTATCCAGTAGTTTCTTGGTTTTCTTCTGAACTGTCGAGATTAATCCTGATCGAGTCACAGATCGTGATCGAAGGTCACGAATAATTCACCTTCTCTATATATACAAGTTTATTTTCTTTCATTTTTTTTTTTACTTTCTCTCTCTGCTCTTCTTCTCGTTTTGTTTTCTTTCTATTTTCCTCGTGAGCTAGGAGCATGATCTTGAGGCCTCATAGTGTGATTTTCGAACCCCTCTTGGTGGTGGAGTAGAAGAGTTAGGCTAAGAGCTATTATAGGCAAGTACATCTTGCCGAATGACTGGACGAGGTAATATTTTATTGCAGTTTTTTGCTGTTTTTGTTTCCTATTGTTTTGATAGTCCAGTATTGTCTGCTACTTGTTTTACTATATATGTTTCTATTGAGATTCTCGTCATTTTGACTGTCTCGAAATTTATTTTGAGCTAGGTTTGATTTCCTGCGTAGTCTTGATATTTTTAGTTGGAAAACTCTATATCGGGAATGATACCGGGGTCATTGGCATGAGACTTAATATATATGCTATACACGACCTTTCACTAGTATTGTTTTGATGGTTATACTGATTTTAGCAACTTTCTGAATCAAATTTGATTTCTGGAACTTGTTTTATGCTCTTAGCCTTGTTTCTCGGACATAAACGACATACTACCGATTTATGGGCCCTTTTTAGATAAAAAAGTTGTTGTGACAATTTTTGGCATAGCGATGGTGTATCGATCCATATCGACGGTACACCGATGCGGTAGTTTTATTTTGATAGAGAGTTCTAGTAGCCTTGGGCCGACATGCCACCGATATACTGGAGTACACCGTTGGTATACCGTCTGGATACCCGATTTTGATATTTCTTGATTAATTTTAGTTTTTTTTATTTCTTCCTGCGTATTGCTTTCATGTAAATGCTGTTATGCCATGTTCTTACTATGTATTGCCATGCGTGCCTAGATTCCTTGTATTGTACTATCTAGTCCTGATCACGATTTCTTAACCACATAGTTGCTATCATGTCTATCTTGTACACGTATTGTCTTATCTACATGATATTGGCACGTCGTGACGTACTCTTGATTCCAGTACATGTCTAGCTTGTCCAATAGCGGCCCGTCATGGCGCACTCTTGATTCCTGTCTTGTCTAACTTGATATAATGACTCATCGTAGCGCACTCTTGTCTTGACACATATACTCTTTGTGGCTTGTTATAGTACACTCTCTTGTTTGTCTTGTCAAGTATCATGTCTTTGATAGATTTTGAGAAATGCCACACCTGGAATTCTGAATGAAGAATTTTAATGACTAGACAACTAGCTTGATTATCTAGATGCAATGGAGAAGAGAGATTTTTTTCGGTTGCCTACAAGCCCTTTGTTCCGGCCTTACATGATGGATTTGGAGTTATATGTCATGAAGCACATTTTTAGCGCACTGCCGAGTGTTATACCTTTTACATGTCTATAGGATACATCTGTCTCTTAGGCGATGTATCTACTATTTATTCTCCATGTCATCGGCCTGGATTAGTCTGATAGTCTGCAGGATGAGCAACTAGATTGGATTTATCAATCAGTATATGTTAATAATTATGATTGTGACAACCCTAGTTAGCTAATGTATCAAGCCGTATTTATTGCTTGGCCGTGATTGATGGCCATGGAGTCCATCTTTTCTTATGTAGTCTTGTCTTGCTCCAGCTTGTTATTTCAGTATCTAGATTCATGTTCATGCTTTATCCATGTTCACATGTCCGACTTGACTTACCTGTTTTCTTACTCGGCTTCACTTACATAATCACATGCTTAGTTTCACTTACATGTTCACCTTCTTACATGTTTCCAGTTTTCTTGCACACGTCCAATTTATCTTATATGTTCACATGTTCTATTTACTTTACATGTCCACAGTTTATATTATGTCACATGTTGTTTACTTTACGTCCCATATTTTTTGTTTATTGTCTTCTCTATTCTCGAGATGAGTACATTGGTAGTGTACGAATCTCGATCCGCATTTACTTATTTCTGTCTCTATTCATTGTTATGTTAGTTATTGCTGGTTTTAATTCATAGTTTGGCTTTCTTCGTGGTACTTGCTATTGGGAGTCTGATTCTACTAATTTTGTTTGGCCAGATCCTATAGCAGAGTCGGAGGATCTTCCGTACCTTCCACTCGATGGTGACCATCAGGAGCATCAGGGTGCCTGAGTGGGTTTTCTTTTCTTCTCCCACTAGTTATGTACATTATTCTTTTGTGACATTTAGCCTTCGATCATGTGTTTAGCTCGTGTTTTGGACCTTGAAATTTAGCCTACAGGCATAGACATGATCTGTATTATTCTAGATATAGCTAGAGCTGATCATATATGACTTCTATTCTTGCTATTTCTTTATTTTGTATTACTATCTTCTTGATCATCTATGTATACATAGTTTGGAAAGCTTTATTATTTTATGTAGGATGATCATACTTATTATAATTTGTATATTTGATGTGATTGAGATACCTATGATTACTTGACCTAAGAGTGACTATTGGTTTGTAGTAGTAACCCCCATGTCTATACAGCTTTGACCGTGACTCGGGGTATTAGAGTACTCTAGAATACGTAGCTGGCCTGGACCATCCCAGCTTGCCAGTATTCTGGTTCTAGGGTGTGACAATTGACAAAGTTGAAGTAGATTTGGACAAGATAATTGCAAAGCAAGAGAAGAAAGAAAAAAAAGACAAAAAAGACAAAAAAGAAAAAAAGAAAGGGAAAGGGAAGGAAAAAAGAGGAGGAATTGCAGGGGCAAAAGGAGGCCTAAAAAAAATAGAAAAAAATGAATAGAGAAAAAAGGTAAAGAAAAGAAAAGGAAAAGAAAAAGTAAAGGAGGAATTGTAGGGGCAAAAGGAGCCCTGAAAAATAAAGAAGGAGAAGAAAGAAAATGGGAAAAAAGAAGAAAAAAATTGCATGAACAAAAGGAGCCCTGAAAAGAAAAAAGAAGAAAGAAGAAGAAGAAATGAAAAGAAAAAGAAGAAGAGAAATTGCAGGGGCAAAAGGAGCCCAGAAAAAAAATGAGAAGAAAGGAAAGGGGAAAAAAAAGATAGTGAGGAATTGCAGGGGTAAAAGGAGCCTTGAAAAATATGATGGTTGTTAAGAAGCACTAAAAGTTTAAAATTTACACAGGTGCTAGTTGGATAAACCAGGTATCGTCCTACATGGAAGGAAGAAATATATTCGCGTGCGATTTTATGCACTACAAGAAAAAACCCCTTTTACAACATTCCATTTACAACACTTTCTAAAAACATTGTTAAAAAGGCGGGTCTTCTACAACCTTTATAGTAAAAACGTGGTAAAATACATGTGCAAACAATGTTTTCTATTCAAATGTTAAGGTTTCTACAATGGTCATCCACAAAAGTTGTGTATTACTTTCTTTAACAATATTTTATTAACATTGTAATATTTATTAATTTTGGCAACATTTATTTAAATTTGCCAAAGTTGTTTATTTTGATAACGTATTTAAAATATTGTAAAAATGTCATGTTCAACAAAGCGAGTACAACTACTATATTGTTAGGTATGTAGAATAATTTATGCGTATTTTACTCACACTGTTCTTTGTAACATTTCATAAGAGATCGCCTAGTTTGTAGAAAACACAATTGTTTTCAGATTTACTCTTGAAAGTTGTTTTTAAATTATTAAACAACATAAAAGTTGGAACTTTAGTCTAAGGTAACACATTCAAAGTGATCAAATCTTGTATAGCATGCATAGTTTCTAACTATCTAAACTTTTTATGTAATTCAAGTTATTTATAGATATTTTGGAAAATTTGAAGCTGATTCATAGAAAAAAATCTGGTAAAACTACTCACTCTTGCCATCAACAACTTTAATCACAAGAGAGAACATGTTTCCAAAACCTTGCTTGGTGGTTGGTCTGTTTGCATTTAGAGAAGGGTATTAGAGATATATATTATAGGTCCACTGTACACTCATGTCTATAGAACCACATTGTGAGACTCGTCTCACAGTACCGACATTTATATATAGACACGTATTTTTGTACTGTATTTCGTATTTTCTAGATTTTTGAAACGCTTTAAAAAAATTTAACTTATAGATTTTTTTTTGATCGGCATACCGCTAGTATACCAGTGTATACTGACGACATACATGTCACTTCCATTTTCTGTTATATGTATTTTCAGTATACGTGTACAGAATTTTGGCATTTGTCAGGTAATTCGTATTTTGACTTGTCTTTCTTAGCCTAGTCTTAATTTAATCTTGACTTGGTTTAGTTTGGTTTGGGTCAACTTGGCATGGCTTGGTTTGGGATAGTTTTAGATAAAAAGGGTTTTGTATAAAAACCAACTTCTCTCTTTCTCCTCCGTTAACTTCATTTACTTTTTATCTTCTTCTACATTTGCTCCTCCACCAACCCTAGGCAAGTACATCTTATCAAATCTTAAGCAATATTATTTTGTTATCATTTTTGTTTGTTCTAATCTCTTTCTTGCACGATTCTAAGCCTCTTTAGAACTTGAAGTTTTTTGTTTTGATAGTTTTATTTTTGTAGATCTAAGTTTTAAGATTTTCCTTTTTTTTTGGTCTTGATCTCTTAAAGTTTGTTATTTCTAAAATCTTATGGTCCTATGTTATGGAAAATTTTATTCTACCCAATTTTGGCCTTTGAACTGTTTGATTTTGATTCATTTTGAGGAAGTTATGACATTCCTTGAGTTCATGAATTCCCTATGCACTTCGGTACAGATTTGGGGAAGATGAATAGCCTGCACCTGCACACTTGTGTACAACCTGCACTTTCTTGTGCAGCCTGTGCACCTTCCTGCTTAGGCGCACCTTCTTGCACAGACTGCACAGCCTGCGCACCTTCCTGCACAGCCTGCACACTTTCCTGCGCTTTCTTACGCAAACTGCACCTACGCTTCCCTGTGCAGACTACACCTGCGCCTTCCTGCACAGACTGCACCTGCACTTTCTGGCACAGACTGCACCTGCGCTTTCCTGCACAGGCTGCATATGCACTTTCCTGCACTGCACTATTTTTTCCTGCACAGACTGTACTGTATTTTCTTGTACTCAGCTATTTTTGCATATTTAAGCTGTTTTGTAGCTAGAATCTTAAAAAACTCAAAACATAAAAGTTGTAGATCTTTGCCTTGGCTTCAAGAATCTTCTTATTTTACCTTAATTGGTGTTCATATGCGACTGATAATTTTAATCATAGTTTTGATCTTTTGGCATATTTTCTGTACTTGGCCGTTTTTGATATTTTTTTTCGACTGTAATAAATTCTTAGCATGATTAGATGATCTTGTATAGTTAGAAAATGATTGTATACCCTATATACACTTGACACTAGCAAATGTTCAATTATTATTCTATGTCTTGTACTTACTTTTATTTATTCCTTTTCACATGTCATGATATGTCTTTCCTTTCGATTCTTTCTTATATGCTATGACATGTATTGCCTTGCCTTTCCGGAGTTATTATACTTTGCAGTCTATGCCATGTCTAGAATTTTTTTATTGTGGTCCGTCCTGGCACCCTCTTGTTACATGCCTTCTTTGCTTATTAGATAGTGACCCGTCGTAGTGCGCTCTTGTACATGTCTTTCCTTGCTTACATGATAGTGGTCCGTCGAGGAGCACTCCTAACCAGTACTCTTGATATGACAAGTAAACCCGACATGACATGTGAAATCTTTATTGCTGCTGCGATAGCCAACCCTGACTTGTTAAGTATAACTCTTGTCTGGATACCGTAGTTGATTTTCTTGATTATGATTGTACAAGCTATCTGTCTCGTCTTGCATCATGTCTAGGATATGGATTCCTGGTTACCACGGTCAGGAATTCATATTGGTTCTGACTAGGTTAAATGACTAGATTGATCAAGTAGTTCATATAGAGAGATTTTTCAGTTACAGGCGATCCCGTTATCCCGGCCACGCAAGTGGACTTGTAGCCTACCGACGAGTAGGACGCATTTCCAACACACTGTCATGTGTTGCACTCTAAGTCACCTAATAATTCTTGATAACTCTTGTAATCTCGCCTGGATAACCTGGATAGTCTGTAGGGCTTGTGACTGCAAAAAATATCTCAACTGCATCTTATTAGTAACTAGGATTGTCATAACCCTAGTTAGCTAAGGTATAAAGCTATACTCATTGCTTGGTCGTGATTGTTGTATGGAGTCCAGTCTAGTCTAGTTTTGTCTAAGCAGTGTCCGAATTTGTTTATTTCAGTACATTATTATTTATGCTTTACTTTTGCGATAAATGATTAGAGACTAAGTTCTGTTCAGGATAAGGGTTACAACCCTGGTCCTTGTTGGTTTACGGGTTATAACTCATATGTCCCAGTTATCTAACATGCTCACATGTTCCAGTAATCTAACATGCTCATATGTCCCAGTTATCTAACATGTTTACATGACCATTTCTCTTACATTGTTCAGTTTATTTCACATGTTCACATGCTTCCGTTTAATTCACATGTCCCTAGTTTACATTATGTCACATATTATTTACTTTATACTCCAGGTTGCTTTGATTATTGTATTTTCTATTCTCGGGATAAGTGTATTGGTAATGCATGAGTCTCGATCCATATTTACTTATTTCTGTCTCTATCCATTGCTATGTTAGTTATTGCTGATTTTAGTTCATAGTTTGGCTTCCTTTGTGGTACTTGCTATTAGGGGTCTGACCTCACTGGTTTTGTTTGACCAGATCTGATAGAGAAGGCCGGAGGATCTTTCGTACCATCTACTCGATGGTGACTACCCGAAGCACCAGAGTACCTTAGTAGATTTTCTATTTCATTCTCCCACTAGTTATTTACATTATTTTTTTGTGGCGTGTAGCCTCCGAGTATGTGTTTAGCTCGTATTTTGGATCTTGATATTTAGCCTACGGACCTAAACATGATTTGCGTATTCTAGACTATAGTTGGAGCTTATCATGTATGACTATTACACTTGCTAGTTCTTTACTTTGTATTACTAGCTTCGTAATCATCCATGTATACATAGTTTGGGACGCTTTATTATTTTATGTCTAATGATCATACTTCTTGTGTCATGACCATATTTCTAGTGTGAGGGTATTTTTGACATTTTTTGGGTTATTTGAATTTATTTGAATTTTATATATTTTATTTAGGAATTTTTAATGATTATTTAAATAGTGTGATTAAATCCAAGTTAATTGTTTGCCATGTGGTTTTTGTTAGCCTAACCTAGATTGGACCTAACCTAGATGAGTCATAACTAATTTTAGTTAGCCACTTTGAGAATTAGATGGGTTGGATTATGGTTTAAGTCAAGTTTAGTTAAGTTAAGTGAGTTTGTTTAAGACTAGGAAAGAGCCCTTTTGTTCTAGGCCACCCATTAGTCTAGATTCATTCCTAGCCATAGGATGAAACCTAAAAACCCTAACCCTAACTAATATGACCAGCCAAGACTTTCCCCCTTGCCTATATAATGTCTCTATAGGAAATTGTGCCTCTTTCTTTATTAGTTCTTCATTTTTCTAAGGAATAGGTAAGCCTTCATTTAGTTTTCTTCATAGTTTAATGGATAGGACTCCATTTTATTTGGGATTTCTTCCATTGTGACCTAATCAACATTTTCTTGCTGTTTGTGGAGTCACATCACAGGTTTGGGACATTTGAGGGAGTTTTAAAGCTTGGAGAACCATTCTCTATTGGGGTTTTTTGAGGATTTTACAACCATAGGTAATTTCTTTAATACACCATGAATCCCTGATTTTATTTCACATTTAGGGAGTCCTAGGCCTAACCTAGCTGTAGGAATAGGAAACCCTAGGTTTTGAACACTGTACGTGTCCGTATCGGACACGTATCAGACACTGTTCATTGGTGTTTGTCGAAATACCTCAAAGGGCATTTCGATTCTTTTTGTGCAAACTTTTTGAATAGGAATTAGGGTTTTGATCTTGCCTATGGTTTTTCAGTATCTGTGTTTTGTTTTCGTGTCATGTCGGGTCTCGGCGGACACGCGGACACGCGATGCACACACACGCGCGCGCACAAGATTTATCCCCAGCTGTTCGGGGGCCACAACTCTCAGGACACGTCATATTGACACGCGACACTTGACACACGGGTCGTCCTCGTGACTAACACGACGTGTGTCGAGTCTCAGACACCCACGTGTCATGTCGGACACGCACGAGCACGTGCATTAAATTTGCATTAGACTGGGTTCAGTTGATTTAAAGCACTGATACGCGTGTCGTATCGCACGCACGCATATCGTGGATACGTGTCAGGGTGCCCTAGCCCTAGACCTAGACCTAGTCGACACTTGGACACGACCACGAGGTCTGTGTCGCGTCGTGTCGTGTCGTTTACACGAACCCTGTGAACACGTGCACGAGGAATGGCACAATATTTGCACTGTTTTGTGTTTTAATTTGTTTTGACACATTGTGTCCTCGTGCTTGGACACAATGACACTGTTGGACACATACACTATAGGTGTATACATTACCAACCTCTGTATTGGTGTTTAGTTTATTTTTTAATTGATAAATTCTCATTTCTTAATTTAATCCTGATACATGTATATCAGTTCATTATTCACTGTTTTCCCAGGTTTTTGATATGAAACTCCAGCATCATTTTAACCCATTTAAATTGTTAATTAGTTTGGTTTTAAACCTTAATGATGCACACCTATAAGTGTTCTATGTGTGTGTCAAATTTGGGGCTGTTTTGGAGTTGTTTGGATTCAAAAATCTGGAAATTGTTTAAGGGCTGAAAACTGAGATTTCAATGAAGTGTGTTGATGTTTTCCAATGTGTATAACTGAGTTTGTGTTCCCTTCAAAACCTGAGATTGGAATTAGACTAAAAATTGGGATTTATTTGGACTGAAAACAAGTCCAATTTTCATGATTTTGTGCATTGTTTCCTTCCATTTCCTTTACAGTTAAAACTGAACTAAAGTGTTGTGGTTTGGTTATGTTAGATAGTTGAATCTGAGTTCTGTTTTGATTATTCCCTGAACACTCATGACACACACAGGTTGATATTCACTGTTTTAGGATATCTTGATTTCACACACTCACATGTCTTGCCATATCACACACTCTTGTATCACTAGCACATGACACACTCTCTCACACACAAGTCACACATACACACACATGCCTCACTTCACTCACTCACACACATTAGCATGCACACTTGACACCATGTTCACTCTCTCACACCCTCACTCTTTAATACACACACACACACTTTTACTCTCTCTTATACAGACACTCTTGTACTGTCACACTGTTTCAGGATTGCACACACCCTCATGTATGTCTCATACACACACACACACATTTGCATTCATGTGACACATACACACTTGAGTGCCCCCTCTCTTTATACATGTATATGTATATATGTATCCTATATGTATGTGAGATATCTCATAGATAGCCTATATGTATATTCCTATATTAGATTATATAGTTATATCTATGTGTGTATTAAATATAGATATTTTGTTATGTGTGTAATGTTATGTTTTGGTTGTTAGGGCATGATATTGCCTAGTAAGCCTAGATTAATCTTGTTAGAACCTAGAATGGTTTATTAGACCTAGTATAGACTAGTTTAGACTTGATAGCCTAGTTTAGACCTAGTTTGACCTAGTTGACCCAGTTTGACTTCTAGGGTTGACCAGAGTTGACCAAGAGTTGACTTTGGTCTAAATTGACCTAGATTCATGTAGAATGCATTGTAGTATTTTAGTTTACCATTCTGGACTTGTTGTGACTTGTGCTGTTCTGATTAGGAGCCAGACATCACTCCTCGGACAGTACTTTTATATTGGACACTCAGATACCAGGCGAGTACATTCTCTGATTATTTCATATCCTGCTTAGAATTATTTCCTGCATTAAATTACTTTACTTGTTACTGTCACATTGGTCACACGGATTGGTACTATATGGATCCTTTTTTGAGATGTTATCCTTAGGGAGCATCGGGTACTACATGTTCTGTGCGTTTCACTTACATAACGTATCACTATGCTTCATTGGTTCTTTGATCACTTGTGACATATACTCTTATGATCACAGAGTCTCCTAGAATCTCTTATCCCATTTACTGGGTATCCTAGAATCTCCTAGAATCCCTATTTATGGGACATCCATGTATCACCCTTCGGAGGCTTTGCATGGAATCATAACATAACCTGGTTGGATCCTTGTGTATTGATTGGGGGTACGGGGGAGTTGAAGTAGACATGTGAATAATACCCAAGTAGTATCTTATCAGAATCTTTCCATAGTGTCTTATCAGAATCTCCTATGCCATTTACATGTCTATATTGTACTCTGACTCACTAGCCACTGTTAGTCTCTATTTATAGTAGATATTTCTATTAAAGCTCTCTTTCTGTTTATATACTGCATTTCTTTCAGTACCTGTATCTTACTTTACTGCATGATTATATTTTCTAACCTGCTATGAACTGTTGAGATGTACTGTGCTCGCTCCTGTCCTGACTGAACCTGTTGAAAATATTACAGAGGACGAGGAGGAGGCCTGTGTGGATACCTTCTACGGGACAGCCCTAGATGACACTTGCGAGCTGGACTCTCAGGAGGACCCAGCTCTAGCTGAGGACATCACCCCCACTGCCTAGACTAGTTTAGTTAGGTTTATCTTATTTTATGTTGTTTAGAGACTGTTTAGCTAGACTTACTTCAGTTAAGAGATTCTGAGTTGTATATATTCTTTCGTATTCAGTAGCTGGGATTTGTACTCTGGATATTGCTGGGATGTTATCTTAGACTACTTTATCATCTATTTTTCCTTGAGTTCTATATTATATCGTGTTATCTTTTTCTTAGTTGTGATTGAGTTCATTTACTGCTATGTCACCCCCATTCGGGGAGTATAAACTGTTTAGAGTTATATTGTTAGATGTATGTTGACCTAGGACAGCGTTCTACCGCCGACACTGCGGTGTAGGCTAGACGTACCCACGTTTCGTGCCCTTATTTTAGGGTGCGGGTCGTGACACTTTTTTAGTGGTGGCCCATGCAGGTCTAGAATAGAAGTATAGTGGTATTCGAATTAGAGTATCACTACAGCCTGCAGTAGGATATAGGACATTAATTTTAAGGTACTCAATCACTTTAGGAAAAAAATTTATTTGCCATCTAAATCCTTATTGTCAGCTGATCCTTTGAATTTTAATTGTCCGCCTTTGTTATTTCTCTTCTTTCTCAGAAATTAATACTCTTGTTTATCTATCTTCAGGATGGTAGAGACTCGATCGCAGCGTACCATTCATGGGGATTCTATGGAGGGGACTGCTACCTTTCAGCCAGTACAGCGGGGCCAGGGGACTGCAACTCCTGCAACCTCTGCTCGTATTGAGACCTCGGCAGCAGCAGCAGGGGGTAGGCTTCCACCGGCTCGGACGCAGGACCCAGTCATCCCAGATGATCCTTTCCAGCAGCCGCCGCCTACAGGATACGTGGATGCAGTGTAGATGTTTGCATACTTCCAGCAGTTCATGGACCGGCAGTAGGCTCGACATGACAGGGGCATGGAGTTGGCCCTTACGACGGTTGCAGCTCGACCAGTGGTCCATCAGCCGAGGACACCGGGGATAGAGCAGTTTCAGAAGATGATCCCCAGAGACTTTTTGGGGAGGGGATCCTATATGCCTATGAGTGGATCGAGCATATAGAGGAGATCTTCCGCCTGGCCCGGATACCAGCAGATCTCCAGATTGAGGCCGCAGCTAACCGGATGTGAGATCTTGCTCGCACCTGGTATCAGTCAGACCCCAGGGTGGGGGTAGCTGGGCAGACTTGGGAGCAGTTCAAGGGCTTTTTCAAGAATAAGTTCTTTCCAGATTCAGCACTCAGAGCCTTGGAGTCCCAGTTCGAGAGCCTAGTCCAGGGGAATCTTTCAATGGAGGAGTACGCAGGGGAGTTCGGCCGCCTCTGCAGGTTCGTAGAGGGATTGAGCGAGACGGCGAAGGCCCAGAGGTTCCGGAAGGGTCTAGTCAAGGAGGTCAAGCCCTTGACTAAGGGCAACAGGGATGCCACATTCGAGGAGATCTTGACGGGAGCCTTGTTGGCAGAGGATGATCTTGAGCTTAGGCTCAAGAGGGGGCGAGACCCAGTTGGGGGCAGCAGCAGCGGAGGCCAGACCAAGAGGCCCCACTTTCAGCACCAGCAGCTGAGGCAGTTTCAGCCGTAGTCGATCCAGCAGAGGCCAGTTCATCATCAGCAGCAGCCGAGACAGCACCAGCAGGGTCAGAGACAGGGTGTTACTTGTGCCTACTGCAAGAAGTATGGGCATGTCTTCAATGAGTGCCGGAAGAGGCTGGGCCAGTGCCTGGTGTGTGGTTCAGCAGACCACCAGATGAGGGAGTGTCGCATAGCACGAACAGGCCCGGAAGGAGGAGCCAGGGCTCCAGCAGGCCAGCAGAGGGGACCAGCCCTGCAGACGCAACAAAGGTTCGTCCAGCACCAGCAGCAGGCCAGGGGAGGCCAGCAGGGGCGAGGATTCGCCATGGCAGCAAAGGATACGGAGGCCATCGGAGTGCTGATTACAGGTTGGATTCTTCTCAACTCCAGTCCAGCTTTTGTATTATTCGATTCCGGTGCTTCGCATAGCTTCATATCAGTATCTTTTACGATTAGACACGGTATCGTAGCTGAATCATTGCCTGGGACTTACAAGATCATGACCGGGGGTGGCATCATCCTCGTGAGTGATGTTTGTAAGGGTCGGAGAGTAGTTTTGGGAGGCCGTGAGTTGGAGGTGAGCCTGCTCGTAATGCCATTGCCGAACTACGATATAGTACTAGGCATGGATTGGTTGAGCAGGCACCATGCCAGTATTAATTGCAGAGGGGGTAGAGTTCTCTTCAGAGCGCCGGGGGTGCCAGAGTTCGAGTACTCCAAACGTCAGGCAGAGCAGAGCAGCGGAGTCTTTTGCGGAGTCTCGGTCGAGGAGCAGGCGATTCCACACCCCTTGATAGCAGAGTATATGAATGTTTTCCCAGAGGAGTTGTCGAGATTGCCACCAGACAGAGACATAGAGTTCTCGATAGACTTGGTTCCAGGAGCTGAGCCCATCTCTCAACATGTCTATCGGGTGAACAACAGTGAGCTGGTGGAGCTGAAGAAGCAGGTGGATGAGCTATAGGACAAGGGCTTCATCCATTCGAGTTCGTCGCCATGGCGTGCACCAGTGTTGTTTATGCCGAAGAAGGATGGGTCAGTACGGATGTGTATTGACTTTAGGGCACTCAACAACCTCACGATCAAGAACAAATATCTACTGCCGCAGATCGACGATCTTTTTGACCACTTGAGCGGAGCTGGATTATTTTCCAAGATTGATCTGAGGTCGGGATATCACCAGGTGAGGGTAAAGGGGGAGGATATTCCCAAGACCGCTTTCAGGACGCGGTACGGGCAGTTTGAGTTTTTGGTTATGCCGTTTAGGCTAACCAATGCACCAGCAGTGTTTATGAACCTTATGAACAAGGTGTTCCACCAGTATCTGGATCAGTTTCTGGTGCTGTTCATTGACGACATCTTGATATATTCTAAGACTGAGGAGGAGCACGAGGAGCATTTGAGGATATTACTGGAGATTCTCAGGAAGGAACAGCTTTACGGGAAGCTCTCCAAGTGTGAGTTCTTCTTGGACCGGGTGGACTTCTTAGGGCATGTGGTGACTGGAGATGGTATCTCAGTTGATCCCAAGAAGATTGTAGCAGTTGAGGCATGGGCAGCGCCGACTTCAGTTGCAGAGATCAGGAGTTTCCTGGGGCTGGCAGGATATTATCGTAGATTTGTGCAGGATTTCTCCTGGGTTGCAGAACCGTTGACTCGGTTGACCCGGAAGGATGGTGAGTATGTTTGGTCAGAGGAGTGTCAGGCAGCTTTTGATGAGTTGAAGACGCGGCTTACGACAGCTCCGATTCTAACATTGCCTTCAGGATCAGGTGGTTTCCCTATTTATAGAGACGCTTCAGGAAAGGGGCTGGGTTGCGTCTTGCAGCAGCATGGGAAGGTGATTGCCTATGCTTCCAGACAGTTACGTCCCCATGAGAAGAACTACCCTACCCACGACCTGGAGCTGGCAGCAGTGATATTTGCTCTGAAGTTGTGTAAGCATTATCTGTATGGTGAGAGGGTGGAGATCTTCACAGATCATAAGAGCTTAAAGTATGTGTTCACTCAGAAGGAGTTGGACATGAGACAGCGCAGATGGCTAGAGTTGATAAAGGATTTTGACATCCTACTTCAGTATCACCCAAGGAAGGCCAACGTGGTTGTCGATGCCTTTAATAGGTATCCGACAGCCATGTGTTTGACGATGGATCGACATTTGCTTGCAGACTTAGAGAGCCTTGGGATTGAGGTGATCGTGTCCGGAGTGCAGATACAGATATGGGGCATACAAATTCAGTCAGACTTGGTAGAGAGGATCGTCGGCACAGTTTGAGGACGTTGCTCTGCGGTGTCTCCGAGAGAAGGTTCGAACAGGATTGCTGGAGGGCGAGTTTTCTCTTGCAGAGGATGGTGCCTTGAGGTATGGTTCCAGGTTATGTGTGCCCAGTGGAGATCTCAGGGAGCAGGTCATGCAGGAGGCCCACAGATCTTAGTACTCTATACACCCGGGTGCCAACAAGATGTACCGAGATCTGAGGGAGCATATTTGGTGGTCAGGGATGAAGCGGGAGGTGGCTCGCTTCGTGGCTAGGTGCTTGGTCTGTCAGCAGGTCAAGGCAGAGAGACAGAGGCCCGGTGGATTATTGTAGCCGCTGCCCATTCCTGAGTAAAAATGGGAGCATATTACTATGGACTTCGTATCAGGATTGTCATGTACACCGGGAAAAAAAGACGCGATTTGGGTCATCGTTGACAGGTTGACCAAATCGGCCTACTTCTTGCCATTTAAGGTGGGTACGTCTACAGAGAGGCTGGCGGAGATGTATATACGGCAGATAGTCAGGATTTATGGGGTTCCGGTCAGCATCGTCTCAGATCGGGATAGTCGCTTTACTTTCCATTTCTGGAGGAGTCTGCAGACCATCTTGGGCACTCAGCTCAAGTTTAGTTCTGTATACCACCTACAGACGGACGGACAGTCAGAGAGGACTATTCAGACACTTGAGGATATGCTGCGGACGTGCGTCCTGGACTTTGGAGATTTCTGGGAGGATCATCTTCATTTGGTGGAGTTTGCTTACAACAATAGTTTCCAGGCCAGCATTAAGATGTCACCTTTCGAGGCTCTGTACGGGCGTAGGTATCGTACACCCTTATCTTGGAATGATGTTGGTGAGCGAGCTTTACTGGGGCCTGAGATGGTTGTTGACGCAGCCGAGAAGGTAAAGCTCATCAGGGACAGACTTCGCGTAGCGCAGGACAGACATCGGTACTAGGCCGATAGCCACCAGAGGCCGTTGGAGTTTGAGGTACAGATTAGAGTAGGATTAGATTTAGGTTGTTTGTTTGTGATTTTTGATCATGTTTGTTTATTATAATTAATTGAGACCTTGCTTGTGATTAGGTCGGAGACCAGGTTTTCTTGAGGATATCTCCGACTCATGGTACGATACGTTTTGGTGGAGGTGGAAAGCTTAGCCCGCGCTTCATCGGTCCTTTCGTTATCAGCGGAAGAGTCGGTGACGTTGCATACAGGCTAGACTTGCCGCCTGTGCTAGTGGGGGTCCACAACGTATTTCATGTATCACAGTTGAGACGGTACGTGGCTGATCCTAGCCATGTGCTCGATCATTCAGAGATTGAGGTTGGGCCTTCTCTCAGCTATCCAGAGCAGCCAGTGGAGATTCTGGATCGACGGGAGAAGGTTCTGAGGAACCAGGTGATACCCTTGGTACGCATTGCATGGAGGCATCATTCTCCAGGAGAGTCTACCTGGGAGCGGGAGGATGAGATGCGCGAGCAATACCCTTATCTTTTTGGACCGTGAGGTATACTTTCTATCCTTCTCATCAGTTGCATTTCGCCTTTCAATTTCGAGGACAAAATTCTTTTAAGGAGGGTAGATTTGTCACTACCATATTTCTAGTGTGAGAGTATTTTTGACATTTTTGGGGTTATTTGAATTTATTTGAATTTTATATATTTTATTTAGGAATTTTTAATGATTATTTAAATGGTATGATTAAATCCTAGTTAATTGTTTGCCATGTGGTTTTGGTTAGCGTAACCTAGATTGGACCTAACCTAGATTAGTCATAACTAATTTTAGTTAGCCACTTTGAGAATTAGATGGGTTGGATTATGGTTTAAGTCAAGTTTAGTTAAGTTAAGTGAGTTTGTTTAAGACTAGGAAAGAGCCCTTTTGTTCTAGGCCACCCATTAGTCTAGATTCATTCCTAGCCATAGAATAAAACCTAAAAACCCTAACCCTAACTAATATGACCAGCCAAGACTTTTCCTCCTTGTCTATATAATGTCTCTATAGAAAATTGTGCCTCTTTCTTTATTAGTTCTTCATTTTTCTAAGGAATAGGTAAGCCTTCATTTAGTTTTCTTCATAGTTTAATGGATAGGACTCCATTTTATTTTGGATTTCTTCCATTGTGACCTAATCAACATTTTCTTGCTGTTTGTGGAGTCATATCACAGGTTTGGGACATTTGAGGGAGTTTTAAAGCTTGGAGAACCATTCTCTATTGGGTTTTTTTGAGGATTTTGCAACCATAGGTAATTTCTTTAATACACCATGAATCCCTAATTTTATTTTACATCTAGGGAGTCCTAGGCCTAACCTAGCTGTAGGAATAGGAAACCCTAGCTTTTGAACACTCGTGTCCGTATCGGACACGTATCAGACATTGTTCATTGGTGTTTGTCGAAATGCCTCAAAGGGCATTTCGATTCTTTTTGTGCAAACTTTTTGAATAAATTAGGGTTTTGATCTTGCTTATGGTTTTCCAGCGTCTGTGTTTTGTTTTCGTGTCGTATCGGGTCTCGGCGGACATATGGACACGCGGTGCACACACACGCGTGCGCACAGGATTTATCCCTTGCTGTTCGGGGGCCACAACTCTCAGGACACGTCACGTCGACATGCGACACTTGACACACGGGTCTTTCTCGTGACTGACACGACGTGTGTCGAGTCTCAGACCCCCACGTGTCGTGTCGGACACGCACGAGCACGTCCATTGCATTTGTACTGGACCAGGTTCAGTTTATTTAGAGCACTGATACGCATGTCGTATCGCACGCACGCATATCGTGGACACGTGTCAGGGTGCCCTAGCCCTAGACCTAGACCTAGTCGACACTTGGACACGACCACGAGGTCTGTGTCGTGTCGTGTACATGAACCCTGTGAACACGTGCACGAGGAATGGCACAGTATTTGTACTGTTTTGTTTTTTAATTTGTTTTGACACATTGTGTCCTCGTGCTTGGACACAATGACACTGTTGAACACGTACGCTATGGGTATATACATTACCAACCTCTGTATTGGTGTTTAGTTTATTTTTTTAATTGATAAATTCTCATTTCTTAATTTAATCCTGATACCTGTATATCAGTTCATTGTTCACTATTTTCCCAAGTTTTTGATATAAAACTCCAGCATCATTAAATTGTTAATTAGTTTGGTTTTAAACCTTAATGATGCGCACCTATAAGTGTTCTATGTGTGTGTCAAATTTGGGGCTATTTTGGAGTTGTTTTAATTCAAAAATCTGGAAATTGTTTAAGGGCTGAAAACTGAGATTTCAATGAAGTGTGTTGATGTTTTCCAATGTGTATAACTGAGTTTGTGTTTCCTTCAAAACCTGAGATTAGAATTAGACTGAAAACTGGAGTTTATTTGGACTGAAAACAAGTCCAGTTTTCATGATTTTGTGCATTGTTTCCTTCCATTTCCTTTACAGTTAAAACTGAACTAAAGTGTTGTGGTTTGGTTATGTTAGATAGTTGAATCTGAGTTCTGTTTTGATTATTCCCTGAACACTCATGACACACACAGGTTGATATTCACTGTTTTAGGATACCTTGATTTCACACACTCACATGTCTTGCCATATCACACACTCTTGTATCACTAGCACATGACACACACTCTCACACACAAGTCACACACACACACATATGCCTCACTTCAATCACTCACACACATTAGCATGCACACTTGACACCATGTTCACTCTCTCACACCCTCACTCTTTAATACACATACACACTTTTACTCTCTCTTACATATACACTCTTGCACTGTCATACTGTTTCAGGATTGCACACACCCTCATGTATGTCTCATACACACACACACATTTGCATTCATGTGACACATACACACTTGAGTGCCCCCTCTCTTTATATATGTATATGTATATATGTATCCTATATGTATGTGAGATATCTCATAGATAGCCTATTTGTATATTCCTATATTAGATTATATAGTTATATCTATGTGTGTATTAAATATAGATATTTTGTTATGTGTGTAATGTTATGTTTTGGTTGTTAGGGTATGATATTGCCTAGTAAGCCTAGATTAGTCTTGTTAGAACCTAGAATGGTTTATTAGACCTAGTATAGACTAGTTTAGACTTGATAGCCTAGTTTAGACCTAGTTTGACCTAGTTGACCCAGTTTGACTTCTAGGGTTTACCAGAGTTGACCAAGAGTTGACTTTGGTCTAAATTGACCTAGATTCAGGTAGAATGCATTGTAGTGTTTCAGTTTACCATTCTGGACTTGTTGTGACTTGTGCTGTTCTGATTAGGAGCCAGATACCACTCCTCGGACAGTACTTTCATATTGGACACTCAGATACCAGACGAGTACATTCTCTGATCATTTTATATCCTGCTTAGAATTATTTCCTGCATTAAATTACTTTACTTGTTACTGTCACGTTGGTCATACGGATTGGTACTTTATGGATCCCTTCTTGAGATGTTATCCTTAGGGAGCATCGGGTACTACATGTTCTGTGCGTTTCACTTACATGGCATTTCACTATGCTTCATTGGTTCTTTGATCACTTATGACATATACTCTTATGATCATAGAGTCTCCTAAAATCTTTTATCCCATTTACTGGGTATCCTAGAATCTCCTAGAATCTCCATTTATGGGACATCCATATATCACCCTTCGGGGGCTTTGCATGGAATCATAACATAACATGGTTGGATCCTTGTGTATTGATTGGGGGTACGGGGGAGTAGAAGTAGACATGTGAATAATACCCAAGTAGTATCTTATCAGAATCTTTCCATAGTGTCTTATCAGAATCTTCTATGCCATTTACATGTCTATATTGTACTCTGACTCACTAGCCACTGTTAGTCTCTATTTATAGTAGATATTTCTATTACAACTCTCTCTCTCTCTCCATTTACATACTGCATTTCTTTCAGTACCTGTATCTTACTTTAATGTATGATTATATTTTCTAACCTGCTATGAACTGTTGAGATGTACTGTGCTCGCTCCTGTCCTGACTGGACCTGTTGAAAATATTACAGAGGACGTGGAGGAGGCCTGTGTGGATACCTTCTACGGGGCAGCCCTAGACGACACTTGCGAGCTGGACTCTCAGGAGGACCCAGCTCTAGCTGAGGACATCACCCCCACTGCCTAGACTAGTTTAGTTAGGTTTATCTTATTTTATGTTGTTTTGAGACTGTTTAGCTAGACTTTACTTCTGTTCAGAGATTCTGAGTTGTATATATTCTTTCGTATTCAGTAGCTGGGATTTGTACTCTGGATATTGCTGGGATGTTATCTTAGACTAATTTATCATCTATTTTTCTTTGAGTTCTATATCATATCGTGTTATCTTTTCCTTAGTTGTGATTGAGTTCATTTACTGCTATGTCACCCCCATTCGGAGAGTATAAACTGTTTAGAGTTATATTTTTAGATGTATGTTGACCTAGGACAGCGTTCTACCGCCGACACTGCGGCGTAGGCTGGACGTACCCACGTCTCGTGCCCTTACTCTAGGGTGCGGGTCGTGACATCTTGTAATTTGTATATTTGCCTGTGATTGACATACCTAGAATTTGCTTGACCTAGGATTGACTGTTGGATTGTAGTAGTAACCTCCATGTTTATACAGCTTATACGTTATTTTGGGGTACTGAAGTACTTTGGAATACGTAGCTGGCCTGGTCTGTCCCTATTTGCCAGTATTATGGTTCTGGGACGTGACACACATATTATTTAATAGAAGGACATAGCTTATGCTAAAACTGTTAGGGTTATATACTAAAAGCATCACTTTTGTAGTAACCTTATTTCCTTAAATTTTGAATAAGAATCATATGGACAAATGTTTGCATATTATATTTGTTACAAGTGTTAATGCAAATATCTGATATTCTATATTAAAGATAATATGGTGTGTGCTGTCACACAGAAGATCTTATTATCAGTTTTCTATGGAGTATATAAATAGTTCACAACCTAGATGGACTTGAATAATCTATTGGAAAGGTTATAGTGTAATCTGGTATTAGTCTATCTTGACTATAGGTTTACATTAGTACACTTTGTGTGTATTGAACAGGACCACTTGAGGTTGTTCTCTTTGTACTGACTACATAAGTGAACAAACACCTCTGTAATTATGGATGCTTGTGCTATTAATCCGGATATAATAACAGACATGTACATACAGTGTGCATTACTTTGACTCATGAAAGAATGAGATCCATTATGGGTCAACAACCTTTATGAATTGGGTAATAACATTGTATGTATGATGGGTTGTTGATTATAAATGGAATCCATGTTCCGATATATCGGGTTGATGATGTCCCCTTAAGGAGCTCATAAGGATTGTCATATAAATTCTGCAGGTGGATTATATCCGACATGACAAAAAAAGTTGAGCGGTACTACTTAAGGATAAAAGATGCCGAATCAATATAGTTGTCAGTAACTTAATTTGATCGACGGACATTCGATATCTTAAAATGGGGAGCCAAACGAGCATATAATAAAAGGAGCCCACAAACATAATTTGGGATTAGGAAGGTAGTGCAACAATAGCTCATTAGTGGACCAAGCTATTGTCAATGTGCCTGGATTGTGTGTTCGGGCTGAACACGGGATATCCAGATTTGTTAGGAGGCCTAACCCTAATTTCTCCTCATGGTCCCTGTCGTAGCCTATATATATCCTCTATTCTCTGGCCGCCAAATTACAGATCATAAATCTGAAGCTTTCTCTAAATTCGTGATTCACATAAGGAGAGAAAGAGAGGGCTGCCAAGGAGAAGAAAATGTTGGGAGATCGTCGCCCATACGACGTCCAAATCGAAGAAGGAATACGTGCATAAGGTCTTGGGGTCGTCCTCTCGAGATTGCCAGGAACTACTTGTCTTCTTCCCACCGCAGGTATAATTCGTGAACCCTAGTTTCCGTCTATGAAGGTTTAGAACACGTATTAAATCTGTTTAACTTTCTATCGATCAATACGCACACCAAAGTAAGGGTCCTGGGAATCCCCAGTCCATCAAAAATTGAGTGCATGAGACAGTTGCCTTAGTGGATTTTACATATACAGTTAAGATCAATTGTAAGCATATATGATATGTGTTCTAGACTCACCTTTCTATCATATTAGCTGCTATCTTCTGTTCTTTCAACATGTTAAGTCTATCATCTATTTAAACTGAGAATGAGTTCATTAATGACCAGCATTCATTTATCCAAGTTGCTTCTTTGTCGGTCAACTGCCTTCCTTCTGGACGTCGACTAGACCATATTGTGTTACACAAGTAAGAATAACCCTTTGACTAACATTGCTTCTAATCTAAGCTCCCTCTGTGAATTTGACTGAGAGTAAGATCATCAGTGGCCAACTTGTATCATTTTGCTTTTCTACTTGTTCCAGCCTCTGTGTATGCTATGAGTAGTTCATGAAGTGCGTTAATCTATTACTATAAAAGTCTCATTTTTCCTGCATGATCATGTTATCTAATACTTGAAAGAACAAATTCAAGTACTAACCGCTACTACTGCAAATTTAATATTCTTAGAATAATGTAACAGCAGGAGCGGTAGCAACAGTAGAAGCAGAGCGGTAGAAACAACAACAATGGGAGGGGTTATGAAAGAGGGGATTTCAAAACATGACAAAGTTGCTGAGAAAGTGACAACAACAACGGTAACAACAACAGTAGCAACAGCATCAGTTGTAGCAGCAACAGCAAAAGCAACAACAACAACGACGAGAGCGAAAATTAGAATAATGTATTTGTATTTGTAATAATTGCAATCAAAATATTTTTATTTATAAATTTATTAATTTTTTAAATTGAAACACAATTAACAACGTTTAAAAAATATTGTAAGATTACATTATAACAACTTTTTTAAACATTGTAAATTTATTTACAATACTTTTAAATCATTGTTGATATTATAACTACAACATACAAATATTTATTACAACATTTGGCAAACATTATTGAATAAAATATATAACATTTGTTATAAGTTGGGTAAACCTTTTTAACAATGTTTGTACGATGTCGTACAAAAAATATGTACAATGTTTACTAAACGTGGTATATATTATTTTTACCATAGTTCCAGAACGTTGTTGAAATTGTATTTAAAACAATTGTAATATGTTTTAAAATTTATATTTTACAATACTTGCAAAATGTCATAGAAAGATTTTTATCAAATTTTATAAATTTTAACAATGTTTGTAAATAGTTGTGGAAAAAATTTCTACGACGTTTTTACAACGTTCAAATAAATATTGTGGAAGATACCTCCCCTTTTACAACGTTGGATATAACAACCTTTCATTAAACGTTGTAAAAGATCTTTTACAACGTTGTAAAAATATTTTTTCTTGTAGTGATAACTTCCTAAGGGAAGTAGTTCATGAAGGAGAAATTAACATTGAATACTGTGGAACTGAAGAACAACTTGCAGATGTGTTTGCAAAATCTCTAGGAGGACAAGTCTTCAAGAAAAATATCGAACCTTTAGGTGTCAAAAGCAAATTTGGTTTACGGAAAGAATTGTTGAAAGTGTAAACCAAATTATGTATGCATGCAGTTAGATATCCTAAGAGTCAAGTTCATTGTTGCATGCATGAATGTATTTAAGTCATGTTCATTGCTCTTGGATGTATCTTGAGTCCTATAAATAGCTATGTAAGCAAGTGGTTGTGGTGTAAAAAAATTCAAGCAAAGTAAAAAAACAAAGTTGTTTACTCAGCCCCTTGAATCAAATATCCTCTTTTATGTTATCATTCCTTTTGTATCCTATAATTTTCTTGCATGTGCCATATAATATTTGTCCATTAATTAAAATTAGAGTTATTATTGCTTTTTGTAGTTGCTGATATTGTTTTTGTCATTGATGAAAGCATCAAATATTAGGAGTGTCTACTTTTTGTCGGGCACATTTGTGGCACATACTTGGAAATATATTAGGATATAATTACTGTTCTCTAGGTCCAGTGATGAAAAGAGTTACTTTGATTGTGTAGATGTCACCTCCAAGACTTCTATGCCCATGAATTTTAAGTTGATAATACCTCTTTTTTTTCCTTAATCAATTCATGATGTAGTTGGTACATTTTGTAGCAATTTGACCTTATTATTAGAATATAAATATCACTCATCCCTGTGATGAAAAGTTTAGTAATCTGAACATTCACTAAGAATGTGAATTGATTGGCGCTCCCTCATAGCATTTATGGGGTTGAGGAACCTCTGGTTCACAAGATGTTGATATTAGGCATTTTGAGGGATTTATGAACGAGGCCAATCTTATTAAGAAAATTTTGAGGTATTTGAGGCACATTTTGAGGGATTTTTGGTTCACAAGAGGTTCACTAGTCATTTCGCATGAGAACAAATTAAGAAAATCCGAACAACATGCATATTCCTTGTTGCAAATTAGTCTACAGGTTGGTTCTTAGTTGGATCAATACAAGGGTATATATGCCTTATGTTGTACACAAATTGTCTCCTTTATTGCAAATGATACTACTACATTGCATATATCATGTTTATTTTGATGTACAACGTAAGTTCAAAATTTTTTTAGGTGTCCTTTTCTCCGGACCTACGAGCAACGCCAAGGAGAAAATTCGAACTGTGCTCATCCACACGGGAGCCCCCATTGTACCCAACGGACTACACCTGGACTACACCTCCATGGACAATTTTTTTTTTTTTGATGTACAACATAAGTTCTAGTACTTACAGTTACTAAAATCAAAGTTTAGTACAAGAACTTATGTTGTACGCCCGTGCTTTGATGTGCAACATAAGTTCTTAGACAATTTGATTAAAATCAAAGCTTCTTTTAAAAAAAAATTCTAGGAGTCTTACTATTACAATATATGCCATGTTTTCAATGTTGTACAAACAAGGACATGGATACAGATGACATAATATAGCTACAGGCATTTTTATATAGATATAATAACTAGGCACCAGTGAATGATAAATGGGTGCCCACATAAATATAAATAGGGAAATGCTTTTTTGCCCACAGGCGGGTTAGCCCGTCCGCGTGCGTGGCATTCCCCCATTGCCCCCTATTGGCATGCATGGGTCCCATGTCGATTGACCGACCAATGGGGAAGTGTCACATGGCTGCAGGCTGGCCCACATGCGGGCCAAGTAGCAGTGCCCATATAAATATGGGCTACTACTTGCTAAATAGTTGAAACATGTGATATCAACTCGAGTGCAATTTGTTTCTTCTCATGTGAGCTATCCAAGTACTGATAGGGATATATGCCTACTTGTCTAGTATGATTAGGTACTAAGTTAAAAGTAAGGGAAAAAATTGCGATAGCATGCAATCAATGAGACGATTTTTTGATCTAAAAATCATAAATTGTATCTAATTCATATTGTTTGAATATTTATGGTGCAAAATTATTCACGGACAAGAAAGTAATGAGCCGATACTTAGTTGATCGTACGTGAATGTACAATCGAGGACATGAGAGTAAGAGTGGTACGACTGATAATTTCAATCGGGAAAGAATTTCTCAAATACGTCAGTAGCCAACCTGATTTAATAGATGGAAGCTCATCAAGTGTCATTGAGTCAAATGTCATAATTGTCACGCCCCAGAACCAGAATACTGGAAAGTAGGGACGGACCTGGCCAGCTATGTATACCAAAGTACTCCAGTACTCCGAAATAACGTATAAGCTGTATAGACATGGGGGTTACTACTACAATCCAACAGGCAATCATAGGTCAAGAATCCTAGGTATCTCAATCACAGGCAAATATGTAAAGTACAAGAAGTATGATCAACTGAAATATAAAATAGTAAAGCGTCCCAAACTATCATATATCAATGATCATGAAGCTAGTAATACAGAGTGAAGACTAGCAAGAGTAATAGTCATATATGATAAGCTCTAGTTATAGTCTACAATACACTAATCATGTTTAGGCCCGTAGGCTAAATGTCAAGTCCAAAACACTAGCTAAACACGTGCTCGGAGGCTAAACGCCACAAAAGAATAATGTACATAACTAGTGGGCGAAAAGAAGGAACCCACTCAGGTACTCTGGTGCTCGGGTAATCACCAACGAGTGGAAGGTACGAAAGATCCTCGGGCATCTCTACCATATCTGGCCAAAAAAAACCAGTGGGGTCAGACCCCCAATAGCAAGTACCACAAAGGAAGCCAAACTATGAACTAAAACCCGCAATAACTAACATAGCAACGGATAAAGACAGAAATAAGTAAAAACAAATCGAGACTCGTGCGCTACCAATGCACTTATCCCGAGATTAGAAAAGACAATAAGTAAAGCAACATGTATCATAAAGTAAAGGACATGTGATATAATGTAAACTGTGTACATGTAAGAAAAGGAAGCATGCGAACATGAAAGATAAACTAGACATGTGAGCATGTAAGATAACTGGGACATGTGAGCATGTTACTTAGACATGTGAGCATGTTAGGTCTATATAGAACGACAAATGATAAGATGACTAATTAGAAACTATTTCGAAACCCAAGTTACAACCCGTAAACCAAATAAGGATCGGGGTTGTAACCCTTCTCCTGAACAGAACTATAGTATCAAATCATTTATCGGCAAAAGTAAAGCATAAACAAAGATGTACTGAAATAAACAAATTCGGACACTACCTAGACAAAACTGGACTAGATTCCATTCAACTATCACGGCCAAGCAATGAGTACGGCTTTATATATTAGCTAACTAGGGCTATCACAATCCTAATTACTAACATATGCAAGTTTGAAAAATCCAAGTCCAGTTACCTTCCTGCTACTATCTGAATGATCCAAGCCAAAATAAAAACAAGTATAACAGACACACTGCAGTAAGATACATGTGTCCTAAGGAGGTGCCCCACTCGATGGTGTGCTGGAAGAGTGCTCATCATGACAGATAGCTCCAAATTTCATGTATATATATAAGACCAAGACCAAAGGGACAACATGTAACTGGTGTCACTTTCCGTTTCCAGAATACGTATTTTTAGCACATGTACTGCCTTAATATATTTATTTAATATTTATCATGTATTGTTCTGTAATTAAACCCCTTTAATTTTATGTTAATTAATTTTCTGCAATTAATTTTTGTATTTTATTTTCTACTTTTATACTCTGCTTTAGCTATGCTTTGGGTTCGGCTTGGATTGGATTAATTATGTTGGCTCATCATGAACCGAAACAAACCCCTACCTACCACCACCTCTTCATTTAAATCCGCAAACCCTTTCTCTCACTTCATTACTCTCCTTCACCATTACTCCTCTTCTTCCTCATAAACTTTCCCCACCTACCAGCCGCCTAGGCAAGTGCCAACTTGCTTCTTGATGAATCTCCATTTTTGTTTTTCTATTATCTTTCTCTCAGGATTTTTAGATACTTTAGTACTTAGCATTTTTAATTTCTATGGCTCATTTCTTGTAAATCTAAGTTTAATGCATTTTCGGATTTCTTAGATTTTGATCTAGTAACTTTGTTACTTTTTAAGTTTTGATGGTTCCATGCTGTAGAGAATTTCGTTCTACCCTATTTTGACCTATGGAAGTCCAGTTTTGGGCTTGGAATGAAGGAATTAGGGAGCTCGGAAGCAATGGCTTCTCATGGTTCTCCTTCTCAGAAAGTGGAGAAGAAGAACAGTGCTTGACCGCATGAGTTTTCATGCTGCAAGTCTCCCTTGGCTGCATGAGCTTAGTTAGCCGCATGGGCTTAGTTAGCCGCATGAGCTTAGTTAGCCGCATGAGCTTAGATAGCCGCATGGGCTTTGTCAGTCGCATGAGACTTATCTGCCGCATGAGTTTTAGCTAGCCGTATATGCATTCAGTTCCACAGCCGCATGGCGCTGATCATTCTTAGCCGCATGGCGCTGCATGACTACTCAGCCGCATATAGGCTTGCACCTATTCTGCCGCATGAAATTTTCTCTGGCCGCAGGGGCGCAAGTCATCCGTAGCCACATGAGATATTTCTCAGCCGCATGGGCGCGCGTTGCTTGCAGCCGCATAAATTTGAAACCCGAGCCGCACGAGGCCAGTCATCCGTAGCCGCATGAACTCCCATTGTATCTTAGCCGCATAAAGCTTATTTGCATCCAGCTGCATAGGCTTGTTCTTTGAGCCCCATATGAATTGTTATTCCCAGGCCGTATAGATGGAGCCTGACTTGCCTAGCCGCATAAATAGGCATCTGCCTATGGCTGCCCATAATGCCCTTTTGGCTAATTCTGTCCCGAATTGGCATTAGTTAAACATAAATTATTATTTTGGCATTGATTGACATTGATTGACATTTATCACCATTGATTGATTGACTTGGCATTTATTAACATTAATTATTGTCTTGACACTAATAAACATGGATTGTTATCTTGATTTAGTAAATTGATCATGTGTTCCTAGTTGAAACTAAGAGACTGGCTAGTCGTCTTATTGAATTAAACAAATGAGACACAAACTATTGTAATCGACTGGCTGATCCCGAATATTGGCCTACAGGCACATGCAGGCTTCAATTTATTTATTTATTTATTTATTTATCTTACAAAAGCAACATGTGTACTTTATGGTCAAGGCATGATTATTCCGTAGTTAGTTTTGATTGTTGCATTATGCTATGTAAGACCTACAACCTAACCGTACGGGTATGTTGTAGAGTTGTGCATATCGTACCCCATACGAAAGTACTCATTTGAATGACCATGATCCACGGCATGGGATTTCACTCAACGTAGAGACTATTAAGTTAAATAAAATAATGATTGCATGGAGAGAATGGATTCCCGAGTTCTTATATGGCAGCCCTCTTGGGACTATTAAGTGCCCGACAGGCCGGCTGGTTTCCACAGATACTGTAAATCTGTCACACGGGCAGGGAGCGGTATCTGCTTATATTATTTAATTGTACATGGTTTACTAACGACGGACGTCCCGCTGGGACTCGTTTAATTCATGATTGGCACAATTGATTGACTGGATAGACTAGCCTTGCTTGCACATAGTAAGAACTGAGGGATCCTTTATTGCATAATTCCAGTATAACTTGGAACTCACAGTTACAAGCCGTAGTAGTTGCATGGCCGTTTGAATTGATTTATTTTTGAACTGTACCTACTCTGTCACCTAACTTAGATAATCATAATGTCAGGACATGACGGACCAACTTCTGTCCTTGTTTGGTTGGGAGGTTGGTTCGAAGTGTCGTGATGTTATGTGAATCCTAGTAGATAGCAGAGATCTATTATCATATTCTCTTCTTACTGGCTTTATTCCTCATATCGTGCTTTCTTGCGGTACTTGCTATTAGAGGTCTAACCTCTCTGGTTTTGCATGGCCAGATTTAGAGCCGGTTCCCGAGGATCCAGCTTACTTCTACCTCCAAGATGGTCAATACTAGAGGGATGATCGCAGGAGGACTCGAGTGGGTTCCTTACTCCCCCGCTCGTTTTGTTAAATACTTTATACTTTGCCGTTTGGCACCGACATGTTAGTCGGATTGTCTTGTACCTACTTTTCCATAATTGTAACTAAGTAAGGCTGCAGCTGATAACAATTGTGTATACTTACTACATCATCTGGCTGTGTTTTGTAAAGTCGGATATCCAGAACATTTTGACTGAGCGTTTGGGATGCCTTACTGTTTTATCTCATATGTTCTCTATTTCTGTTTCTTGTTTGAATGATTGAGATAATAGATGTGAAGTGACCATAGCGAGACTTTTATGTAGTATACACCCCCTCGTCTTATTAGACAACATTGATCGTATTATACGGTATCCATCTACCCGTAATACGTAGCTGGCTGAGTCATTCCCCCGCTCTCCAGTATTCTAGTTCTGGGGCGTGACAAGGTTTTAGTGGTAGCCCATGCAGGTCTAATTTCAGACTTGTGGGATATTTTAATAGGATGTCTCAATCACACATGTTCTCTCTTTCTCTCATGATTCGTTGATTCTCAACTCCAGCTTGATATTCCAGTATCCCTTGACTTCATCGATCCTTCATGTCTGGTCGTTTGATTGTTCTCTTGTCCTTTTTCTTAGGGGTACTTCGTTCGTACCTGTCAGAGCTGGATAGCAACAACATAGACATCATGGACAACATGACCATATTGGTCAGCAACAAGGGCCGATACTACCCCAAGAGGCTAATCAAGAAGAAGTGATAGTAGAAACAGCAGCTGGATCGCAGTATCCGGAGGTTTCACCACCACCAACAGTTCCATCTACCCCCGTGGAAGTGGGCACACCGGCCCTTCTGGAGATCATGAGAGGGATGATGGCCACTCAGCAACACCAGATGTTAGCCCAGCAGTGCATGCATGCTCAGTTGCAAGAGCAGAACGTACTACTCAACCAAGGGTTGCAGACAACTTTGGAAAGAGGAGCAAGGCCAGATTCATGAGCATCAACCAGGTTTTGCAAGTTCAACCCCCGCCGTTTCGAGGGCACGGAGGATGCCATCTCAGCAGATACATGGCTTAAGGATATTGAGGCTATTTTGACAGCAGCTAAGGTACCGGCAGAAGAACATGTGGATCATGTAAAGTTGCTACTTCAGGATCTCGCACGTGATTGGTGGGAATCAGAGGAAGTAGGTATCAGACGTTCCGTTGCTTGAGACAATTTCACAGCAAGGTTCAAGATAAAGTACTATGGAGTTGTGGTGCAATTTGAGCTACAACAGAAGTTTATCAACCTCAAGCAGGCCGGCAAGACAGTAGATGTCTATGCAGCGGAGTTCTGCAGATTGAGTAGGTTCGCCCCAGAGATGGTAGCAACGGAGAGCCAGAGGGCTATGAGATTTCAGCAAGGGTTTCATCTTGAGCTCTTGCAATTGATAGAGGGGCACAATTATCAGACTTTTGATGAGATATTGACGGAAACCCGAAGGCATGAGATCACCATTCAGAGGATCACAACAAGGACTGGAGGTCAGAAAAGATCCCACAGTCAGATTGAAGGAGGAAGGGAAGTAGCGCCCCGAACAACAGCACCATCCCTTGGCATTCGTATTCACGATGTGGCAATGCGAGGGCCAGCACCACTACCCAGGCAGCAGCAGCAACAACAAAAGAAGAACCAGCAACCCCCAGCGGGCTGCACTTATTGTGGGAAGGTAGGGCACACTAGAGATGTGTGTTGGACATTGAACGGATTGTGTTTGATATATGAAAATCCAGATCATCGGGTTACCACCTGTCCCATGAATTCGAGGTCAGGAGGACCCATATAACAGATTCCTCCTCTGCCAGTACCAGGGGCAGGCCAACATCGAGGACCAGCAGTGGCAGTGAGACCATTGGCCCAACGTCCGTTGATGCCACAGGCTCAGATGTTTCGGCAGCAGGGACCATCGATGCAGCAACACCAGCATAGACCACCCCAGCATCATCAAGGCAGGGGCCAGCAACAGCACCAGGCTAGGCCACAGCATGGGAACCAGCAAGGATGTCGAGGACTGGCATTCACACTGTCCTTGGAGGAGGCATTAGCATCGAGAGATGTTATGGCAGGTAACATTCTCGTCGTCTCATATCCCGCAGTAGCATTATTTGATTCGGGAGCATCACATTCATTTATATCTGCACAATTTGCGAAACGGCTAGGAATGGAATTCGAGGCATTGCCAGGGAGGTTAAATATACTTACTGGTAATGGGCTCGTAGGAGTTAGTAGTTACTCTAGCGTGTAGCGTTGTAGTTTGCGGGCATTCCTTACCTGCCCAGTTAATAGAATTTCCTGTTGGAAATTTCGACGTTATCTTAGGCATGGACTGGCTGAAAGACAGTCATGCGATAATAGATTGTCGTAGTGGGAGTGTATCTTTTGATATTCCAGGCATAAAGAGATTCATCTTAGTCAGATCAATGGCAACTCAGCAAGAGCAGGGAGTAGTAACGGCAATGAAAGAAGTTCAAGTTCCGAAGGTAGTTGAAGAGTTTCTAGACGTGTTTCTCGAGGAACTTCCTGGTCTACCACCGGTTAGAGATATTGAGTTCAGTATAGAATTGGCACCTGGAACTAAACCGATATCAGATCGAGTTTATAGAATGGCGGATTCAGAGCAGGCCAAGGTATATCAGCACATAGAGGAACTGAAAGAGAAGAAGTTCATCCAAGCTAGCATATCACCATGGGCAGCACCAGTGGTACTTGTGGGAAAGAAGGATGGTTCATCCAGATTGTGCATCGATTACAAGAAGCTTAACGCGGCGACAGTAAAGAACAAGTACCCACTACCAAGGATCGACGACTTGTTTGATCAGTTGATCAGAGCTAGAGTTTTCTCCAAGATAGATCTTTGATCAGGGTATCATCAAGTAAGGGTTCGGAAGGAGGATATTCCCAAGACAGCATTCAGGTCAAAGTATAGGCATTATGAATTCTTAGTAATACCGTTTGGTTTGACCAATGCTCCAGCAATATTTATGGATTTGATGAACCGCATCTTTATGCCATACTTAGATCAGTTTTTCGTTGTGTTTCTTGACGACATTCTCGTATACTCTGCTAGTGAAGAGGAGCATGAAGACCACCTCAGAAAAGTGTTGCAGGTTCTGAGAGAGAACCAGTTGTATGCCAAGTTCAGCAAGTATGAGTTCTGGATGGACCACATTTTATTTTTGGGTCACATCATATCAGGAGCTGGAGTAGCAGTGGATCCTAAGAAGATAGAAGCAGTAGAGAGTTGGCCAGTACCCAAGACCGTAGCTGAAGTGCAGAGTTTCTTGGGATTGGCAGAATATTACAGGAGATTCGTATCAGACTTTGCAAGACTTTCAGCACCCATGACCCGCTTGACACGGAAGGATGTGCCATTCGTTTGGTCGGCAGAATATCAGGTATCATTTGAGAATCTGAAGCAGAAGTTAATATCAGTGCCCATTCTTATATTGCCAGTTGGACCCGGAGGTTTTACTGTATATTGTGATGCGTCAGGTAAAGGACTTGGGTGTGTCCTCATGCAATATGGGAAGGTAATAGCATATGCATCTAGGCAACTTCGAGACCACGAGAAGAATTACCCAACTTATGATTTGGAGTTGGCAGCAGTGGTATTTGCTTTGAAGCTATGGAGGCATTACTTATATGGTGATCGAGTGGACATGTACACAGACCATAAAAGTCTGAAGTACATCTTTACTCAGAAGGAGCTGAACATAAGGCAGAAAAGATGGTTGGAGTTGATCAAGGATTATGACGTAGAGCTTCAGTATCATCCAGGCAAGGCTAATGTGGTAGCAGACGGTCTTAGCAGGAGAGGTGGCGCATTTATGTTAACAACCCAGAAGCATATCTTAAAAGACCTTCAGGAGATGGGTATCGTAGTTATACTTCCTAGTGATGAAGGAGTTCTAACAAATCTACAAGTTCAATTTGACTTGGTAGACAGGATCAAGGCAGCTCAGGCACAGGACCCAAGGATTCAGAAGCTTAGAGCAGAATGTGAGTCATGACTCAGAAAGGAGATGCAAATTTATGAAGATGGTACCCTTAGGTTTGGATCGCGCCTATGTGTGCCTAGTGGAGATATGAGGCAGGAAGTTATGGCAGAAGCTCACAGTTCTCAGTATTCTATACACCCTGGAGGGACCAAGATGTACCAAGATATCAAGCAGCACTTCTGGTGGAATGGAATGAAGAGGGAGATAGCTAGATTTGTTTTTCGTTGCTTGGTATGTCAGCAAGTGAAGGCAGAACAGCAGAGGCCAGCTGGGTTATTGCAACCACTTCCTATCCCGAAATGAAAGTAGGAACACATCACAATGGACTTTGTGACCGGTTTACCGAGGTCACCAAGTGGTAAAGATGTCATTTGGATGATAGTGGATCGGCTTACAAAGGTAGCACACTTTTTTCCTTTTAGAGTAGGGCAATCTACAGAAAAGTTGGCAGAGTTATATACGCAACAGATAGTCAGACAGCATGGAGTCCCTGTCAGTATTGAGTCAGACTGAGATACCCGCTTTACATCACATTTCTGGAAGAGCTTACATCATAGTCTGGGTACCAAGTTAAGATTTAGCACGGCTTACTATCCACAGAAGGACGGGCAAACAGAAAGGACAATTCAGACTTTGAAAGATATGTTGCGAGCTTGCACCCTAGATTTTGGAGGATCTTGGGAGAGCCACCTGCACTTAGTTGAGTTTTCATATAACAATAGTTATCAAGCCAGTATCCAGATGGCGCCATTCGAAGCCCTATATGGTAAGAAGTGTAGGTCGCCACTAGCATGGGATGATATCGGGAATAGGAAGGTGTTAGGCCCGAAAATGATTGTCCAGACAGTTGAATTGGTTAAGGGAATTAGAGAGCGACTCCGAGTTGTGCAAGATCGACATCGTCATTGGGCGGACCAGCATCGTAGGCCGCTAGAGTTTTCTGTTGGGGACCACGTGTTCCTACGGATCTCACCTACCCGTGGGGTCAATAGATTTGGCGTTCGTGGGAATTGAGTCCGCGATACGTAGGACCATTCGTTATTCTTGATAGGGTAGGCGATGTTGCTTATCGTTTATCCCTTCCACCTTCGTTACGAGAGGTACATAACATGTTTCATGTATCTCAGTTGTGAAGGTATGTATCGGACCCAAGCTATATCCTTGATCATTCTGAGCTGGTTGTTGGTACCAACTTGTCTTACGAGGAGTAGCCTGTGTCTATTTTGGACCGAAGAGAGAAGATAATCAAGAATCGAACAATTAGCCTTGTCCGGGTTGCTTGGGGTCATCACTCTTTAGGGAAGTCAACGAGGGAACGTGAGGATGACATCCGATCACGGTATCCGCACCTGTTTGACTCACAAGGTATATTTCTTTCTATATGACTTGATTGTCTTAACTCCTCATGTTCGTCACCGTATGAGTATAATTGCTTGGTGTCGTCGACAGTTAAACATAGATATGTTACTTGCTATTGGCATTGTAGAATGATTGCTTACTCAATTGCTTATACTTAGATTAGTTTAGCCTCGATGTGTCTATCCTGCTTGGATTTGAAATTCCGAGGACAGAATTTTTCTAAGGAGGGTAGAGATGTCACTTCCCGTTCCTAGAATACGTATTTTTAGCACATGTACTGCCTTAATATATTTATTTAATATTTATCATGTATTATTCTGTAATTAAACCCCTTTAATTTTATGTTAATTAATTTCCTGTAATTTATTTTTGTATTTTATTTTCTACTTTTATACTCTGCTTTAGCTATGCTTTGGGTTCGGCTTGGATTGGATTAATTATGTTGGTTCATCATGAACCGAAATAAACCCCTACCTACCACCACCTCTTCATTTAAAGCCCCAAACCCTTTCTCTCTCTTCATTACTCTCCTTCACCATTACTCCTCTTTTTCCTCATAAAATTTCCCCACCTACCAGCCGCCTAGGCAAGTGCCAACTTGCTTCTTGATGAATCTCCATTTTTGTTGTTCCATTATCTTTCTCTCAGGATTTTTAGATACTTTAGTACTTAGCATTTTCAATTTCCATGGCTCATTTCTTGTAAATCTAAGTTTAATGCATTTTTAGATTTCTTAGGTTTTGATCTAGTAACTTTGTTACTTTTTAAGTTTTCATGGTTCCATGTTGTAGAGAATTTCGTTCTACCCCATTTTGACCTATGGAAGTCCAGTTTTGGGCTTGGAATGAAGGAATTAGGGAGCTCGGAAGCAATGGCTTCTCATGGTTCTCCTTCTCAGAAAGTGGAGAAGAAGAACAGTGCTTGACCGCATAAGTTTTCATGCGACAAGTCTCCCTTGGCCGCATGAGCTTAGTTAGCCGCAAGGGCTTAGTTAGTCGCATGGGCTTAGTTAGCCGTATGAGCTTAGTTAGCCGCATGGGCTTAGTTAGCCGCATGAGCTTAGATAGCCGTATAGGCTTAGTTAGCCGCATGGGCTTAGTCAGTCGCATGAGACTTATCTGCCGCATGAGTTTTAGCTAGCCGTATATGCATTCAGTCCCACAGCCACATGGCGCTGATCATTCTCAGCCGCATGGCGCTGCATGACTTTTCAGCCGCATATAGGCTTGCACCTATTCAGCCGCATGAAATTTTCTCTGGCCGCAGGGGCGCAAGTCATCCATAGCCTCATGAGATATTTCTCAGCCGCATGGGCGCGCGTTGCTTGCAGCCGCATAAATTTGAAACCCGAGCCGCACGAGGCCAGTCATCCGCAGCCGCATGAACTCCCATTGTATCTTAGCCACATAAAGTTTATTTGCATCCAGCCGCATAGGCTTGTTCTTTGAGCCCCATATGAATTATTATTCCCAGACCGCATAGATGGAGCCTGACTTGCCTAGCCGCATAAATAGGCATCTGCCTATGGCTGCCCATAATGCCCTTTTGGCTGATTCTGTCCCGAGTTGGCATTAATTAAACATAAATTGTTATTTTAGCATTGATTTACATTAATTGACATTTATCACCATTGATTGATTGACTTGGCATTTATTAAAATTAATTATTGTCTTGACATTAATAAACAGGGATTGTTATCTTGATTTAGTAAATTGATCATGCGTTCCTAGTTGGAACTAAGAGGCTGGCTAGTCGTCTTATTGAATTAAACAAATGAGACACGCACTATTGTAATCGACTGGCTGATCCCGAATATTGGCCTACAGGCACATGCAGGCTTCAATTTATTTATTTGTTTATTTATTTATTTATTTATCTTACAAAAGCAGCATGTGTACTTTATGGTCAAAGCATGATTATTCCGTGGTTAGTTTTGATTGTTGCATTACGCTATATAAGACCTACAACCTAACCGCACGGGTATCGTTGTAGAGTTGTGCATATCGTACCCCGTACGAAAGTACTCATTTGGATGACCATGATCCACGACATGGGATTTCACTCAACGTAGAGACTATTAAGTTAAATAAAATAATGATTGCATGGAGAGAATGGATTCCCGAGTTCTTACATGGCAGTCCTCTTGGGACTATTAAGTGCCCGACAGGCTGGCTGGTTCCCACAGATACTGCAAATCTGCCACACGGGCAGGGAGCGGTATCTGCTTATATTATTTAATTGTACATGGTATACTAACGACGGGCGTCCCGCTGGGACTCGTTTAATTCATGATTGGCGCAATTGATTGACTGGATAGACTTCCTTGCTTGCACATAGTAAGAACTGAGGGATCCTTTATTGCATAATTTCAGGATAACTTGGAACTCACAGTAGCAAGCCGTAGTAGTTGCATGGCCGTTTGAACTGATTTGTTTGTGTACTGTACCTACTCTGTCACCTAACTGAGATGATCAGAATGTCAGGACATGACGGACCAATTTCTGTCCTTATTTGGTTGAGAGGTTGGTTCAAAGTGTCATGATGTTATGTGAATCCTAGTAGATAGCAGAGATCTATTATCATATTCTCTTCTTACTGGCTTCATTTCTCATATCGTGCTTCCTTGCGGTACTTGCTATTAGAGGTCTAACCTCTCTGGTTTTGTATGGCCAGATTTAGAGCCGGTTCCCGAGGATCCAGCTTACTTCTACCTCCAAGATGGTCAATACTAGAGGGATGATCGCAAGAGGACTCGAGTGGGTTCCTTACTCCCCCGCTCGTTTTGTTAAATACTTTATACTTTGCCGTTTGGCATCGACATGTTAGTCGGATTATCTTGTACCTACTTTTGCATAATTTTAACTAAGTCAGCTGCAGCTGATAACAATTGTGTATACTTACTACATCATCTCGCTGTGTTTTATAAAGCCGGATATCCAGAACATTTTGACTGAGCGTTTGGGACGCCTTACTGCTTTATCTCACATGTTCTATATTTCTGTTTCTTGTTTGAATGATTGAGACAATCGATGTGAAGTGACCATAGCGAGACTTTTATGTTGTATGCACCCCCTCGTCTTATTAGACAGCATTGATCGTATTATACGGTATCCATCTTCCCATAATACGTAGCTGGCTGAGTCATTCTCCCGCTCTTCAGTATTCTGGTTCTGGGGCGTGACAACTGGGAAATTCTCCAATGATCTAGGTAATCAAGCGAGTTGTTTAGTCCTTAAAATTTTCTTGTTGGATTCTAGGTGTGGCATTCCGCAGAATCTATCCTAGACATGAGACATGCGAGACTGGACAAAAAGCAAGAATGTGCACTATAACAAGCCACAACAAGAAAACATAATAAACTGGAAGCTAGAAGTGCGCTATGACGAGCCACTATAGAAAAATAAGGGAGTGCGCCATGACAGGCCACTATCATGTAAGCTAAGAAGGACATGTATCATGAGTACGCCACGACGGGCTACTATCTAGTAAGCAAAGAAGAACATGTATCATGAGTGCACCACGACGGACCACTATCTAGTAAACAAGGAAGACATATAAGAAGAGTGCGCCACGACTGGCCAATATCATATAAGCAGGGAAAATATGGCAACAACTATCGAACCATATAAGAAAGAATCGAAAGGAAAGACATATCATGGCATGTGAGAAGAAATAAATAAAAAGTAAGTACTTGTCATAGAATAATTATAATTGTACATGTGCTAGTGTCAAGTGTATATTGGGTGTACAATTATTCTCTAACTATACAAGGTCATCTAATCATGTTAAGAATTCATTACACTCGAAGAAAATCTCAAAAATGGACATAAACGGGCAAAAACAGTGAAAAACAGCCCAAAACAGCCAAATTCGGTATACCGGCGGTATACTGCAGTATACCGGAGGTATTTCGGCCAAAGACAAAAGTTTTTGGACAGAAAATTGGCATACCGTCAGTATACTTCGGAATTTCGTCAGAATTTCGATTATCTATGCAGTAACAAAATCCCAAATTTTGCCAAAACTTGTTTCGGCCATAAAAATTTTATTTTAAAAAATTCGGATTTTCAAAAGTCAAAATTGCATAGAATTGAATTCTCTACAACATAGAAGTATTAGTTTTCACAAATTAAAATATTTCATATCAATACCTCAAAATTCTCCAAAAAATAGGTTTTTGGGATACCAAAACGGGTTCCGATTTTTGCCAAACTCAAAATCTATGTATACAAGCTAGGTGAGGGCCTCATATATGCATATGTGACCAAGATCCATGATGGTAATTCCAGTATCTCTCTCGATACCGATTTTTTTACTTAGTCGATGTTGGATTTTAACAGAGAATTAAGACCTAGTTCTAACCAAATTTAGAAATATGCATATAGAAGAGAATCATAAGGAAAACATATTTAACAAATAAGTTTAGGGCAATTCTAAGCATTTAACACCAAGGAAAAAATGTCAACAAAATAATATGGTTCATGGATTTGGCAGGATGTACTTGCCTAGGTTCTCTAGCAACCAAGCCTAATCTTCTACTCCTCCTCCTAGGGGGGTTAGACACCACACCCAAGGCCTCAAGGCCAAGCTCTTGGCAAGCTCAAAGGGGGAGAGAAGAGAAGAAGAAATGAAGAGGGAGTGTAGAGAATAAAAAGAGAGAGGAAAGAGAAAGTGAAAGTGTAAATATAGAAGGGAAAAATTAATCATGACCGTTGGATCGTGATCCATGTCAAAATCTAATTCAATCATGGTCATCCAAACAAAACCAAATGTCACGACCCGCACCCGCTTTTCGGATATTCAAGCCCAGCCTATGCCGCAGTGTCGGCGGTAGTACGCTGTCTATACTCAAGTCACGGCAATCTAGAATCACGGAAAAACTATATCTCATCTACAAAAATAATCATGTCACAGTCAAGATCAAAGAAAAGACATGAACTGAAATAATAATGAATAAACTGAATATCAAGAATCACTGTCACGTCCGGTGGACACAAATCCACTACCAATAGACGGAAGATAAATAAAGAATACAAGGAGTAATTAACTGAATGAAAATATCCAAAACAATACAAAATATATACGCTATTCATGAAAATATCTAAACACTATTCATCAAAATATCCAAAACAATATTCACGAAAATATCGAAAACACTATTCATAAAAATATCTAAAATCAAAAATAGCTAAAATGTGGAAAATCTATCTGGACGGTATGCCGTCGGTATACACCGGTATACTGACGGTATGCCGGCCAAGGAGAAAATTTATAAGTTGAAAAAAAATTAAAGCGTTACGAAACACAAGAAAATACGAAATATACTACAAAATACGTATCCGTATATAAATACTGATACTGTGAGACGAGTCTCACAACTCTCCACAACTTAAAAAAAATTTCGTCCTCGAAATTTTCTAATTCTAGTCAAACATGAAAACCAAACCAAAGTGCTAAAAAATCATGACAATCAAAACAAAGCATGGCATGTTGGTAAGATAAAGACAATCAGTAATATAAGTAAATGCGTAAGCAATAACACAACCACAATCAAGAAGGGCTGGAGGCATATGAATAAATGTCTCCTGAGTCAGTTTATTAGGGACCCGCCCTCACTGGCCTACGCTGACTCTAAAAATAGATATGGGTCGTGTCTCAAAGTAATTCGGTACCAATGACTTAGTCTAAGACATGACTCTACCCAGGACATATCTTCGCAGTCGAGACACGTGATAGATATCATGTATCTCAAGATACGAAGACTAAAGAGTGAGACAAGAAACTCTCATTCACTTACCGAATAAGTCAAGCAGAACGTTGTACTTCTGATATAGGTGGAATACAAGGTCGTTGAAAAGAACCCAAGATATACTGCCACTACTTGGCCTGCTACTGAAGGATAAATCAAAAGGGCATAACTGAAAGAAGACCATGAAAATGGTACCTGAGGCTCCCGAGGTACTACCCTCATGCTGATACTATAGCTGCCCCTGAGACTGCGCATACAATCGCGTTCTATGCTGTCTGATCCTCTGAGCTCGCGACGGTGGAGGATACTGTGCCAATGACTGAACATCTAGTATTGGCCCTAACTGCTCATCCACTGCTGGAGGTGATTCTGAGGCGACTGCTGAAAGGAAGATGCTGGAACTGCTCCTCTAGGTGATCCATATCCATTCTCCAATGTCCTGACTGCTGGTGCTAGTGTTGACGACTAGAGAGAAGATCACCTCTGAACATGAGACCTCTTCTAGCCTCCGACTCTATCCACTCTCCTCTGCGAGGTGTACTCATGCCTCCTTGTCGCCCTCATCACTGCATCAAAAGTCTGGAACTCATGCTGCTCAACTGCCAGAATAATCTCCAGATGAAGTCTCTGTTGGAACCTCCTCGTCCGGTCCAACTCGGTTGCCACCAAGGAAGGGACAAACCGTCTAAGTCTGCTGAATTCTGCCGCATAGCCATCGACGGTCCCGCTCATCTGTTGGAGACTAATGAACCTCTGCTGCAGATCATAACGCGACACCGCGTCAAAATAGTGAGTCTGAAATCTCTCACTAAAATCTTTCCAAGCTATCGGTGCCACAAAAGACACCTCATGAGCCGTCCACCAATCTCGGGCCAAATCCAAGAGCTGCAACCTGACAACTGCCACACGCTCCCTAGTCGGAATCCCTGTTGCCTCCAGAATGGCCTTAGTATTCTGAAGCCAAGCATCGGACGTAATCACATCCTCTGTACCATAGAAGTACGGGGGATGAAGACGTCTGAAACTGCTCGTAGAATTATAGACCTGAGCTCCATCCCTCTCCAAGGCTGTCTGTACTGACTGGTGAGAACGTCACTCTGACGCTGCTGCGATGCCATGAAGCCCCTGAGACCACCCACCAGCTCATGAACAATATTTTCTGGCTGCTCTGGCAGGACTGAACCTGCTGGCTGATCAGGATGAACTGACACCTCTGCCCTCGGGTCAACTCTGAACTCTATCCATGAATGCTGAAACTGATCCTCCATAACTGGCCTGACAAAAGATTGCTGACCTGCCATCGGCATAACCCAAAAAAGATGATCGAAAGGATTAGGAATAGTGCTCCTGAAAGTTAAAGGACACAAGGATCAAATCAAGGGAACATAAAAGATTAACGATCAAAGCAGATATTAGGTCAAAGGATCAGAGATATAGAATAACACGAAGGATATCAATAAAGAAGAATTGTGATTGAGATATCTAAACATCAGTAACCCCCACATATCTGATAAATCCGACCTTGCATTGGTCACCACTAAACCTATGTCACGCTCCAGAACCAGAATACTGACAAGTAGGGACGGACCTGGCCAGCTACGTATACCAAAGTACTCTAGTACTCCGAAATAACGTATAAGCTATATAGACATAGAGGTAACTACTATAATCCAACAGGCAATCCTAGGTTAAGAATCCTAGGTATCTTAATCACAGACAAATATGTAAAGTACAAAAAGTATGTTCAACTGGAATATAAAATATTAATGCGTCCCAAAATATCATATATCAAAGATCATGAAGCTAGTAATACAGAGTAAAAACTAGCAAGATTAATAGTCATACATGATAAGCTCTAGCTATAGTCTAGAATATGCTAATCATGTTTAGGCCCGTAGGCTAAATATCAAGTCCAAAATACGAGCTAAACACGTACTCGGAGGCTAAACGCCACAAAAAAATAATATACATAACTAGTGAGGAAAAAGAAGGAACCCACTCAGGTACTCTGGTACTCTGGGTAATCACCAACGAGTGGAAGGTACTTTGGTACTCTGGAACATGTGAGCATGTTAGATAACTTGGACATGTGAGCATGTTAGATAAATTGGACATGTGAGCATGTTAGATAACTTGGACATGTGAGCATAGGTCTATATAGAATGACAAATGTTAAGATAAATTAGGAACTATTTTGAAACCAAAGTTATAACCCGTAAACCAAATAAGGACCGGGGTTGTAACTCTTCTCCTGAACAGAACTTTAGTATCAAATCATTTATCGGCAAAAGTAAAGCATAAACAAAGATATACTGAAATAAACAAATCCGTACACTGCCTAGACAAAACTAGACTAGACTAGATTCCATGCAACTATCACGGCCAAACAATGAGTACGGCTTTATATATTAGCTAACTAGGGTTATCACAATCCTAATTACTAACATATACAAGTTTGAGAAATCCAAGTCCAGTTACCTGCCTGCTACTACCTGAATGATCCAAGCCAAAAAAATAAGTATAACAGACACACTGCAGTAAGATACATGTGTCATAAGGAGGTGCCCCACTCGACGGTGTGCTGGAAGAGTGCTCATCATGATAGATAGCTCCAAATCTCATGTATATATATATATATATATATATATATATATAAGACCAAGACCAAAGGGGTAACAGGTAACTGGAAAAGTCTCCAATGATCTAGGTAATCAAGCGAGTTGTTTAGTCCTTAAAATTTTCTTGTTGGATTCTGGATGTAGCATTCCGCAGAATCCATCCTGGACATGAGACATGTGAGACTGGACAAAAAATAAGAATGTGCACTATAATAAGCCACAACAAGAAAATATAATAAACTGAAAGCTAGGAGTGCGCTACGACGAGCCACTATAAAGAAATAAGGGAGTGCACCATGACAGGCCACTATCATGTAAGCAAAGAAGGACATGTATCATAAGTGCGCCACGACGAACCACTATCTAGTAAGCAAAGAAGGACATGTATCATGAGTGTGCCACGACGGACCACTATCTAGTAAGCAAAGAAGACATGTAAGAAGAGTGCGCCACGACGGGCCACTATTATGTAAGCGAAGAAGACATGGCAACAACTATCGTAGCATATAAGAAAGGATCGAAAGAAACAATATATCATGGCATGTGAGAAGAAATAAATAAAAAGTAAGTACTTGTCATAGAATAATAATTGTATATGTGCTAGTGTCAAATGTATATAGGGTGTACAATCATTCTCGAACTATATAAGGTCATCTAATCTTGTTAAGAATTCATTACACTCGAAGAAAATCTCAAAAATGAACATAAACGGGCAAAAACTGCCCAAAACAGCCAAATTTGGTATACCGACGGTATACTGCGGTATTTCGGCCAAAGACAGAAAGTTTCTGGACAGAAAATTGGTATACCGTTGGTATACTTCGAAATTCCGATTATTCTCTCATAGCCTATATTCTCTAAGTCTCTCATTCTAATGGTAAGAGACTAGAGAAAATATAGTGGAGCCAAGCCTTTTAGCAGCTACTACTGGCCATAATGGACAGTTAATCTAGAGAATAACTCTCTATTAAGTGGACAATTCTAGCTGTAACCCCCAATAAGAGGGCAAATACATAAACTAAAAAAATTTAACCATCGACGCAGAAGTACAGAACAGCCGTGTTGAAGGACAGGTAGCAGACTCCCATTGGAACCAAGGTCCAGCAAGAGTAGTCTTCCCGCTGGAACTGAGGTCCAGCGGGAGCTGACTCCTATTGGAACTGAGGTTAAGTTGGAGTTGACTCTCCACTAGAGCCGAGGTCAAGTAGAAGCATCGATCATTCCCACTAGAACCAAGGTCCAGCAGAAGCAGACTTATAACCGCAATACTGCAACCCTGCTGCTTTGCTACCCTGCTATACCCTCGTTGCTCCTTCGTTGGAACTAGCACTTTAAAAGCACTGAACCGCACAATGACACAAAAAGTGCCAACTCGCATATGATATGTATGCACAAAGTATGCCATCATGCGTCACTTTGCGCCCACACCTGATTATGAGTCTGAATCAATAGGCGTCTCTGGGGCCTAGCTTCTATGAAAAAAATAAATATTTTTTGTTGGATTTAAACCTTACTCTCTAGTAAAATATCCTACCATACCAACCATATGGGCTACCATTTTTCATGTGTGCAAGTCAATAAAAGAATAATCTTATATTGAAATACACACTTGGAGTTTGCTACATAGATGTGGGACCATTGCATGAGAATAATTTCAAAAACCACAACAAATCTTTTATCATTGATTTTTTTTAGTTTTTTTTGAATTAGATTAAATTTATAAAGAATTTGTTTTGGATTTTTTCAAGTTAATGTCGACCCTATATAAAAGCATTATTTTAATAATTTTAGAACAACATGAATAATATTATCAATTTTTTGATTCAAGCAACTTCTTATGGACTTCATATTATCCTTTTGCTTTGCTTCATATTATTCGTGATTCAGATAAATATAACGACCTTTTCATCAATATCTTTGGCTTTGCTTTACCATATCATTTTTCATCTACGAGTTACTTGGAAAGCCAACTTAGTTAAATTTAAGCTTACTCAATATTGTAGAGAGTGAACTGATCATCATTGTCATCCTTCGTTCACCGACTACCCTGCTGCTCTAGCTCCTTCGATTTACCTTGCCACTGCCACCTCTCATCTTACCTATTCATCCCATCATGATGTGGAGGGATTTCATTAGTTGGATTTTAACTTATCATTTTTATCTTTGTTGTTAATTAGAATGGAGATTTTAAATATTTTTGTATCTTCTTCTAGGATAATTTTTTTTTATCTTCAGTTATGGCTATTTTTTATCCTTCTATTTTATTATAAGACCTATATATAGTCTTATGTATTCATTAGAATGGAAATTAAATAAAATAAATTTTCTTTAAAGGAAGTTGTCTTTGGTGGATTTCAATTGTCATGGATTCAAGATTGTCTGTGGACTTGAATGCAGCTTGTGGACACAGGAACCCCAAGGTATCGCTTCTACAACATCAATTATTTGACCCGGGCACCCCAAGGTGTCGCTTCTACGACATCAATTATTTGGTGATATTTCGGAATGATAATTTTGACAATTTTGTCTTCTTTTTGCTTTCGTGAAGGTGTATGGTTATTATATCGGATGGTATAAGAAGTGCAAATTTAATCCACTACCGCCTTGCCCCTTAAATACCATACTAGACACGACCCCCTTTAGCCTACATGTTGCCACGTCACCTCCGCACTCACTTCCATCTGCGATGTGTGTAAGCCCCTGAATTTAGGGCTTATTTTTTTATTTTATAAATCAATTATTTTGAATAAATATTATTATTTGATTATTATTTAATTTAATGCTCTTTACCGTGACTTGGAATTCTAGAGCATCAGGGATGCCAGTCTCTGGAAACTTCCTTCTTGGAGTTTGTAGTAGACGAGATTATCTTCACAGTGATATTTTGTGTCCCACTCGAACTTGTTCCCTTGTGCTCTTTTTGCTTCGCGTAAGTTCGGGTCAATATTAGACCATTTAATTATTAATTGAATTCCCACTCTTTTCCTTAATCATCATATGCGCGTTACCGTGGCTTTTAATTTAGGAGCGCAAGGCTAGTCTTTCTCTCGAAATTAACTTGTCATGCCTGATCTACTCGAGACGCTCTTCACCCATGACCTTCGTGTCCCACTCAGATACACCCTCTTGTGCTCCATTTCCTTCGCACAACTTTCGGTTCAATTTAGGCCAATTAATTATCTGCCGTAAAACCTGATTTAATTTCCAATTTAATTTCGGGACCCGACATCGACCCAACCTAGTCGACCCCAAATATGGACATGGCCCACATGAAGCCTACTACCTATCTGACACTTGTGTCCCATTTATTTGAGTCCCCGCATGTTATTTATTTGCCCATGATTATAAACACCCATTTTAATTCGAATATTGCCTCATGTCCGATTTTGACCCGATCCGGCTCGACCGAACCCAGTCCAAGCTCCATGTTAACCCCCCTCATAAATATCCACACACTCATTTTTCCTACAAATATTAAATACCTATTATATCTATTTTAAATATTTAATGGATAACCTCCATGATTTAAATTCCTAAGAAATAATCTATTCCCCATTTAAATGCTATCCATGGATTTTCCCCTCCATAAATCCCAACCCCACATCCTCACACTCACTCCCATACACCCATGTGGCCGAACCCCTCACCCGCCCTATCTCATTCTCTCTCTAAATATCTTCAAAATATCTTTCTCTCTCTCTTTATATATTATTATACATACACACAAAAACAACTCACTCTCTCTCACCAGTACACAACACCCCTCCCTCCTAGCTAGTCGACAGCCATGGCACCCTCCCATGCCGACCTCCATTCTCTCCTCCTCCTCCTCGCCGAGCACAACACCACCACAGCCATCAACTTCTTCTTCATCTCCTTCTTCTTCTACTCACAACATCATCTTCTAAAAGAAACCACCATCACCATTCAACCAACAACCACCACCCCATCTCCATTCCGGCCGCCACCACCTCCACAACCGTGCGTCGTGCGCTATGGCCGCACTTGACCGCCCCCTCGCCGCCCCTGACCACCGTGCCAGGCTGTGCGCCGCCGCAGCAGCTGCTGCAATACCACAGCAGCGTGCGCACAGCAGCAGTCCGCGCGCGCACGGGCCGCCGCGCGCCGCCGTGAGCCGCCGTGCGCCGCGTGGCCGGCCACCCCCCACTCCGTCGAACCCCCAACGAACTTCCCGTGGCGGCCAACATCCTCCGGGACGCACCGTCTAGGCGTTTCGTGCGTTTTGTACGGAGTTCCGTCGACGCGCGCGCGGGAAAAATTTCAAAATTTGCGTTTCGGAGCAGCAACTTCGCACCGATTTTCTGGACAATCTGACCATTGGATCGGCAATTTCTTCACTCTGTCTCAATCTCGGTATATCCCTTTTCACTCCTGTCAAATTTCACCCGTTAATTTCGTCGTTTGATACCTCAAAACTGGCCACCAAGTTGACGTTTTAATTTGAACTATTTTTGGACAGTTTTGTGATGCCAACTTCGCGGGTTCGTATCTTCGTCGTCACAGATTTGTTTTATGCGCTACCAGTTCCGGTGCACAGCTGGTATAACCCTCTTCTTGCCCCCTTTAGATTTCATTTCAGTTTGAGCTTGTTAGGTCGGTCGAATTCGATGCCAAAGTTGGCCGTTCGAATTCTTAGTGTTGCACTTGTAAAATTCCATTTTTGAATCCGGGACTCCGGATTCAATTTCTGACACCACCAGTAGACTCGTGGCGTCGTTCTGGCATGTTTTCATATAAAGTTTACTTGATTTGGAGAACGTGGGCTCTGGCACACATTTCGGTGCAAAGCGGATCCCACTTTCTGAGTCAACGGGTCACTTTGAGATCGGCTCATCGGAATCCAATTCTGGATATACCGTTGAGTTTGTATCGTCATTCTGGACTCGTTGGCATATAATTTGCTAGGTTTTAGTGGACATTGGCTCCGACACGCTTTTCCGTGCAAATCAGAATTTCAATGTCCTGGTCAACGGACCAATTTGAGATCAGGTGAACGGAATCCAATTCTGGATATACCGTTGGGTTCGTATCGTCATTCTGGATTCGTGGACATATAATTTGCTAGGTTTTGTGCACTTTTATTTTGGTAAGTTTTTCGGTACAAAGTGTGTCCAACGACGGACATCATTTTGGCCCGAAATTACCGTTTTGCCCCTGTGTCCAAATTAGACTTTTGGACAGGCTATCCTAGCTGATTTGACCATTCTGGACACGTTAGTGATGTTAGTTTCATCATCCGACAACATCTGTAGGTTTTTACCCTATTATTATAATCTTTCTCCTTTGTAGTATTTTGAGTTCCATCGATTCCGGTGATTTCACAATCACTGAAATTGATGTGTTGACCCTGTAGATGTTTGTAGAGACTAGAGTTGACCCAGTTGACCATGGTTGACTACTTTGACTGAATATCGAAGTAGAGTCAACATTTGACCTAGGTTAGACTAGTTTTGACCCTGCTTGTCCACAGTTGACTATTTTGACCAAGTCAACCAGAAGTCAACCGTAGCCTAAAATTGACTAGAACTGGACCAGAGTTGACCAGTTGACCCAGAGTCAACTGTACGTCAACCTTGACCCAGTTTGTCTTAGTTTGACTTAGTTTGACCTAGATGTTAGTAGGTCTTTTGACCCTGATCAGCTCTTGTATTATTTCATCTTTAGGTCTGTGGCTTTACTCTGAACCCTGATTCATATTGACAGCAGGACCCCAGGCGAGTACATTCTCTGATAATATTTCTGTTTTATGATATCGTCTATGTTTTTTGTATTTAGTGTAGATACCCTTGTTCTCTTGACACATTAATTGTTCACACGGATTGGTATTTCCCTGGATCCCGTCATGAGATATTATTCCTCGTTCTTCTTGGTATATCTTGTGTAAGTCTTTCTTGTTCCTTGTGTATTGTATAGACACGATTCCTGCGAAGGCTAGCTACCCTCTCGGAGAATCGCGTGTCATGATGTGTCATGGTTGGATCCACTATACTAGTCGGGGATGGGGAGTATTAGTGTAGATATGTGGTCATTATCCACCTTGTTGTTCTTGTAGATCTTGTGAGTGTTAATCATACACCCCACGTATGATTAACCAGGCCAGTAGACCTTGTGCAAGACCCAAGCCGGCCACATGTTGAAACTAGTACTCACACACTTAGATAGATGATTCTTGATTCTTGTACATGCCATGATCAGTTTTACTTGCCTTGTTCTAGCTCTAGATTTACAGCTTACCTTGCCATGATACTCATATGTATATTTCATGATTTCTTGTATATTCTCTCTATTTACTGCTACATGTTCAATATCGTATAATTAGAACTATTATTTGAGATTTGTGCTCGTTCCATCCTGACTGGATATGTTGACAAAATTTTAGGAGTAGTTGTGCCACATTTGTTGGACTGCAGGATGATTTTAGCTGAGGTGGTTCACATTGTTCCTCTATGTGAGTTGCCTGGTAGTTATTCCTTAGTTAGTCTTGTTGTTCCTTCATTATCTTCCTGTCCTATGATCATTGTAGATTCTAGTTGTTCTAGTGATATTGTTATTATTTCTTGTCTTATCTTCCTTAGTTTCGTGATGTGACATGAGTATATTTCTAGTTATTGATTCTTAGATGTTGTAGTTAGTATAGTATACTTGACAGCGTTCTACCGTCGATACCACGGCGTAGGCTGGGCGTGGCCCACGTATTCGTACTCGTATATCCGGGTGCGGGTCGTGACACGTTTTTAGTGGTGGCCCATGCAGGTCAGTCTTTGCAATTAATGCGAAGTCGTGGTAGTACTTGAGCTTATCTGTACTACTGCGAGCCTGCCCTAGGATTAAGGTTGAGTCATGGAATATTTTAGGATTTTGGTACTCAGTCACATATTAGGAACTCTTGGTAGATTCCAGGGATGACCCCTGGGAATCTTATTTCGAACTTTTCGAAACGCTTCCCATTCATTCATGTCCGTCCTGATTTCTGAAATATCTATCCGTATCAAACTTATTCCTTCTTGGGATGAGTTTGTGGACCCCAGAGGGAAGGTATAAGTTGGACTTGTATATCATCTAGGTTGGGGAAAGAATATGATTTACCAACCTCGTATCATGGTCGAGGTTTGTTTTATATTATATTCCACTATTTTCTATCTTGACCTAGGTAGTACCTTGGGGACTTTTCCTAAGATTTTCCTCTGAACCCTATCTCGGAAGTTGTTTCCGTTGTTTCTATTAACTTACCCTTGACTTGTTGTTGAATTTTAAATCTTAATATTTGTTATTGACCTTTGATTTTGTTTTGGATAATTCTTTTAAGAATTGAGTTAAGATATCCTGATAAACATATTTTGGACGAGGACGATGAGAACAGTAAGTGTCTACTTTATTTATGGAGTTTAGAATTCATCGCAGTCATATTAGTTAGCGAGACAAGGACATGGAGCCTGATTTGGATATACTATCCTAGTTATGTCATTTAGATTCTCTTGCAGCCATACCGGTTGGCGTGGTAAGGAATCTAGATGACATTATTATAGGGTGTATACCATAGTTATGGACTTCATTGTTTATTACCGCTATGCTTACTGGCGTGGCGAGAATTCTGGCAACATGATTTGGGATAGACGTATATGGTTATCAGGTCGTATCTTAAATTGATTCACTTCTTTTACCAATTGAGCAAGATAATTCCTACCATTATTTCTTGTTTATCATTATTTTTCTCTTCCATCGCATGATGATTTTCTCATCTTACCGTCATTTTCTTTGCCTTGTTTAGCTATTTCTTGATTACACAAATCACCTATCTCATATCTGTATCTGTCATCTACACTTGAAAACTCTGAAAATTTTGAAATGTTTATATCTCAATTGTTTCTTAAATTTCGATACTATTAATATTATGATTCCCTTCTGTCCACGACCAATCAATTTTGGTCGTCTGGTTTATCGTGCCAAGTGAACTTAGACTATTTTCAATTTTAATCACATTCGAACTTGGATCGTATTTCATGATTTTTATTAATCATACTCCTTAATCTTTGATCGGGCCTATAAGACCTTGACTTCGATTTTTTTTGTGTCTAAAATTTTATCTCAACCATGCCAAACCTTGTTTTGGGTCAAAGTTAGCTTTTCATCTTGATCGGGCCTGTGCGACTTACGGGTTGATTTTCATCAACCTAAGTCCTATGGATCACCCCGTACTTGAACTTCATGTATATCTTCGATTATCCTTATCGTCTCTTAAATCGTGCCCCAATGACTTGACTTATTCCTGAAATCATGCACACATGATTTTGTTCATATCATGATTCTATCGTGCCAAAATCCATCATCGTGCCTGAACAATTTCGAATCGTTTATCTTGATTGTGCAAACTCGTCATTCTTGGATCGTGCCTAAAATATTGCCTAAACCTTCTATCATATTTTAAACCCACTACCAACCTTTAATTTCGAGGACAAAATTTTTATAAGGTGGGTAGGATTGTAAGCCCCTGAATTTAGGGCTTATTTTTTTTATTTTATAAATCAATTATTTTGAATAAATATTATTATTTGATTATTATTTAATTTAATGCTCTTTACCGTGACTTGGGATTCTAGAGCATCAGGGATGCCAGTCTCTGGAAACTTCCTTCTTGGAGTTTGTATTAGACGAGATTATCTTCACAGTGATATTTCGTGTCCCACTCGAACTTGTTTCCTTGTGCTCTTTTTGCTTCGCGCAAGTTCGGGTCAATATTAGACCATTTAATTATTAATTGAATTCCTACTCTTTTCCTTAATCATCATATGCGCGTTACCGTGGCTTTTAATTTAGGAGCGCAAGGCTAGTCTTTCTCTCGAAACCAACTTGTCATGCCTGATCTACTCGAGACGCTCTTCACCCATGACCTTCGTGTCCCACTCAGATACACCCTCTTGTGCTCCATTTCCTTCGCACAAATTTCGGTTTAATTTAGGCCAATTAATTATCTGTCGTAAAACCTGATTTAATTTCCAATTTAATTTCGGGACCCGACATCGACCCAACCTAGTCGACCCCAAATATGGACATGGCCCACATGAAGCCTACTACCCGCCTGATACTTGTGTCCCATTTATTTGAGTCCCCGCATGTTATTTATTTGCCCATGATTATAAACACCCATTTTAATTCGAATATTGCCTCCTGTCCGATTTTGACCCGATCCGGCTCGACCGAACCCAGTCCAAGCTCCATGTTAACCCCCCTCATAAATATCCACACACTCATTTTTCCTACAAATATTAAATACCTATTATATCTATTTTAAATATTTAATGGATAACCTCCATGATTTAAATTCCTAAAAAATAATCTATTCCCCATTTAAATCCTATCCATGGATTTTCCCCTCCATAAATCCCAACCCCACATCCTCACACTCACTCCCATACACCCATGTGGCCGAACCCCTCACCCACCCTCTCTCATTCTCTCTCTAAATATCTTCAAAATATCTTTCTCTCTCTCTTTATATATTATTATACATACACACAAAAACAACTCACTCTCTCTCACCAGTACACAACACCCCTCCCTCCTAGCTAGCCGACAGCCATGGCACCCTCCCATGCCGACCTCCATTCTCTCCTCCTCCTCGCCGAGCACAACACCACCACAGCCATCAACTTCTTCTTCATCTCCTTCTTCTTCTACTCACAACATCATCTTCTAAAAGAAACCACCATCACCATTCAACCAACAACCACCACCCCATCTCCATTCCGGCCGCCACCACCTCCACAACCGTGCGCCGTGCGCCATGGCCGCACTTGACCGCCCCCACGCCGCGCCTGACCGCCGCGCCAGGCTGTGCGCCGCCGCAGCAGCTGCTGCAATACCACAGCAGCGTGCGCACAGCAGCAGTCCGCGGGCGCACGGGCCGCCGCGCGCCGCCGTGAGCCGTCGTGCGCCGCGTGGCCGGCCACCCCCCACTCCGTCGAACCCCCAACGACCTTTCCGTGGCGGCCAACATCCTCCAAGACGCGCCGTCTAGGCGTTTCGTGCATTTTGCACGGAGTTCCGTCGAAGCGCGCGCGGGAAAAATTTCAGAATTCGCGTTTCGGAGCAGCAACTTCGCACCGATTTTCTGGACAATCCGACTGTTGGATCGGCAATTTCTTCACTCCATCTCAATCTCGATATATCCCTTTTCACTCCTGTCTAATTTCACCCGTTAATTTCGTCGTTTGATACCTCAAAACTGGCCACCAAGTTGACGTTTTAATTTGAACTATTTTTGGACAGTTTGGTGACGCCAACTTCGCGGGTTCGTATCTTCGTCGTCGCAGCTCCGTTTTGTGCGCTACCAATTCCGGTGCATAGCTGGTATAACCCTCTTCCTGCCCTCCTTTAGATTTCATTTCAGTTTGAGCTTGTTAGGTCGGTCGAATTCGACGCCAAAGTTGGCCGTTCGAATTCTTAGTGTTGCACTTGTAAAATTCCATTTTTGAACCCGGGACTCCGGATTCAATTTCTGACACCACCAGTAGACTCATGGCGTCGTTCTGGCATGTTTTCATATAAAGTTTACTTGATTTGGAGAACGTGAGCTCTGGCACGCATTTCGGTACAAAGCGGGTCCCACTTTCTGAGTCAACGGGTCACTTTGAGATCGGCTCATCGAAATCCAATTCTGGATATACGTTGAGTTCGTATCGTCATTCTGGACTCGTTGACATATAATTTGCTAGGTTTTAGTGGACATTGGCTCCGACACACTTTTCCGTGCAAATCACAATTTCAATGTCCTGGTCAACGGGCCAATTTGAGATCGGGTGAACGAAATCCAATTCTGGATATACCGTTGGGTTCGTATCGTCATTCTGGATTCGTGAACATATAATTTGTTAGGTTTTGTGCACTTTTATTTTGGCACGTTTTTCGGTGCAAAGTGTGTCCAACGGTGGACATCATTTTGGCCCAAAATTACCGTTTTGCCCCTGTGTCCAAATTGGACTTTTGGACAGGCTATCCCAGCTGATTTGACCATTCTGGATACGTTGGTGATGTTAGTTTCATCATCCGACAACATCTGTAGGTTTTCATCCTATTATTATAATCTTTCTCCTTTGTGGTATTTTGAGTTCCATCGATTCCGGTGATTTCACAATCACTGAAATTGATGTGTTGACCCTGTAGATGTTTGTAGAGACTAGAGTTGACCCAGTTGACCATGGTTGACTACTTTGACTGAACATCGAAGTAGAGTCAACATTTGACCTAGGTTAGACTAGTTTTGACCCTGGTTGTCCACAGTTGACTATTTTGACCAAGTCAACCAGAAGTCAACCGTAGCCTAAAATTGACTAGAACTGGACCAGAGTTGACCAGTTGACCCAGAGTCAACTGTACGTCAACCTTGACCCAGTTTGTCTTAGTTTGACTTAGTTTGACCTAGATGTTAGTAGGTCTTTTGACCCTGATCAGCTCTTGTATTATTTCATCTTTAGGTCTGTGGCTTTACTCTGAACCCTGATTCATATTGACAGCAGGACCCCAGGCGAGTACATTCTCTGATAATAATATTTCTGTTTTATGATATCGTCTATGTTTCTTGTATTTAGTGTAGATACCCTTGTTCTCTTGACACATTGTTCACACGGATTGGTATTTCCCTGGATCCCGTCATGAGATATTATTCCTCGCTCTCCTTGGTATATCTTGTGCAAGTCTTTCTTGTTCCTTGTGCATTGTATAGACATGATTCCTGCGAAGGCTAGCTACCCTCTCGGAGAATCGCGTGTCATGATGTGTCATGGTTGGATCCACTATACTAGTCGGGGATGGTGAGTATTAGTGTAGATGTGTGGTCATTATCCACCTTGTTGTTCTTGTAGATCTTGTGAGTGTTAATCATACACCCCACGTATGATTAACCAGGCCAGTAGACCTTGTGCAAGACCCAAGCCGGCCACATGTTGAAACTAGTACTCACACACTTAGATAGATGATTCTTGATTCTTGTACATGCCATGATCAGTTTTACTTGCCTTGTTCTAGCTCTAGATTTACAGCTTACCTTGCCATGATACTCACATGTATATTTCATGATTTCTTGTATATTCTCTCTATTTACTGCTACATGTTCAATATCGTATAATTAGAACTATTATTTGAGATTTGTGCTCGTTTCATCCTGACTGGATATGTTGACAAAATTTTAGGAGTAGTTGTGCCACATTTGTTGGACTGCAGGATGATTCTAGCTGAGGTGGTTCACACTGTTCCTCTATGTGAGTTGCCTGGTAGTTATTCCTTAGTTAGTCTTGTTGTTCCTTCATTATCTTCCTGTCCTATGATCATTGTAGATTCTAGTTGTTCTAGTGATATTGTTATTATTTCTTGTCTTATCTTCCTTAGTTTCGTGATGTGACATGAGTACATTTCTAGTTATAGATTCTTAGATGTTGTAGTTAGTATAGTACACTTGACAGCATTCTACCACCGATACCGCGGCGTAGGCTGGGCGTGGCCCACGTATTCGTACTCGTATATCCGGGTGTGGGTCGTGACAATGTGTACACACACCGGTGATTTATCTTCTTCCTCGACCCGAATTGGCCTACTTGTGTCCTTCCGTACGAGACCAACTTGGATCCTTCTCCTAGGATGCCTTGTCTTGCTCATTCTATTATTGACACCTTCTCGAGAATCATGTCACCACCATCACATTTTTTTGTTCGTGCGATCCAACATCTGACCGAGTCACACGGTCCTCAACTGCACTCCTTGTTATGCTACTGCTGTCACACCCTGACCCAAAAAATTGTTCGTCCTCGCATCGATTTATCTGAATCATTCGTCCTCTCTATGGCGTGATATTGTATAATTCTGGAGTTGCACTCGTACAACGCAAGATGACAAGTTCTCAAATGGTTATCTTTGATTTGATATTAGTAGCGAAAGAAACAGAGTATACGAAACAATTATCTTTATTGATAATTGAACTGAGGTTACAAAGGCTTTCAATAGCCCAACTGAATTTGCCTGATTGGCTTACAACACTCAGGTTCTCTCTTGTCAATAAAGGATTTCACCGTTCTATACATCATGCATTCCATATCTCGATCGCATCATCCTGTTGCAAGTTCGAATGTCAATACGGTCATATGCCTCAAAATGCTACGACATTCAATGCCTAAGCGCGTTTAAGTGAAGCTCCGCCGCGAGAAGATCATACCCTGAACCTTCAAGCCATTTGGTGGGGGATCAGTACTAATCCTCTCGCGTACTGATAAGATCCACTTTGCTAAACTGACATTAAGTAATGTATTGATTCACGCAACATACAAATTAGTGATCTTTCTATATTTCCTTAGGATATGTTTTATGGCATATTCGAAGCAGTAAATCATGTTATCATGACAAGCATGTTATGTTTGATTCATATAAGCAAGCCAGCAGCATATAGCAATTTCATGTTTGTTTTATGGTACGACTTTTTACCAAAATCGATGAACTCACCCTTGTCCGACGCAAGATGATTACGTCTACCATCATTTCCAGTCATGTTATACGTGATCTTGTGCATGATATTTTTGTGCCTGCATTTCCAACCCGTCGTTCCTTAACTATATAAAGGTCACTTGCTTTAACACCATTACAGACATAGGGTACGATGGTGACTACTCAGCCTAGGTGCTAATCACATGCCCTAAAGTACTCCCGAACGTAACCGGTATTTATGGCACTCCATTTCAATGGTAGGTCGCAAGCCTAACAAATTAAAATATCCCACACAATATCTTTATCAAATTCTCTTTCTAGATCGAATGGTCCTGACATTTTTGGCCTACCACGTTCGAGGGATAATAAACTTGTGCACAAGTTTTTCGTGACCATGCAAAACGTCATACTCATACAACCAAGTAATTCACCTATCTCTATTTCCATTGGCACAATGCCCCAACTCAATGTTTTTCAACGAACGCCCCGAATGCCATAAATATTTTGAGACATCATGTCGCATTCAATAGTTATTCGATATCCTTCAGTCATGCATTCAATGCATGCCCCGATTTAGTATTTCTGTGTTCTATGCCTTAGTGTTCACGATGTATGTTCCTTCACTCCGACTCGTGCATTGAGGCACGCCTCGATAAGGCATTCAGTGTTCTATATCTCGTGCATTGAGACACTCGCATCGATATAGTCTTTCAATGTACTAGCCCACTAACTCATGCACAGGGGCACGGATGACTTGTGCACTGAGGCACTCGTCGATACAGTTATTTTATGTTCTTATGACTTACGTACTGAGGCGCTCGCCTTTACGGTATTTCGATGTTCAATAGCGACTCGTACATTTGATATACGTTTTATTTCAATTGTTCTATCTAGTGTTCGACACACACTACGATTTTCTTCCTTCGAGCCATGCCCGTGGTCTCGATAGGTTAACTTAGCATATAATGATTCATTTTACTTAGGCATAAAAGAGTAGGAAAGAAGGGTCAAAGTCCTCCCACCTGAAGCCGATTCCTCTTGTCGTTTCGTCGAGCCGATGCGGCTCAATTTCATAACTTTATTGCATGAACAACTCTTCTGACTTGGCCATTCGAGCACTTCGTGCTTCGTTGAATTATCCGACCGATTTAGCTCACTGTGCCTATGCCTTAGTCCGTCGCGAGGCGACGCTTTGGTTTTGTGAACACCATTACAAGTAAGGTAAAATGTCGACCTCTTATATTTTAGCGTAAAAGTACAGCCTGCAAACGAAACTAACTAAAATCAATATTCATTCAAATTAAACTTGTGGGTTGCATCGATTTGATTTCTTAGAATCTTCGAACTGACTCAATGCTTTCTTTCGGTCCAACTGAACACTTGTATCGATCATACTCGATGCATTCCTCGGATCAATATAACTCTTTGCATCGATTCACACCGATGCATATTTTTTGGGTCAACGTAATGCTTGTATCGATTCGCATCGATACTTATTTCGGGTCAACGCAACTCTTTGAGTCAATGACTCAGTATAATGTACCATGCCGAATGGGATACTACATAATATACCACTCAGAATAAGGTTCATCCTCGAACCGAAACCAACACTCAATCCAAGTATCTCTAGATCGTTTCACGATCTCGCCTTACTATCGTTGTTCTATTTCAAACAACCCTGCAAGCTTTCATTAACTTTCACAGTATCTTCCTGCAGTTTAATTTGAATTCAGCATCCAACTTGATTTGGATCGTTACACATATTCAAGGCGTCCCAGAAATATATGTATTTCAACCAAGTCCAGTGATACAGAATTGAAACAAAGCTAACAGATAAATTTTCCAATCCTAGATACTTGCCATCTCGTACTGCCACGACCCGCACCCGCTTTTCGGGATACGAGTACGTAGCCAAGTCTCGCCTACGCCACATCGTCGACGGTAGTACGCTGTCTAGGTCTCAATGCTAATATCAAATACAATAAAATAAATCTAATTGCTCATTCACAATAATTATTTTATTTATAATTCCAATAATACAACAAAAGGATGGTTGGAAACAAATCTGCTAAACAATAGGAAAAACTAACTAATCTATCCAGAATCTACGGTCGGCCTCCAAGATCTCTCTCTCTCTCTCTCTCTCTCTCTCTCTCTCTCTCTCTCTCTCTCTCTCTTCCGTATAGTCCATATATAGTGCAAAAGTAGGAAGTACGCCAAGTCACCTACAACAATCAGTCAGGAAAGGAGCAAAGTACAACCCTATTGCATTTAATGTAACTTAATACAAAATAAGCTAGACATTAGAGATGCATTAGAAAAATAAGAAACTATTTGGATAAACTGAAAACAATAAATATGTACAAGAAACCACTAACAAAATCATGGATGAACACGATAACTAGCAATGAACATGTATAATAAATAGACAGAGGGTTTGAAATACTTTTCGACATGTGAACGGTTGGGCTAATACGCCACATCATATATGGCTATCATTCAATTTTGGTACGGCTAACCCATACGTGAGGTGTATGACTTAGCTATCATTCAATAACAATATTGGTTTGTTCACATGTCAATTTAGTATTCCTTCCCCCTGACTCACTAAACAGTCAATAAACGAGCAACAAAACAATCAAGCCTATCGCGTCACAATCGTGTTACAATCGGGATACTCAATGAAACACAAAAGATAGCATTATAATATAAGAAGTACATAAACAATAGTGTACTTGTCTCAAGTTAAGTTGTAGTTGACGTGTGCGACACAATCTCGATTTGGTTGAAAGTTAGCATCATTATGGCTAACCGTGACCAAATCGGTAAATTACCGGTCAAATCTGAGTTCAACAAATTAAAATAAAATATTAATTTTTTTTGAATTTTTGGAAGAATTATATGTTGTATATCTTCGTGTCAGCTTTCTAAAACTTCAAACGGATCACAAAACAGAGTTCGGGATCTACCAAAATCTTAAAAACTGTGCGATGTATCGAGTTTTGGACAACCGACACTCAAATAAATATCCTAAAATTCACAAATAAAATATTAGTAATTAAAATATAGATTTGGAAAGCTAACCTTGATACGATTATAATTAAAAAAAACTTGAGGTGAATCGGAGTTCGGAGATGGTCGTAACGGCTTTGCGAAGTTGCTATAGCTTCAAAAAAACGAGGCTGAATTTATGACGAATTTAGGCTTATTTTGGATGAAAAAGAGAAATTTTGGAAATAAAAATATGGAAGATGACATAGGTTCAATAGGTATATATAAAGGATAACCTTACTTAATTAGGATTAGATGGAAGAGTTTTGGCTTTGGGAGAAGAATAAGGACGAGATTGACTCATAATTTACTAATTTGGAAGGGTCAAGAATCTAATGAATAAATCTTTCCATTAAATTCAAATCAAATAAATATTAAACTATATGGATCAAATCTCAATCAATAATTGATCATAATAATAATTAGGTTTATGGGAAAAAAAGCAAAGGGGAGGCTACCCTTTGTATAGAAGATGTGAGATTTCCTAAATAAGGAAATATTAGATTCAATGAATTAAATCCTTCCATGAATTAAATCAATCAATTAGATTGATTGAATCTCAATCTATTGTTGGCAACATCATAATATCTAATATTATCAAATAGTATTTAAAAAAAATTTGTAAATTCAAATCATAAAGATAAATGATAACAATAAATCAAATAATTCTAGAATATATTTTTGTAAATATGAAATCTCTTTCTAAAAATAAATTTGGTAAAAATTCTTTTATTTCAAAAATATCCATAATAGAATTTAAAAATAAGAATTTATTTTTCTCACTAAAAATATTTAAAATAAATAAAAAAATTTAAAAACTCGGGAAGTGGGCTTACACGTACTTTTGATCGGACTTATCTCTAGCAACCGTTCTTGAATTTTTATCGCACATGTATATTTGATACATACGTAATTCATTCAACAAGTCACGGCACACGATGTGATTCAAAGATCATATTTTTTATTTTGAAAGTTTTCATACAGACCATCAATTCTATGCATCGCGTCAAGCCATCGTGCATCCGACCGCAATAAGTATTTGCAATGCCTTGTGTTCGAAGTCTCTGCCTAACTATTTTCGAAGCTAATCTCATCTCGATATGGTTTTCCCTTTTGTTGACTTGCAAAAGCATCAACATTCAGGGCCATGCCTGCTAGGTGACTTACCTAGACACCATGCTTAAATTCTTCCGACGCAACTCTTAAATTGACATTACATAATGGCCATAATCTATCCGACATAGAAATGCAATTCGAGTCGACGATGCTCAAAGGCAACGGTCTTTCCAACTCAAAAATTTAACGCGAGTCGACAGTGATCAAAGTCAAAAATCGTTCCTATAAAAAAGCCTCTATGACGAACCTTATCTTCGATTCCTAACGAGTAGGAATTTACTAGCCAAATTCCCAACTTGTCCTTCTCGTAACATCGAATATAAGTTTGATTCATGCAAGCTCAATTGCTAGGTGAATCTAAAACCAATAACACAATTCGAGAGTCATTCTCTTACCGTTCGCTCTCGTGCATAGCACGGTTCTTGATATCGCCTATCTATTTTATCAAAGTTCGTCTATGAACTTTCATTTCGATCATCGACCAACATAGTTATTTAAGCATTCATCTGACCAATTTTCAATTCTGATTATATCATTCTCAGCCAAAGCTATTTCATCAATTCCCGAAATAATTATTCGATCGCATAGACTTACCATCAACATGCACCACATCATCTTTTTTTTTGACGCAATTCCATATGCTACATTATGAAGAACAGTTTGGCAACTCTAGAGGGGGGGTGAATAGAGTATATATATATATAATGACCAATTAAAAAATTACTCTTTCACGAACAATGAATAATCAGAGTAAAATGCGGAATGTAAATGAAAGACAAGAGAGCATACGCAAACACAGCAATTTTAACCTGGTTTCCCTCGTGGAGGACTAGTCCAGGCCTGAGAACTCTAGCTCAGGATTAAATCTACTATTTGTGAAATAGTAGCTTACAACCCGTGCCTTTACTTCAGAAGAGCACGTCAACTTCTTACAGAGAATCGCAGTGGCGATTGCTTGGAATTGTCCAAGCGATTTCTTCACTCTTGCACAAGAATCCTAACTGAGAGATGCTGAGCACTCGAGACTTAGGAGGCTTGTGGCTAGTAGATGGGAAGGGTATGGCTTATAGAGCTTGTAGGAGAGAAGAGAAGAGAAGATTGAGTAATTCAAAATGAGAGAATTCATGCCCTATTTATACTGATTTTTGAGGCAGAATTCGGCCAGAATTCGGGTAGGAGAATTCAAAATTTTGGCCGTTGGACAGCTAGCAACCAGCTAACCCTAAAATTAGGGTTCCTGATTTCTAGGGGACAGAGTTCGGCCCGAACTCTGTGTGGAGGCAGAGTTCGGCCCGAACTCTGTCTCCAGAGCACAGAGTGATTCTAAGTGGGACTTGTGGGCAATTTTGTTTTGGTGGAGCTTGGGATTTTGGGTAGGCTTGTAGACCAAGTTCCAAGAGCTCAGCATAACTCAGAGTACATACTTCTAGACTCAATGAAATGTAAAAGTACAGACTCGAAAATATACTGAGAGTCGGAAACTGAGCTGTCGTTTGTCCCGAACTGAAAGCAGACGTCGTGTGTCGTATTGAATTTATACAGATATTATTTAGTCAATGTAGTCAATATTTGGTTGACTGTGACTTTGTGTCAACAATCTCCCCCATATTGATAATTGACAAAATAATATATGTATATTTCAATATTCATACCTTGACACAGTTGATTACAACATAGCTCCCCCATAACTGATGCAGAGCTAGAATCGGATAGCTCCCCCGTAATCAGTGAACGGTTCCGAGCTAGAAGTAGTAGCTCTCCCCCGTAAACAGTGCATATACCCTGTAACCTGATAGATAACATATTCCCAGAACGAGCACAGATATACACAGATGAATGCATAGAACCTGCATAGAACCTGTAATAGTTTCCCAAAACAAGCCAGCACAAAAATATACATATGTTTCTCCCCCTTTTGGCAGTTAGCAATATAAATAAGCAATGAATAGTAATGCAACCACACCAAGAGAAAAAATAGTATAATACTAGACAAGAGAGTGCAATGGCATAAAAGAAACTACGAGAAATAGCATAAAATGATATCCACCAACCAGAATGTCAAACACATCATCAGGGTTCTAAGATAAAAATCCAGTACATAAATCCATAACTAAATAACTAAAAACATAAAGCAACTAAGACCATCAGCAGTGGCAGCAGCATAACAAGCCAGTCTCCATCACGGAGCACCAGAAGGTCCTGGAACATCTGAAGGACCAGGGAAAGGGCCAACGAAAAGGTCCTGGAACATCTGAAGATCCACAAAAGTATCATCTGGATCCATATACTGCATGACCCACGGATCGTCTAGACGATGACCCGAGCGATGTGGATCCCGCTCAATAGGCACATGCAAATCAGGATGACGAGCAAGCGAATACCGCATATCATGCAGAGAGTTCCCAAGGGCACTAATCTGCAGAGTGGTACGGTAATCCTGCTGCGTCCAGCGATCATCCTCAATAGCAAAACGATCGCGAAGCATAGTCTGAAGCGAATCCAGGTTGGCAGGAGGTACAGTCTGACCGAGCGGAGGGGCGTCAGGCTCCTCATCAGCAGACAACTCAGTAGTAGCAACAGGCTGAAGGCGTCGTACCTTAGATAGAAAGGTAGGTGCCGACAGGAACGGACAAGCATCAAGTGGTATACGAAAAGCACGAAAGATCATAGAAAGATACAGAGGATAAACCAAAGCTCGTGGTTTCCTCCTACAGCGAATCATCCAGTCCATCATAGTACGTGGAAGATTGAAATGAATTCCAAAGTGAAGATGATAAAGAGCAGAAATGTCAAGATAAGTGATTTCATCAGGGGAACCGATCTTGGGTAGAATGGTATTAGAGATGATCCAATGAAGATCAGAAAAATATGGGTTGAGATATTTCGTCATGAGCTTTCGAGGACGTGTGTATGGAGTGCACAAATCGTCCTTGAAGCTTTCAAGTGAAAGTCCGTTGGGAAAACGGAACGAGCGAGCATCAACAAGCCTTTCCCAAGAACTTGGCTCAAGAAGATCAAGATATTCGGCTAGTTCAAAGTCATCAAACGAGATATTGATACCAGCAACTCGTGAATAAATACGAAGGTCATCAAAGGTTAAGTTGCAGTAGAACATTTGAACGGCATGACGATAAATAGCAGAAGATGTAGTGACTAGTTCATCAATATAGAGGTCATGGAATAAAGAATCATATTGAGAGAATATGGAAAAATTGATAGGATGTCCTGTGAATACCTGACGATTCCGAAAGTCACTAAACCAGTTGTTTGATGCATCAAGTGAGACAAAAAGTCTATTGTCATAAGTGGAAGGATGTTGAGGACGAGGTGGATTGAACAAAGGGTGAGGTGGTTGAAGTTGTTCAATGATTTGTTCAATTGATGGAGGAGAATCCGAAGAGGAAATACTCTCAACTCGAATCCTCTTCCCACGATTGAACAAACAAGGAGCCATTAAAAGATTTTTTTAAAAAAAATGGTACCTCAAACAGGTAAAGAACAATGGAGGAGAATGGAGAGGAGACACCTTTTTCTTGATTTGAGAAGCAATGAGGCACTCTAGATCAAAAACTAGGGTTAGGGTTTCAAGGAAAGAGTGTGTATAGGTGAGAAAAGGTGGTAATAGTGAAGGAGAGAGAAAGAATCCCGACATAAAGTAGGGTTTTGTCTTTGGTCGGGTGAAATATTGACCATTGGATTAGAATAGATCCAACGGCAGAGCCAGATCCCGACCCTGGAACCAAGGGACCGAACTCGGCCCGAACTCGGATAGGAGCAGAGTTCGGCCCGAGTTCTGGATCATTGGTCCAGAACAGAACAAAGGCTAAAATGAAAACAAAAGTTGAAGAATAACAAGAAATGGTAACAAAGATTTAAGAGTTAAACAAAAGAAAGTTGAGGACACCAAAGAGAATAGAATAGATAGAGAAGGAGAGGTACACAGAAAACAGAATGAACTTTTTAGAAAATATCAATTAGCCAATATTAAATCGAAACGAGCCATATAATAAATAAAGATATATATTGTGGTTCAATAGTCCAAATTTGCCATGGGTTAGCTGCAGGGGCCGGATCCCAGCTAGCGGTAGTCCTGAGGACTAGTGCACCGTGTCGCTTAGGCTTTTACGCCTTGTTGTCAGAAGGACCCTTTCGGCTTGTACCCATACCAAATTCTTCGTAAAAGAATCACAATATACTCGATATTTACGCAGGTGAGTTTCAATTTATGACTGCTTCATCTAAGATTCCAAGTTCACGACAAAGAAAATTGAAACGCTCTTCGGATAGTGGCTTAGTAAAGAAATCTGCCAGCTGATGATCAGTGTCAATAAATTCTAAGTTAATCGTGCCATTTTGCTGATGATCACGCAAAAAGTGGTGTCTGATCTCAATGTGTTTAGTGCGTGAGTGGCATACAGGGTTCTTAGTCAAATTGATGGCACTAGTATTGTCACAGAATATAGGAATATGCATAAAAGATAACTTATAGTCTTCCAGGGTTTGTTTCATCCACAGAATTTGTGCACAACAACGCCCAGCTGCTATGTATTCAGCTTCTGTTGTGGATAGTGCAACAGAGTTCTGTTTCTTGCTAAACCAGGAGACTAAAGCTTTTCCTAATAAATGACACGTGCCGCTCGTACTTTTACGGTCGACCTTGCATCCAGCGAAGTCAGCATCAGAGTAACCAATAAGATCAAATGATGTTGACTTGGGATACCATAGGCCTACTGTAACCGTACCCTTAAGGTATCTAAAGATACGCTTAACTGCGGTCATGTGTGATTCCTTAGGATTAGCTTGATATCTAGCACATAGGCAAACACTGAACATGATATCGGGACGACTAGCAGTTAAATAAAGTAAGCTGCCTATCATACCTCGATACTTACGTTGATCAACAGGTTTGCCGCTCTCATCTGGTTCGAGTTTGGTTGAAGTGGCCATTGGCGTACTGATTGGTTTGATGTTGTCAAGATCGAACTTTTTCAATATGTCCTTGGTGTACTTTGATTGGCAGATGAAAGTTCCATTAGCCAGTTGTTTTACTTGCAGACCAAGAAAGTAGTTGAGCTCTCCCATCATGCTCATCTCAAATTCCGTCTGCATACACTTGGCAAATTCTTGACAAAGAGTTTCATCAGTAGACCCGAAAATAATATCATCAACATAAATCTGAATTAATAGAATGGTGTCTTTGAAAGATTTGATAAATAGTGTAGTGTCAATTTTCCCTTTAGAAAAACCTTTCTCAAGCAAGAAGCTGCTTAGCCTTTCATACCAAGCTCTGGGGGCTTGTTTAAGGCCATAAAGCGCTTTCTTTAGCTTGAACACGTGGTCGAGAAATTTGTGATTTTTAAAGCCAGGGGGTTGTTTGACATAAACTTCCTCCTTAATAAAGCCATTCAAGAAAGCACTTTTAACATCCATTTGAAATAATTTAAAGTTCTGATGATTGGCAAAAGCACAAAGCATCCGAATGGATTCTAGTCTAGCAACAGGAGCATATGTCTCATCGTAGTCGATACCTTCCTCTTGGTTGTTTCCTTGAGCTACTAGACGAGCTTTGTTACGTGTGACTGAACCATCTTCACTTACTTTGTTTCTAAACACCCATTTGGTACCAATTATTGAGTGATTAGCCGGTTTAGGAACTAGTTCCCATACTTGGCTTCTCTCAAATTGGTTGAGTTCTTCTTGCATAGCAGAGATCCAAAATTCATCAGTAAAAGCTTCAGAAATGTTTTTAGGCTCTACTTGTGAAATGAAGGCAGTGCTAGCAACAGAGTCTCTTAATGATGATCTAGTAGTAACTCCACGTGAAACTTCACCTATGACTAAATTTTCTGGATGAGAAGGTTTGAAAGAGAATTTCTTAGGCAAACCCTCCAGAGAATTAGTTTCGGTTGAAGTATTCATTGGAGTAGAAGTTGATGGCTCAATGTCATCATTAAGAGTATTTGCTGTACTGTTGTCTTCATCAAAAGTCACATTTGTTGACTCTTCCACAATAAGTGAGCGTTTATTGAATACTCTATATCCCTTACTCTTGGCGGCATAACCAAAAAAGATACCATCGTCAGCTTTGGCATCAAATTTGCCTAAGTTGTCTTTGGAGTTAAGGATAAAACATCTGCAGTCAAAAACTCTAAAATAAGAAACATTTGGGGTTCTCCCAAACCAAAGCTCATAGGGTGTTTTCTTCGAAATGGGACGAATAAGCACCCTATTCAAAATGTGGCATGCTGTACTTACAGCCTCTGCCCAAAAATATTTCGGAAGAGAAAATTTATTCAACATGACTCTAGCCATATCGCCAAGAGTCCTATTCTTCCGCTCCACAACACCATTTTGTTGAGGAGTTCTAGGACAAGAAAATTCATGATCAAAACCATTTGCATTACAAAAACTTTCAAAATCTGAATTTACGAATTCGCCTCCATGATCACTTCGGATTCGAGTAATCATGTAGCCTTTTTTGTTTTGAACTTTATTTATAAAAACTTTGAAAACAGAGATAGCGTCGCTCTTATTAGCGAAAAAGAAAACCCAAGTAAATCTCGAAAAATCATCAACAATAACAAAAGCATAAAGTTTGCCACCAAGGCTAGCTATTCTACTAGGACCAAATAAATCCATATGAAGTAATTGCAAGGGTCTAGTAGTACTTACAGAGTTGATGGAATGAAATGAGGATTTAGTTGCCTTGTTTAGTTCACATTCGGCACATACCGTGACCTTTTTGAATGTGATGTCAGGCAATCCCCTCACTAGCTTCTTGGTAGAAAGCCTGGATATAGCATCCATGTTGGCATGACCGAGACGCTGGTGCCAAAGTAGTCGTTCATCTTTGTAGGCATATAAACATCTACCTGCATGGTTAGTATTTATAGAGAGATAGAAAATATAGATATTGTCCTCTCTTTTCCCTTCAAAAGCAATGTCTCCTGTTGACCTATCATAGATATAGCAACAGTTTTGTCCAAAGTTAATATCATATCCATGATCAGCAAGATGGCTAATGCTGAGCAGGTTATGCTTTAACTCGGTCACTATGCAGACATCCTTTATAACAGGAGAAGGAGGATGACCAATGATACCGTTACCTATTATGTGCCCTTTGAGATTGTTATCGAAGGATACGTATCCTTCTCTTTTCATCGATAGTGATGCAAAAAGATTTGCGTCTCCCGTCATATGTTGCGAGCATCCACTATCGAGAATCCACTTACTCTCAGTTGAGGAGGGAAGGTCCACCTACATCAAGAGTAGATGTGACCTTTGGTACCCATTTTCTTGAGGGTCCTGAAAAGTTAGTTTTTGGAAACCAAGCATATATTTTCTTGTCTACCAATCTTCTAACTCTACACTGTGGTGAGATGTGTCCATGTATTCCACAGTAAGTACAGATAGCATTTTTATTTATACTGGGAGCATGAGAATGATATCTATAAGCAACAGGATGAGGATGATATGGAGAGTTAGCATGGTAATGAGGACTATGCATAGAGTGAGTGGCATGATGATGATGTCTGTGTGGCATAGCATGATGATATTGACTGTGAGGAGTGGCATGCTGAGATTGTCTATATGGCATAGTGTGATGCTGTGGCATGATATGATGATTTTGCTTATGTGGCATAACATGATGATTTTGTCTACGTGGCATGGCATGTTGATGTGGTATGGTATGATGACTTTGTCTATGTGTAGAGTGATATTGGTTGTGTCTTTGTGCAGTATAATGAGTATGAGGAATATTCTTACGTGCACGTGGTTTGTGAAAGTTTGTGTATATAAATGCATGGTTATGTGCTGCATGAGAATGACGTGGTTGACTAGTATGAGTGGTGTTGTGCCCATGTGATTGGGTTTGAGGTTGAACAACCTGTTTACCCAATTTGGTTTCTAATCTTTTAGACATAGCTTGCAGTTCATCAATCTTGATATTTAAGCCATAAATCTTAGTCATGGAAATCTTGTGTCTACTCTTTTCTTCAGCAAGCAACGTGTTGAGAGTAGTGATTTCTTGAGTTTGTTGCTCAATGCGTGCTTCAGCATCATGTAAGCTTAATTTAAGCTTGGATACTTCATCAGTGTCATTTGTGGGTGATGTGTTTCTAACATTATCAAGAAGTAAAGAAATTCTTTGTATCTCATCTTCTAGACTTTTGATTTTGTCTTTGGCATGCTTGTATTTACCGATAACCTTTTTGTGATCATCAAGTAAATCGGTGAAAGCATCGCCAAGTTCATCAAAAGAGAAGTCATCTAAAGTTTCGTTTGATGCCTTGGTGGAATTTGCCATGAGGCACACATTTGCTTTGTCTTGAGGAGAGTTCTTTTCTTCCTCGGAGTCACTTGCTTCGCTTTCATGCCAAATGCTTGTGTTGGCATACCTTTTTTATGAGTTCTTCTTGTAGGGCTTTTCATACCGGTTGCTTTTCTTTAAGAGCGGACAGTCTCTTCTGACGTGTCCAGTCTTTTTGCAACCATAGCAGGTTGGCTCTTCTTCATCGTCTTCTTGTGGTTCCTTCTTTCTTTGATTGAAGCGAAGGAATTTCTTGAAGTTACGTACCATGAGAGCTTGGTCTTCATCATCTAAGATATCGTCTTCAGTCTCATCGTGATCAACCTTTCGTCGATGAACTTTGAGTGCGATCTCCCTGGTCTTCGGAGCAGGCTCTTCGAAGTCCTTGAGGTCAAGCTCGTGAGTCATGAGCTTGCCCATCAACGTCTCCATAGACATACTTGTGAGATCATTTCCTTCTATGATGGCTGTCACCTTAGGGTTCCAAATCTTTCGTAGCCCACTGAGTAGCTTGCGGATCTTCTCATGGTTTGAGTATTGCTTACCAAGCGAGGATAACGGGTTGATGATGTCGAGGAATCTTGTAAACATTTGAGTGATCGTCTCATTTGGCTTCATCTTGAAGGCTTCGTACTCTTGAGTGAGACGGCTTATCTTTGATTCCTTGACTTGAGTGGTTCCTTCATGCGTCACTTCCAGAAGTCTCCATACTTCATGAGCAGTGGTGCATGTAGAGACCCTGTTAAACTCGTTCCTGTCTATAGCACAGAATAAAGCATTAATAGCCCTAGCATCTAGACTTGCCTGTTTCTTCTCCTCGACAGAATATTTGTCGTGTGGTTTCTCAGTGAGGTCACCATCGACAACTATTCTGGCGGGCTTTTTGTAACCGTCAGTTACGACAGTCCACAGGTCAAAGTCTAGAGACTTCAGATAAAAACTCATCCTTGTTTTCCAATATGTGTAGTTAGTCCCATCAAATAGGGGAGGCCTATGAGTGGATTGACCTTCACCATGATTGGAGATCAAGGATTGTCACTACCAAAATAACCAACTTTAGCGACGGCCACATCCGTCGCTCGTCCGTCGGTAACATGAATTACCGACGGCATAGCGACGGATATTTGATGAAAATGGCCGTCGGGAAATACGTCGTCGCTACAATTTGTCCGTCGCTAAGCCGTCGAACAAATGATTAACCGACGGACTAGCGACTGATTACCGACGGTTGCCTTTCAACGGATTAGCGACGGATTAGCGACTTGTTCCCGTCGGTTTACATGCCATATAATATTAAAATATCCGTCGCTAAGCCGTCGTAAATAGGTCGGTAAAAGTGTATCAGAGAGGTTCCTGATACGCAAAATCAGTCGCTATTCCGTCGCCATTCCGTCGTTAACCTCGACGTTATAGCGACGGATTAGCGACGGGTAGGGCGTCGGCCTGGTTCTGGAAAGCTTCCATATTTCCAGAACCATGTCGACAGATAATGGGTCGCTAAGCCGTCGCTAGTCCGTCGTCATCCTCGACAGATTAGCGACGGAGTAGCGACACACTATCCGTCGCTAAGTCTCTGGAAACCTACCATATTTCCAGAACCATGTCGACGGATTTGCCGTCGCTAGGTAGTCGACATTCCGTCGCTAATATTAATTGTACCCAGTTAGCGACGGAAGTTCCGTCGCTAGTTAGTCGCTAGTTCGTCGCTACCTGCAAATTTATTTCAAACAGTTAGCGACGGACTCGCCGTCGCTAGGTAGTCGCTAGGGTGTCGCTAACTGCAAAATATTTATATCACCCAGTTAGCGACGGATATCCCGTCGCTATTCCGTCGATAACTGCAAATATTTATATGACCTAGCTAGTTAGTCGCTAGTCCGTCGCTAGTTAGTCGCTCGTCCGTCGGTAACTGCAAATATCCGTCGCTAGTTAGTCGCTAGTCCGTCGCTAAATGCAACATTAATATAAAAAAATTACAGAAACATTCTATTTCCTTTTCGTAAATATTACACATATTCATAATATCCAATATCCAATATCCAAACATCCATGTACGATCAACAAATATCCAAATTCATAATATCTAATATCAAACAGAAATATCCAAACACAAATACACAAATTCATAATATCCAAACATTCATGTACGCTTCCAAAATATCCAAAATTCAAAATCCAAAAACAGTACAAATATCCAAAAACAGTACAAAAATCATTGAGATGGATCGTGTCGTCGTTCGGCCCTGCGGATGTACTCTTCCACCATGTACGCCGGCACCTGGGACAACACATGCTCTGGAAGGTTGCGGAGCTGCTCTGGCGACATCATGTCCATGAGCCCAATGAGCGCAGTATCCGGTACCAGGCGGACCTCGGCAGAACGGTCAAATGAATAACGTCCAGGGTCGGAAGGACCGGCAACCGCACTAGACGGACCGGGAGCAGACGGATCTGGACCGGGAGCAGAAGAAGGACGCGGAAGGCGCTCCAGCACATCCGATATTAGACTCCGCATTTCCGACATATCGGAGGTGAGAGTCGCAAGCTGCGTCCTCATATCGTCCGACGGAGGCGCGGGAGGAGGCGGGGGCGGTGGATATCTCGGAGTCGCGCCCTGCAACGACGCCGCCAGGGAACCTACGCCATAGACGCGCCCTTTATTAAAGCCGCCGACAGACTCTACGAACACGTCGTCGTAGCGAGCGGCCATAGAAGAGGGCGTCTGGGTGGGCGTCGTTTCGTCGACAACCTCGGCAGGGGGCTCAATCTGACTAAGGGCCTCACGATATGCAGCCTATCCAATGAATGTGTTTATACTATAAGTTTTCCTAAGTTATAATCTAAATCCTATGTTTTCCTAAGTTATAATTTGAATCCTACGTTCACCTAATTAAGTTAACAATAATTATATTTCTAATATAAATCTCATAAACGTAATTACTTACATCAGTCGCCTGGGCCCTCGCGTCGACGAAGCTCCCGTCTGCCCGCCTCTTGTGTGTATGCAGGAATACATCGTAGGCGGTGACCGACTCCGGCTCTCTCCCCTCCTTTACCGCCCGTTTTGCCTGCATACGAAATATACGTCGAATTTAATTAACTACGTATATTAATAGTACCGAATTTAATAGTGAAATGAATTTGCGGTATCTCACCAAATCTGCACGCGTCGCTGCGTGGGGCTTTGAACCTCCCGTATGCAGACCAGCGGCCTGTCTGCTCGCCTTCGCTTTCTCTGATTTCTCCCTGTACTGAGCAGTATTCATCTTATCCAACATCTGCTCGTAGTACTCCTCCCGGAGCCACTTCTTCCTCGAATGCGCCGTACGAACGTCGTACACCGCATCCCGTATCTTCTTTCCGGCGGCGGCTTTGTAGGCCTTGCGAATCAACTCATCGCGATGGGGGGGCCACCAGAACGTCGTCTGACATACAAATTAAATTATCATGTAATTAAAAAATTAGTGGATTAAAGAATAATTAATAATTAACCAAAAGATATATATATACCTTCATCTCTTCGAGCCAGACGTACTGCATGTTCTGAGGCACCTCAGAAAAATTGAGGTAGGGGCCATGGTAGTTTTCCCGGATAATTTGCCCGAGTATCCGGGCAGCATCATACGGGAAAAACCTACAAAGAAGCAAAGACTGGATTATTAACTTGAATAAATGAAACAAATTTAATAAATTAACTTAAATTTACTTACGTATCACCCGCGGGCCATAGCTCTCGTCGGTTCTCGCCTATCGGCCTCTCTGGAGGCGTCGGAGGATCCGCGGGTCCGCGGATGTACTCACCGGTAGCAGGATGAAGCTGAATCCGGGGGTACTCCGGAGCCCACCCTGCAGTAACTGATGGTGTACCCGCTGGTGCATCCGGGGGCGGAACGGATCCGCTAGCGGATGGAGTCTCAGGCCTCGATGAAGATGAAGGATGGGTCGCAGAGATAGATCGACGGCGGGAAGAGTCTGTGGCCGGGCTCTCCAGGTCGGGATCGGAGGACTCTATATCCGGGGTATGTGGAAGGCGACCACGACCGCTACCACCACGACCGCTACCATCACATCCACGGCCGCTACCATCACGTCCACGGCCACCGCTACCACCACGCCCACCACGGCCAGTACCGCCACCACCAGCACCACCACGGCTACCAGCAGCACGAGTGGTAGTGACCATGACCTGTAAATAGAACACATAAATATAATTAACAATATAGAAGTATAAATGAATATAAAACTGAACTAAAATATATATAGCAGCAGCAGGGCGGCGAGTGCCGTCAAGACAATGAGAACTAAGAGTGCCATCTGTAAAAAGAAAATCATACAATAAGTAGATGATCGAACGACAAAAACATAAACTGAAATAAGAATGTGTCCGTCTAAACTGAATTCACTAAGTTAGTTGTAAGTGCTTCTAATATATACCGATATTTAATCTAATCATCGTTATCGTCCTCGTCCTCATCGTCATCGTCATCGTTCTCATCCTCATTCTCATCGTCGACTTCATCTATATCATCATCCTCATCGTCGACTTCATCTGTATCATCATCCTCATCCTCATCCTTATCCTCTTCTTCTTCTTCTTCTTCTTCTTCTTCTTCTTCTTCTTCTTCAGGCTCAATACTTGGGACAAGACGCCTCTTTCTCCCCTGGTTGACAGCTAAGTCTTGTATATCAACCTCTTCCTCCCCTCTATTTTCCTCAGCATGAGGTATATCGACATCTTCCACGTCCATGGTATCCGACTGTTGTCCCATGTATTGGGGCTTCTCGATCTGGTCCTCTTGGTATGCTGGGTCTCCAACGTTAAATGTATTTCTAGATTTAATCTTGCATACTGCCCACCAGTCAAATCGATCTCTACGACGCCTTGGGTAGCTTGTATAGTAGACTTGAACAGCCTGACTTGCTATCGCAAACGTGTCGGACCCTCTATACCTCCTGCGATGATTTATATCGACGAATCCAAATTGTTTATCGATTCTCCAACCGATATTTGGTCTCGTATCGAACCACTCACATTTGAACATCACAATATGCATATCATATGGGCCACTATATTGTAAATCTACAATCTCCCGAAGCACTCCATAATAGTCAAAGTCCGGCTCGTCGTCATAGATGGTGCCTCTTATGCAAACACCAGAATTCTTGGTATCGAAGCCGTCATTGAAAAATTCGGCATTTATAGCATGCTGAGTTGACTTAAACTTGAATCCATTAACGACATAGCCTGACAAAGTCTTTTCATGCTTCTTCGGTCCCAATGCCAAATAACGAATGCTCTCATTTATGAGTGTTGTTTCAGGCAATAAAACCTGTAAACATGTATTGATAATTTAAATATTTTAGCTGCATATATTTTAATGGTAGCCGCATAACATATTATCTCAGTTACTTACGTATTTACGAAACCAGGACGGAAAGGTACAATCAACCTCTCTTTGAAGTCCCTCATCTGTAATATATGGTGTCCTCATTTTGACTTCACCTCTAAATACACTGTTAGAGAGAATAAAAATAAGTGTAGTCACTTAATTCACCAAATTAGAGATTATAACGAGGCGTAGTCACTTACTTCTCCAAATCTCTCACTTCTTGTATGTCACAATTTAACAAGACATATCGGTGAGCGGTATCATACTCATCGTCGGTCAACCACCGTTTCTTACTAGCCCCAATAGGCTTGCCCCTTAAATTGAATATACCTCCATCCTCAACGTCTTCTTCATTCCTTTGAGGTCTATTTCGATTTGTCTCGACATGAGTATCGAAATAAATGGAGCAGAAATTTGACACCTCCTCGATAAGATATGATTCGCATATCGAAGCCTCTATATGAGCCTTGTTGCCAACTTTCTTCTTTAGATGGTGTAGGTACCTAAAGAGACAAATTATCTTGAGAATTAACAATGAATTGTAAAATCCACTTAAATTTCACTTAAATTATATCGGTTTTTATTTACCTTTCAAAGGGGTACATCCATCGATAATGAACAGATGCACCGACACGGGCTTCGTATGCTAGATGAATCGGTAGATGCTCCATGCTGTCGAAAAAGCCCGGTGGAAATATTTTCTCTAACTTGCAGATTGTTAAGACAATCTTCTCCTCAAGTTGTACCATATGTTGCACCATCAGCTTAGTTGAACAGATATCCCTGAAGAATGTAGACAGCTCGGCCAACGGAACCCATACAGCAGAAGGCAACAACTCTCTCAAAGCAATGGACAGTAATCTTTCCATAAACACGTGGCAGTCGTGACTCTTCATTCCCGTTAGCTTGCGTTCATTGAGATCAACGCATCTAGACAAATTCGAAACATAGCCGTCGGGAAATCTTAAATTAGATATCCACTTGCAGATTATTAATCTATCTTCCTTGCTCAATGTGTATGGCGCTATAGGCTTACTTAATTGTCCACCAGCACCCCTTTGTATCAAGTTCAGATGAGGACGCTTGCATATCTCGGCTATGTCTTGTCTTGCTTTTGGATTGTCCTTCGTCTTTCCTTTAATATCCATGACGGTATTGAAGACATTATCGAACACGTTCTTTTCGATATGCATGACATCAAGATTATGCCTTATAAGATTATCTTTCCAATAAGGCAAGTCCCAGAAGATACTCCGTTTGGTCCAGTTATGGCTTTGTCCGAACCTCTCGACACGATGGTTCGATGGATCTTCCATTGCGGTGGGCAATTCCTTTACAGCTTCCCAAATATCGTATCCCGAAAATCTGGCAGGAGGTTGAGAAAATTCTTGTTTTCCATATCTGAACGCGTCCTTATTCTTTCTCCAAGGATGGGTCGCGGGCAGAAATTGACGGTGACAGTCAAAGAAAGAAGTTTTTCCTCCATGCCTAAGGCGGAACGCCTTACTATTTTCCATGCATATCGGACAAGACATGTTGCCGTGCGTACTCCATCCCGACAGCATACCGTATGCTGGAAAATCATTGATTGTCCACATGAGTGAAGCTCTCATCTGAAAGTTCTGTTTCCTGGAAATATCATAAGTCGTGACGCCGATCTCCCACAGCTGTTTCAGCTCATCCACCAACGGCTGTAAATATATATCGATGTTCTTCGTCGGATTTTTAGGACCGGGTATGATAGCTGTCAGAAACATATAAGGAGTCTTCATACACATCCATGGTGGCAGATTGTAAGGGGTAAGAATGACCGGCCAGCATGAGTACTGAGATCCCGACTGTCCGAAAGGGGCGAAGCCATCAGCACATAGCGCCAGGCGTACATTTCTAGGCTCTGCAGCAAAATCTGGATGACACAAATCAAAATATTTCCATGCCTCTCCATCCGAAGGATGTGACAATTCTCCTTCGTCCTTTATGCGTTCTTCGCTGTGCCACGTCATGTGTTCTGCTGTATTTAGAGACATATACATCCTCTGCAAGCGCTTCGTGATCGACAAGTAATGCATATACTTGTAAGGACGTCGTTTTCTAGTCGACTTTCCTTTTCCCTGTACTGGCTTGTAACGATCCGCATTACAGAAGCTGCAACTTTCTGATACGCAATTCTCTTTGTAGTACAACATGCACCCGTTGCGACAACAATCTATCTTCTCGTACCCCAGTCCCAGTTGTCGGACCATCATCTTTGACTTGTAGAAGTTTTTTGGTAGCTCTTTTGATTCCTTCGGTAACACCTCCTTGATTACTTCTGTGATCCGATTATAGCAAGCTTGTGGCAAGTTAAAATCAGACTTTATGTTCAACAACCGCATCGTCACTGACAGTGCGGAATGAGTCTCACAACCAGGATATAGAGAAGTATCTGCGTCCTGAAATATGTCATAGAACTCCTTCGCCTCGGGATTAGGATCCTCCGGATCAAAATTAGGCCCTGCCGCATCATACACCATATCTCGTGCAAGGTTCTGCAGATCTCCATAATCAACAGAGCATCCGTGGTCTTCGATGACATCCGTTGCAACATTATCATCAAAAGCATAAGTAGCAGCTTCCGCAGCCTGTCTTTCCGAATATAGTTCACCTTGCGATGACCACAGGCCGTAATTACGTACGAAACCCTTACGGGTCAAATGATCTCTCACAGTCACCACTTCTTCGTAACGTCTATTGTGACATTTAACACATGGACACTTAATTTTGTTACCGTCCATGTACTGAGCTTTGCTCATTGCATAATTAAGAAATACTTCCACGCCTGCCTGAAAATCGTCACTCACACCAATTCTACTCTCGTGTTGCCGTTTGTACATCCATGTACGATCAACAAAATAACGACTCATCCTCAATTTGGATGTGAAAATCTGTATCGTAAGACAAACTAAACATAAGAATAGCCCGATACCGATACTCATAAATTTGGATTAGGGTTAGGATGTTAGATATAAGTGAACTAGGTGATGTAGAGTACAATATAGGGAACTGTGAATGGACTGAAAGTTGCACATGAGAAGGTTCAATGAAGGGCCCATAAATGGGTTCACATGATAAGTTAGTAAGAATCCACATCACTATACATACTCCCCCGTCTCAGGAGTGTGTCTGGCTCCTATTTAGAACAGCACAGGTCACAACATGTCCAGAATAGCAAAACAGAGCTCTACAATGTATATCGGTATCGGACTATTCCTACGAGTATTGGTATCGGCGATATCAATACTCGTGTGAATAGGAGATTGCAATATAAGTCTAAGCTATCTAGCTAACATGTATACTTGCATTTACATTGTATCATAACTTGTATCTAGTTACCTTGCTAATCATGTATATACTCTTAACATATATGTGAAGACACTATACTAACATGTATTTAAATCAAGGTTCAAAGTATCGGTATCGGAATCGGTATCGAACTATATATTCCTACGAGTATTGGCATCGGTGATATCAATACTCGTGTGAACCAAACTCTGTGTGTGTATTCCAGGTGACAGTGAACCATAAAACAGGTGTATGTGTGAGCTATGAGCTTATGAGTGTTTCAGGAATTACATTCTCAGTTCGACCCAAGACAGTGATTAAGAATTTCTCAGGATTTAACAAACAGTAAACATTAAATAGGAAACTCAGATTTCAGGAACCAACTTACAGTGGGCATGTGTTCATGTGGGCTCAGACATTGGAAAATATTGACAAGAATATTAAATCAAAATCAATTTGAACGAAAAAATTACAGGAACTCAATGCCAGTGGACTAACATCGAAAATCAAATAACTAATTAACCCAACACATTTAATCAATATGGATCAATCTTCAAATCAGTTTAAAAGGGATGAATCAATATCAAGTATTAAGGAAATGAATCTAACATGTTGAATTCTAACTAATCAGTGAACTAACTAATCAGTGAACTAACTAACAGGAATCTAAATGGTGTAATGACAGTTTAACATTAACCAAGTTCGAATTGTAATCGCCAAATTGAATTCTAACTAATCAGTGAACTAACTAACAGGAATCTAATCTAACATGTTGTTTAAACATGGAAAAGAACTTGCAAAAATCAGTATAGAACTGGAATTAAAATCGGTTTCAAACAGGAATGTATCCAGGACTGTATCAGTCCACATTCCAATCCAAACTCAATGTCAAATCCTCATTCAAAATCCCAATTAATTCTCCACATGAACCCAACATCCCAACACATAAACTCTAACATAATAACTAGCTATTCAGAAATAAAATTCTAGATAACACATATTATTAATCGTTAAGAAAAATAGGAAACAGTGGTTACATTGATATATGAAGTATCAGAAATGTAAAACCAGCCTCGACCATACAGGAGAGTTAAGATAAAGCTTCAGGTTAAGTGTCAACGAGAGAGCACGCATGAGATAATAATTCAAAGAGAAAATTTGCATAGGCATGAAAGCTCGAGCGAGTAAGTATCAAATAAATGAATAATACAGTCAACCCAGGAAAATCAGTATTCGGTAGCTTCTAAATCATAGTTTGCGATATCGGCCGATACCGATACTGGTATTGAAGTCGAAAGAGAAAATGTTTGGGAATTGTTCGTCCCCCGTAATGGTTTATGGATCTATCTGAGTGTTGGGTAGTTTAAGAAACTGTCGAAGATGGATGAGCTAGTTTTCTTTTCTTTTCTTTATTTCTTCCTTCCTTCGAACAAGTGCAATGGATAAAAGCAATTGCCAGACAGTCACTGCATATATGGGGCAATTCAATAAACACCCTGGTTGCGTCTGCACCTCACGGCGAGACCATGCCACCGCTCGCCAGTGAATGAAAATACTATCGGGTCACTAACTAAAGGAGCAATTAAGTAGTACTGAGTAGTAGTAGTAGTAGTATAGCAAATACTATTTGTTAATATACTTCCGTGGATTCGTCTTCGTTGCTGATGATTATTAACAAGTTCTTCTCACATTATGTAAACCCTAGAATACAACACTGATTAAAAAAATATGAATGGAAAAAGTCATAATCCCCACCCCCTCCCCCAAAAGAAGATTAAGAAACAACAATAATAATAAAGAAGTTAGAATAGAAAAATGAATGGGTTACTAAAAAAAGGAATGGGTGTTTTGACCGGAGTCGGGATTGTTGGCGTCGCAGTGGAGATTGAAGGAAGCCTTGGCGAATCTGAGGTATATGTAGACCGGGAGAGAAGAGGGGCATGCTGTTGGCAACCCGAAGCAACCCTTTCGACCCCCTGACCCCATTCACCACCCCCCCGCCCTCTCCACCCCCCGCGAAGCCGACCCCCCCCCCCCCCACTCCCCCCCCCCGGCCCCAAAACCCAAAATTAGAGAAAGAGAGAGAGAGAGAGAGAGAGAGAGAGAGAGATACCTGGTAGAGAGAGAGAGAGAGAGCCGCGAGAGAGAGAGAGGGCCGCGCGCGAGAGAGAGAGAGAGCCGCGAGAGAGAGAGAGAGTTTTGGGGGGAATGAAAAATTCCCCCCCGTCGGTTCAATTTAAGTTAGGCACAGATCTTAGCGACGGAATAGCGACGGAATAAATTAGTCGCTAAACCGTCGCCAATTAAAAGCTGTTTTCCGACGGATATATCCGTCGCCAGTTAGTCGCTAAAGTTCCCGCCAATGTTTTAAAGATTTTGCCGCCAACATTTGCGACGAATAAGCGACGAAAAAGAATCCGTCGCTAACGTTCGTCGACTTAGCGACGGAAACCCGACAAATTTTTACATTTAAAATTGGAAAAAATTATGTTATGTTGTCTGTCGCTAATCCGTCGCTAAGATGTCGGAAACTGGTCGCTATTAGCGACGGAATCCGTCCGTCACTAAACTTCCGTCGGTAAAGTGGGGTATTTTAGTAGTGTGTGTGGTTGCCATGGATCAGCTCTTAGGATGTTAGTCCTTATAAAGAGAACAGAGCTCTGATACCAATTGAAGAACAGTTTGGCAACTCTAGAGGGGGGGTGAATAGAGTATATATATATATAATGACCAATTAAAAAATTACTCTTTCACGAACAATGAATAATCAGAGTAAAATGCGGAATGTAAATGAAAGACAAGAGAGCCTACGCAAACACAGCAATTTTAACCTGGTTTCCCTCGTGGAGGACTAGTCCAGACCTGAGAACTCTAGCTCAGGATTAAATCCACTATTTGTGAAATAGTAGCTTACAACCCGTGCCTTTACTTCAGAAGAGCACGTCAACTTCTTACAAAGAATCGCAGTGGCGATTGCTTGGAATTGTCCAAGCGATTTCTTCACTCTTGCACAAGAATCCTAACTGAGAGATGCTGAGCACTCGAGACTTAGGAGGCTTGTGGCTAGTAGATGGGAAGGGTATGGCTTATAGAGCTTGTAGGAGAGAAGAGAAGATTGAGTAATTCAAAATGAGAGAATTCATGCCCTATTTATACTGATTTTTGAGGCAGAATTCGGCCAGAATTCGGGTAGGAGAATTCAAAAATTTGGCCGTTGGACAGCTAGCAACCAGCTAACCCTAAAATTAGGGTTCCTGATTTCTAGGGGACAGAGTTCGGCCCGAACTCTGTGTGGAGGCAGAGTTCGGCCCGAACTCTGTCTCCAGAGCACAGAGTGATTCTAAGTGGGACTTGTGGGCAATTTTGTTTTGGTGGAGCTTGGGATTTTGGGTAGGCTTGTAGACCAAGTTCCAAGAGCTCAGCATAACTCAGAGTACATACTTCTAGACTCAATGAAATGTAAAAGTACAGACTCGAAAATATACTGAGAGTCGGAAACTGAGCTGTCGTTTGTCCCGAACTGAAAGCAGACGTCGTGTGTCGTATTGAATTTATACAGATATTATTTAGTCAATGTAGTCAATATTTGGTTGACTGTGACTTTGTGTCAACACATTATATGGGTCATCTTATGGGTCTGCAATATTACTTTGATTTAGAGGTCAAGTCTTCTAAAGTCAGCTATCCCGAAGCTATGCTCGATAATTATGGATCATTAACGAAGGACAGTTACTACGAACCGTGCTATATTATTTCAGAGTCAAATCACGTTCCGACGATTTCTATGGGACTACCCAAATTCGGACAAAACTAATTCTATTTGTGTAACTGAGGCGCAACTATCCTCCGAGTAATTCATGCACTACCGTTGATGATTCTGTAATTCACGAAACATCTACTCGTATTGAGTTCGAGTCTATCTACCTACGGTTGACATCTGAGATGCTATACCCATGAAACAATCATCGATGACATATAGTCTCACCTGATCAATCATAAAGTTTACGATCAACCAGTTTGACATTTTCGTACTGCTATTTACAAAAATCTCGATCGTAGGCCCGTTTTGTTTTGTATTCTCGCATTGTGCTTAAGTTTCTAGCATATCAATTTTCGATAGCGCAAGGGTCAACTTTGAATCTATATCAACGTCAACTTAACTCGCATCGCATACCTCCAAGTTGACAAGGAACTTTTCAATATGCATTATATTGCTTTCCGATTTGCCGTATCCCGCTATACTTTGATCGCGTAACTGAGTTACCGATTATCTAAGAACCCTCGAGTTATACAATCACTTCCTCTAAGTTTCGTGTGTTTCAGTCATACTCAAATGAGTTTTTTCGTAATATAACCAGTAATGTAACCAACTATCACTTAGGCACGACTTATCTGCAACAATCGACTTTTCATCGAGATTGCAATTTGTGCGATCTGATTACAATTCGTATCGCCAACATTTTTATCGAATTCACAAGTCTTGCGATTTGATTTTAATTCACATAGATCAACATCTCATTGAGTTTGCAATTCGTGCGTTCTGATTACAATTCACGTCGACTAATACTTTCATCGAGCTCGCAAGTCGTGCGACTCAATTTTAATTCGCATAGACCAACATTTTATCGAGTTCGCTATTCGTACGATTCGATTATAACATTGAGTTTCCTATTCCGTCGATCCGGTCATTGTCTTGAAGCAAAACCATTTCGCTAGTCCCGATCATTCGACCGACTTATAAATTTTTGTCTGACGTATCATTCAAGTCTCGTCTTATCGTTTTAACCGATTATCGAAGAACACTTGCATCAACATTCCGTCGTACAAATTTTCAATCGAGTCTCGGTACTATCCCATGTTCATTGTAGACAAACTTTCTGCGATTTACGCAATATGTTGATGCAATCCATCGCACAAGTGGTATAGCATATACTACTCAAAAATTGAGTCATCATCTCATAGGTGGTATGGCATATACCACTCAGAAATCAAGTCATTTTTTTTCGCATCATACTTGATATGAACCAACAATCTATTCTGACTCATGATTTCTGCAGTAATCATGCCGATCACAACCGTAACTTTCGATTAATCAAAATCTGACACAACTCGACTAATGTATTCATTTGCCAACACAAGCTCGGTGCGCAACCGAACGATTCGTTCTCATCGACTTACAATTTTAGTTCCCTCCGTTGCATCTCATGCAACGTTTTATTTCAGTTACCTCTGTTGTATCTCGTGCAACGGTTTATTTCAGTTTCATCCGTTGCATCTCGTATAACATTCTATTTCAGTTCCCTCTGTTGCATCTCGTGCAACGTTCTATTTCAGTTCCCTCCGTTGCATCTCGTGCAACGTTCTATTTCAGATTCATCCGTTGCATCTCGTGCAACATTTTATTTCTGATATTCAAAGCCAATACTTGAATCTGTTCAACACATTCGATATCAACTTTCATGTTCATTCACAACATACAAATCATAATTCAACTCGTTGTGTTTCACGCAACGAAACATCTCGCAACTTTTGTTATATCGATGCAACCAATATTTCAATTAATATCTCGTGACTTATTGCACTTGTAGCAGCAATTATTTTACGGCCCATTGTATGCAATGCAATAAACATTTCATGACTTTCTTATCAAATATCATGTAATTTCTAAACACATGCGGCAAAATTACATGATTTGTATTAGACTTATTGTATGGAACATCCAGTGCGGCATCGAGTAGAGTCAAGAGTGATTTTATTATGGTGGTAACTTTTGAAATTGAAACAAAGCAAACGTCAGGAGAAAATTGATCCTAGAGCTATGATACCAATTTGTCATGCCCCGACCCGAAAAATTGCTCGTCCTCGCATTAATTTATCCGAATCGTTCACCCTCGTTGGGGAATAATGTCGTACGAGTCTGGAGTTGCACTCGTACAAGACAAGATAAAAAATTCTCAAATGGTTATCTTTGATTTGATATTAGCAGCAGAAGAAACATAATATACAAAATAATTCTCTTTATTGATAATTGAATCGAGGTTACAAAGGCTTTCAATAGCCCAACTGAATTTGCCTGATTGGCTTACAACACTCAGGTTCTCTCTTGTCCACAAAGGATTTCACCATTTGATACATCATGCCTTCTATATCTCGGTCGTATCTCATGTTGCAAGTCCGAGCGTCAATGTGGTCGCACACCTCAAAACGCTACGACATTCCATGCCTCTGCGCGTTCAAGCAAAGCTCTGTCGCGAGCAGATCATACCCTGAACCTGCAAGCCATCTGGTGATATATCTATACTAATTCTCCCACGTACTGATAAGACCCACTTTGCTAAACCTACATTAAGTAATGTATTGATTCACGCACAGCATACAAATTAGTGATCTTTCTATGTTGCCTTAGGATAGTTTCATGTCATATTCAAAGCAGTAAATCATGTTATCATGGCAAGCATGTTATGTTTGATTCATATAAGCAAGCCAGCAACATATAGCAATCTCATATTTGTTTCGTGGTACGACTTCTTACTAATATCAACGCACTCACCCTTGTCCGACGTAAGGTGAATACGCCTACCATCTTTTTCTGTCATGTTATAAGTGATCTTGTGCAAGATCTCTGTGTGCATGTATTTTCAACCCGTCTTTCCTTAATTGAAGGTCACTGGCTTTAACACCATTACAAACACAGGGTACGGTGGTGACTACTCAGCCTGGGTGCTAATCATATGCCCTGAAGTACTCCCGAACGTAATTGGTATATGTGGCGCTCCATTTCAATGGTTGGTTACCAGCCTAACAGATTGAAATACCCCACATAGTACCTTTATCAAATTCCTTTTCTAGATCGACTGGTCCAGCCTTTTCGGCCTACCACGTTCGAAGGATAATAAACTTGTGCACAAGTTGTCCGTAACCATACAATGTGTCAAACTCATATAACCAAGCAATTCGCCAATCTTTATTTCCATTGGCACAATGTCCCAACTCAATGTTCATCAACGAACGCCGCGAAGGGCATAAACATTTCGAGGCATCATGTCGCATTCAATAGTTATTCGATGTCCTTCGAGTCGTACATTTGATGCACACCCCGATTTAGTATTTCTACGTTCTATGTCTTAGTGTTCATGATGTATGTTCCTTCCCTCCGACTCGTGAATTGAGGCACACCTCGATAAGGCATTCAATGTTCTATAGCTCGTGCACTGAGGCACTCGCTCCGGTCTTTCAATGTGCTAGTCCTCTAACTCGTGCGCGGGGGCACGGATGACTTGTGCACTGAAGCACTCGTCGATACAGTTATTCCATGTTCTTATGGCTTACGCACCGAGGCGCTCATCTTTGCGATATTTCGATGTTCAATAGCGACTCGTACATTTGATGTATGTTTCATTTCAATTGTTCTATCTAGTATTCGACACGTACTACGATTTCCTTCCTTTAAGCCATGTCCGTGGTGTCGATATGTTAACTTAGCTTACAATGGTTTATTTTACTTAGGCATGAAAGAGTAGGAAAAAAGGGTCAAAGTCCTCCCACCTTAAGTGGATACGCCTTGTCGTTTTGCCGAGCCGATGTGGCTCGATTTCGTAACTTCGTTGCACGGCCAACTCTTCTGACTTAGCCATTCGAGCACTTCATACTTCGTTGAATTATCCGACCGATTTGGCTCACTGTGCCTATGCCTCAATCTATCGTGAGGTGACGCTTTAGTTTTGCGGACACCATTACAAATAAGACAAAATGTCGACATCTTATATTTCAGCATAAAAGTATAACATGCACACGAAACCAACTAAAATCAATATTCGTTCGAATCGGACTTGTGCATTGCATCAATTTGATTTCTTAGAATCTTCAAAACGACTCAATACTTTCTCTCGTAGCAACTTAACACTTGCATCGATCTTACTCGATACATTGCTCGGGTCAACGTAACTCTTTGCATCGATTCACAGCGATTCATATTTCTCAGGTCAACGTAACGCTTGTATCGATTCGCATTGATACTTATTTCGGGTCAATACATGCAACTCTTCGAGTCAACGACTCAGCATAATGCACCATATGGAGCGGGACATTACAACTACTGCGCCTCCCCGTGCTCTATTCTTCCTTCTATTGTTGTTACTTCTACTGCTACTTCTATCTACTGCTGCTACTTCTATTACTACTGCTACTTCCACCTACTATTGCTAGTATCTCCTACTACTCCTGCTGCTGTGCCCTGCTTCTACTTACTGCCGTTGTTTCTACTACCATTGCCACTGCTGACCTCCCTTCTCTGCTCTGTTACAACTGAGCCGCTTCTCACTATGATACCTGATACACTTGTGCAAATCACTGATATGCATCAGTGATTCCCCTCAACTGATACTCATGTTTCTTGCACAAGCATAAATCTGCACATACACATCAGATACCCATATCCAACCCCACATTCACACACACACACACTCCAGTTATCTGCCTCCCTCCCTCCCTCACACATATTAGGATACACACTCTAAACATACATTATCAACTACAATCACACACACTACTCTATAGACACACACACACACACACACACACACACACACACACACACATACACACACACACACACACACACACACATACACACACACACACACACATATATACACACCTCTCAACATATGTATCACAAGACATTATATCAAATACAAGTGGTGCATCACCCAAATATCACACTACTCTATGATACTCTCGTGGTACACCCTTGATACTCTACCAAACCATCACCAACTCTCTCCAAAGTTCATGAACAAGTCAAATATCATAATTAAAGACTAATAAGAGCAATGGATACATATTATAGTGTTTGTGGCAAAACATGACATGTATATCACCTGTGTCGAAGGAAAAATCCCCAAAATGACTCTGTGTCATAACATATCATGATACGACCTACTCGTATCCAATTGTGGACACGTATCTACCAACACACAACCAAGTTAAGTCTATATAGATCTAAATTACCAAATGACAAACACTTGGTGCATCAATCTTGAAATTTCTCTAAATTGGACACAAAACTCAGTATAACTTTCAAAATTAGGGGTCCCTAGAGGCCAATTCTTCTTTCTATAGATAGTCCTAGTCCATGGGTGGGTTCCTAATGATCAACTTACATAAATAGAACCTAATTAAAAAGATATCTCAAAATTTTACCTATTGGGAGATGGATTTCCAATGCAAAGCCTAATGGACACGATTTGGACACACGTTTATAGCCAAGTCCTTCCTCTCCAAGTGCTCCTTGCAATCCAAAGCTTCTAGACTCCTTAGATGAAGAGTAGGGAAGGAATTGAGAGTGAAATTGAGTGGAATTGATGGAGGGATAGATCAATTTGGAAAAGAACACCAAATTGGAAATGGTTGTGCACATATGAATAGGAGAGAGAGAGAGAGACTCCTCCCTCTATATAGGGCTGGCCACCTCTAGCCTCTTCATGCCAATGCACAACGTCCATCATGCCCTCAATTAATTGTTATGAAGGGTATTTAATTAGTGGAATGGTTCTACTCCTAATGAAGGGATTAAACTAATTTCTAATTAATAAGAAAATGGCGCAATTGAGCCCAAGTGGGTCAATCTAAATGTTGGTTCTAGTGTCATGTCAAGTCTAATGGGTCCACTAACATTAGTCTAACAAATAGGCTAGCCCACTAATCATAATAACTATCACCATAATTAAATAGATAGATATGCACAATATATAGATAATATAAATTGACAAAATTATCTCTATATAGAAATATATGGTAGTGACAATACGAGTGACGTGTGTCCATGACTCAATCGAAGTGATGACAGCTGCCACAAGATTTTTCATCTGTGTCGGTTGCTGCGATGATGATATCTCCAAATACCGTGAGATAATCTTGATCATTCTTGCCTTGGAGTCCAGTCTTGATTTGCTAACAACATATTTGTGGGGACCAAATCTGGTCAAATATTTGATTTGATGCGATTTATAAATTCTAAAATAGTCAAACATTAATTTATGGACGTGTAAATCTAATTAGATAAAATATTTAATGTAACTTTTCAAATTAAATAAAATCAAATATTTGACCAGATTTGGTCCCCACAAATATGCTGTTATCAAATCTAGACTGGACTCCAACAAAACTAAGGCCAAGGATGACGGAAAGGATCTCACCGTTTGGAGATATCATCATCGCATAATTTAGACGGCTCATTTTTAATCATTTTGAAGTCGTTTTATGATGATAGAGAGATGTAATGAATACATGAGACAGAAACAAAAAGAATAGTCACATTATCCTTTTAAGTTTATCTTATACTTTTTTTCACAATAAAAAATATATATTATTTATAAATCAATATACTATTATTTTCATCAACGAAAGGTAATAGTGCAAAGAGAACAAAAATCAAATAAAATGTACATTTCAAGTTAATGTCCAATATTTCACAAGCAAATTTGTACAACAAATTTCATATCCAAATAACCAACAACTCTACGTCATCAAAGTTCGTGACTAAGATATTGAAATCTCCTAGCAATGGATAATCTATTTATGAAGTTACTATGCCAGAGCCTGAAGGCTTCATGAAGCTTCATGGTGGCAACCTTGGTCATAAATGTCAACAAAATATCTTAAGCTTAAATAAAAAGTAATAACGTCACGTATAAAAAGTTAAATAAAAAATAAATTATATCTTTTTCTATATCTCTACTTATATAATACGACTTAAAAATGATTTAAAATTGAGCTGTCTCCATTTACAAATCCTCTATTAATTATTAATAAAAAATAAAAAAAAAGATAATAACTCTAATTTTTATTATTATTCCACATTTGATTTTTTTTTCACATATATCTAATTAAAATATAAATAAATAATATATATATATATATATATATATATATATATATATATATATATATATATATATATATATATATATATATATATAATAAATTTTTATTTCAATATATTTAAATATATAAAATATTTTTTAATAATATCAGATAAATTTATTTTATTTACTAGTATAAACTCTCCAATAGACGCGTCGAGAGCATCATGACCGTAAAAATAAACGGCCCATATAAATACTACGACTGAATCCACAGTCGGTCGGTCAACAACCCCCCGTCTCGATCAACCCCCGAATTTCCTTCTTTGTACGATGCGAGTCCACGAAACCATATATATATATATATATATATATATATATATATATATATATATATATATATTCGAATTTCTAAACCCTAGAAAAAAATTCCTCTTCTTGATGCAGATGATCTATGGCGAGTCCTCCTCCTCCAATCCCGGCGCGCTCCTGGCGCCGGGCTTCCGCTTCCACCCCACCGACGAGGAGCTGGTGAGCTACTACCTCAAGCGCAGGCTCTCCGGCCGCCCCCTCCGCGTCGATGCCATCGCCGACGTCGACGTCTACCGGTCTGAGCCCTGGGACCTCCCGGCCATGTCCCGGCTCCGGAGCAGGGACATGGAGTGGTACTTCTTCAGCACGCTCGACCGGAAGTACTCGAACCGGTCTCGCACCAACCGGGCCACCAGGGAGGGGTACTGGAAGACTACGGGGAAGGACCGGGCCGTGCGGCACCGCTCCGCGGTGGTCGGGATGAAGAAGACGCTGGTGTTCCACGTCGGCCGCGCGCCCAAGGGGCAGAGGACCAACTGGGTCATGCACGAGTACAGAATCCTCGACGAGAACTCCGAGGCCTCGGCCTCCTGCCCCTCCGTGCAGGTACTTTCTTCCCGTCGGTCATCAAAATCTTTCTTTTCAAAGAAACATCCCCCCCCCCCCCCCCCCCCCCCCAAAAAAAAATGGGTACTTCTGCGACTCATTACCAAACTATAGTAGAAATCGCATTTTGCAACACCCAATTTCATGTCCTTAACGGAAGAATCTCCTTGTAGTACCTCTTTTATGGAATAATAACATTATTTTAGTCAAGGATCCTCTTCCGAAGAATATTCTGTTCTTGATGGGGGCATTTGTGGGGGCAGGATGCCTATGTTGTGTGCAGGATCTTCCAAAAGAGCGGAACCGGCCCACAGAATGGTGCCCAGTACGGAGCCCCCTTCATCGAGGAGGAGTGGGAGGAGGAGGATGAACAGTTGTATCTGGAGCCTCCCAAGGAGGAGGAATACGTTTCCCCCAATGAGTATGTGCAGCTTGATGATTTGGAGCAGGTATCCCTGCTACCTATTTTCGTAGTTCTGTGGCTTGTATAGATTTTCTTCTGCAGGGGCGTATTTTAATTATCGGGAAATCTTGCACCATTAATTATCACACCTTTACCTTCATATCTATTTCACGAAGGGGCATTTTGGTAAACATCTTTCTTAATTTTATTTGGCATGTCATCTGTTTATTTATACTTGTTAAATTCAACTCGATAGCCGGTCATAAAACTTTGTCAGAGATTGTACGGAGCTTTCATATGCTCCATAGCCGAGCCAATTACAATGGGAGAAGGCTTGCATCATGCAATTAAGATTTATGATGCAATTAAGGTTTGTGAAGTGAAAGCAATGTTTTAAAAACTGGTTCAATGGTTGAACCGGTGAACTCAAACCTTACTCAGACCGGTCGAAGCGGTTGAAACATCTGGTTCAAAGACGCTAATGTAATATTTTTTTTGAAGTTATTAAAATTATATTTATGCATATGTTGTATCTTTAAATTTGTAACGCTAGTAGAATTTTAGATTTTGCATAGGATTAGATGAGTTGGACCAAGGAATATATATTCCAAAGGGATTCAATTTCAACATTTAGGGATCTTAATAGCTACTTTTCAATTTAATTAATTTATACTAATAATTGAATTTTTAGTGCAATATGGAACTAGTAATGGGTATAGTGGATTTGGATTATTGTAGTTGTTCTTGAGCTCTAATACAAGTTAAAACAATATTAATTCATGTGATGAATTATGTCGATCACAATCGAAAATATATATTATTAGTTAACGTTAGTCATACTAATGTCGTGTACCAAAAGAAGAGCTTGTACACTGCAATGAATAAATCTTCATAACAGTATACTAATTTGCAATTTTGCCTAGTTCTGCCAATATTAAAATAGGGCTTTAACATACATACACCGTCACAGTGGTTGACATCTTGTCCACCATGTAAAGATTCCCAGGTCCGAGCCATCATATACACATGACTTTTAAGTTTTCTAAAATAAAAGCTTGTTTTGATGAACTGAGCGGTTCATTCAAACTGCAGACAGGTCGGACGGTGTTTGAACGGTCCGATCCGGTTCGTAGAGGTTCAACTGTTCTAGGGGTTCAACTAGTTGAACCAACCCGGAATCAACCTGGAAAAACAACCAGGTCACAGTCCAACCGGTTGAAGTGCCCGTTCAAACCGGTTTTTAAAACGCAGTAAAAAATTGAAGTTTATCAATAGACTAGACATTATCAAATCGGATCAGGTACACAAATATATGTCCTAATATGTATGATAGGATACCTGGTGGAGGAGACTAACCACTAGCATCATCTTATATTACTAGTTACTTTCTTCATCAACATTGGCTCCCAATCCCTTTTTTTTTTTGCCAAGATTTGCTCGAGAGCACAACTCTAGATCAACCTGGATCAACTAGTTGAACCAACCCGGAATCAACCTGGAAAAACAACCAGGTCACAGTCCAACCGGTTGAAGTGCCCGTTCAAACCGGTTTTTAAAACGCAGTAAAAAATTGAAGTTTATCAATAGACTAGACATTATCAAATCGGATCAGGTACACAAATATATGTCCTAATATGTATGATAGGATACCTGGTGGAGGAGACTAACCACTAGCATCATCTTATATTACTAGTTACTTTCTTCATCAACATTGGCTCCCAATCTCTTTTTTTGCCAAGATTTGCTCGAGAGCACAACTCTAGATCAACAACATTCATAGAAATATTGACCAAGTCTTATAAGGTGTTATCCACCTGATAGTGATCCCGTCTTTCAGTTTCAAGTTTCTAATCAAGGAACTATGGAAAATAGGTGTTGCTGTTGATGTCTCATAGGTTAATGTTATGCAGCTGGGAACAACCATCAAAACTCTCCTCGAACAACAAAAAGCTTACAAGAGGGAAGATGATGACATCATCTGTAACAAATCGCATTTTCTTCATGGCAGGATGTAGGGCAAGCCAAGTTAAAGCTTATACTCTATAAGGTTCCGCTAACGAAAACTTCTGGCTCGAGAACATATTGAATATTGTAGAAAATTGGCAGTAGAAGGGTTGGCTGAAGATCACTACGTATAGAGAATCAAATATTCCCCTTAGAACTTTGGTTGAAAGATCACTTTGTGGTAAATTTAATTGTTTCATTCACATATTAGTACTTTATGTATTAATGGGTTTGGACATTTTTTGGGTTTCTTCTAAGGGTCTCCAATTTTTTGAACAAATTCATTGATCTCAAAGACCAACTAAAAGAGAGTCCGCTTCTTTGTTTTAATTGTTCCTAGCATCCTATTAATATATACAATCTAATTGGGAAAGTAGATTTAGAATATATTATTAGGATACATGTTTATGAGTTGTGTTTAAGATCTGATATTTTGTTATGTTATTCAAGTTTGATTGAGCATGTTAGAAAAGATTTATGCTGTCTAACTCGCATGCAATAGTTAGTGAATTGATGCAAAAGCAATATCCGAGTGTAATTTCCACAAAAAAGTTCGAAAAGAAAATGAGAAACTCGCAAGTTCATATGTGCACATAGATCTTTGATATATGTCCATTTTGCACCCTGTCCTCGATCAGCCGGTTGGGTTGATCTCACGACCCACTCGGGCTAACCACCATAGCACAATGCTTGACCATGTAGACCGCACCTCCAGGTTCGACTATCAACCGACCTCTAATTTGAATATCCGGTTCACCCAAATTAAATTAAGTGCCTAGCGTGCCTCGAGGGATTCAAACTTCTGATAGTTTCTTATGTATTCACCCCCATTATATTTCTTTCCCATATCAACAAGTACCAAAAGCATGTCATCTACTGTTACTATTTTATTTAGTTGAATAGGTTAGTTCACTAACCCTTGAGTAAACGGCCTTAAAAATGTAATGCTACAACTTTACTTTTCTAAAGCATCTCTTATTTACCTTTCTGACATTTGTAATTCATAACATGGACTTCAATTGTTTCGTTCTCCTAGGATGTATAGAAATAACTCCAAATGCTCATTATTTCTTCTATCTTGATAGGATTTCTTTTGATATTTTTTTTCCAATTCATATTCTAATGCCTTTCTATTTAAACACGAAACCACCGTAATGGGGTCAGTTTGCAGTTGAAATTACGTTAGTTTATATATTTGATGGTTACTCTTTTTTTAGTTGTATAATAAATTTAGTTGTAGTTTTAATTTAGCATGGGACCACCATTGTGGTTCTAATATGCAGTTGAAAATTCCGTAACGTTATATTTGATAGTCATTCTTATTCTTTTTCAGTTATATAATAAATGATGCATCCTAGCTCTTCATATGATTGAGGTGGGTTTTCCATTGGCTTTTTAACACACTGATTTTAACTAAGAGAAGGTTGAGTTACCCTGCACACGCAATTTTACATTCATCCTTGTATATAGTCTGTGGCTTTTCTAAGGTTTGATATAGGGTAATAGCCAATGCCTGCTGTCTCTACTCTCTAGATATTCTTTGCTGTTTGTGTAAATTGATTCGTTTATTAATTTCCACTGCTGTTTTGAAGTTGTTGTTGTCTTATGAATTATTATTTCTTTTTTCCCTGCTGATATTTCCCAGATAAAGTTGTATTGAATTTAGTTATGTATCAGTTTCCGTCCTTTGATACTTTAACCTGTGTGCCAAGGGACACTGCCGGGTTTTCCTTCGACTTTTTTCAGTATAGTTCTGGTTAGATACATTTTAATGCTTTGACCTTTTGTCAGAAGCAAGATGTGGTTAATCAACATGAAACGGATACTAATGGGCAGGATGGTGGAATCAATTCAGAGGAACCAGATAGTTTGTTCAATGAGATATTTGATGTGAGTAGATATGTAAATGCCCCTGAATTGCAGGATGATTCAAATCTAGTTTATAAACTGGAAGAAAATACTGGTTTGTATGAAAAATCAGAAAGCCTGGAACAAAATGATGGTTACTTGGAACTGAAAGATATATTCAGTAATGATCAAATCTTGGTGAATGGAGTGAATGAAACTCCAAATTCACAAGAAGTGGATGATACTGCTTTCTTTGACAATCTGGATGTAACAGCTGATCCCCAAGAAGTGGGTCAGATGTGCCTTCCAGTTGAGGGCGACTTTAATCTTCAAGCGGACGCTTCTCAAAATCTAGTAGCTGCGGACTATAACTCTGCTCAACTGTCTGAAGACAACATGGTGTTTTATGATGCTGCCGGTCAAGACCTATATGCAGATGAAATCTTTGCGGATGCAAAACAGCTTCAGTTTTCACCAATAGCTCTTGAATTGGATGACTTAATGACATACTTTGAGGCCACAGATAATAACTTGCAATATATTCAGGATTCTTCTGAAAGAGTGGTGTTTGGTTCTTCTAACGTTGCTCAGTCAAACATTCCTCCCGAGGTAATGCATCCTGTAAAGCTCCGATTAGTTTGTTGCACTTTTTAGACCTAATAGACGGTGTGTTGTAATACCATTCTATTTTATGCTCCATACAGGTTGAATATAAGGATACTGCATTTAAGGCAACTCCAAAATATCTGGGAGTGGATATAGAGGGGGCTTCGTCCTCCTCAACTGGATCAGAGGAGGCTCATAAGAAGTTTGAGAACATAAATGAGGATGTCCTTGCTGCACCAGGTATGGCTTACTGTTTTCAAAGTTGTCGCTTGCCTTGTTATTGCAAATTGACTTTCTTCATATTCTTTCAATGCATTTCTACCATAAAATAATTGGTAGTGAGTTTACTTTAGCCTAGAATGGATAATCGTGGTATTTTGGCAATGATCAATTGCAACTACTCCATTGCTACTAAAGGTTACAGTTATGTAAATTAGCGACGAGGCTGTCTTGCCAATTTCTACATGATACATGTCTCACATTTTAATGGCAGATGTCCAGAGAAATGGGAGTTGGAATAAGTCCCTTAGAAAGCATGTTGTCAATATGTTGGGCTCAATCAATGCTCCACCTGCTATGGCTGAGGATCTTGGGAAACAGAGGGCTATTCAACTAACCTCCACAACACACTCATCCAGTTCAATCCACATCTCTGCCGGGATGATCCGAGTACATGGTGCAGTGATGGGCAGTGCAGAACACTGGACCCTGCAGAAAACTGGAGATGTGGGTTTCTTCCTGTCTTATGGAATTGCTCGTAACGATGTAGTTTGCAAATCAGCATGCTTCGAGTCGATTACAAAAATGCAGGGCGGAGCGATGTCAATGATGCTTAGAGGGTTACATCTGTTTGGCATATCTATGCTGATTCTTGCAATAAGCTTCAAAGTGGGAATGTGCATCTACAGCAAGTAGGTCTTAGTCGAATAGCTTATTGACTTGAATAGTTAGATTACGTTTGATGAGAAACTAAGGAAAGATCCATGATGCTCATCTGCGGAGCCGCTCATCTGCTGAATTATTTTGGAGCAAAAACCTGTGTTGTGTTTATTATCAGCTTTTACAAACTGTAATTAAATGAGTGGGGTGACACTCTTATGCTACTATACTCTATTGAAATAAAATTAATGTGATTTTTTTTTCTTTGTTGATATATATATATATATTCTTTGTTGATATATATATATATATATATATATATATATATATATATATATATATATATATATATATATATATATATATATGGGAGAGGATCAAAAGCCCCCCAAAAATTCCCTCACTCTAATTCGTAATATTAATAGTAATATTAATATTAATATTAATATTAATATTAATATTAATGTTAATATTAATGTTAATGTTTTTAAATTTTTTTATATTAATGTTAATGTTAATATTAATGTTAATGTTAATTCTAATGTTAATATTAATTTTAATGTTAATAGAGAAATTTTGACTTACCCTCCACTTGAATTACCCATATTAAGGGTGCACCCCACAGTTTTGCATTAATGAAGAAATATTTCCACTTTGGATGGAAACCGTCTAAGACTAACGGTCAAAGGCTTTGACCCAAAAATTTTGACAAAAATACCCTTCCCTCTGTGTGTGCTATCCCCCTCCTCCACCCACCGCTACTGCCCGCCCCCCCCCCGGCAGCTGCGCCCCCACTCCCGGCCGTTGCTCCCCCCCTCCCCCCCTCCATCTCGGACGTGGTCCATCTCGGACGTGGCAGCAGCAGCGTCGCAGCAGCAATGGCCGGGATGGGAGGGGGCAACGGCCAGGGGGACGGGGAAGGGGGCGGCAGCCGCGGGGGGGCGGGGGGGGGGGGGGGGGGGGGGGGGTGCAGTAGCCTCGCGAGAGTTGGAATTGACTTCTGCCGACGTTGTGTGATTCTGTTTCCTAAACTACTTTTATTACAGATAAATTCACCTCATATTTTTTCATCTTGCAATATGAAAGTTGATCCGCTCATTTCGAAAAGCGACACAATAATCTCTTTATATTTCTCCTCAGGACACACTGGACTAAGAGTCGACTTCAACCGCTCGTCGACTTCAACCGCTCCTGGCAGACGGTGAAGCTCTCCCGCCACAACGCCCTCCCGCCCAAGTCTCCGACCATGCTGAAGGACGCCATCAGCGCGGGAAACTGGTCTCCGGGGCCACGGACGGCAGCGGCGGCCCGGCCGGCTCGGTCCCGACCTTCGCGAACCCGTTCTGGATCGAGACCGCCGCCCTCTCCCGGCGCACAGCCACCAACAGCCGCCGCCTCCCGAGCTGTTCGGCATGCGCCTCGGGGCCGTCCTCATCACCGGGTTCATCCTCGCCACCATCTTCTGGCGCCTCGACAACTCGCCCAAGGGTGCGCAGGTGAGGCTCGGGTTCTTCGCCATCGTCCACCATGTTCTGTTGTGAAAATTATGGAGGAAGAAGGAATTATGGAGGAAGAAGAAGGAATTTTACTGGAGATGGCAAGGGGTTTGTTGATTAATTTTCTCAAGTGTATAAGTTTAATTATGTGGGAAGGGTATTTTCGTCAAAAAATTTGGGTCAAAGCCTTTGACCGTTAGCCCTAGACGGTTTCCGTCCAAAGTGGGAATATTTTTTCATTAATGTAAAACTGTGGGGTGCATCCTTAATATGAGTAATTTAAGTGGGGGGTAAGTCAAAATTTCTCATGTTAATATTAATGTTAATTTTAGTATTTAATATTAATATTAACATTAATATTAACATTAATATTAACATTAAATTACGGATTAGAGTGAGGGGTTTTTTTTGGAGGCTTTCTAAGGGGGGCTTTTGATCCGCTTTCTATATATATATATCATTTCGAAAATATTTGAAGATGTTATACATATATAGATCGAGCTTTTAGAGTCCAATTGGATCATTAGGTGTACTTACAGATTTGAGTTTGCCGCTTAGTTCCTGGCCTTCGTGCTTGTGTCCTTGAGAATTTGGGTTCAAGTTGTAGGACACCGTGACTCGTAGGGTTCCCTCTCGGTAACATGTAAATCGAGCACGAGACTTGTGGCACTATTCGTGCATTTCATTTCCGATTTCATGCAGTCTTGCCATTGTCATCAAAACCATAGGTGGTATACATAAACATTAGCATTAACAATCAATCAATAGGTTGTTGATGGTGTTTTTGTTGTAGAAACAGTCGATAAAATAGAACTACAAATTGATACATTTTCTGGTGAATGCAGTTGTTAGCTCTCTTTTGCGATAGTGATTGAATGAGCTACCTTTGAACTTCATCTTCGTAGGCTTTTTCTTAAGCAAGTCATGTATCTTGGTCGGTGACATCACCATAAAGGTGCGGTTTATATTAATTGTGAATGTCCAAATACATAAAAGATTCTATCCGTAAGTATATATTTTTGTCAAAAGAATAAAATATATATTTTGTTTACTAAATCTTTTTTCTTTGTTTGTTGTCCTTTATTTCATTTGTTTTTAAGATTTTTTTTCCTCATTGTTTGGTTTCTTCCTATTTTTTATATTCTTTTTAAAAAAAAAAAAATTTAAAAAACTTTTTATTTGTTTTTGTTTTTTTCCTATACTTTTTGAAGTCCCCCCCCCCCCCCCCCCCCCCCCCCCCCCCCCCCCCCCCTTTTAAATTCCAAAGAAGGAGTTATCCAGGGGAAGGTTGTCGTAGATGAGACAACGCTTGAACTAGTATTTGCTGAGAAGTTAGCAAAGCGAGTGAGAAGGCCGAAAGATTTCGGAGATAACTTTATCATCCATCATATGGAGGCTGATGAGGTGATGAAGACCACAAACGCCCTCTTCTAGGGGAAGTGAGTCAATGGTAAGATTAACACCATTGCATCCAATTACAAATGGGTGTTAGTTAATCTGCTTGAAGGGGTTAAACTTATCGAATCTTCGAGAAGAAGACGAAGGCCGAAGGAACTGATGATGAGTTCGAGGTAGGCTAGTTGCTAGGAGGGTTTGCTCAAGAACAGGAGATTTGTGAGGTTGACACATGCTCCAATGGCTAAGAGTGTTTGAAGTAAGATCTCAATTTGTGGCTTGAGGAGTTTGACCAGGTTAGTAGGTCATGGTCAGCGAGACAGTTAAGTATGATTATACGAAGTTCGCTGATAATGAAGGAGTCATCGTTTTTCTCTATGTGGACGACATACTGATTGTCAATAGAACAAAGATGTTCCTCACGTCCAGATTCAGTGTGAAGGATTATGGGAGATGCAGATGTCATCCTGGAGATTTAAATAATTGGGATGGGAGTTGAGCTTGCTCTGCCACAAGCTCACTAAATAGAAAGTTGCTCACACACTATGGATATCAAGATCTTCCAGGGATCGATAATCCTTACAGATATGATTAAATGCTGAAGCCAGATCCTGGAGAAGCGTCAAAAAATTGGTGTACTCGAGCATCATCTGGAGTTTGATGTAGGCTACAAGTACTACCAGGCCTGACATAGCTTTTGTTGTAGGCATGCCGAGTCGGTTCACGTGCAATCCAAGTGTTGATCTTTGGAAAGCTGTGAAGAGAGTTGTCATGCCCCGGTTCCGTAGGACCGATCGTCCTCGCTAAGGCGTGATGCCGCATGAACTTAGGTTGCGCTCACGCAAGGTGGGTTCCATAACGGCCGATTACAGGCTAAGCGACGGGGTCGTCGCACAGAAGTCCCAAGCAAAAACATTGATTAATACCAGAGGAGAGTTAGAACAAAACACAAGTCAAGCACATAGCTTTTTATTGATATTGAAACAAAGGTTACATAGGTGGACACGAGGCCGAGATTACAATCACTCAAGCTCACTCTTCTCATAATATAAGTCACTCTGCTCTCTCATCTCTCAATACAATTTGACAAGCCAGCGGATGCTTCAGATAGGCGATGTCCATACATTATGTCCCATATACGTCCAGACTCCATGCGATCGCGTGCCTCAAAACGTCAAGGAACTCCATGCCTCGACGCATCCAAGCGAGCTCCGCGCCAATGAGCTTCACCTGTTCCTGTACATGAAAACTGTGTGGGTATCAGTACTCAACTGTACTGGTGGAGTGAGCTCCTCGCCCACCCATACAAAACTGACACGTTTAATTTACTTTATGCAACATAATCTTTTTTTATTGTCTTTCTATTCTTGCCTTAGGTTCGATTTTTAGGACATAGACTCTCAGCCTATTTTGTGTCTCTAGACCATTCTCGTGTCAACAACGCCAACATAACAAGTCGTGCTTGCCTTTCGGCCCATACTCAGAGACGCAACTACACGATAGTACCAAATTTCCATGTGACCGTTCTACAAGTCCATTGTGCTAACATCGTGGTATCATAAGCCCCATTCGTGTGTCCATATTGAGGCCATGTCTCGCAACTCATTGTGACTTAACCATATTGCCGTCTCGCGGCCTTTGCTGCTTTAATCATCAACTGACTCAATCAAAGATTTGTGAACTAAGTGTCACTTAACCAACTTTGTCTCATGACGCTTCCTGACTTAACTCGAATGACTCAAATCCAACTTATGTAACTCTACTCCAATAACTTAATACTCGATGCCACATCTCGTGCCAAACACGTTGTCTTCGTTGCAGCCAAATCTTAGGCCCAAACATCGTGTTCTGATCGTGCACATATTCAACTCGACTCATTGATACCGTGCACACAATACTCGACTTAATCCAAAGGCATGCACGCGGATCGCCGCTATATGCCGACTCATCTATATGAAATAGTCACTAGCACAACAAGCTATTTTGGACACATTAGCTTTGTTATTCGGGGTCCTTTCAACGCAACTAGCGAGCCCCGTTGAAAGTCCCCAAATAACCTGAGCGGTACTCCCAGCTCGACTAAAACCCGTGTTTCTCCCAAGTCGAAACGGTCCCGTGGCCCCGGGTTGTGCTCGAGGAAACTTTTCCTTGCCGACAAGTTGTCCATGACCATGCAAGACTCGACTTGAACTACCGTCTCACACAGTCATGCTTCTTCTAGTGTTACCATCTTTTCAGAACCATGTTCCAGACTTCTACTATTTGAGACCGCCTCGACGATCCATGGTCGTGAGTATTCTTCCATGTTGCCCTATCATTTTAATCAACTCAGGAACGACTATTCGATAGCCCTTTTTCCAAACTCAACTTGAATCAACCATGGCTAGTGCCTTAAAATACTAAGTCCATGACATCGTGCCTTAAAGACACTACTGCCCAAGACATACTTTATATGATAGGCCTTGAGATCGTAGGACTATGTGGTTATGATAGTTGCAGAAAACATAGGACAGTGCTTAGAATGACTTCGATAGCCTAACATAAGTTTGCCTAACTTAATCGTGCAACAACTTGACGAGCAAAGGCTGCGTCAAGCCTTGCATCGTGGGAACGTGCCGTGCACGCGTTCGACTTTTGAACAACCAAGTTCTTTGGGTTCCTAGATTTATGCCTCAAGCCGTGCGATGCAACTTAACCCGTGGGATGAGCTAAGACTATGCCGAGCCCTAGACGTTGGAACCGTACATGCTTTATTAAGCATTTATGCGAGCGACGCTTATGACTTAGGCTAATTTATAGCTTTGTGGCGAAGACCAACTTTCCTTCTCCCAAGCCACGGGACGAAGGACCGGGTGTCATTTTGAAAGCTATCGTGTAACATTTCTAAGCCGAACGTGGGACCTTTTTTCATGTTCTAACTCAGTTTGACCCAAGTTGGGATTATTCCCTTAGCTATGTGGATTCGTCTCTTTTATTATCAAGCCTACTCGTGCGTTTGAAAACTTTCCTTTAATTAGTGCGAAGGCCAAGCTGAGGCAAGTTCACTGTAAGCCACCCACCTGAACGAGGAGTCGCCTCGACCGAGCGAGTCTTCAAGCAGCCGTTGCATGGCTAAGTCCAAACGCCATTGCCGTTTCGATTCCTTCGATTGATTGAGCGGGACGGGGCACTACATTATACACCACTCAGAAAAAGTTTCATCTTCGAAATTAACTGAGTACACTTATCGACTTCTAACTTGATTCAACATCCAACGATTCTCGCACACATTTGTCCTATGCATTTCTTCAATCCGAGCCATGCTCGTGCTTCGGTTATCTTTTGACACGAACAACTATATCTCAACTTGGGTAACTTACACTCGTCGTATACACGGACAACTCAGTTTTTTTAGGCAAACCACCTGATCTCCCATCATTCAAGTTCGTCTCAAATCTAATGATCATACTACCATCAATATTTCTTTGAAATACAATTTTAAAATCCTCGATACTTTTCCGTTCCTCTAGTCTCACTTGAATTTAACGTATCACTTAGTTGGATCGTACACATATTTAAGGTGTCCCCGAAATGTATGCATTTCAGCCAAGCCTTGTGATAGTGAATCCAATCCCACCTATCTGATTCATCCTATCAGTCCTGCAAACCAGTCGCACCGATGCTATCTCTCAAAACAGGGGCGTCTCACCTAACCGCTAGGCCATCTTTCTAGGCTAAAGTCAATCGTTAGTATTGGAATCACAGTTTCCAAACAATAATATCAATAATGACCCCAACCTAAGGTCAAACCAACGTTGATAGTACGGGATTTTTTTATCCAAGCTCGCATCACTCCGATTTTTTAACTTCGAGCATAGATTCCTTTTATTCGCAATTGCAACACTTAGTCCAAGGGGTCCGAGTCGTTCAGCAAAGCCATCCTACTATAAGTTCTGCTCAACCAAGTCATCTGTGTATCACTATTGTACCTCCAAACTAGCAATTTGTATAGTCTATCTCTTCAATATGTTTGATATAATCTACCTATCCATTTTTTCCAAGTCAAGCACGCTACGACACGATTTATAACTAAACCATAATCCTTCTTCCATATTTTCGAAGTCATTTAACACAATTCACATAATCGATCACAAGGTAGTCTAGCATAATACTATGTTACGTCCCAATCTCACGCAAGTCCTATCATCCGCGCTTGGACATGAAATCACCATGCATTCTCGCAGGATAATCGTTCTCATCGGGACGTAACTCTTGCTTTGAGTCTAGACTGATTCATTCTCGAAACGTAGATTGGATCTACTCAATCCTCAAGTTTACTAAATTATCAATCATAAGTCCGAACAATTCTCGAATTTACCTTCGCATCAAACCACAAGTCGAAGCATACGAATTGTCATGCCCTGATTTTTCGAGTTCGATTATTCTCGCGAAATGAATCACCATGTCAGCGCTCATGCGGAATGGTCACCTTAAATCTGACGTGATGCATGTGCGAGGTTGGTGTTGCGCTAGCGCAAGATAAGACGTCGATATTGTGGCTATCGTCGAAGCAATCAAGATACTTTCCTTTCATCCAAACATTCCTTTCAATCAAAATCTCCAAGCATAGTATCCCTCGAAACAATAATATTTTTACACGATCGTCATTTTTCGACTCAGAGTACCCTCGAGTTATCGCATATCGATCTTCGATACGTCTTAATACCATCGATGATATGCGTAACCTAACGATCTTCATTTGCAACGAATTTCGAGTCGTACGACTAATGCTATTGTTCGATCAGGATAATCTCCTTAATATTCAAGATCAAATTCAATTATTTTCCCCGAACTATTCCTATGATCAATTCATTCAAACCCATAATCACATATGTTCATCTGTCTATATCTTAAGTCATCAAGCAACATCTTTCCTCAATTCACGTTGTCTTATGCTAACACAAGTCATCGAACAACATCTATCCCAATTTCTTATAGTCATTCTCAATATTCGAATCATTCCTATGCACACTATCATCCCATCGTGCCAACTTTTCGTATACGATTCATATCGATTTCCTCTATCAAGTCATCCATTCGCTACACCTTAACTTTTTTTTTTGATTCAGTTTCACCTACTCAATCATTTTGTGTTTCATACTTGCACAATCACAAACCCGTGTGCGTCATCCCTAGTTTGTTCGAATCATCTTATCAAACTTTAAGACTACACTTTTACTCAATGATACTCAATTTAAGGCTTTGTGTACTCGTCGTTTGCTGATAGACTTATCGGCACCCCATAATCCTCAATCGATTAACATCCCTGAGGTTATCCCATACACCACTCGGGATGAAGTTACGACAAATCCTCAAAACTATTATTCGATTCACAATCGATTACTTCGAACCTCCGTTCGAATTATTCCTCAAATTCCAAGCACGCTCATCTGTATCGCATTGACGATAACATCGTCGGATGGCATCCCTATCGATAGTTATCCCACTTACTCAATCGAGTCCAACACATTTTTGTCCGACACAATTTGAATTTCGCACACAACTTTGCTAAGGTCGACTCAATTCTTGGTGTATATGCCCAGCCCGACTTAGCCAACCGTGCTTTACGTGATCCATATTTTGTTTTTGTCAAAAACTATTGTCATACGATTTTGCAAATTACATAGACTTATTGCATAGACATCCCGTGGGATATTTTAAAGGAGAGCACACCAACGATATCGAATTGCGGAGACAACATCAGAGTTAAAGAATTCAATCGAAAGTCGAAGGACGTAAAGCCGTGCTCTGATATCATTATGTCACGCCCCGGTCCCGTAGTACTGATCGTCCTCGCTAAGGCGTGATGCCGCATGAGCCTAAGTTGCGCTCATGCAAGACAGTTCCATAACGACCGATTACAGGCTAAGCGACGGGGTCGTCACATAGAAGTCCCAAGCAGAAACATTGATTAATACCAGCGGAGAGTTAGAACAAAACACAAGTCAAGCAAATAGCTCTTTATTGATATTGAAACAAAGGTTACATAGGTGGGCACGAGACCAAGATTACAATCACTCAAGCTCACTCTTCTCACAATACAAGTCACTCTGCTCTCTCACATCTCTCAATACAATTTGACGAGCCAGCGAATGCTTCAGATAGGCGATGTCCATATATTATGTCCCATATACGTCCAGACTCCATGCGGCTGCGCGCCTCGAAACGCCAAGGAACTCCATGCCTCGACGTATCCAAGCAAGCTCTGTGCCAACGAGTTTCTAACTGTTCGTACACATGAAAACTGTGTGGGCATCATTACTAAACTGTATTGGTGGTGTGAGCTCCTCGTCCACCCATACAAAATCGACATGTTTAATTTACTTTGTACAACATAATCCTTTTTTATTGTCTTTCTATTCTTGCCTTAGGTTCAATTTTTAGGACATAGACTCTCGGCCTATTTTGTGTCTATAGACCATTCTCGTGTCAACAATGCCAACTTAACAAGTCATGCTTGCCTTTCTGTCCATACTCAAAGACGCAACTACACGATAGTATCCAATTTCTATGTGACCATGCTATAAGTCTGTTGTGCTAACATCGTGGTCGTATCATAAGCCCCATTCGTGTGTCCATATTGAGGCCGTGCCTCACAACTCAGTATGACTTAACCATATTGCCGTCTCGCGACCTTTGTTGCTTTAATCATCAACTGACTCAATCAAAGATTTGTGAAATAAGTGTCACTTAACCAACTTTGTCTCACGACGCTTCCTGACTTAACTCGAACGAATCAAATCCAACTTATGCAACTCTACTCCAATAACTTAATACTCGATGCCACATCTCGTGCCAAGCACGGTGTCTTCGTTGCAGCCAAATCTTAGGCCCAAACATCGTGTTCTGATTGTGCACACATTCAACTCGACTCATTGATACCGTGCGCACAGTACTCGACTTAATCCAAAGGCATACATGCGGATCGCTGCTACATGCCGACTCATCTATATGAAATAGTCACTAGCACAACTAACTATTTTGGACACATTAGCTTTGTTATTCGGGGCCCTTTCAACGCAAGTAGCGAGCCCTGTTGAAAGTCTCCGAATAACCTGAGTGGTACTCCCAGCTCGGCTAAAACTCGTGTTTCCCCAGGCCGAAATGGTCCCGTGGCCCCGGGTTGCCACTCGAGGAAACTTTTACTTGTCGACAAGTTGTCCATGACCATGCAAGACTTGACTCGAACTACTGTCTAACACAGTCATGCTTCTTCTAGTGTTACCATATTTTCAGAACCATGTTCCAGACTTCTACAATTTGAGACTGCCTCGACGACCCATGGTCGTGAGTATTCTTCCATGTTGCCCTCTTAATTTACTCAAATCAGGGACGACTATTCGATAGCCCTTTTTCTAAACTCAACTCAAATCAACCGTGGCTCGTGCCTTAAAATACTAAGTCTATGACATTGTGCCGTAAACCAACTTGCATTCTGTGTGACACTACCGTCCAAGACATACTTTATATGACGGACCTTGAGATCGTAGGACTATATGGTTATGATAGCCACAGAAAATATGGGACAATGCTTAGAATGACTTCGATATCCTAACATAACTTTACCTAACTTAATCGTACAACAACTTGATGAGCGAAGGCTGTGTCAAGCCTTACATCGTGGGAATGTGCCGTGTACGCGTTCGACTTTTGGACAACCAAGTTCTTTGGGTGCCTAGATTTATGCCACAAGCCGTACGATATGACTTAACCCGTGAGGCGAGCTAAGGCTATGGCAAGCCTTAGACGCTGGAACCGTGCATGCTTTATTAAGTATTTATACGGGCGATGCCTATGACTTAGGCTAATTCATAGCTTTGTGGCGAAGACCAACTTTTCTTCTCCCAAGCCATGGGACGAAGGACCGAGTGTCATTTTGAAAGCCATCGTACAACACTTCTAAGCCGACCGTGGGACCTTTTTCTATGTTCTAATTCAGTTTGACCCAAGTTGAGATTATTCTCTTAGCTATGTAGATTCGTCTCTTTTATTATCAAGCCTACTCGTATATTTGAAAACTTTCATTTTATTAATATGAATGCCAAGCTGAGGCAAGTTCACCGAAGCCACCCACCTGAGCGAGGAGTCGCCTTGATGGAGCGGGTCTTCGAGCATCCGTTGCATGGCTAAGTCCAAACGTCGTTGGTATTTTGATTCCTTCGATTGACTGAGTAGGATGGGGCACTACAAGAGTGATAGAATATCTCTCAGGGACTCAGAGGATGCACTATAACGGTTACCCTGCAGGAGTAGAAGGCTTTAGTGATGGCAGTTGGTGCTTAGAAGGAGAGAAATAACATGTTACTTCTTCTACATGGATAATGCTGCTATATCGTCGAAGTTGAAGAAGTAAATCCATAGGTAGTGCTGCTATATCGAGGAAGTCGAATAAGCAGACCTTTCTCTTACTGTGGAGTCTGAGTTCTGTCAGCTGCAGCGGATGAAGCAACATTGCTTCGGGTATGGAGCAGAATGGCTTTAGGAGCCTAGGAACGATCTTCCTGTGGTTGGTGCACAAATTCGAGTGATGTCGATGTATTGCGGCCACCAGGCTCAATCTTTCTGTAGTTGGTGCACAAATCCCGGTGATGTCGATGTATTGCGATAACCAGGTGGCTGCAGCACTAGCATCGAATGATCTATTCAACGATAAGAAGATAATTGTGCATCTAGGACACAAGACACTGAATGAGCACATCAAGCGTGGATCATTACAGTAGGTGATGTTCGAAGTCAAAAGAATCTGACGGATCCGTTCATTAAGGCCTCAAGTGCCAGCTGGTCGAGGACTCAGCAAGAAAATGAGCTTGACGGACCTCCGATATTGTGTCTATGCAATATTACCATAAAGTTTTATGCTATTAGTTCAAAGAGAAATCTATCAGGCATCTAGATGTTGGTTCAAGGGAGGATCATTGACGGGAATAATATCAAGAACAATGGTAGTCCTTTGAGAGGTTACGAACCCAGAACCGTTGTTGTCTACTGTTTGTTCTTTGTATAGAACAAAGTCCTGTGAAAGGATGGCTTGTAAGTCTTAATGAGTTGTCGGGCATTTAAAATGTTTGTCGTGTTTTACAGAAAGCACGGGTAGCACAACACTACAAAAGAGCATAGTACTTAATGCTAGAGAGGGTTGATGCCACATGAGGTATCTCGTGAGTGTAAAGCCTCGGCTTAGGGTCATATCATAGCGTCATAGCACCATACATAGGCAAGTGGGCCTAATGTTGTAGAATGAAGAGTGGTAGGCAACACTAGAAAGGGGCTTGAAGTAAGCTCCCAATCTGTGGCTCGAAGAGTTTGATCAGGTTAGTATGTCAAAATGCTGCAGGGTCAGCGAGACAGTTAAGTGCGATTACACGAAGTTTGCTGATGATGGAGGAGTCATCGTTTGTCTCTATGTGGACGACATATTGATGTGTCACTAGAACAAAGATGTTCCTCACGTCTAGATTCAGAGTGAAGGACATGGGAGACGCAGATGTTATCCTGGGGATTTAAATAATGCAAACGGGAGTTGAGCTTGCTTTATCGCAAGCCCATTAAATAGAAAGTTGCTCACATGTTATGGATATCAGGATCTTCTAAGGATCGATACTTCTTACAGGTGTGATCAAAAGCTAAAGCCAGATCCTAAAGCGCCAACTGGTTGAGGACTCAGCAAGAAAATAAGCTTGACAGACCTTCGATATTGTGTTTCTGCAATCCTACCATAAAGTTTTATGCTATTGGTTCAAAGAGAAATCTATCAGACATCTAGATTTTTGTTCAAGGGAGAACCATTGACTGGAAGAATATCTGAAACAGTAGGCAGTCCTTTGAGACTTTAAGGGGTTACGGACCTAGAACCATTGTTGTCTATTATTTGTTCTTTGTATAAAATAAAGTCCTGTGGGAGGATGACTTGGAATTCTTAATGAATTGTCGGGCATTTAGAATGTCCGGCGTGTTTTATAGAAAGTACGGGTAGCACAACACTACAAAGGAGCATAGTACTCAATGCTACAGTGGGATGACGCCGCATGAGGTACCTCGTGAGGATAAAATATCGGCTTTGGGTCATGTCACAGCGGCATAGCACCATACAGGCAAGTGGACCTAATGCTGTAGAATGAAGAGTGGTAGGCAGCACTACAAAGAGGCTGGACCTCATGTTACAGTGGTGTGACATCACCAAGAGGTACCTAGAAAGGGTAAAGCCTCAGTTTTGTGAGCAATGTCAGCAACGTAACATTGCAAGGAAGCGAAAGGCTTCATGCCGGGTAGGTTGGCACTACAAAGAGGCTTATGCTACAGTGGTATGATCCTATGATAAGGTATAGCCTTGGCCTTCGGCCATGTCATAGCGACGTAGCACCGCCAGAAAGCGAAAGGCTTAATGCCAAAGCTCTTTAAAAGTACTCACCTAGACTGTATGGAAAGAGATATATGCCGTCTCTTGAGGGTAAGCATGTAGACACTTAATATATATACATCAAAACCAGACGGGCATCGAACCTTTAATGTGCAACCGGAAGTACAACTAATGTCATTGTGTTAGTGGAAAGAATTGCAGCTATGACGCATAATTCAAGACTTAATCCGTTCTTGTATCATACTATTGTTTGAACCACGCGGGAAGCTTCAAGTCGAAACGACATCTATCCTTATGCATAATACGCAGTCGCTATGAGGAACGCTGTCACCCCCAGTTTTCGAATTAGGGATATTTTCATCATTTTTCAAGTTTCATGATTTTTTGGAATTTTATTTGATTTTTAGGGATTTGTTTGAGTTGGTTTGAATTTTATCCAATTTGGACTCAAGTTGGAGACCCGGGGAGCCTGGACACTAGTGAGACCCACATACTAGCTGGGCTTGGCCCACACGCCATCCTAATTGGGCTAGATATTTCCATGGCTAATTAGTCATTTTAGAGGCTTAATTAGTATTTAGAATTAAACCGAAACGAACCGAATCGAACCAAACCCGAATCAACCCAACCTAAGTCTAATGGGTTGGAGGCTAATGGGTCTCCACCCAAAACCCAATAACCCCCCCCAATGGCCGGCCATGATAGGGAGCACCCCCTCCTCTTTCTTCTTCATAAAGTAAACACTCTCTCTCTCTCAAATTTCTTCTTTCTTCCAAAGCTTTTCTTTCTCCAAGGAAACTTAACCTAGGTATGTTCATAAATTCCCATTTAATTCTCTTTAGCATTAATTCTTTCACAATATATGTAGAGAAAGGGATTCTCTACACTTTGCCCTAGAATTTGTAGGATTCCCTAGAAATCTAGGTTAGGGATTTAATTGGGATTTTCTTAATTAAGAGTGATATATATATATATATATATATATATATATATATATATATATATATATATATATATTATTATTATTATTATTATTATTATTATTGTTATTTTTATATTTTATATATATATATATATATATAATTATTATTTATATATATATATATATATATATATATATATATATATATAGAGAGAGAGAGAGAGAGAGGGAATTGATGAGTAGAGTAAGAAGAATAAGAGATTAGAAAGTTAGAAGAATTAGAAGAAGTAAGGAAAAGAAGAAGAGAATGAGAAGAAGCTTAGAAGAAGTAGGAGAAGAAGATTAGAAGAGAGGAGAGAAAAGAGAATAGAAAATTAGGAATTTGAAGAGGATAGGAAAAGAATGAGAAGAGGGAATTAGAATAGGAAAATTAGTAAGAAAGAGAAGAAGAGAATTAGAAGAAGTTAGAAGAAGTAGAATGGGAAGAATTAGAAGAATATGATTTAGAGGAGTTCGAGTTAGAGGGTGAAACGGAGCTCCGAGTGTCGGAATAAGATAAAACTTGGGGGAGACCGAGAATACGTGAATTAGACTTTGCGGGTAGGCTCCCGAGTTGAAATCGGGGTCGTAGGGCGATGGTATCGCGCCGTACCATTGTGTATCTTGATTTATTCAAGATATCGACAATAGGCCGTAAGATGGACTAGACGTCCACTTTACCTAGGTATCTTGGTAGGTAACGAATGTATAGGCTAGTATCATACTACCCTAGGAAGTTTGGGTCGAAATACCAAGCGTTGGTAGGCTAACTTGGTAATTGCCTAAGTTAGAATTTTACCTTTTTAAAGGGTAAAATAGGATATTGGCCCAAGTTTAATGGAATTTGGGACTAAATTGGGTAAAGTGTTGACCTTTCGAAGTCCAAGATGGACTTGGATATGGGTTGTAAGGGTTGGTAATGATTAAAAATAGCCACCTAGACCTAGTCTTGACCTCGGTTGACCACAGTTGACTTTTTAGACCAAAAGTCAACTATGGGTCAACACTTTACCCAATTTAGTCCCAAATTCCATTAAACTTGGACAGTTGACCAAAAGTCAACTATTAGTCACCAGTGACCTAGGGTTGACCTAGAGTTGACCAGAGTTGACCCATTGACAAAAAGTCAACTGTAAGTCAACTTTCGACCTAGTTTGATTCGGATTGACTTCCAATGTTCTCCTACGACCAAGATTGACCTAACTAGACTTGTCTTGATCTAGAATGACTTAATAGAATTTAATTTGATTTGACTTTACTTCCTAAACACAGTATTGATATGTCTTGTTCTCTATAGGTCCTCGAGATACTGCAGTGGATCCGGTTGACATATTTTATCATCTTACAGGCGAGTACATTCTCTGATAACTTATTCCCAATTTATGATAACTGTTATGATTCGTATACTTAGTGTTGATATGCTTATTCCTGACACATGGTTCTCACGGATTAGTATTTCTAGATCCCGACGAGAGATGTTTCTCCTTCTTAGGTTGGGATGTATTGTGCAAGCTCCCTTGTAGCTCTTGCTCAATATATGGTCACTGATTCTAGAGAAGGTTCACTACCTTTTCATTAGAATCCCGTGCAGTGACGTGTCCTGTCCGGATCAATTCTACCAGTTGGGGTAGGGGGAGTAGTAGCGTATGTCTGTGATCATATCTCCTTGCATTCTTGAACAGTGTGAGTCATATACCGTACTTATGACTTGCCAGGCCAGTTCTCGACAGGTACCCAAGCCGATCACAAGTTGAAACTACTACTCACACAATTGGACATATGGCTCACCTTGACTTGTGTACATACCATGATTCAGTTCTACTTTCTTGTTTTAGCTCTAGCTCTACAGCTTACCATGCGATGATACATTTATGTACACTCCATAATTTCATTGTATATGCTCTATTTACAGTCTTATAGCTTTTATTCTATCTTGAGATCTGTTATGAGATATATGTACTCGTTCAATCCTGACTGGATATGTTGACAAAATATTACAGATACAGATGTGGGGGATTGCAGTACCTACTACGGTCCGGATGACGTAGAGGGCTTAGACTTGGTCCCGCAGGGCTTAGCTCCGCCTGACGAGACTTTACCTATTTTTTAGTTAGAGTAGGTCTTTTGTACTGGACCTTGTCTCCAGTTACTTTTGAGACTGTATTACATTTTGGATTGTATTAGAGACTTGGACTTGTATATTATTTGTGTTTGGACTTGACAGGTTATATTTTATCGTCTTATTGTCTTTATCTTTCAGTCTTTACTTTATCATCTTAGAGTTGTGATTGAGCACTCATATATATTCATTGCTTGTCCTCCGTTCGGAGTTGACCATATTCTCGACAGGTTTTTGATATATATATATAAACTGTTGTTAGAGTAGAAAACCTACAGCATTCTATGCCATTTTTTCGGTGAGGGCTGGGCGTTGTCACGTACACATGCCCTTATAGCGGGTGCGGGTCGTGACACATTTTAGTGGTGGCCCATGCAGGTCCTGAAGTCGTAATTAGTGCGATGTCGTAGCGGCACTCGTCTTAGAGTATTGACTACGCGCCTGTGTTACACATAGGAGGTAGTAGGCTAAGAGTACTCAATCACAGTAGGATCTTTCCTTGCTTATCTTGCTTACCGTCTTTGATATTGATTTACTGTATTCTAGCTGACCTCCTTTGATATAATCCTTCATGTGCCATATTGATATCTTTTTTTCAATCTGTCTCCAGGATGGTTATGACTCATTCTCCCGGTGATGAGCACGGGGAGACGGAGAGGTCTGCTACCTCTGGCGGATAGGCTCCGGTCACTTCCCCTGCAGATGGGACTTCAGTAGGGGCCCTCGGGGGTACTCCTCCAGCGCTCTCGATGTCTGTTCCTGGGGTCATTACGGGTGCTCTTCCCGCAGTACCGGGGGCTACGATGGGAGTTTTCAGGGGCGTTCTTCCTCCTCAGCAGGGGACTCCTTCGGTGATGGTGGGAGCTATTCCTCTGTTGCCTTCTCTGCCCACAGACATGGGGCATATGCTCGCGTTCTTTCAGCAGGTGCTGGAGTCCCAGCGGGTCCAGCACGAGGCACAGTTGAGGAAGACAGAGGCTATGCGCCAGGGCATGGAGGATACACACAGGTTGGCTCTAGCGGCAGTGGAGCGTGGGGCTCCACAGAGGGAGGTGCAGCAGCAGAAGATCGAGGACATCCAGGCTTTCAAAAAGTTGGGTCCGAGGGATTTCAAGGGGACCGAGGGCATTATTTATGCTGATGACTGGCTCGAGGATATCGAGCGTCAGATGAGGGCCTCCCGCCTGGCAGAAGACCTGAAGGTCGGGGCGGTTGGCTTGCAGTTGTTAGATGTTGCCCGAACATGGTTCAGGAACGAGCCGGCTCTTGCAGGAGAGGGCCACACTTGGGCTGAGTTTTGGGCCCTGTTCAGAGAGAAGTTCTTTTTCCCCACAGACAAGATCGGCCTAGTGCGGCAGTTTCAGAACCTGCAGCAGGGCGGCATGACTGTGGAGGAGTATGCAGCGGAGTTCGGCCGGCTGAGCCGATACGTCGAGTACATGGTGAGCGACCCGGTGATCCGAACAGAGTGCTTCCGGGAGGGATTGACATGGGATATCAAGATCCTGATACCTTTCTTCTATGCTACATATGTAGAGGTTTATGCGGAGGCTCGGAAGGTGGAGAGGGAGTGGGGATTGAAGCCGAAGAGGGATCGTAATTTGTTTTCGGGGGCCAGTAGCAGCGCGGGGGCTGCTAAGCGCCCTCAGCTTCAGCATCAGTAATTCCAGCATCATCAGCAGCAGGTGCAGGCCAGAGCACCTGTCTAGAGGGTTCAGCAGCGTCCGGGACAGGACGATCCACCCTGCCAATTCTGCAAGAAGCCCGGTCACCTCTTTGAGTTCTGCAGAAGGAGGTTGGAGCTGTGTCACTTTTACGGTACCGCTGGGAATCAAATACGGGAGTGTCCCAAGAACTTCCGTGCAGCTGGAGCAGCTCAGAGGGCACCTGTTCAGAGGGCACCATCTAGTGTGTCGGTTGTTCAGCATCGGGGTCCACTTTTGACCCAACATCAGCAGTTTGTTCAGCACCGCCAGCAGAGGGGTGTTCAGGGTAGAGCCTTTGCTCTTGTAGCCGAGGAGATAAAGCCTATTACGGATGTTGTCACAGGTTCTATTATGTTCGATTCTTTTCCAGCTTTGGCCTTATTTGATTCTGGTGCTACGCACAGTTTTGTGTCTGTTTTTTTTGCTCTTAGGCACAATGTCATTGCTGAGTATCTTGGTAGGACTTACAAGATTATTACTGGGAATGGCATCATCCTAGTTAATAATGTTTGCAAGGGGCGGAGAGTTTCTTTGAGAGGCCGGGAGCTGAGTGCGTGTTTGCTCGTAATGCCACTTCCGAGTTACGATGTGGTACTCGGTATGGACTGGTTTAGCATGCACCACGCTAGCATCGACTGCAGAGGGGGCAGGATTCTGTTTAGGCCGCCGGGAGAGCCGGAGTATGAGTTCACCAGGGGTGCAGCGGAGTAGGAAGATGGATTCTGCGGAGCGTTGTTGGCAGGGCCGGTGTTGCCATATCCACTCATTGCTGAGTTCTTGGATATCTTTCTCGAGGAGCTGCCCGGGATGCCGCTAGATCGTGATGTTGAGTTTTCTATAGACCTAGTGCCGGGCGCTGAGCCTATCTCCCAACACGTCTATAGAATCAACAACAGTGAGTTAGCGGAGCTGAAGAGACAGGTCGACGATCTGGAGGACAAGGGCTTTATTCGATCTAGTTCTTCACCTTGGGGCACACCAGTTCTTTTCGTTCCCAAGAAGGATGGTACGGTACGTCTGTGCATTGCTTACAGGGCGCTCAACAACCTTACCATCAAGAACAAGTATCCTTTGCCAAGGATTGATGACTTGTTCGACCAGTTGAGCGGGACGAGGGTGTTCTCAAAGATTGACTTACGTACCGGGTACCATCAGCTGAAGGTGAAGCGGGATGACATTCCGAAGACTGCCTTTCGGACTCGCTATGGCCAGTATGAGTATACCGTCATGCCGTTTGGGTTGACCAATGCTCCAGCGGTATTCATGAACTTGATGAACAAGGTATTTCATCAGTACCTTGACAAGTTCGTGGTGGTCTTCATTGATGACATTCTCATCTATTCGAAGACACCAGAGGAGCACGAGGAGCACCTGAGGATTGTGTTGGACACTCTCAGGAGGGAGCAGCTGTATGGAAAGTTGTCCAAGTGCGAGTTCTTCTTAGATCGCGTGGAGTTCCTAGGCCATGTTGTCTCTGGCGAGGGGATTTCAGTGGATCCGAAGAAGATTTTTGCAGTGGAGTCCTGGTCTACGTCGAGCTCAGTAGAAGAGGTTCGGAGTCTTCTGGGTCTGGCAGGTTACTACCGGAGGTTCGTACAGGACTTTTCCAGGATTGCCCAGCCGATGACCCGCCTTACCAGGAAGGACGAGGAGTTTGTTTGGTCCGAGGAGTGCCAGGCCGCCTTCGAGGAGCTGAAGGTGAGGTTGACTACTGCTCCTATCTTGACGCTGCCATCTGGATCTGGTGGTTATACGATCTACAGTGATGCTTCAGGACGGGGTTTGGGTTGTGTGCTTCAGCAGCACGGGAAGGTGATTGCCTATGCATCTAGGCAGTTACGTCCTCATGAGAGGAATTATCCTACCCACGATCTGGAGCTGGCAGCGGTCATATTTGCTTTGAAGCTGTGGAAACACTATTTGTACGGAGTGCGAGTTGAGATCTATACAGATCACAAGAGCTTGAAGTATGTGTTTACCCAGAAGGAGCTAAATATGAGGCAGAGGCGATGGTTAGAGCTGATAAAGGATTTTGATATATCCTTACAGTACCATCCGGGGAAGGCCAACGTGGCCGCGGATGCTTTGAGCAGGTATCCCGTAGCCATGTGTTTGACGATGGATCGTCACCTTCTGGCAGATCTGAAGAGCTTGTGAAAAGCAGATGGCAACTCTAGAGGGGGGGTGAATAGACTTTATAGCGATAATAGCCAATTAAAAATTTAAACTCTTTCACAAGAAAAACTAATCAGAGTAAATACGGAAATAAATAAGGAGCAAGAAAGCATACGCAAACACAGCCGATTTTAACCTGGTTTCCCTCGTGGAGGACTAGTCCAGGCCTGAGAACTCTAGCTCAGGATTAAATCCACTATTTGTGAAATAGTAGTTACACCCCGTGCCTTTTCTTCAGAAGAGCACGTCAACTTCTTACAAAGGATCGCAGTGGCGATGCTTGGAATTTTCTAAGCGACTTCTTGAACTCTTGCACAAGACTCCTAACTGGGAGATGCTGAGCACTCGAGACTTAGGAAGCTTGTGGCTAGTAGATAAAGAAGGGTATGGCTTATATTGAGCTTTAGAGAGAAGAGAAGAGAAGATGGGATGAAATGAAAATGAGAGAATTCTTGGCCTATTTATAGGGTTTTAGCAGGCAGAATTCGGCCAGAATTTTGGCAGGAATTTTCAAAAATTTGGCCGTTGGACAACTAGCAACCAGCCAACCCTAAAAATTAGGGTGCTAATTTTTATGGGACAGAGTTCGGCCCGAACTCTGTGTGGAGGCAGAGTTCGGCCCGAACCTTGTCTCCAGAGCACAGAATGGGTCTTAAGGTCCAATGGGCTTATTTTGGACGTGGAGCTTTATGGATTTTGGATAGGCTATAGGTCAAGTCTCAAGAGCTCAGCACAACTCAGCTTACAACAGTCTAGACTCAATAAATATAAAAGTACAGACTCAAAAACGACTTATATTTGCAAAACTGAGCTGTCGTCTGGTTTGAGCTGGATGTGGTCGTCGTGTGTCGTATTGAATTATTACAAGTATTATTTAGTCAATGTTGTCAATATTTGGTTGACTGTGACTTTGTGTCAACAATCTCCCCCATATTGATAATTGACAAAATAATAATTGTATATTCAATATTCATACCTGGACACATGTAAAGACATAGCTCTCCCATAATTAGTGCCGAGCTTAAGAATAGCTCCCCCGTAAACAATGCTGTGAATCTTGTTGGCCTGTTAATAGCATTCTTCCATATTCTTCCAACAGCATATATAGACAAAAAGAATATAGAATATACATATCTCCCCCTTTTGGCATTTAGCAATTTAAGATAAACAAGTAATAACTAGCAAACACACCAAAAGATATGAGAAGAAACTGCATATAAACTGATATAACGACCAAATGTTGCAAGAGTCATAAAGACATAAACTGATAGAACTACCAAAGTCTCAAAAGTCACAACCCATAATAAGTCTAATACAAACCAAGTACATAAAAGCAACTAAAACAAAATGCATAAACCATAATCTATGATCCTCAGTAGCAGTAACAGGGAGCAGTCCATATCCATCATCGAGTGTGTGAAGGCCCAGCATCGTCCGATGGATCAGTAAAGGAGCGACGAGGGTCCACGAAGGCTGCATCAGGATCCAAGTAGTGAATGACCCAAGGGTCATCGATACGATAGCCCTCAGGACCGGGATCTCGCTCCATAGAAATGGGCATGGAAGGATGGCGAGACATGGAATACCGAATATCATGCAGCGAGTTGCTGACTGCACTCATCTGTAAGGTGGTCCGATAATCCAGCTGAGTCCATCGATCGTCCTCCAAAGTGAAGCGATCTCGGAGCATGGTCTGAAGAGACTCGAGAGTGGAAGCAGGAGAAGGAGGATCCTGTCAAAGAGGAGGGGCATCTGGCTCATCATCAGAATGCTCAGACACTACTGGTGAGCCAATGGACGCCTGAAGCCTCCTTGCCTTAGAGAGGAAGACAGGGGCAGGTAAGAATGGACACTCATCAAGGGGTACATGAAACGCACGAAAGATCATAGAAAGGTATAATGCATAAACCAAAGATCTTGGTTTCTTCCTACAGTTAATCATCCAATCCATCATTGTGCGTGGAAGATTAGAGGGAACATGGAAGTGGAGATGGTATAAGGCAGAGATTTCAAAATAAGTGACTTCATCGGTAGAACCCGCTTTGGGTAGAATGGTGTTGAAAATGATCCGATGAAGCTCATAGAAATAGGGATTGAGGAATTTAGCCAAAAGCTTACGAGGACGTGTGTTAGGGCTACACAAGTCATCCTTGAAGCTTTCAAGTGAAATTCCTTCAAGAAATTGAAATGATCTAGCTTCAACAAGCTTTTTCCAAGAATTAGGCTCTTGAAGCTCAAGATATTCGGCCAATTCGAAATCGTCAAAGGAGATATCAATTCCCGCAACTCGTGAATAAATATGAGTATCATCATGTGTTAAGTTGCAGTAGAACATTTGAATAGCACTACGATAAATGAACGAATTTGTGGTAACAAGTTCATCAAGGCAAAGGTCATGAAAGAGTGCATCATATTGTGAGAATATAGTAAAGTTGATGGGGTGTCCCGCAAATACCGGACGTGTTCGAAAATTACTAAACCAATCATTTGATGCATTTAGTGATACAAAAATTCGGTTGTAAAAAGTGTTTGGATCATGAGGACATGGAGGATTGAACAACGGATGGATTTGTTGTTCAATGGCCGGTGCAACGGGTGGTGCAACGGGCGGTTCACCGGAAGGAGGAGCATTCGACGAGGATGCGCCCTCGGTCCGAAGTCTCTTTCCACGGTTGAACAAACGAGGAGACATAACATAATAGATAATGAAAGAAATTGAGATATAGAAGAGTATAGAATTATACCTCAAACTAGTGATGAACAATGTAGGAGAATTAAAAAAGAAGCCTTCTCCTTGAGTTTGGGGAAGAATTGACCTCTAGAAAGGAGAAATTAGGGTTAGGGTTTTGAGAGAATTGAGTAGAAGAAGTGGAAAAGGTGGTAATGAGGAAGGAGAGGGAAGAGAAACCGAAAATATGGGAAGGGTTTCTCTTGGTCGGAGCAAATATAGCCATTGGATTTAACTTTTGATCAACGGCTGAGACTGTTCCCGGTTCTGGAACAGTCAGGCCGAATTCGGCCCGAACTCTGGTAAGGGCAGAGTTCGGCCCGAATTCTGGATCCTGGTCACAGAACAAGAATCAGGCAGAAAATAAAAAAGAATGGTTAAGCAAGAAAGACCAATCTAAGACATGAGTATAATTACAAGAAAGATTCAAGAAGTAAACAGATAAAATGAGTTTGAAGCATCAATATGAAGTTGAAAAAATAGTATTTCAGCATGTGATAAATGAAAATGAACCATATAATAAACAAAAAATTATATCATAATTCAATATTTTGAAGCTGCCATAGGTTAGCTGCAGGGGCCGGATCCCAGCTAGCGGTAGTCCTGAGGACTAGTATGTTTGCCATTGATTGTAAAAGTACAGAACAATTATCGAAGGACTGAACTTAGACTCACAATACAAACTCGCTTGTACAAAGAAAGCCTGGAGACGAAAACCTAGGTACAGCAATCTAAGTACAATTGTTTATTTTTGATTCTGGGGGGTGACGATAGAGGCTCGGAAAGGCGACGTCAGCCCTGCCTTACTCCTTGGACGATCGGTATGCAGCATTGGCTCCTGTGACAAGATGGTTGGCGTTGACAAAGAAATGCTCCTCCTGCTCTCCTCGTATTGCTCTTCTGGCTTCTCTTTCTCTGGATTGATCTCTGTGGATTCTTCTCTCTGACTATCGGAGGAGCCTCTATGTGCGTATCTCTCTCTGATAGTATATATGTTCACAAGGGAATGGCACCTTGCTATTTATAATAGTGGGATGTGATCATTAGGGTTGCCAATGATTACCTCTTGGAGATGGCGACGGCCTGTGGATTGGTCAATCTAGGCCGTTCGTTTTTGATTGTGACGAATCCGAGCCATTGAGTGTAGATTACACCAAATTCCATCAGCAATTAATGCTGATTGGAATAAATCTTCCTCATAATGATCTTCTGGTGTCTGTGAATAAATTAGATTTATTCTCCTGCTACGTGTCCCAGATTATTGGGATTTGACCCAATCTTTGATTGCAGTAAATCTGAGAAATTGATCGGCTTAGGACACGTGTCCTAGGAGCCACTGGGGGATCTGAACCACATGACGAGTGAGCCGCATATGATTTTGGACCACATATGGTTAGGGCCACGTGTCAGGGCTGCCTGGGTAGTAGCCCTCCCTCGAGCCTTTGAACCACATGGAGGTGATCATTGCGAGCCGCATAGGGATACATCCGCCTGAGCCGCATGGAAATGGTCCTCTTGAACCGCATGGAAAGTCTTTGCTCGAGCCGCATGAGGCTGTCTCGGCCTGAGCCACATAGGACGGCTTCATTCTGAACCGCATGAGAAGTCTTTGCTCGAGCCGCATGAGGCTGTCTCGGCCTGGGCCGCGTAGGACGACTTCATTCTGAACCGCATGGGAAGTCTTTGCTCGAGCCGCATATGAACGTCCACGTGGCAAGGCCACGTTGTACCTTTATGGCTCTCGGGAGATTTGTGTCAGAGATCTCTCTCTCTTCCCTAGAGGTCTGTCATTATGACAGAGTCATAATTACTTCTTTTTGTGTCAGGGCTGTCACTTTTTCAGAGTTGTCAGCCGTCAAACAATTAATGCGAAAGGGCAGAGAAGAGGACTGTCCCACCACGTGTCTTCGGAGCCGCATGGGATGTCTTGGGCCGCATAGTCTCTTATACCGCATGACTCTTTGAGCCGCATGAGCTTTCCAAGCCGCATGGGGTTCTTTTGGCCGCATGGGTCATTTTCTTTAATATTTTTCATGCTTCTACAAGACCCCCTTCAAAGTTTTCAATTTGCAAAATTGAAATACTTTGAATAAGAAGCATGGTCTTATTCTTCTGGCCGCATATGAAATCCTGACCGCATAGAGATCTTGGCCGCATAGATTGTTCAGCCGCAGGAGTATCTCATCCGCATAGCTCTTTGCCACGTCATTATTTGCCACGTATGGCAATCTTTTGCATTTAAATGTTGTTGATTTGCTGTCAGCTTTAAAGGCTACTTTTTGGTACGGGATCCGAGGAGCTTGGCCTCCATTTTTGGCGGCTTATTTTGATAACCGAAGAGTCGGTCTGCGTGTACGTACGGGGATCGAAACGCTTCACGCTTGTTTATAAATATGGATGACTTTGGCCGGAGGGACTTCTTTACCTTCTCCTTCGTTTACTCTTTTTGCTGTCTCTTCTTTCTGATCTTCTTTTTCCGCCCGTCGAAGTAAATGGCTCCTAAGTCTTCTAAAGTCATCTCTGCCGCCGCGAAGGGCAAGAGGGTGACGTCTTCGTCGGCCGTCGAGGCCGAAGCGCCCGAAGTGCCCTCTGATGTTCGTCCTGCTTTCAATGGTAAGGATTGCATTTGAATCTTGAGAACCCATGGCCCTGTTGCATATTTATGCACAAACCTCCACCCAAGTTGATGGCAGAGCCGCATATGCTGTATGGGCCGCATGACCTTCTCATACCCGAGCCGCATAGAAAATATCCCATGTTTGAACCGTATGAGAAGGATTTAAGTCTCTAGATAAAAAAAACCGCATAAAGTCTCCTCTGAACGGAGCGGCATATGTTTCTAGCAGGCTGAACCGCATGGCATTTTGCGCCGCATGAACTCTTCTGTTAGAACTGCGTATATTCATCTGATCCGCATAAGCTATCGAGCTAGAGTCATATGGAACTCCCGTCTGATTTGGGCCGTATGAGACTGTGTTGACTCGAACCGCACAGGCTTCCTCGAAACCGCATCCCTTGAGACCCAATTGGCATGGAGCCGCATAAGGCTTTGTTGACCCGAACCGCATAGGCTCGTGGGAGCTTCTTTATTCAGCAATTTTTTTGCTTTAACCATCTTTTAATCCTGTTTCTCTTTGTCCTTTTTTTCAGTGAACCTCCCAACCAACCCAGCAGGAGAGCTTCTTGTGGGTTCAGCTCAGTTCGTCGTGGGTGTGCGGCTTGATGACTTAATCCGTCGTATAGTGGATCAGCTTCCCACTAATGAACCTAGGGAGAGGGTGGCTGCCATTAATAACCAACCTTTTCACTTTCTTTGTTCAATGATGAATTCGGAGAAGCTGGATGGAGAATATCTGAAATCGACTTTTCTCTTTGGGGACGCCTTTTCCATAAAGAACTCCCGATTGCTGAATGTTTCAGAGCACTGGGATTTTTCTGTAGACGGAGTAGAGATTCATATCCCCGAGATGGAGCGGCATTATCCTCTCTCATGGTTTAACATGGTACCGTTAGACAGGACAATGGTGGGCTCCCCGACTCCTACCCAACAGGGAATGTTTGTGAGCAACATCCACTACAACAGGCGTACGGGTTTAGTATGTACGGGAAAGGAATCCGTGAGTCGGACTGTGATGGGGCTGCTCTCTGGCACTTTTGTAAACACGACTGGCCCTAATTTTACCTTCACTCTAGCTGATACTTTTCTGAATCAGCTCGCTCGCAAGGGGTCTTATCCCGTAGGCAGGTTGTCGCTGCTGAACTAGATCAACCCTATTCCCACATGGACTAATCTTACCTCATGGATCTTGAGGAAGTATGGGGAACACCTTCGGGAAATTGACCTCTACTACGCCGTCAGGGGTACCTGCTACGGTTGCCCATTAACAAGCCTTTGTTTATGGCTTTTTTGGAGCTGTATAATCGGCGTACAGGGACTTTCTTTGCCCCCGGAGGAGAGCTGGGGCTTGCTCTCTATGAGATGAACGCTGTTTCTAGATTGCCGTGGGAAGGTGAAGCTTTTGAAGCATATACACCGACGAACGAAGAATTCGAAGACCTGGATCGACGATTTCCTGGTTTTATCGTCGTGTACCAAGAACTGTTGTGTCATCATAGCGCCTGTCCCCAGATGGCTATCAAGAAAGAAAATAGCTCAGAAGGGAGCGCCCCTCACACCACGGCCTGGGTTTTGTATCTTTTCAAGTGCGTCCTTCCGGCCAAGTTTCGTCTCGAACTCCTCGAACCCCGGAGGAGGTGAAGGACATAATGTTGAAGGTCAAAAGGTCGAGGTCTATCCGTGACCGGTTTGGGAGTCGTACTGACTCCTTCAGTTACTTCAACTATGGTACCCGGGAGATGTCTGATAAAGCGATCTTAGCTGGGTTCTTGATGGTGTGGCTACGCAATTGTGTAGTCTCGGGCGGCACGGGTTCTATGGAAAGGATCAGCCACCATTTCATTCTTTCTGCTGTAAAATTGGTCTTCAAGGTAAGACTGGCGCTCCTCCCGTCCAGGTGTGTAGCATACACCACGGCCTTCGCACCTTTTCATCCAAAGTTATTGCTCGTGATGTGTCGATGGACTTTGAACGGATAGAACTACCATACCACTACCTCATGGGGTGGTTATTGATGTACTATCGGTCATTGATGAGGCCAGGAACTGATGAAAACGTTACCGATGATGATGCCTTCCTTTTCCGGTATCGTCATCAGCCTTGGGAGCACGATACCATGCCGGCCTGCCGGAGGGCGTTGGCAAGAGTTGATGGGCCCGAATTCTTCGTATCTCTCCCTGAATTCACCCCTGGAGAAGTGAGGAGGGTACACATTGACGGCGTTGATCCTCCCCAACTTTTATCTGAGAAGATGCTTCTTTGGTTACGCAACATCCGCCCCGCGCACCTGGTGTATTGTTACCGGAATAGAGTATACCTGGAGCATTATCTGTCCAGTAGATTTTTCCGTCAATTCGGTTATAGTCAATTGTTCCTGGATCACCCTAGCGCTTGCTTGAGTTTTGAGGGCAGTGTACTCGATGGCGTCCGGGCTTGGCATTATATAATGCGGCCCATACCCGGGCCAGCTTCTCAGTCCCTGATGCCAAGGTGGCAGGGGATATCTTGTATATAGCGGCCCTTTATCATGTTGCAGCGAGCAAGCCTCCTGTCGATTTTGATATGAATACTAGCTTCATCGCTGGCACCGGTTTGGCTGAGAAGCCAGAGGGGTCCAAGAAGAGGAGGAGGGGGGCGAACAGGGTTCCTGTGCCGGACTCAGAGTCCACTAGGGCGGATAAGGAAGATGACGAACAAGATGCTGATGACTCATCTCATTCTTCGGACGAGGAAGTTGGGAATCAACCCCCTGTCGTGCCAGCTGAAAGGGCTGCGGGTCAACCGTCTACTTGGTCTGACGAGGTGGTGGAGGATCAACCATCTGCGGTACCTGGCCCTTCGCGTAAACGAAGCATGCACGTGACTACCGCTGATGACCGAACCTATTCCACGAAGCACGCTGCTGTAAGACATCGCAGGCTGTTTATTGATGATGTGGACGTTGTTCCTGAGGTGATTTGGGCTTCAGCTGTTTCCTTTCTTGTTCTTCTATGTTATGGCATAATCATTTGTTTCTTTTGCTCTTTATAGGCATCGGATGTGCTCGCTCCTCCGGACCCGATTATCGAGGCTGACCCGGTCCTGTCTCATTTAGTCAGTGATATGTGTACCGCTATCATTGCTGCTGGGGTGCTTCCGGTTGTGGCCGAGGATTCCTACCTTGCTGGGACCTCAACCCAGGGGGATGCGAGCTTTACCGCGCCCGTCCCTGAGACATCCGAACCCCAATATGATGACTTTGTGGGTAGGGAAACTACGTCGGCTGTGAACGAGCCGTCGCCCCCATGCTCTTCCCCTGGTAATACAAATCAAACCATAGCTCGTGAATAAGCCTATGTATTCTGTCATCTTATCTTTCAGATTATGTCGACTAATGGTTGCTTTGGATGTTCAGATCCCGACCCTTCATTGCCAGTGATGGATATTGCTGGATCGAACCTACCGGAGAGGGCCTGACGGAACCTTCCTGTATCGAGGGACCTTCGTCTGGGTCGAGCTCGGGGTCCCAGGTAGCAGTACAGCTGGGACAAGGGACGATGCTCCCTGTGTCCTCCTCTGTGAATGTAGTTTCAGGGGTCAACCTTTCCTCCCTGCCGAGCATCCAGGCTCTTAGGGCGGCAGAAAAGGAGTTAGCCGCCATTCAAGCATCTTTTCATACGGAATTTGCTTCCTTGGTGGCGGGTGCAGTAACTTCTGAAGCTGCTCCTCCGGTACCGTCTGCCACTCTCCCTCTGATGCCATCCTCTACAGAGGTCTTGGATGACGCATTACAGGACGTGGTTGCCAGTTTCTATCGCCACCTGAAGAGGGGGATCGAGACAGCAGTGGAAAGGGGGACTCCCTTTACTCTGGCCCGTCGATGTACCGGTGGCCAGATTAATATCCTTAAGACACTCCCTGGAGGAGGGAAACTGGCTGCGCTTTTGGAGCCTAAGCTATTAGAAGCTGATCGTCTCGTGGCCCAGTTTTGCTTGTTGCAACAGACTGATTCACCCGCAGTCATAAATCAAGAGCACAACTTCCTCATTACCGCGGTGGAGAAGGTGATGGCTGCCCGAGAATCGCTTAAGCCGGCTATATTGAAGGACCGCCGGATCTGACTCGGTTGTACGACCAATGGAGCCGTCGGACTGAAGATTGCACAACTCGGGAAGCGGATGCTTCCCGCGGGGTAACTGATGCCCGGGAATAGATCCTCGAGCTCCATAAAAAGCTGGCCTTCCTGGAGTCAGAGCTTGAGGCTGCTCGTATTGAGAAAGGGATTGCTATTCAGGAGGCTAACAAATACAGTAGGGCTTCTGCTAATCTAGAGCTTGCCCTAAAGAAGATGGAGAACAACTGGCAGGCATATATGCATTTGAATGACGCAGAGCAGTTGTCCTAAGAGGCCGAGCGCCGAGCTAAACTGAGGCTTGATCGGGGGACTACCTTGGTGAAAAACCATCTCTTGGAGTTGTGCAATGCCGAACTATAGTCGGCCTTTTCTTCTTGTTTTATTCCTGTTTTCTTTCTTTCTGAAGGGGACATGATCCCGAAATATGTAATACTTTTTTCTTCCTTCAAATAAAGAGTGCTTTCAATTCTACCCTTCATTTGTATTGCCTGCTGCGCCTGTGATATTGTGGTGATGTTCTCCCCCGCATAGGGGATATATTTGTAGACCTGTTACCCATGGCGTACCTTAGTTTTAGGTACAGATAACAAGTTTTGGTCAGGATACCTGAAGCAGCCATGGCAAAGTGGTCATGGGTGCTCTTGGTATTGGGAAAAGGAATGTCGTAGAGCAGCTGGGCACCTGGGGCATGATGAGATGGTAGGTTTGTGCTAAGAAACTTAGCTGAGGATATTTGTGGGCCTATTATCCTTGGCGTATCCTGGTTTAGGATACGAATAATAGGATGAAGGGGAACCGACATACTTGCTCAGAGGTAATAAGGACATGGCAAGTAGGAAAGTTTTTTTTTAAACGTAGAGTCTTCCTACTCAGAGGTAATGAGGACATGGCAAGAGCGAACTCGACGGAGGATATTGGTGGTCAACAGAGGACATTTATGGTCAACAGAGGACATTTGTGGTCAACAGAGGACATTTGTGGACCCGTTACCCTTGGCGTACTCCGGTTGTGGGTACAGATAATAGGTCGAAAGGGGATCATCATACTTACTCAGAGGTAATGAGGACATGGCAAGTATGAAGGTTTCTTCGACGGAGCCTTCCCATTCAGAGGTAATGAGGACATGACAGGAGTGGGCTCAATGAAGGAGGGCACATAGAACGACTCAGAGGTAATGAGGACATGGAAGTTCTATGTAAGGGGTAATTTGTTTTTGGCGGAAGTGGGACGACTCAGAGGTAACAAGGATATGGCCGTCTTGGAAGTTTGTGGACCCGTTACCCTTTTGTGCACTGGGAGTGCGGGTAGTGGATCATGAGGGAGGATCTCTTATAGGAAGAAAGTTCAGCGGCACGGTTATACATGACTTTCTTTCAAAAGAGTGACCGGGATGTAAGTTCAGGGGTACCAGCGGGTACATAACTCGACAATCCATGAATGTTGGAATCAAAGTATAAGTTCAGAGGTACCAGCGGGTACATGACTTGGTAATTTGGGATATCTTTGTGGAAGAAGGCATGAGTTCAGCGGTACTAGAGGGTACGTGACTCAAAAATCTGAAATATTGTGGGTGTGAGTTCAGCGGTACCAGCGGGTACATGACTCGGGAATCTGGAGAATGGTGAGTGTGAGTTCAGCGGTACCAGCGGGCACATGACTCGATGACCTGGAAAATTATGAGGGTGAGTTCAGCGGTACCAGCGGGTACATGACTCAATAATCTGGAAAATGTTGTTTAGACATAATATTTCTTCAGGAACTTGCCGTTGACGGGCAACATAAGCAAGTCTCCGTTTTGCTTAGCGAGGCGGTAAGCACCGTTGGAGAACACGGCCTCGATGACAAATGGACCTTCCCATTTTGGCTGGAACTTGCTGGCGGTCTTGTGAGTCATGACCATTGGCCTCCGGACTGCCAGAACAAGATCGCCCACTTGGAATGTTTTGATTTTGACCTTCTTGTTGAAGGCTCCTGAGATGCGTGCTTGGTATAGCTCGATCCTTTGCTGAGCTAGGAGGCGCTTTTCATCTAAGGCCTCCAACTCTTGTAATCGACGTCGATAGTTGTCATCCATCGTCAATTGATAAGTGAGGGCGACGCGGAGTGAGGGTATTTGAGTCTCTAATGGGAGAACTGCCTCACTCCCGTATACTAGAGAGAATGGTGTATTCCCGGTGGCTGTTCGAACTGTGGTGCGATAAGCCCATAAGCATTCGTCGAGCTTCTCGTTCCAGTCACGCTTGTTGGAGGAGACAAACTTCTTGAGGAGTTTGATGATTGTTTTGTTGAATGCCTCTGCCAATCCGTTCGCTGTCGGGTTGTACGGTGTCGAAGCGACATTCTGAATACGGTGCTTATCGCAAAATCGATAGAAAGCGTGGCTTGCAAACTGCGGACCAATATCATGGATGATCCTTTGGGGCAGTCCAAAGCGGTAGATGACGTGATGCTTAAGGAAGCTGATCACGTTTGAAGTTTTGACTTCTGCGAGTGGGACAGCTTCCGCCCATTTGGAGAAATAATCAGTGATCGCAAGTATGAAGCGATATCCTCGGGAGGAAGGTGGGGTGATTGGACCAATAATATCCATTCTCCATGCTTCGAATGGCCAGAACGCCACTGTCGGATGTAGAAATTCGGATGGTTGGTAAATGAAGTCCGCGTGGACTTGGCAGGCTTTGCATTTTCTTGCATAGTCTATTGCATCTGCCACCATTGTGGGCCAGTAGTAGCCCATTCGGCGGAGACGGTCTTGCAATTTAGGGCCAGGCTGATGGGCCCCACAGATACCGTCATGAGCTTCTCGTACAGCTTCTTTGGCTTCTACGTTTGACAGACATCAGAGCAGTAATCCATCATAGGAGCGGCGATACAACATTTTTGTCTCTGTATCGTAGAAGAATCTGAGAGAACGCCGTCTGATGGAAGTGACTTCCTTTGGGTTCTCGGGCAGGATGTCGTAGACGACGAAGTCGATGAATGGCTGTCTCCAGTCTGGGGCATCATCGATCGTCTGGGCGGAATAACTCGCCACGAATTGCACATTGTTCTTGGGACAGACCAGTTCGTGGCCTATCACATCCACTGATTGGCGATCATAGTTCGGAACTGCTAGGGAAGCGGCAAGACCAGCTAGGGCATCAGCTTCGATATTTCGGAGTCTGGGGACATGTTCGATGAAGAACCCCTCGAATGACGAGATAATGTCAATTGCTATTTGGTGAAGAACCCCTCGAATGACGAGATCATGTCTTCATGGCGGACCTCGTATGAGCCCCGGATCTGATTGACGATTAGTTGGAAATCGTCGTATACTTCAAGGTATTCTACTCCCAGCTCTGTTGCAAGTTGGAGGCCAATGACCAGAGCGTTGTACTCGGCCACATTGTTAGAGCAGGGCTCTGTGAGGGAATAAGTACGGTTAATCATCAATCCGGAAGGGGAGACCAGCACTACCCCGACTCCGATGACTATATTGCCTTTAAGTCCGGTCCTCGAAGCACCGTCGAAGAACATTCGCCATATATCATCGTGAGAAGTTGCATGCGAGTCGACGACCTCATCTGGGATCTCTTCATATATCCTGGAGGACTCCGAGCCTGGGTGGGCTGCTAAGAAGTCTGCCAGGGCTTGACCTTTGACTGCCTTTTGGGGGACGAAGATCATATGATAAGGAGACAACAATATTGCCCATGTAGCGAGGCGAGAGCTGAGTGCCCCTGGTTTAGTCATGAGGACCCTGAGAGGGTTGACTCGTGAGATCACATGTATCGTTTGTCCGGTGACATAGTGCCGCATTTTCTGAATGGCGAACACCAGGGCAAGGCATTCCTTCTCCACAGCGGTGTATCGGTGCTCTGGCCCAATCATCATTCGGCTGAGGTAGTATATGGCTTGCTCATGGCCTGCATCATTTTTTTGTACAAGCAGAGCCCCGAGGGAATGTTTCATCGCTCGTACATAGAGCAGGAATGGTTTTCCAGGAACTGGGGCCACCAAAACTGGAGGATTTGACAAATATTCTTTGATGCTGTCGAAAGCACGCTGACATTCCTCGTCCCATACGAATGAGACTCCTTTCTTCATGAGGTGCATGAACGGTCGGCATCGCCCGGAGAGGTTAGAAATGAACCTCCTGATGTAAGCTAGCCTCCCTTGGAGGCCTCTGAGTTCGCGGAGATTTCTCGGGGGACCCATCTTCATGATTGCTTTCGTCTTCTCAGGGTCTACATGGATACCTTGTGCCGTGATGATGAAGCCCAAGAACTTCCCGCTGGATACGCCCAGAAAGAAATTCATAGGGTTCATTTTCAGATTGTGCGCTCGCATTGGGTCGAATATCGTCTTTAGATCCTGCAGATGGTCTCCCTTGCAACGACTCTTAACGGCTATATCGTCAACATAGCACTCCACTGTCTTACGTAAGTGGTCTCTGAAGATGATGCTCATGGCTCTTTGATATGTGGCGCCAGCATTCTTTAAACCGAAAGGCATAAATGTGTAGCTGTAGGCCTCAAAAATGAAGTCACGCTGAGTTGATCAGAACAAGTCACGCAGAGTGATCCAAGAAGCAGCACAAAAGATACGCTAAGTTCTGCCTGGCCATCTCCTTTAGAAGTCATGCAGAGACAGCTCAGCCATACGTCAGAATCATAATGACTGACAGCACAACAGTCGAAGAATGTCTCTTCGTATGCCACGTATGCACAGAACTCGAGAGATCATCGCCGTCTATTGCGTGATTTTTGAAATCTTCTTCAGCAAGACTCAGCCTTCGTCAAGTTGGCGTACCAAAAGGGTTTCTTGTCATTTAATGCGACTGACAAAGCAATCACTGTCAGTGATTTTGTGTCAGTCGAGACACGCCGAATCAAGACAGCTGGCAGTTCTATCTCAAGTCTGCGTGTATTTGTGATCTTCATCTCAAGTTTGCGTAGATTCTGAAGTTTTTCTTCCTCAAGTTTGCGTGGATTTTTGAGTTCTTTGCCTCGAAGTCTGCATGGATCCTGAAGCTTCCTGCCCCAAGTTTGCGTGGATTTTGAAGCTTTCTACACCGAGTTCACGTGGATTTCGTCTTCAACAAGTCTGCGTGGATTTTATCAAATTGGAGTACGTGGTAGCCATGCCACTGATCTCTCGCCTGTGTGTCCTGTAACTTGCACACGACTCATGCATGATTGCCATGTGTCCAACAGTTACAGGTCACGTCCAGTAACTGCTCACAGCCTTGCGTATGTTAAATCCTGCGTGATTTTCAACTAAGCACAGGCTGTGAAGACAGTTATCTTTTCGGTTATTATTTTTGACTCTATAAATAGAGTTCTTTTTCTCATTCATTGTACAAATACATTGATATCTACTGTCAAAATTTTGAGACCTTTTCTTCTTCGCATAGTCCAAGGGATAAAGCGATCGTCTTCTAGATCGGATTCCTACAGTTGTAATTTTCCCAGAAACACAACAAATAAAGAGAATTTCTTTATGGAAAACAAATTGGCGACTCTGCTGGGGAAAACCATCTCCTCTTCTGAGATGGTAACAACTCAATGCGACACTTCGTCAATCGGCTCGACGAAGAAGGTGATGATGATCAAATTCGATCAACTCGCCTATGAAGAAATGCAGCGGGCTAAGGGTGGCAAGCCCACTCCAGCCTCCATCATCACTGCCAAGTCGAAGGGACACTCTGTCTGTCCCTAAGAATCAGTTGGCAGTCAATGGTGAAGTCTCTGCCACAGTGTCTGCTCCTAACACTGGCAAGAGCTCTACTGCAAGCACGCACACTCTTGTGCACTCGAAGATGACAGCAATCAAAGATCACGCTAACAGTACTGGCTCCTTAGCCAAATCTGTTCCAGTATGTATCTCCAAAGTTGAAAGTCACGCTGACAGTACTGGCTCCTTAGCCAAATCTGTTCCAGCGTGCAAATTCAACTCTAAAAGTCACGCTGACAGTACTGGCTCCTTAGCCAAATCTGTTCCAGCGTGCAAATTCAATTCTAAAAGTCACGCTGACAGTACTGGCTCCTTAGCCAAATCTGTTTCAGTGTGCAATCCCACATTCAACAGTCATGCTGACAGTACTGGTTCCTTAGCCAAATCTGTTCCAGCGTGTAATTCTAAAATCAAAAGTCACGCTAACAGCTCTGGTTCTTTAACCAAGTCTGTTTCAGCGTGTATTTCATCAGAGAAGAATAGCTCCTTAGTTATCTCTTCTTCTTCACCGAGTTCTACTAGAACGGGGGTGGTCTTCCACACAAAGTCCCTTCGAAAAGGAATAACTCTTTAGTTGTTTTTTCTGCTCCTGTAGTTTTTACTTCAGGAACAGCTTTGACTGATACTTTTGTTAGTCAAAGGAAAGGAGATGGTCTTTTGACTACTCTTCCTTCTGGACATTCTATGTCTCAAAACTTGAATGAGTCTAAGAAGAAATATTCTTTAATATCTTCTCCTATGACTTCTTCAAATTGGGCACAGAATCTGTCCATTAAAGAGGGTCTGTTACCAACTCCTAATCAAAAGAGTGGTTCAACTCTTCCTTCTCTGCAAATATCCAGATCAATGGAAGGAAAACTCCATGTTTCCAAAATTAATGTGTTACCTTCCACTGATTTAAGAACAAAACTCAGCACCTCTGGTGTTAAGAAACCATACCAATTGGATATGAAGATAAAAGATCCAGATGCAGAGTATGCAAGAAATTATGTGGCTCACATTAATCACTCTTTGTATAATCAAGAGCCATCAAGACCCAAGAACAGGAAGTATACTCCTCAATCTTCACAAACAGATTTACGAGAATATCTTCAACAGAAGAGAAGGAGTAATTCTATATCAAAGGAACATGCTGAATGTGACTTCTATCCAAGAGTCATAATTCGGTGCAGATGTCAATCAACAGTTCAAGACCATGGTGATCATGAATGTGACTTCCAGCCAAGAGTCACAATGCAATGCAGATGTCAAAATAAACGACAGTCTGTTTTCAATAGGATTCAGTATGAACCTATGCCTGATGAAGATGAGCCTTTGTTTGCCTCTGTCAACATGACTTTTCGGGACACCGGGGGTAGAGTTGATAGTCCAGATGGAGTATATAGAAACACCAGAGCAAGAGTCCTGGCTTCTAGTCAAAGAAATTTGATCCCTGAAATTGATTCTGAATTTCTTGGAGAATCTAACTTCCCACCTCTTCCTACTGGGGGTAATTCTCCTATAGTTGACTTTGATACACAAAGCAATGATTCAGAGCATACAACATCTACTAGTTCATCAATAATCCCTCATACAGTCACGACTTACATGGTTGATGGGAATACTGATGAACCTTCTTCTTCCTTGACTCCTCAAGATCAAAGAATTACTTCTTTGGAACAGCAAATGAAGTCTATGACTGACACAATGAAGTCGATGTATGAACTCATGACAGCTCAGTTGCAAAATCGACAGACTGTATCAGATGCCATACCAGTTGATACTGATATAAGTCCAGTACAAGTTCCTCCAGCAGTACAATCCAATACTCCTGGACCAGCTCAACCAAATCCTAGTCTCTCTGGAGCTGGGGGTAGTGCTTACAATGCTGTTCCTCCTCCCAACTATTCTCTACAAGCCACAACTCCACAATCTTCGGGAGTTGTCTCTGAAGAATTGAAGAATCTCAAAACTCAATTCGAGGCATTCAAACAAAAGGATGGTTTACAAAGGTTAGGCATCAAACAGCCTTATCCGATAGAATGGAAGCAAGTATCATATCCTCCTAAATACAAGCCTCCTACTATCTCATTCTATGATGGAACCACTTCTCCAAGTCAGTTTATCAATCACTTTGAAGTGATGACTGATCAACTGCAACCAAGTGATGCCCTCCTTACTAGGGTATTTATTGGATGTCTCAAGGGAACGGCTTATGAATGGTATAGGAGTCTTCCAGATGGGAGTATTACTTCATTTGCTGGTTTCAAACAGATGTTTCTTGAAAGGTTCTATGAAGGGCTTAATGACATGACTATGTCTGCTCTTATTAGAATCAAGCAGAAAAATAATGAATCTACAGAGGAATACATTGAACGGTTTCGAAGAGAAGCTCTGAAGATGCCTCTTGGAACTCCTGATGCTGTCACCATTGACACGTGTAAATCAAACTTGTTGCCAATCATCAGTATGTGGACAGGGTCCACTCAATTTTAAGATTGGCCTTCCTTCATAGTCAGTGCCAAAGCTGCAGAAATCAGTGTTGAAACCTTCAAAGGTTTAGGAGTGCAGATGACTCCTAAAGAAACAGGACAAGGTGCTAACAATAAAAATAATGCTCGCAAAGGAAAAGAAACTCTTGAAGTTAATCTTCAGAGCAAAGATGCATCAAATGTTCAAACTCCTGCCTCTACAACTCAACAATCAAGAACACCTCGCCCCAAAGAAGAATATTCTTTTGACGACAACGATGTCCTTGGTATCTTTGAATGTCTGCTGAAAGGTAATAAAATACAATTACCAGAGATCAAGAAACCTGATGAAGCTGGTAAGACAGATCATCCTAAATACTGTCCATATCACAGAATGCTGGGTCACACAATTCGTACATGTTATGTATTGAAAGAAAAGATCCAAGAAATGATTAAATCTGGAGCTATCTCTCTTACTCCAAAAGAGAAGACCGTCACCTCCAACGTCGTCTCTATGCAATTTGGAGATTTCCCTCCTCAACTCCTTGAAAGTGGGATTGTTCCTATTCCCAAGGCAACTCTTGACATAGTGAATCTTCCTCCTCCACAGTCTGAAGGATTAGTGCCAATCACTTTGGAAACAGGGGAAATCATGTGGATCCATCCTGATCTAGTGGCAGATTTTGAATCGCCTTCTCCTCAAAAGATTTCTTCTCAAAAATCCAAGAAGGCTGAAAAGATCAAGTCATGTCATATGACTTCTCTTGGGTCTACCTCTGACACAGAGCCAAAAGACAAAGAAAAAGCACTTGTTAGTGCTACTCGAACGGGGAAACCTTACCTAAAGGATTATTCTAAAAATCCTGAAGATCCTACTGATATCCCTTCAGATGCTAAAGATGCTCCTAATGTTCCTCCTGAAGAAGAATCATCCACTGAACCTGTTCCTCCCAAGCCTACGGCTCTGGAGAAAGGCAAACAACAGGCTCGGTTTGATAAGCCAATCAAGAAGTCTTCTCCTCTTGGACTTCAGAAGCCTTACAACTTCGACATTTTGGCTCAACTTGCTAATACTCCAGCTAGAATGTCCCTTTTTGAACTTCTACGTCTTTCTAAAGAAACTCGGGAGACGTTAAGTGAAGCACTTCTACAAGCTGACTCTTGTCTTGCACAATTGAAGAAGCCAGATGCGGAACCTGCCACTTGCTTACATTGCAACAGTGTACTGGAGATTATCCCAAATATTACCTTTACACAAGACGACATGCTACTGGAGGATAATCGACATGACCGACCTCTCTACTACACTGGTTATATTGATACGATGAAGATAGATCGTATCCTCATTGACCCAGGGTCTGCTATAAGCATAATGCCAAAGAGTTTGTTGGATGAACTAAAAATCCCTCTTCACAAGCTCTCCAAGATGGTTACTACTATCTTGGGATTCAATCAAAGCCGAAGTGAGCCTTTGGGAAAGATTCATCTGAAGCTTCAGATAGGCGATTTCAGATCTAAAGTCACTTTCTATGTGATCGAGATCGTGGGATCCTATAATCTTCTTCTGGGGAGGCCCTTTCTTCATGAAAATAATGTGGTGCCCTCTACTCTTCATCAATGTTTTAAATACATTGATAGCAATGGAAGAGTACAAAAAGAAGTTGCTGATATAAATCCCTTCCATGGGGTTGAAGCTTATTTCAACGATTCTCGAATGTACAAAGAAGAGTATACAAGGATCATACAAGTTATGGAGAAAGAAGATGCATAAAGTGAGACTTTAATAATCCCTGTTAAAGGTCGAACTACTCAGCAACAATCTCTTAAACCCTCTGGAGAAGATTCTTTCATCATCCCAGTGAGTGGACGGATCTCTCCGTTACCTCAGTCATCTACTCAAAATATACTGATCATTCCTGTCAGTGGGCGTACTACAGTTCCTGTATCTTCACAAGATACTTTGCTAATTCCAGTTGGAGGGCAGACTACTCTTCCTACTCAAACTTCAAGGGAGCTTACCTCTTCTGAGCCATTTATTATCGATCTTAATCGAAACAAAGCTTCTTCTTCTTCTCCCCCTTTAGTCATTGACTTGGCTAAAATCTCTAAGGCTCAGCCTTCTCCCAATGTAAATATTGCTGCTTTTACATTTAATGAAAATTCTCCACCTTTGCAGTACGTTGATGTGTGTAATTATGTTCATAGTTATTTACATCTGTTAGATGACTTGAACACAATAACTATAGGAGTTGTACAGACTGTTCATACAGATGTATCTTTAGAACCTGTACAATCTTCATACTTTCTAGTTCCCAGCAGAAAGCCAGGAGACATTCCAATATTCTTCTACAAAGGGCCTCAAAATCCTTCTGATCTTGAAGATGATGACAAAAATGATGATACTGGAAGATTACAACTATGTCGTTATAGTCAGCAATCTAGAGACATCATCAAAAATATGGGCTATGACTTCAGGACTGGCCTCAATGATGGAAAAGGAAGAAAAATACCTGTCCGGATTCCTCCTTTGAAATATGGAAGGACGAAATGCGGATTGGGTTATACTGCTCATACTCCTTTTATCAATATTATCCATGAAGATCCCGAGTCTGACGAAGATAAGAGATCTGATTCTTCTAGTACCACTTCTTGGGATTCCGATACGAGTATCGGTGACTTCTGTTGCAACCTTCTGTCTTCCAATATGGTTTCCATTGACCATTCTGAAGAAAGTGATGAAGACGAAGAAGAGTTTGAAATCTCACCTGAATCAGAACAGTGGGCCCAAAGATTAGATAATCAATGGAAGTTCCGTTTCGAGCAAAAAGAACCTCCGACTGAAGATAAACTTGTTCAAATAGATGTTGGTGAAGAGGGATCTCCCAAACCAATATTCATCAGTAAAAGTCTTTCAGAAACTGATAAGAAAGACATGATCAAACTCATTCGTGATTACATCAATGTCTTTGCTTGGAGTTATGAAGATATGCCAGGTCTTGATCCACAGATTGCAACTCACAAACTCAACATCCTGCCGAATGCTAAACCGGTCAAACAACAACAGCGACGATTTCGTCCAGACATCATGGATGCAATTGAAGCTGAAGTTAATAAACTCATGGCCTCTGGGTTTATCAGAGAGGAACAACATCCTGATTGGGTGGCTAACATAGTTCCTGTTCTCAAGAAGACTGGCAAAATCAGAGTCTGTATAGACTTTCGCGATCTCAATGTGGCATGTCCTAAAGACGAATTCCCTCTACCAATCACTGATGTCATGGTTGATAATACCTGTGGATTTGAACGAATGTCATTCATGGACGGGTATTCTGGGTACAATCAGATCAAAATGTTTCCAGAGGACGAGAAGCACACTTCTTTCAGAACGCCGATTGGTACATACTGTTATACAGTTATGCCATTCGGTCTCAAGAATGCAGGAGCAACTTATCAACGAGCTATGAGCACTATATTCCGTGAACATTTGCGGAAAACAGAAGAATGCTATGTTGATGATATTGCTGTCAAAAGTCGACAAAAGGAGGATCATATCCAAGATTTGAAGGCTATATTTGATTTAATGCGTAAGCATCAATTAAAGATGAACCCTACTAAGTCCTTCTTAGGTGTCTCTAGTGGTAAATTTCTCGGCTTCGTCATTACCTCTAAAGGTATACACGTGGATCCCGAGAAGATCAAAGCCATCCAAGAGATGCGTCCTCCACGCACCTTAAAAGTGCTACGAGGATTTCAAGGAAGAATCGCTTATATCAGGAGATTCATCTCTAATTTATCGGGACGCTGCAGACCATTCAACAAACTTATGAAGAAAGGTGTCTCTTTTGTCTGGAATGATGAATGTCAGAAAGCATTCGATGATATAAAACAATATCTGATGAGCCCTCTAGTATTGGTACCTCCCGTCTCAGGAATACCGTTCCTCCTCTATACTCGAGCAATGAGTCATTCATTGGGTGCATTACTCGCTCAAAAGAATCAAAATGGCCATGAACAAGCCATTTATTATCTCAGCCGCACTATGACTGGAGCTGAACCTAGATATTCACCGGTTGAAAAAGAATGTCTAGCCTTGATGTTTGCTGTCCCAAAAGACACGTCATTATATCATTGGCCAGACTATTCATGTCATTTCCAGGATCAATCCTATACGGATCATGATGAAGAAACCCAGTGTTTTGAATTCTCGATTGGCTAACTGGGGAATCCTACTTGCTCAGTATGACATGCACTATATTCCTCAGAAATCAGTTAAAGGACAAGCATTAGCTGATTTTCTGGCGGCTCACTCAATTCCAGAAAATTCAAAACTCTATGATGAAATCCCAGATGAAGTCCTAGATTCAAATCAAATTGCTGAAGAAGATCCTACTTGGCGTCTATTCTTTGATGGAGCATCAAGAATTGGTCCTAATGGCGATATTGTCGCTGGAGTTGGAATTGTTCTTGTATCGCCAGAAGGTCTTGCCATCCAAAGAGCTTATTCTCTCGATCAGCCGTGTTCAAACAATGTAGCTGAGTACAACGCATTACTTATTGGTCTTCAACTCGCTAAACATCTGAATATTCAACATTTGGAGGCGTATGGAGACTCTAAACTCATTGTCAATCAGATCAGAGGTACTTATGAAGTTCGCCATCAAGATCTGGTTCCTTATCATAAAACAGCTATATCTATGGCTTCTTCGTTTGAAGAATTCTTCATTGAACATGTTAGACGAGCATGTAACACAGAAGTCGATGCCCTTGCTAATCTTGCAGCGGTGCTGGCTATCCCAATCAGACGACAACAAATGATTGTTGTTAGTAATCGAGAATTATTTCATCTTGAAAATAACCTGACTCTAGGACTTCCGGTTGACATTGAAGAATCAACATCTCATGACGTCAACACAACAAGAGGATTTGGATTCAGTCGTAAATCGATATCATCTTCATCCGATTCCAGCATGGAATTCATCTTCAGTAACTCGACTGAGAATCAGAATACGGATAAAGAATGGAGACTTCCTTTCTTAGATCTCGTATTATATGATATTCTTCCGGATGATCCGAGTGAGGCAGCATTTATCAGACGACGATCACTCAGATTCTATTACAATCATACAACAAAGACCTTATATCGTCGAGCTTATGATAGTTTACTCCTTCGATGTGTTGCCGGTGACGAGGCTCAACAAATCATTCGTGAAGCACATGATGGAATTTGTGGAGCACATCAGCCAGAACCAAAACTTCAAGACCGTATTCGACATATGGGTTATTATTGGCCCACCATGGTATCTGATGCTATCGAATACGCAAAGAAGTGTAAAGCTTGTCAAATTTATGCGGATTTTATTCATCAACCCTCAGAATTTCTACATCCGACGGCAGCATCATGGCCCTTCGAAGCTTGGGGCATGGACATTGTCGGCCCGATCAATCCACCGTCATCTAAAGGTCATCGGTTCATTCTCGCAATAACCGATTACTTCTCTAAATGGGCCGAAGCCATTCCTTTATCTGAAGTTAAGACGTCCAATGTTATCAGCTTTATCAAACACCATGTCATCTATAGATTTGGTGTCCTTCGGCGCATTATTCATGATAATGGACCACAATTCGTCAGCCAGAGACTTACTCGATTCTGCGACGATCATCGGATTGATAATGTGGCTTCTACCGCATATAATCCTGCTGCTAATGGATTAGCAGAAGCTTTCAACAAAACCATCATCAAACTCTTGAAGAAGTTTGTTTCTTCCAACAAACGAAATTAGAGTGAGAAGCTTGGTGAATGCTTGTGGGCTTATCGCACTACAGTCCGTAATGCTACTAAGTGTACACCTTTCTCTCTGGTGTACGGATCTGAGGCTGTTCTTCCATTAGAGATTCAAATTCCTTCTTTAAGGATAGCAATCGCTAATGAACTTACCTCAGAAAATAATGATCGTCTTCGACTTCAGGAATTAGAAGCTCTGGATGAAAAGCGATTATCTGCTCAACAGAATATTGAATTCTATCAAGCTAGAATTTCAAGAGCTTTTAATAAAAAAGTCAGAGTTCGATCATATCAAAAAGGAGAACTTGTTCTAACAGTCAGACGTCCTATGACTATGACTCATATGAGTAAGGGCAAATTTGACGCAAAGTGGGAAGGTCCCTATATTGTGAGCAAAGTTTTCTCAAATGGAGCTTATCAACTCTCAGAATTGGATGGTCGAAAAGTTTTGATGCCTATTAATGGCAAATTCCTTAAAAAGTACTATGTATAAATGTAAATACTTGTAATCATCAGACAAATTCATGTTTAAAAATAAAAATTTTATTTTATTTTCATGAATGATGATACATGATATTAAGGAAGATCACTATCATCCTTCTCTACTTTTGGACGTGGGCCACTATTGTCCTTCTCGAAGACGTGATCAGCAAAAGAGCCGAGAACCTCCTTGCTAGAACCCACGAGGAATTTGCAAGCGGCCATCCTCATGGCTTCCTCTTCTTCAGTCCTTCCTGGTTCGAGCAGAAAATCCAGAATGTCCCTTGGTGGCTTGGGTGCAGACGAACCTTCACCTGTTTCCGTCTTCTTCATTTTGGCTGGACCAGTAGGGCGTTCTTCAGTGCCTTTCTGAACCTTTGAGGCTATCTCAGTCTTCTTGGATGCTTCTCCAGATGACATTTTTATGTTGAGGAGTAGAAGTATTCGTTCTCGCCAAATTTCTGCTATATTTATAGGCAGAAGTTCCTCATTCATCCGACGTTTCACATATTCATTCATCCATTCATTTCTCACATTCATCCGACGTTTCACATATTCATTAATACTTGACGGTTCATCCGTTCATTTATTACATCCACTCGACAGTTCATCTGTTCATCATTTCCTAACGGTTCATCCGTTCATAATCTTCTATCAATTTATTAAAGTGGGGATTCGTTATTGATCATGTTTTCATAACCTCTGAATCAATTCCGAATCTGCTTACTCATTTGTCATGTTTTGACCTCTGCATGGAAATCAATCTATTTTCTTTTGAGTTCCTATATATTATCACGTCCATAATACCTCTGATAATATCATATACTCTAAAACAGAAAAGATGATTTTATTATCTATCATGTCCACAATTCATCCACAAATACAAATCATTGAGCATAGAAGAATTATCATTTCCATTCTCATTTCACCACAAAAAAGTCTATTACATTTTCTTAGACTTTCCTACAAATCATAATGGAAATCTATTACAAATCTTGGATTTTCATCTTATGTACAACTGAGATCTATTTCTTCTTGGATCTTCTCTGGCAATCTCGTTGTTTGTGGCAATTCCTGGGTGTCCAGCAGGAATCAAACTCTGGTCTTCTCTCTCAGACGAGAGGAGAACCACAGAGTAGGGCAACATGAAAATGTGTTGCTGCCAATACAATTGGTGGATGGGGGTAACCTCTCAAGGAAGACAGGAATGTATCCAACCTTGGGATACAATTCCTAGTTCTCCCTTGAAAGGAACTCTACTACCCGATTTCTCGGTAGTAGAGTTGACTCCACCATCCAACTCTCGTGTATAAAGGCTCTTTCTACCATCTAAGGAAGACCCTTCTATCCCACGAAGAGTTCTGAGTTGTCTGATGTACGCGTCAAAAGCGTATGAGCTCCACATCACCAATGCCAGTTCTGAAGAAGGTTTTCAGCCAAAATTCTGCAAGAAACAGTAAGGAAAAATCAGCCAACAGAAATTGGCCAAGCAAAGACAGATGCATTCTGTTCATTTCAGGAAGATGAATTTGTTTTTAGTAAACAAAAAATTTGATGCGTGTATATTGAACTTACCGCTGAGTTTGTTACTAAGGATTGACAGACCCATGTCTGGTAGCATGCACAGAGATCTGACATCAGACAACATGGCTTTCCTATTTTCTTCTCACAGAAAATTCATTCTCAGAAGAGAGGAAGAAGAATGGGAAGATGAGTTTGTGTGGAGTTCATCCATCTATTTAAAGGGTCAAGTGCAGGTCTATTCTTGGAAAAGATCCGCGTGAGTAGCGCTCGTAAAACGTGGAATGAGTGTCACGTGTACTTCGAAAGACAGTGCAACATTGGAAACAGTCAAAGTGTGCTAATTAATATTCTTCATTAAAAGGCACGCAGATCAAACACAAAAGTTGTACTTCATTCTTTAAACAGGCACTGATGGCCTTAAAAAAAGACAAAACAGAAAAGTGCAACAAAAGCGTAGAAAGTTACGCTCTATTTTCCAGAGCGGCTAAGTTTGATGCCTAACTCCTCTACGCTCTTAACTCCCAGGCGATGCAACAGAGTCTCGAGCATTTCACGCTTCTCCATAAGGCTCCGCCCATCAGAAGAAGACGAGCCATCCAATCCAAAGTAGCTCAAGAGATTCTTGGCTAACTGCGTGGAGTCGTCCTTGAGCTCGATGACGACAGGTTCGGGTTCTTTACCCCCAAAAGTGGGGTCACCATGGGAACAAAAGCCCAACTTGCGTGCTTCCTCTTCGGCTGCTTCCTTTGGGGTCATATTTTCGAGAGATGAATGTCAAAACTGAGAATCTCTTCCTGTTTATATAACAGATCTCGTCGATAGTTCATATTCCATCATAAATTGGACGCAATCAGTCTCGGAGAACGAAGAGTCATTATGATATTTAATAGGTTCATTCGGGTGTTTTCGAAGAACTTCAAAGTCTTTTCGACTTTCGAAAAAATTATTTAAGTCATCTCAGCGTGACTTTAACTCATTTCATCATCTCTATTTCAAAGTATTTCGAAAATGTTTTATCATTTTTCGAAAACTTTGAAGGAGGTTTTCTAGGCCTCAAAAATGAAGTCACGCTGAGTTGATCAGAACAAGTCACGCAGAGTGATCCAAGAAGCAGCACAAAAGATACGCTAAGTTCTGCCTGGCCATCTCCTTTAGAAGTCACGCAGAGACAGCTCAGCCATACGTCAGAATCATAATGACTGACAGCACAACAGTCGAAGAATGTCTCTTCGTATGCCACGTATGCACAGAACTCGAGAGATCATCGCCGTCTATTGCGTGATTTTCGAAATCTTCTTCAGCAAGACTCAGCCTTCATCAAGTTGGCGTACCAAAAGGGTTTCTTGTCATTTAATGCGACTGACAAAGCAATCACTGTCAGAGATTTTGTGTCAGTCGAGACACGCCGAATCAAGACAGCTGGCAGTTCTATCTCAAGTCTGCGTGTATTTGTGATCTTCATCTCAAGTTTGCGTGGATTCTGAAGTTTTTCTTCCTCAAGTTTGCGTGGATTTTTGAGTTCTTTGCCTCGAAGTCTGCGTGGATCCTGAAGCTTCCTGCCCCAAGTTTGCGTAGATTTTGAAGATTTCTACACCGAGTTCACGTGGATTTCGTCTTCAACAAGTCTGCGTGGATTTCATCAAATTGGAGTATGTGGCAGCTATGCCACTGATCTCTCGCCTGTATGTCCTGTAACTTGCACACGACTCATGCATAATTGCCATGTGTCCAACAGTTACAGGTCACGTCCAGTAACTGCTCACAGCCTTGCGTATGTTAAATCATGCGTGATTTTCAACTAAGCACAGGCTGTGAAGACAGTTATCTTTTCGGTTATTATTTTTGACTCTATAAATAGAGTTCTTTTTCTCATTCATTGTACAGATACATTGATATCTACTGTCAAAATTTTGAGAGCTTTTCTTCTTCGCATAGTCCAAGGGATAAAGCGATCGTCTTCTAGATCGGATTCCTACAGTTGTAATTTTCCCAGAAACACAACAAATAAAGAGAATTTCTTTATGGAAAACAGTAGCAGTATGTGCCAATCGGTGTTCGGAATGATGTATGCTTTTCGTCGTCAGGAGACATCTTGATTTGGTTGTACCCCGAGAAACCATCCATGAATGATATACGTTCAAAACTGCAGGTATTGTCAATCATGATGTCCGTGATAGGGAGGGGGAACTCATCTTTGGGGCATGCCTTGTTCAGATTGCGGAAGTCGATACAGATTCGAATCTTCCCATTCTTCTTGAGGACGGACACTATATTGGCGACCCAATCGGGATGTTGTTCCTCACGAATGAAACCGATGGTTATCAGTTTATTGACTTCGGCTTCGATCGCGTCCATGATGCCTGGGCGGAAGTGTCGCTGTTGTTGCTTGACTGGCTTCGCATTCGGTCGAATGTTGAGTCTGTGAAGGGCAATATCGGGATTTAACCCTGGCATGTCTTCATAGCTCCAGGCGAACACATCAATGTATTCTCTGACAAGTTCTAGCAGCGACACCCGCTCTTCGTCTGCTAGGCTTTTACTGAAAAAAATTGGTTTTGGAGAAGATTCGCTGCCGAGGTCAACCTGTATGACTTCATCTTCAGTATGAGGTTCTCTCTGTTCGAACCGCTTTTCCCATTGTGCGTCCAATTGTTGGGCCCATGGCTCTAGCTCGAGGATTTCGGGAATGTCTTCGTCTTCTTCCTAAGCGTCGGCGAAAGCCATGTTGACTGTCATGACTTGTCTGAACACATCTCCGATGCTGGTATCCGAATCCGAAGTCGGTGACCCGGTTGAATGTGACTGCCAGTCGCATTCTTCATCTGAACTCTCAGGGGTCGTAGTAGGCGTTACATACCCCAGCCCGCATCAAGTTTTGCTATAGTAGTCTCGTGGTTTGCCCGCCGGGACTGGCGGCTTCAAAGGTAATCGTCGCCCAGTGCCGTAGTTCAAACCCGGCGTCGTCTCCAGATCATACCCCTATTTCTGCATGAGATATTTGGATTGGGGGCTATAATGATACAGAGGCAATCTTCCGGCATCTGACCCGAGGTAGGCTTCCTTTATGGTGAAGGGATGCGGGTCGTCCTTCCGGCCGAAGATGCTTGGATGGTCCCCTCCCTTGATTATTCGGTAAGCGTCTTCTACTGGAGTAAGCTGGATTGCGGTGTACACATTTGTCACCTGTGTGTGTAGGTGAGTACCTATACCGTGTTCCATAGCATACATTGTACATAGCTTATTGAGCTCGGTGTAGTTCAAAGATAACCCTTTATTGATGAAGTAAGGTATCTTTTCTAGGGGGATTACATCATCAGCGGAGGGAACATCAGTATTGGCAGCCACATACTTGGCTAGCTCCGGTTCCTCTTCGGCTACCCCCTGTGTGAATGAAGACTGAGAGGACGACCTGGGAAGCTTGATCGTCAGCGGTTCAGTTGATGGGATTGAGCGTGGAGTCGTTGGCAGACTAGCGACCCCCAGTTTGGTACTCGATATGGAGCGAGGAGTGGCCGGTTCGCTAAAAGTGTCAGACCTCGCATCGGGGTGACGACCCTTCTTGGAAAGGCGTATCGTCAGTGGCCTATCGGAGGGATTGCGCTTCTCCGTTTGGGGTTGATCGACTCTCGGCAGTCTGATTGTCAGTGGCATCGTTGTGGGTCTCGACGCTTGGCCGGACCTTGACAGCCGGATTATCATATGCTCCTCCTGCACCGAGAGGCTGATCGCGTCCTTCCGCAGAGTGGCAGTAAGGGGTACGGACTTGCCCGGTTTGCGAGCTTGGAGGTGGATCGTCATAGGTTCCTCTGATCCTGTGGCTGTCTCGGTACTGGCTTGTACATCTCCTTCAGCAAGATGCTTCTTCGATTTTTCGTACAGGCAGGAGTCTGAGTAGTAAGATTCGACCCCTTTGAAGTGTCACGCCCCAGAACCAGAATACTGGAGAGCGGGGGCAGACATAGCCAGCTACGTATAACGGAATGGGATCCACACCGCTATACGGTCACGGCTGTCTAGATATGTGAGGGTTTCACTACAATCCATCAGTCTCTTAAGGTCATAAAATAGCCTATTGTCTCAATCTCAACCAACTAATAATAATCACAAGATATCAGATCTCCAAATATACAATTGTAAGGCATCCCAAACATTACATATCCAGATGATCATGAAGCTAGTCGTTACAAAATGTGAGGACTAACAAGAGTTCAGTCATACATGATCAACCCCCGGGGCTTGTCAATCATGTTACAGCCCGTAGGCAGACAGTAAGTAAGTACAATCGAGCTAACACTTGCTCGTCGGCTAAACGCCTCAAAAGAATAATTTACAATATTACAGTAGAAGAACAAAAGAAACCCACTCGATGCCCTGGTTACGCCTGGTGACCACCATCGGGCTGGAAAGCAGGGAGATCCTTTGGTGCTGCTCCGGTATCTGGCCATACAAAACCAGCTGGGTCAGACCCCAGAAAGAGCAAGTGCCACAAAGGAGGCTTCACTTAAGAACTAAAGCCAGCAAATTAGCACAATAATATAATTACATAATAAGAGACAGTAATTTAAGAAAAAGCATAATAGGTAATTATAAAAGACAATCTTGCATAGAATCACTAAAAGGCAGGACATATGGAAAAGCATGTCAGGATGATATACGATGAGATAACCATGGAACTATTCAGATAGCTAGGTTACAACCCGTAAACCAAACAAGGACCGGGGTTGTAACCCTTCGTCTGAACGGAACTTGGTTTCTCTCACCATTTATCGGCAAGATAAATATAAGAAATCAGGTCAAGTAACAATCTGGAGTGACAATCATTATAGTGACAATCTGGAGTGACAATAATTCAATCATTCTGGTACAATCTTGCAATCAATCAATTCTAGACAATACCATACTGGACTAGACTCCATCCAATCAATCATGGCCAATCATTGCCTACGGCTTTCTATATTAACTAACTAGGGTTATCACAATCCTAGTTACTAGCAAGATGCAATGAGATGCTCCAAGTAGTCACAGGCCCTGCAGCTATCCAGGTTATCCAGGCAATCATTATAGTGGCAATCTAGAGAGTACAATACATTAGAGTGGCAATAGAGTTCAATCATTTAAAGTGACAATCAAGAGTGCCCCACATAACAGTGGGCTGGAAATGTGCCCTACTCGTCGGCAGGCTACAAGTCCAAATATTTGCGGCCGGGATAACGGGATCGCCTGTAACTGGGGAACATCTCTTCATGAGTAGTGAATTATACTAATTATTAACCTTAGTCCATTTCAGTAGGTACTCCTGACCGTGGTACTCAGGAGTCCCCTCCTAGACATGATGCAAGACAGGACTGGATTATTTGTACAAGCACAATCGCCCACGGTGTCATGATTAATTAAACAGGTCATGTCATGTTAGGTAGCTGTCGCAACAGCTATTCGAGATAATCATGTCAAGTTATCGTGCCAAGTGTACTTTGTCAGGAGTGCACCACGATGGGCCACTATCAGGTCATATCAGGCTATTATGTCAGGAGTGCACCACTACGGGTCACTATCACGTCATGCTCAATTATCAATTCCAAACATATTAAGTAAATTCATGATTATCAAGTTCAGGACAAAAGGCGTAAGGATATAAAATGGACGTTAAATATCTAATAAAATATCAATATACAGGGCTATAGAAGATCAAGGGTAATCAGGCTACGCTCAAGCCAGGCTATGCTCAGGCTAGCGTACGCCCAGGTCTGCGTACCAAAGGATCCATACACTTCCGATGGGAAGCGTACGCAAGGGTCAGCGTACACAAGGGCACACTCAAGCTACAGGTCAGCGTACGCTCAAGCTAGCGTACGCTCAAGACTGCATACGCTCGAGCTGGCGTACGAAAGGGGCCAGCGTACGCCTTGCTCGCTTAAGCTAGCGTACCAAGGCACGCGTACGCTCAAGCTAGCGTACGTTGAAGACACGCTGCCAACAGGCAGCGTATCAAGGTAAGCATACGCTCACTAAGGAGCAGCGTACGAAGGCTAGCGTACGTTCGCTAAAGAGCAGCGTACGAAGGCTAGCGTACGCTCGCTAAAGAGCAGCGTACGAAGGCTAGCGTACGCTCACTAAAGAGCAGCGTACGAACGCTAGCGTACGCTCGCTAAAGAGCAGCGTACAGCTCAGCGGTGTAAGCTAAAAAGCTAGCTCACTGTTCACTATCTTCTCCAAATGGCAAGAACAGCAAGAACTCTAAGGTTGAATCTAAGCTTCGATTGTCCAGATCTTGGTCAAAATAAGTCCGAATCCAACTTTCCAAAGGTCAAAATCGGGTAGAATGAAATTCTCTAAAACATGGAACCATCAAAACTTGAAAACAAAGAAATTTAATAGATCAAAACCACCAAAATCTGAAAGTAACAAAACTCTAGATCTACAAGAAATAAAGCCTCAAAATGGAAGATGACAAGTTCTAATGTGGTTTAGAATCATGAGGAGAAGCTAATGAAACCATCAAAAGGAGTTCTCTTGTGGAAGCAAGTTGCACTTGCCTAGACCTCTCTCTTTTCTCTTTGGTAGGTGAAGGGAGTAAATGGAAGAAGAAGATGAATAATGAAGAGAGAGAGAATAAAGAGGGCTAATAAATACAAATGGTGGTGGTAGGTAGGGGGTTCACCTTGGGTTCATCATGAACCAAGAGCAATCCCAAACCGAACCAAGCCAACCCAAACCAAGAATAAACCAAGCCCAAATAAACCAATAAACCATTAAAACCAAGTAAACTATCAATGCCAATAAAATCATGCCAATGCAAAATAAACCAAGATAACTAACCATGAATAAATAAAATATAGGTCCAAAACACGTATACGTACACTAAATACGTATCACGAATTTGGGACATTACATGAAGGGATCGATATCAGCAAATTATATCCTCACGAAGCCGTGTTTGTCGACATATTTGAGGCACTGGTGTAGCATGGAAGGCACGATCATATAATCGTGTATCCATAGGCGTCCCAAAAGGATGTTGTAAGAAGTGTCTGCATCTATGACGTAGCAGGTGACTTCGGATTGTAGATCGCCAATCTGACACTTCAGACGAATCTTCCCAATAGGGTAGCTCCTGTCCGAATTGAAACTGCTGATGGCGGTGCTGGTAGGTATCAGACGATGCATTGGGATGCGGAGATGATGTAGCAGACCCTTCGGGATGATGCTTATGGAAGAGCCAGGATCAACGTACATCCGATCCACCTTCACGTTGCCGATGTATCCCGTGTAGTATAGCGGGCGATCGTGTAGGTTGGTTTTGATGAGCATGTCCTGCGGAGTGAAGACGATGTTGGGCATTGCTGCCGTGCAGGTACTATCTTGGAGATCCACGGGTGAGTCCTCCCCGGTGAGGTTGGATTGAGCCAGATAGGCATCGACATTTTGGAGTGCTTCGCTCAATGCAATACGAACGTCATTGGAGAGCCTTAGGAGTTCGTACAGTGACAACTTGGCCGGTGTGTTAGCCAATTGCGCTAAGATGTCAAAGTTGTAGGGCCTCTCTAGCCCTTGGGCTGCCTCTTTCCGGAGAGATTTGTTGAAGCGAGTCTTCCTCGGCCTAGGCTTGTCGGTCGTCGAAGGCTGAGCCGGTCCCGGAGCATCAGTTGTAGTGGGTTGATGATTTTCAGTTGGATTGTCTACCACAGGTTGGGATTGCACTCCAGACCGCGTGACGACGGCTGTAGCTTCCTCGATGTCTGCCGAGATTGTGTGGCAGGTCCTGACTTTTCTACTTATCTTCTTGTAGGTGGAAGATGGTGTGGGCCGAGTTACTTCTGACAACAAGTCTGGATGGATCCACATGACCTCCCTTCGTGATGTGGTGAGGGGTACTAGACCAGCAGCCTGATCTCGGGGAGGTGGAAGATTGGTAATCTCCATTGTTGCCAGAGGGATGGGGACCACGCCGTCTTGAGTTTTCGTTGGAGGGAAACTGTCAAATAGTACGGACACCATGTTGGCTGCTACGGTTACCTCCTCGAAATCGATGGCCAGAGCGTTCGAATCGATGAGGTTTTGGATGTATCATTTCAGTTGGTAGCAGTCGTGTGTAGGATGGTGGACGTAGCGGTGGTAGTGGCAGAACTTCGGATTCTCCAGATCTGTCGGCCGAGGCTCCCGTCTAGGTGGAGGAAGCTGAATTCTGTCTCCTTGTATGAGCATGTCCAAGATAGGCTTGACGTGACCGTCTTCGAAGGAGTAAGTGATTCGCGGCCATTGTTAGTCTGCTGGCTTTGGCTCAGGTTTTTGTGCTGTATCGGCCACCATAGCCTGCTTTCCTTTGCTATCCCGATTGTTGGAGGGACTACCCCCATTATCATTGTTGTGACGCTTGCCCTTGTTTTCTCCTTCTGAGATGTGCAATCCCAGTTGGCGAGCCTTTCTCAATCGTTCTTCGGTACTTGTGGCACTGATGATAAATGCCTTCCAGTCCTTGAATTGACTCTCGCCCATCCAGAGACTAATTCTTGGGAGCAATCTATTTTGGCAAATTTCAATTAAGGAAGAATTCAAATTTCCGGAGGGTAGCTTTATGGCGGTTTGGCGGAACCGCTCAATGTAGTTCCTTGTCAACTCCTTCTCCCCTTGGACGACGTCCATGAGGGTGGACATGGTGACGTCCTGCCCTACTTCGTAGAATCTCTCCAAGAACAGGCGCTTGAAGCCGGCGAAGGAGTGGATGCAGTTGTCCGGCAGATTGCGATACCAGTCGAAAGCGACTCCTTCCAATGCCCTAATGAATAATTGCGTGAGGATAGCATCATCATGGGGCAGATGGTCGGTGGTGACCTCGAAGTAAGTGATGTACCGACTTGCTGAGGTCTTGCCATCATACGGGTTGATATTGAACGGCTTATATCTTGGTAGGAATGGAACATCCCTCCATTCGGCAGGGTATGGCTGCCGCATTCTGAGGTCTTGAGCATTTTCTTGGGCATGGAACATGGCTCGGAGCTCCTGGACCTCTCTTCTTACTTCTCGGGCCTCATCTGTCGCGGTAGGGGCTGTTACTTCGGGAGGATTATTGTCCGGGTTTGGTGCCACTGAGTTCGAGTCCGCATTGACCGCAGGACCCGTACTTGTTTGGCCAGGCGTTCCTCCTTGCAGAGTTGGAAGAGCGACTTTGATTTCATCTACAGACTTGACCAAGGCCTGCAGTATAGCCTCCAAAGTATCGATGCGTTGGCGATCGCTGGAACCACCTTGATTGCTGTCCATCATGAACACCGTCCTTACATGGGGAGTGATGGAAGGAACGGTGGAGGATGTGTCCTCCGAGTCATACCCATGCACCGAGAAGTCATCGGGGTAGGTGGGAATGTTCTCTTCGGGCTCGGACTCGGAGGGAACGGTATCCCCAGCCTCAGAGCTTGCTTCGTCTTCATGGGTGTCCTCGGGGACATCATTGTCTGTTGTTCCTGATGGGAGAGTTGTTTCTTCGGGTTCGTCTCCTTGAAACATCGGATTGTTGTGGATGTTCGGAGGAGTGCCACCCCCAGTTCCCACGACCCCCAACGATGTGGATGATGAATTTTCTATTGCAGCAGATTTTGTTTTTGAACAGGTTTGTTGGAATATTCCGGTAGAGGACGGCCATTTAGACGACGGATTCTTAGCTGTAGTGGTTGATATCTTGGGGCTGGAGATGTCACGACCCGCACCCACTGTGAGGGTACGAGAGCGTAACAACGCCCAGCCTACGCCGCAGTGTCGGCGGTAGAACGCTGTTCTAGGTCATGAACTATAACTAACATATGATGAATACTCTCCATAAGGAGGCCAACACAGAGGTACAACTCAATCACAATCTAGAGATAGAATTTGGCACGATAAAATAGATAAGAGAATCCTCAACTGGGGTACAACAGAAAAGAAATACAAGTCTAATCATCTCTAAAAAAAATATACAACTCTGAATCAAGAACAACAACTAAACATAAAATGGAAAACAGTCTAAGCTATCTATACTAAGCAAGGGTGCCATCCTCAGCAGCTGCCTGAACCTCCCCAGGGGTCCAGGTCGCGAGTGTCATCTAGGCAAGCTCCAAAGTAAGGGGTGCAGGATTCCTCATCATCCTCTGTAAAATTTTCAACAGGTCCAGTCAGGACGGAAGCGAGCACAATACATCTCACGCAGATCATAACAGGTTAGAAAATATAAACATGCAAGAGAGTACGATACATGAAACTGAAAGAAGATACATTATGTAAACAGGAAGAGAACTGTAATAGAAATATCTACTACAAGTAGAGAGCTACCAGTGACTAGTGATTTAGAGTACAAAGTCGACATATGAACGGCTTGATTTGCACATGGCTATACTAAAGAGGTGTACATGGCTATTCTACTTTGGAATTGTTCACATGACTATTTATACTCCCCCAAGTCCCAATCAATACACAAGGATCCAGACAGGTTATGTTACGCACATGATTTTCACATGAAGCCCATAGATGGGTATACATGAAGTATTCACGAGGCTCAGAGAACTGAGTGCACATGAATTCCACACGAAGGCCCACGAAGGGTGCACATGAAGTATAGGTTATACATGAGATTCATGGAAAACACGACCGATCATGATAGCACATGAGAGTACACAAGCAAGCACGAACGAGCATGAAGCACATGATAAACATGGATAACAGAAGAGCGAGGAATACACGATGTACATGAAACACATGGCACAATGTATCCGATGCTCCCGAGCAGGATAACATCTCAAGCAAGGATCCATATAGTATCAATCCGTGATAATGTCGTGACAGCATCAAATAAGGTAAACTAGAGCAGGAATATAATTCTAAGCAAGTTATGAAATGATCAGAGAATGTACTCGCTGGTATCTGAATAGCTGTGAAAATTTACTGTCCGAGATGAGGTACCTGGCTCCTAGTTAGAGCAACACAAGTCACAACAAGTTCAAAATGGCAATAATATGCACTACGATGCGTTCTACATGAATCTAGGTCTATCTAGACCAAAGTCAACTCTTGGTCAACTCTTGTCAACCCTAGAAGTCAAACTAGGTCAACCAAGTCAAACCTATGTCAAACTAGTCTACACTAGGCTAACAAGACTATTCTAAGCTTAAGCAAAGCTATACAAGCCCAACCTAGGCTCACTAGTCAAACAGGCATGCACAGGCCATTGGCTATATCATGCCTATTAGCCAACCCATAATACCAGACAACAAGACATTACCTATATCTATAATACTACACAGTGATATATTAACCTAATCTAATATATAACACATGTATATATATACACAACCATAATATATATATATACACATACATGAGTTCTCAGGTATCTCTTATCCAGTGAAACAAACTAAATTCCAGCTTAATTCCTAACAAGGCTACATATATTACATTCACAAACATAGATGTATACCTACATAATATAAATGTCAACCATAGACATACATCCATGAATCTATCTATACATGTGTACAACATATGTGATATACATGAAATGGAATAAGAAATGAAGTAGAATAGGAAATCAACTAAACCAAGCCAATGCTTGTGTGTCTAGAGGAATCAACCTAGGCTAGTTCTCAGGTTTGTGTGTGAAGTCATTCTTCAGATTTTCATGTACAGGAATATTTAAGTGTGTGTGTATAAAAACAGGGTGGCAGTGCAAAATGGAATGGAAACTAATTCTCAAAAAGTGTACAGGTAAAACAGTCTCAGGATTACACTCAATCAATAAAATACTAAGAAGTTCTCAGGTTTGAAATTGATAGTGACAATGCTAACATGTAAATTGGTTTCAGATTTCAGGAAAAAAGAAAAAGAATCAAACATTAGAACCTACCCTAATTCAGGTTTGATGAAAAACACAGGGATCAATTTCAGTTAAGGAAATGAACTCAAGGAATCAATATTGAAAACAATTAACTAATTATCCCAAAACATGTAATCAATGTGAATCAACTTCAAATCAGTTTTTAAAGAGAACAGGAATTAAACTTCAAGAACATGTGGATTCAAGGTTCAGGAAAAGGGTGGTGGTGTGTGTGGCATTTGACAAGTAAGGGAAAACTGGAACCAGTTGCATAACAGTGTACCCTGGGTTTTCAGTCTTAAGAAAAAACCTGGAATCATCTCAAATTGAGATGACATCTCCATAAAGGGTGTTAGGAATCTCAGGTTAATGAAAAATCACCCCAGTTATCAAACTCTTGAGCTTAATCCACATACATTCATCTAAGAAAACTCTTGAAAAGAAACAACCTCTATTCAACATCCACCAATTCAAAATATAAACTAACTTCAGTTAACAATTATTTACATGATTTAAATCTCAGGTTAGCAGTGTGTCTACAAGTGTGTATATATGTAAGGATGCGTGTGTGTATGCAGTACACATGAGAGTGCAATCTCAGGTTCAGTTATATAAGGAAAGGAATCAGTTCATGCAATGGTACTCAGGGATTCCATTCCCAACTCAAAAATCGAAAATCCAAACAATGTACAAAAACCCAAGCTACCATGAGAATCTAAATCTAACATGTAGTTTAAACATGGAAAAGTACTTGCAAAAATTAGTTTAGACTGGGGTTTAGTATCCAGGAATGTATCAGTCCATGTATAACTTAGGAATCTGTATCAGGAATGGCAGTAAACCCCAGTTTTGAATCCAATATTCCAATAAAAACCTAAACTAATGTGTAAACATAATCTAACATAGTTTATAGATCATAATTAGGATCAATTTAACAATTTAAACATGTATTTAAACATTTATCAACTGAATGAACACAGAGAACACAAAACAATGCAAAACTGGACAGCAATCATCGTGTACGTGTTCGTACGAGTCTAGGACACGACACGACACGAATTAAGACACGTGCTCGTGTACCAAGGTTTGCCAGGACTAGGGCTAGGGTGTCATCACCCTGAATCGGGTCGGGGACGTGTCGTGTCCGAGATAATCGTGCGTTTGAGACGTAATTTTTTGCGCTGCACAGCACAGCGAAGAATTCGTACGATACTGATTACTCCCTCGACACGCCACGTGGTCACCTGAAACTAGACATGTGGCGTGTCAGACACTGCCCCAAGGCGTGTGCCAAATTTCACGTGTCCAGGTCGCGTGTCCGTGTCGCAGTGACCCCCGAAGTGCAGGGCACGCACTGTGCCCGCGCGCGCGCGTGCACGACCGTGTGTACACGCGCCCGACACGACACGACACGACACTAAGACCAGACACAAACATCAAAAACATGTAAGCGAGGTTAAATACTAATTTCCTATTCAAACAAAAACTAAAAACGCACACGAAATGCCCATTGTGGCATTTCGACAAACACAATGTAAACGCCACTGATACGTGTCCAAAATAGACACGAAAGGACACGAATCTTGGGAAACCCTATACCTATAGAATCAGGACACCTAGGGCTAGATGAATATGCAAATTAAACCTAGTTTTAATGGGTGGAATAGATTGTACCTATTGGTTGTTCTTCACACAAAAGGTCTCTTCTAATGAGTTCTTCAAAGCCACCCCAAATCCCTAAATTGATGCAAATATGAGATTTGACTCCACCATCAGCAAGAATACATTAATTAGATCATGATGGAAGAAATTCCAATCAAAAAGGAGGCCTATTGATTAAACTAGAAAGAAATTTAAGGAGACTCACATATTCCCTTAAGAAATGAAGAGCTATTAAAGAAAGAGGCACAAATTCCCAAAGAGGCATTATATAGGCAAGGGGGGTCTCTTGGCTGGTCATAATAGTTAGGGTTAGGGTTTTTAGGTTTCATCCTATGGCTAGGATTAAATCAAGGGGAAATAGATGGCCTAGAACAAAAGGTTCTATCTTAGTCCTTTGCAAATCACTTAACCATGACTAAACTTGACTTAACCCCTTAACCAACTCATCTAATTCTCAAAGTGGCTCACTAAGTTAGTCATGACTCATCTAGGTTAGGTCCAATCTAGGTTAGGCTAACCATAAACACTAGGCAATAATTAAATAATATTAAATCACACCATTCCAATAATATATACATTAAATTCTAAATAATTATAATAAATTCAATAATACAAGATGACCAAAATACCCTCAAGCTAAATGTACTAACAAAATCTCTACCCACATGGTTAGGCTCTAGGTCATGTAGTCTCTCAGGTTTCACTAGCAGCACTTCAAAATCACAAGTCATGACTTAAACCAGTTCTTAAATAGTTTAAAAATAATTAAAATTCACCAAAAATCATAATGTGAAATAAATATCAATAAATAATGATTATAATTACAAAATTTCAAAATTACCCTCATCTGGAAAATTGCGTGTTACAGGAGATGCTTGTCTTCTTCTCTCTCCCCTCGGCGAGGATTTTCTGAGTGGAATTGCAGGAGACAACAGGAGGTACCTCGTCCTCTGAGCTCGGATGCTGTAGTCTTTGGAAGACTGACGGCCGATCTTCCGTCGCTGTCGCGTTGTTGCAACAGCAGTTGACGATAATTTGGGTGCAGTGACGTCCAAGCGAGGACTCTTTGCACATCGAAGCTCCTTCTCTTTCCTTGCGCTTGTGGAGGATCGCTTCACACAGGTCAGAGGAACCACTTTGTCCTTTTGCCGCTGGGGGCTGGACTCGAGCGGTTCTATATAACTTCCTATCAGAGGCCCGTGTGATAGTCAACGGGACGCCCCGATAGTCAGAGGTTGGGACAGCTGACTGGGCTTGATGAGCCCACGCTGCCCTAGACTTCTTCTTTTTAGCACTTGCGGGTGCGTAATAAGAAGAGTCTAAGTTGAATACCACAGAGTCTGGCTTATCATCCAGAGAGTCATCAGGGTCGGGACCGCATGAGAGACGGTCGAAGACTGATTGAGAGAAGCGTAGAACAGCCGCTATGCGGCTAGGATTGGAAACCGTGCAGGCCGTCTGCATGCGGCTATCTTTAGCTGTCGGATGGGTTATCCTTGTGCGACTAGGAGTCACGACCGTGCAGGCTGGCCGCATACGGTTGGCAATTGTGGCCACATGGGTTTTCTGCAAGCGATTGACTTCAGTAGCCGCATAAGCTTCGTCCATGCGGTTGGCAACTGTAGCCGCATAAGCTATGCGGCTGACAGATGTGGCCGTGTGAGTTTTCTTTCTGCGGTTCGCGGATGTGGCCGCATGAGCTTTTTTCATGTGGCTAGCACCCTTATGCGGCTCGGATCGCGTAGAGCTCCTCTTTGCCCCTGCAAGTCCAGCATCATAGTATTTTCTTCTGTCGGACTTGGGGACAACAGAGTTACCTACGGTCTGAAGTAGGACCGCAGGAGAGTCTTACTCGCTGTCTTGAACAACAGAGGGTATCTCTGCAAGAGCTTCAGTAGGAATGAAGGATCGGGGTCTCCACTCCTTGCGGGCCTTCTTTGTGCGGGCTCGCTTCTGGACCGGTGTCACGACCCGGTCCCCAAATACTTGGGTCGAATCGGATCATGCCCAGCCTACACCGTTGATGAGACGGCGGCAGTAAGCTGTAATCCATGTGCAGGTCAATCAACAACATTTAAGACTAAAATTGCCACAATAACATTTATTCGATAATAAAAAAACTTGTCCAGTACAAAAGTTTAAAGACCATAAACTGAAGTAAATCTAACTAACACCAACAGCATCTAAGGAGACGCCGTGCCATCATCGTCAGGTAGTACCGCCGGGTACAAGTCAGGATTGTTGAACAATAGCTCTGAGTCCTCAGATACTCTGGAATAGGTCATCCTCAGTGTAACCTAAAAATGTTGGTCTCCAGTCAGGAGGGAGTAAAGTACAATTATGAAAATCTACAATTCAACTAATAATTAGCAATTTGCAATTATAAACAATTTAGAAATACAATATTTTCCAACAGTTCTACAATTGAAAACATGTGATTTGAGTAAGTAACGACTATGACCGGTTTAGGATGATTCACTGATATGGTCTGGCCTATCCCCGTGTGTGAGAGGGGTAAGCTCGTACAATTAGATTCAATTAGATTCAATGAGGGGTATTGGTCATAGAAGCTACACTACTCCCCCAATATCCCGAGTCAATTAGATTCAATGAGGCAATGAGACAATAACAATCAATACTCTAGGAGAGAGTTCCGTGTAGAAATGTGGTTTAAGCATGCAAGATTACTATTACTAATTAAATTGCAAACAATCACAACTGTACTTGCCTTAAACTTGATCAAACTGGAGAGTCGGTACTTCGGGGTTAACAGTCAGAAACCTCCTCGAACCCTACATTCCGGAAACTTATTTTAGAAGCAATCACAAGTTATCTAGTTACAATCTCTATTTGTCTTTCCTAGTCAATTTTAGTTAACCACAACGTTTACTAGTGCGTTGTTTTAGAAAGTCAAAATTACTTTGGTTTTTCGAGAAAACTTGTATTTTATCAAATTACGTACAAAACTTGGTATATATTCATTTGAAAACTTTGACTTAAAATATAAAGAATAAATTTCCTTTTCCTTAAAAATAAGAAAATCATGAGTTTATAATATCTTTAATTTTTCCTACGCTTTCCACAAACCCAGAACATAAAATAAAAATTATTTCCTACTTATTACAGGCCTGGGCTTATGCCCTTACAATTACAATAAATTGAAATAAGAAAAGAAACTGGTTAGTCCGAAAAATTACTTACAATTTAACAAAAGTAAATTTCCAAAATATTATTTAAAAATTATAAGTCTCAGACTCTGGTCCAACTTCATTTTCAACTACTCTGCCTCAACGTCCGGTCGAACTGGTGCGTTTGCATTTCGTTGGGGCCCAGTAACCAATTATGGTTGTCGCCCAAAATACCAAAATCATTTTAAAACCATTTTATTAATTTTTTCCGAAAATTTCGGCAGCATTCCCTTTGTTTTCGGTCAACCCAAGAACTGGGAGTGCTTCCGTTAACCTGCAAATTAATCCCAAACCCGATATTTATATAACCATCCATATAGAATTACTTTTCCAAAGCCAATCCAGCATTTATATGTAACCGAATAACCAAATAGTACTAAGGAACCCAATAAACCAACCCAACAGAAACCATCTTTCCAAGAGGAAAAATATTTCCATCACAAGTATAAAACCAAAAACTCCAACAGAACCTAAAGGAAAACTTCATACCATTATCCAAACTTTATTCTCATAGCAAAGAACCCAGTATATATATATATATATATAAATCTGAAACTCTGAATCAGAGAACAGAACCTCCATATGTTTTACATATAAAAATCAGATTTCCAAATTATCCCGCAAATTCTCGAAAAACCCGAGAATGAAACGGAAATCCCGAAATCATCGGAAAAACCCACAGAAAATCCACAGCAATATTTTCCTAAAGAGGAAGAATCTACTGAAAGAAATTCCGAATCCGTCGAAAAATTCCGAAACCAAAAACGGAACGGAACGAAACCGAAATCCCGAATTCCCACAGGAATTTGGGTTGGACCAATATCATCATAGACAGTAAAAGAATTTATCGGGTCAGAGTGTACCGAAACCGAAGCGGAACGGAACCGTCACAGTGCGGAAACGGAGACGGAGACACCGTCAGCACGTACCGAACCACGCGGTCAGCGCCGGGGAGTAGATCGGAACAGCAGAGGGGCGCGCGGGGTTGAACGCCGGCGATCGGACGGCCGGGGTCGGGCCCGGCTGGTGGTGCGAGCGGCGACCGGGGTCGGGCGCCGGGTTCGGCGGCGGATGGCCGGCCCGGGGTGCGCTGGTCGGGTGGCCCGGTAAGGGGCCGCGGTGCTCGGATCGGAGTTCGCCAGAAAATTGGGGGTTAGGGCACGGGAGTGAGGAGTGATGGTGATGAGGGAAAATAGATGGAGGAGGAGAGCTTAAATAGGAAGAGGGGGGTGCAGTTACCGGAATGGGAGAGGAGGAGTTGGCCGTTCGGCCGGCGGGGAGGCTAGGGGTCGGCGTCGGGTGGCTAACCGAGAAGACCAAGCGTCTTCGATTCCAAAAAGAAACCAACAGGACAACTAATGAGAATTTTAGTTCTCAAATTCTCTCTCTCTCATATATTAAGTTTAGTCTTAAAAGGCTAATGGGCTTAAGGAGGCTTGGGTTTGGAAATGAATCCCTTCAGAGCTTTTAAGCTCTAAAACTAAGGAAATTAATTCCAAAGCTTTCCCACAGCAAGCTTTTAGAGCTTAAACTCAAAAACTAAAGGCTTGGTAAGGCTTGGTTTTGAACAATTGGGTTTGGCCCAATTAATTGATTTGGCTATTGGGCCTAACGGCTTGGGCCTATAAGATTAAAAGGGTTAATATTTGGGCTTACAAAATCATAATTTCTTTTTAGAAAATTTACAACATAATTTTAAATCTTTATTTAATCTAAAATTGATTTATGTCTTAGGATTCTAACCGGGTTCGGGTCTGGACTGTCAATCAAAATTCCTTGTTTAATAATTTTGAAAAGAATATATTTTTTTTTCCTCTAAACTCTTACATAATATTATTTTATAAATTTACAACACAATATTTAAAATGATTAAAATAATTACTAATATTAAATTGATAATTCACAACTTCAAATTGATAACATTACTAGAAAAAATTTAATTAGCAAATAGAAATTGTAGTCTAGAAATTTACGGGTTTCACAACCTTCCCTCCTTAGAAAATTTCGTCCTCGAAATTTAAAGAGTTGGGTATGATAGGAATAGAGTTTACTATAATTAAGCAGGTACGATACTACGCTCGTAACTCAAATTCAAATAATAAGAATTTCCAATGTAAACGTGGATGAGACGGTTTAGGGACAACTTTAATTATGTCACAAACCACAAAAATAAAAGATAAAAGCGAACCAAAGTGTATGAGGTTGATCAGACCATTATGCACCGGTTCTAATTAGACAATATTTTTAATGGAGGCCTCCAATAAGATACTGTCATGATCAAGCTCGAGAAAGAAATAGCTTGCAAAACTAGGCTAACTAGCAGTATATGTCAAGTTCAAAAAGAAAAAAAAAATAAAGATTGAAGGAAATAGGAATTAAGATGGCTCAAATTTTCTGATCTTCTTCTCACCTCTGACTACTCTTGTTACTGGTCTCTCTGGCACTGTAAGACTTAATCTTCTCTCTAGTTCCGAATGTTCCAAAACATTACTCGGATTCAAGATGCAACTTCTGAACGTTCCTTTGGATAGTAAAAATCTTCGCAAAGACGCCATCCCAATGCTTCTGTCTATCTTGGCAATCCTGAGCTTGTCTCTAACTCTACTGCATCAGTCGCCTACATCGTCTCATGCAAGTAGTGTACAAAGATAAATGATCTTTTCCAAGACCCTCCAAATTTCAAGACGCAAAATCTAATCTAACATATCTTCAAACGTCTGGATTATCTTCTTTGATTTGTCTGCCGGTTTATACTCCATAAGTCCAGTAAGTGTGCCTCTCGTACAATACTGCCACCTTCTTTAATAGTTAAACAAATTTTAAGGGAATGAAGTGAGCTGACTTAGTCAGTCAGTCCACATTACTCCAATTGATGTACTTCCCTTCTTGGAAACAAAACAATCCTGACACTGAATCCATCGTTATGTGCTTCTACTTCCACTCCAAATTGTCCAGCGACTGTAGAAATCTCTCCGCTAAATTCCTCATGTTGACAATTATCTAACTCCACACTTGGAATTTGTCCTCCTTCATTCCATAACACCAATTAATGTACACATATCCCGATATATTGTATGGAATACTGTGACTGGTGCATTTCCTTTATTAGTTCGTTCCTCAGTTCGTCAGATGGTACACAGAGCCTCGTACCATTCTTCAGAGCTCCATCCTTGGTTATTAAGAAACCCTCAAGTGTTTTCGCCAACACTTGATCTCTCAGCTTGTAAAGTGCCTCTTCTTGAAACTGAGTCTCCTTGATCTTGTTCATCAGAGTCGAGCTCACTTGCAACTTTATTAGCACTAAATCAGCATCCAACTCCGTCCTTCTATTTCCAGACAGCATAATCTCCAGTCCAAACTTCTTGATATCTTTTAGCAGATGCCTCTCCTTGTTTAAAAACTTCGCCATCGGTATCAGCTACCACATATAATCGGTATTGCAGATCGATATTGAAATCCTTCATCAGCTTCTGTCATCTTCGTTGCCTAATGTTCAACTCTCTCTGAATGAAGACATATCTCAGACTTTTGTAGTCCGTATATATTTTCACTCCCTTTCCATAAAATAATACTTCCATAGCTTCAAAGCAAAGATAATTACAGCTAGTTCCAAATTAAGTGTGGGATAGTTCTTCTCATGAGTCCGTAATTGCTTAGATACATAAGCAATTATTTTCCCATGTTGTTGAATAACGCAACCCAAACCTTTTTCAGAAATATTACTGTAGATTAAGAAATCACCGTTTCCTGCGGTAGCGCAAGGATTGGTGCAGTGATAAACCTCTTTTTCAGCTCCTCGAATGCTGCTTGGCAGTCCTCCGTCCAGATGAACTCTTCATTTTTCTGAGTCAGCTTCGTCATAGGTTCAGCAATCTTGGCGAATTCCTTCACAACTTCCGGTATTAGTCAGCCGTAACTTCAGCTACTGAATCTTGGTATACCATTTCTCCACAGTGGCTATCTTCTTGAGATTCTTCGAAATGCTTCTCTTGTGACAATATGGGCAAAACCACCTTGTCTAAGAAAATTTACTTTTAGTTATCTTTTCTTCTTTCCAAAACTTTTCTCATGTACTCTTCATGCTCTTCTTCAGTCTTCGAGTATATCGGAATGTCATCTATGGAGAAAACAACACACTGATTCAAATACTCATAAAAGACTTTGTTCATGAGATTCATGAACACAACAGGAGCATTTGTCAGTCCAAATGACATGACCAACAACTATCCATAATTGAATGCCGTTATGGGAATTGTCCTCTTGATCTGTTGGTAGTCAGATCTGAGGTCGATCTTGGAAAACACCTAAAGTTCACTCAAACTGATTCAAACAGATTATCAATCTGGGAAAAAGGGTACTTGTTCTTCAGTGCCCGATAGTCGATGCACATCCGTACTATTCCATCCTTCTTGGACACAAGTGCTCCCTAGGGTGAAGCTCCGTCTTGAATGAATCTTAAAGTCTTTAGTCCATTGATCTGATCCTTCATCTTCTTGGCTTCCTTCAGGTTGATTCTATAGCATCCCTTAGAGATAGAAAAAGAGCCGAGAACTAGGTCAATGGTGAATTCTATGTCTTTATCTAGGGTAACCCATGAAGACTATGAGAAAACATCTACCATGAAGGTGTAACTAAGAATTTTATTCATATGGAGAATTACAGCAAAATAACTCTCATGATTGTTCTAAGAACATCTTGTTACAGCTTCTTAATAAATATTGCTACACAGTGGTCTTAGGTACTAATCCTCATGGCTCTGGCTCTTGTATGAGCAGTCTCCAACTGCTTCAACTTCTATGATCCTTGAATCGGCTTTATGCCTTCCTACGGTCTTTTGGATAGAGTCCTGAGGTTGACATTATAGATGCTCCGGTACAATGAAAAGATAAGGGGCAGCCCTTTACTCGATGTTCGGCAGATCCACATACCAAACATTTTTCAAATCTCTTGCGACAAATATTGGCTTGGTGACCAGGCCTTTTGCAGTAGGCACAAGTCAAAAGCTTCTTGCAATATGATTGCCGGACAGGGCCTAAAATATCTTCTAGATTCATGGGTATCCCTCCTAGGACGAGGTTCCATTCCAACTTGGTTTAAAATGACTAAAGTTGCATCGATGATATTCTTCATGACTTCTCTCGTGATATCCATCTGTTCAGTTTGAATCTTCTGGCACTCCAGAATTTCTTGAAATAGGGCAACCATCGCTGATACTAGTGAAACAACAGGAGTGGGTATTTCCTCAAGGAAAAATAACCCAGTTTGAGAAGAGGTAGGATTCGACAGTGTAGTGAAAACTTCACTGGATGATTTGTAGGAATGATCAATGAGCTGGTGGGGTGTAAAGCTCGAACTTGGTTGAAGAGGCGGGGTTCGATCCGGAGATGACACCACATCGCCATCAAAGTTGGTTTTGTCAATGGTCATGCTCTGGAAGGTTTAGGATGCAAACATAAGCAAGGTATCCTACCAGTCTATAATCAAAATATTTATCATATATATAATCGGTCCTAAATTGTGGCAACTTGGTGTTCTAGTATTCTAACTGTTTTCCTAGGTTTTCCTAAGTTGTTGATTGATTAGACCTGCATGGGCTACCACTAAAAACATGTCACGACCCGGTCCCCAAATACTTGGGTCGAATCGAATCATGCCCAGCCTGCACCGTTGATGAGACGGCGACAGTAAGCTGTAATCCATGTGTAGGTCAATCAACAACATTTAAGACTAAAATTGCCATAATAACATTTATTCGATAATAAAAAAACTTGTCCAGTACAAAAGTTTAAAGACCATAAACTGAAGTAAATCTAACTAACACCAACAGCATCTAAGGAGACGCCGTGCCATCATCGTCAGGTAGTACCGCCGGGTACAAGTCAGGATTGTTGAACAATAGCTCTGAGTCCTCAGATACTCTGGAATAGGTCATCCTCAGTGTAACCTAAAAATGTTGGTCTCCAGTCAGGAGGGAGCAAAGTACAATTATGAAAATCTACAATTCAACTAATAATTAGCAATTTGCAATTATAAACAATTTAGAAATACAATATTTTCCAACAGTTCTACAATTGAAAACATGTGATTTGAGTAAGTAACGACTATGATCGGTTTGGGATGATTCACTGATATGGTCCGGTCTATCCCCGTGTGTGAGAGGGGTAAGCTTGTACAATTAGATTCAATTAGATTCAATGAGGGGTATTGGTCATAGACGCTACACTACTCCCCCAATATCCCGAGTCAATTAGATTCAATGAGGCAATGAGACAATAACAATCAATACTCTAGGAGAGAGTTCCGTGTAGAAATGTGGTTTAAGCATGCAAGATTACTATTACTAATTAAATTGCAAACAATCACAACTGTACTTGCCTTAAACTTGATCAAACTGGAGAGTCGGTACTTCGGGGTTAACAGTCAGAAACCTCCTCGAACCCTACATTCCGGAAACTTATTTCAGAAGCAATCACAAGTTATCTAGTTACAATCTCTATTTGTCTTTCCTAGTCAATTTTAGTTAACCACAACGTTTACTAGTGCGTTGCTTTAGAAAGTCAAAATTACTTTGGTTTTTCGAGAAAACTTGTATTTTATCAAATTACGTACAAAACTTGGTATATATTCATTTGAAAACTTTGACTTAAAATATAAAGAATAAATTTCCTTTTCCTTAAAAATGAGAAAATCATGAGTTTATAATATCTTTAATTTTTCCTACGCTTTCCACAAACCCAGAACATAAAATAAAAATTATTTCCTACTTATTACAGGCCTGGGCTTATGCCCTTACAATTACAATAAATTGAAATAAGAAAAGAAACTGGTTAGTCCGAAAAATTACTTACAATTTAACAAAAGTAAATTTCCAAAATATTATTTAAAAATTATAAGTCTCAGACTCTGGTCCAACTTCATTTTCAACTACTCTGCCTCAACGTCCGGTCGAACCGGTGCGTTTGCATTTCGTTGGGGCCCAGTAACCAATTATGGTTGTCGCCCAAAATACCAAAATCATTTTAAAACCATTTTATTAATTTTTTCCGAAAATTTCGGCAGCATTCCCTTTGTTTTCGGTCAACCCAAGAACTGGGAGTGCTTCCGTTAACCTGCAAATTAATCCCAAACCCGATATTTATATAACCATCCATATAGAATTACTTTTCCAAAGCCAATCCAGCATTTATATGTAACCGAATAACCAAATAGTACTAAGGAACCCAATAAACCAACCCAACAGAAACCATCTTTCCAAGAGGAAAAATATTTCCATCACAAGTATAAAACCAAAAACTCCAACAGAACCTAAAGGAAAACTTCATACCATTATCCAAACTTTATTCTCATAGCAAAGAACCCAGTATATATATATATGTATATAAATCCGAAACTCTGAATCAGAGAACAGAACCTCCATATGTTTTACATATAAAAATCAGATTTCCAAATTATCCCGCAAATTCTCGGAAAACCCGAGAATGAAACGGAAATCCCGAAATCATCGAAAAAACCCACAGAAAATCCACAGCAATATTTTCCTAAAGAGGAAGAATCTACTGAAAGAAATTCCGAATCCGTCGGAAAATTCCGAAACCAAAAACGGAACGGAACGAAACCGAAATCCCGAATTCCCACAGGAATTTGGGTTGGACCAATATCATCATAGACAGTAAAAGAATTTATCGGGTCAGAGTGTACCGAAACCGAAGCGGAACGGAACCGTCACAGTGCGGAAACGGAGACGGAGACACCGTCAGCACGTACCGAACCACGCGGTCAGCGCCGGGGAGTAGATCGGAACAGCAGAGGGGCGCGCGGGGTTGAACGCCGGCGATCGGACGGCCGGGGTCGGGCCCGGCTGGTGGTGCGAGCGGCGACCGGGGTCGGGCGCCGGGTTCGGCGGCGGATGGCCGGCCCGGGGTGCGCTGGTCGGGTGGCCCGGTAAGGGGCCGCGGGGCTCGGATCGGAGTTCGCCGGAAAATTGGGGGTTAGGGCACGGGAGTGAGGAGTGATGGTGATGAGGGAAAATAGATGGAGGAGGAGAGCTTAAATAGGAAGAGGGGGTGCAGTTACCGGAATGGGAGAGGAGGAGTTGGCCGTTCGGCCGGCGGGGAGGCTAGGGGTCGGCGTCGGGTGGCTAACCGAGAAGACCAAGCGTCTTCGATTCCAAAAAGAAACCAACAGGACAACTAATGAGAATTTTAGTTCTCAAATTCTCTCTCTCTCATATATTAAGTTTAGTCTTAAAAGGCTAATGGGCTTAAGGAGGCTTGGGTTTGGAAATGAATCCCTTCAGAGCTTTTAAGCTCTAAAACTAAGGAAATTAATTCCAAAGCTTTCCCACAGCAAGCTTTTAGAGCTTAAACTCAAAAACTAAAGGCTTGGTAAGGCTTGGTTTTGAACAATTGGGTTTGGCCCAATTAATTGATTTGGCTATTGGGCCTAAAGGCTTGGGCCTATAAGATTAAAAGGGTTAATATTTGGGCTTACAAAATCATAATTTCTTTTTAGAAAATTTACAACATAATTTTAAATCTTTATTTAATCTAAAATTGATTTATGTCTTAGGATTCTAACCGGGTTCGGGTCTGGACTGTCAATCAAAATTCCTTGTTTAATAATTTTGAAAAGAATATATTTTTTTTTCCTCTAAACTCTTACATAATATTATTTTATAAATTTACAACACAATATTTAAAATGATTAAAATAATTACTAATATTAAATTGATAATTCACAACTTCAAATTGATAACATTACTAGAAAAAATTTAATTAGCAAATAGAAATTGTAGTCTAGAAATTTACGGGTTTCACAACCGGGCCAGCACTCTTGTCGGAGAGCATTTCTTCGAACGCCTGTTGGTCGAACCGGGCGACCATCTTTTGTTGCGTGGAGCCAAGCTTGGCTGCATCCAATTGCGTCACCAACTCCTCAGCCGTAGAGAAGTTTGTCCCCAGCAGAGTCGCCATCGTGTTTGTCATTGATTGTAAAAGTACAGAATAATTATCGGAGGACTGAACTTAGACTCACAATACAAACTCGCTTGTACAAAGAAAGTCTAGGGACGAAAACCTAGGTACAGCAATCTAAGTACAATTGTTTATTTTTGATTCTGGGGGGTGACGATACAGGCTCGGAAAGGCGACGGCAGCCCTGCCTTACTCCTTGGACGATCGATATACAGCCTTGGCTCCTGTGACGAGATGGTTGGCGTTGACGAAGAAATGCTCCTCCTGCTCTTCTCGTATTGCTCTTCTGGCTTCTCTCTCTCTCTCTGGATTGATCTCTGTGGATTCTTCTCTCTGACTATCGGGGGAGCCTCTATGTGCGTCTCTCTCTCTGACAGTATATATGTTCATAAGGGAATGGCACCTTGTTATTTATAATAGTGGGATGTGATCATTAGGGTTTCCAATGATTACCTCTTGGAGATGGCGGCGGCCTATGGATTGGTCAATTTAGGCCGTTCATTTTTTATTGTGACGAATCCGAGCCATTGAGTGTAGATTACACCAAATCCTATCAGCAATTAATGCTGATTGGAATAAATCTTCCTCATAATGATCTTCTGGTGTCTGTGAATAAATTAGATTTATTCTCCTGCCACGTGTCCCAGATTATTGGAATTTGACCCAATCTTTGATTGCAGTAAATCTGAGAAATTGATCGGCTTAGGACACGTGTCCTAGGAGCCACTGGGGGGATCTGAACCACATGACGAGTAAGCCGCATATGATTTTGGGCTGTATATGGTTAGGGCCACGTGTCAGGGCTGCCTGGGTAGTGGCCCTCCCTCGAGCCTTTGAACCACATGGAGGTGATTATTGCGAGCCACATAGGGATACATCCGCCTGAGCCGCATGGAAATGGTCCTCTTGAACCGCATGAGAAGTCTTTGCTCGAGCCGCATGAGGCTGTCTCGGCCTGAGCCATATAGGACGGCTTCATTCTGAACCGCATAAGAAGTCTTTGCTCGAGCCGCATGAGGCTGTCTCGGCCTGGGCCGTATAGGACGGCTTCATTCTGAACCGCATGGGAAGTCTTTGCTCGAGCCGCATACGAACGCCCACGTGGCAAGGCCATGTGGTATCTTTATGGCTCTCGGGAGATTTGTGTCAGAGATCTCTCTCTCTCTTCCCTAGAGGTCTGTCATTATGACAGAGTCATAATTACTTCTTTTTGTGTCAGGGCTGTCACTTTTTCAGAGTTGTCAGCCGTCAAACAATTAATGCAAGAGGGCAGAGAAGAGGACTGTCCCGCCACGTGTCTTCGGAGCCGCATGGGATGTCTTGGGCCGCATAGTCCCTTATGTCGCATGACTCTTTGAGCCGCATGGGCTTTCTGAGCCGCATGGGATTCTTTTGGCCGCATGGGTCATTTTCTTTAATATTTTCCATGCTTCTACATAGTGCACCGTGTCGCTTAGGCTCTTACGCCTTGTTGTCAGAAGGACCCTTTCGGCTTGTACCCATAGCAAGTTCATCATTAGAGAATCAAGATATACTCGATATTTACGCAGGTTTATTTTAATTTACAACAGCTTCATCTAAAATTCCAAGTTTACGACAAAGAAAATTGAAGCGCTCTTCAGATAATGGTTTTGTGAAAAAATCTGCTAACTAATGATCAGTGTCAATAAATTCTAAGTTAATCGTGCCATTTTGCTGATGATCACTCAAAAAGTGATGACGTATTTCAATGTGCTTCGTGCGTGAGTGACAAATGGGGTTCTTAGTAAGATTTATAGCACTAGCGTTGTCACAAAAGATTGGAATATGCATGAAAGATAAGTTATAGTCTTCAAGGGTTTGCTTCATCTACAGAATTTGTGCACAACAACGCCCAGCTGTGATGTATTCAGTTTCTGTTGTGGATAGTACGACAGAATTCTGCTTCTTGCTAAACCAAGAGACTAAAGCTTTTCCTAATAAATGACACGTGCCGCTCGTACTTTTACGGTCGACCTTGCATCCGGCGAAGTCAGCGTCAGAGTAACCAATGAGGTCATGTGATGTTGACTTGGGATACCATAGGCCTACTGTAACCGTACCCTTAAGGTATCGAAAGATACGCTTAACCGCGGTCATGTGTGATTCCTTAGGATTAGCTTGATATCTAGCACACAGGCAAACGCTAAACATAATATCAGGACGACTAGCAGTAAGGTAGAGTAGACTGCCTATCATACCTCGATACTTACGTTGATCTACGGGTTTGCCGCTATCATCTGGTTCAAGTTTGGTTGAAGTAGCCATTGGAGTGCTGATTGGTTTGACATTGTCAAGGTCGAATTTCTTCAGCATGTCCTTTGTATACTTCGACTGACAGATGAAGGTTCCATTTGACATTTGTTTAACTTGTAGCCCAAGAAAGTAGTTGAGCTCCCCTATCATGCTCATCTCAAACTCGGTCTGCATACACTTGGCAAAATCTTGACAAAGGGTTTCATCAGTAGAACCAAATATAATATCATCTACGTATATTTGTACTAAAAGAGTAGTGTCTTTAAAAATTTTTATGAAAAGTGTGGTGTCAATTTTCCCTTTTGAAAAACCTTTCTCAAGCAAGAAATTGCTTAGCCATTCATACCAAGCTCTAGGGGCTTGTTTGAGGCCATACAACGCTTTCTTTAGCTTGAACACGTGGTCGAGAAATTTGTGATTTTCAAAGCCAGGAGGTTGTTTTACATAAACTTCCTCCTTAATAAATCCATTCAAGAAAGCACTTTTAACATCCATTTGAAATAATTTGAAATTTTGAAAATTTGCAAATGCACAAAGCATCCGAATGGATTCCAATCTAGCAACAGGAGCATACGTCTCATCGTAGTCGATACCTTCCTCTTGGTTGTATCCTTGGGCTACTAGACGAGCTTTGTTGCGTATGACTGAACCATCTTCATTCACTTTGTTTCTAAAAATCCATTTAGTACCAATAATCGAGTGATTAGCTGGTCTAGGAACGAGTTCCCATACTTGGCTCCTCTCGAATTGGTTGAGTTTCTCTTGCATAGCAGAAATCCAAACTTCATTATTGAAAGCTTCTAAAATGTTTTTCAGCTCAATTTATGAAATAAAGGCAGTGCTAGCAATAGAGTCTCTTAATGATGATCTAGTAGGTACTCCACGTGAAACCTCACCGATCACCAAATTTTCTGGATGTGATGGCTTGAAAGAGAATTTCTTTGGCAAGCCCTCCAGAGAATTGGTTTCGGTTGTGGTATTTATTGGAGTAGAAGTTGATGGATCAACATCATCATCAAGAGTAGCTGCTGCACTGTTATCTTCATCAAAAGTCACATTTGTAGACTCTTCCACAATTAATGAGCGTTTGTTAAAAACTATATATCCCTTAATCTTGGCAGCATAGCCAAGGAAAATACCATCGTCAGCTTTGGCATCAAATTTGCCTAAGTTGTCTTTGGTGTTAAGGATAAAGCATCTACAACCAAAAACTCTAAAATAAGAAACATTTGGGGTTCTCCCAAACCAAAGCTCATAGGGTATTTTTTTTGTAATAGGACGAATAAGCACCCTATTTAAAATGTGGCATGCTGTACTGACAGCTTCAGCCCAAAAGTATTTCGGAAGTAAAAACTTGTTCAACAAGACTCTAGCCATATCACCAAGAGTTCTATTCTTCCGCTCCACAATACCATTTTGTTGAGGAGTTCTTGGACAAGAAAACTCATGATCAAAACCATTAGAATCACAAAACTTTTCAAAATCAGAATTTTCGAATTCGCCCCCATGATCACTTCGGATTCGAGTAATCATGTAGCCTTTTTCATTTTGAACTTTCTTAACAAAAATCTTGAAAACCGAAATAGTATCACTCTTATTTGTAAGAAAGAAAACCCAAGTAAATCTTGAAAAGCCATCAACAATAACAAAGGCATAGAGTTTTCCACCAAGATTGGCTACTCTACTAGGGCCAAATAAATCCATATAAAGAAATTGTAGGGGTCTAGTAGTACTTACAGAGTTAATGGAATAAAATGAGGACTTGGTTGCCTTATTCAATTCACATTAGGCACATACCGTGTCCTTTTTGAATGTGATATCGGGCAAGCCTCTAACTAGCTTCTTGGTCGATAGCCTGGATATAGTATCCATATTGGCATGACCAAGACGCTGGTGCCATAGTAATCTTTCATCTTTATGAGCAAATAGGCATCTACCTGCATTGTTAGTATCTATAGACAAATAGAAAATATAAATATTATCCTCTCTTACCCCTTCAAAAGCAATGTCTCCTGTTGACCTATCATAAATAAGGTAATTGTTTTGTCCAAAGTTAATGTCATATCCATGGTCAGCAAGATGACTAATGCTGAGCAGGTTATGCTTTAACTCGGTCACTAGGCAGACATCCTTTATTACGAGAGAGGGAGGATAGCCAATATTACCATTACTTATAATATAAACTTTTAGGTTGTTGCTGAAGGATACATATTCTTCTCTCTTCATCGATAGTGATGCGAAAAGATTTGCGTCTCCCGTCATATGCCGCGAGCATCCACTATCGAGAATCTACTTACTTTTAGTTGAGGAGGGAAGGTCCACCTACATCAAGAGTAGATGTGACCTTTGGTACCCAAGTTCTTGAGGGTCATGAAGAGTTAGTTTTTGGAAACCATGCATATATCTTTCTATTTACTAATCTTCTAATTCTACATTATGGTAAAATGTGTCCATATAAACCACAATAAGTACATGTAGCATTCCTATTTATATTAGGAGCATGCTGATGATGTCTATAAGTAGAGTGATGAGGAAAATTATGATGATATGTAGAATTAGCATGGTGATGATGACTATGTGTAGAGTGATGTGGAGTGGCATGGTGATATTGTCTATATAGAGTAGTATGGTGATGATGTCTATATGTAGAGTGATGGTGATGCTATTTTTGTGCAACATGGTGATGATTGTATCTATGTGTAGCATGATAATTTTGTGACATATGATAGTTATTTCTACGTGCATGTGTTTTGTGTGCTTTGTGAAAGCGTGTGTATATGTAAGCATGATTACGTGTTGCAGGTGGATGACGTGGGTGACTAGTATGAGAAGTATCATGCTTTGTGTGTGTCTCTTGGGTTTGAGGTTGAGCAACCTGTTTTCCCAATTTAGTTTCTAGTTTCTTAGAGACAGCTTGCAGTTCAGTAATCTTAGCATTCAAACCATACATCTTAGTAATAGAAATCTTGTGTCTACTCTTTTCTTCTGCAAGCTCCGTGTTGAGTGTTGTGATTTCTTGTGTTTGTTGTTCAATGCGTGCTTCGACATCATGTAAGCTTATTTTAAGCTTAGATACCTCATCTGTGACATCCGTGGGTGAAGTGTCTCTAATGTTATCAAGTAATAGAGAAAGTCTTTGAATTTTGACTTCATGACTTTTGATTTTATCCTTGGCATGTTTGTATTTACCAATGACCTTTTTGTGATCATTAAGTAAATCGGTGAAAGCATCGCCAAGTTCATCAAAAGTGAAGTCATCAAGAGTTTCGTTTGATACCTTGTCGAAAGTTGCCATTAGGCGCACATTAGTCGTATCTTGAGGAGAGTCCTTTTCTTCCTCGGAGTCACTAGCTTCGCTTTCATGCCAAATGCTTATGTTGGCATATTTCTTTGAGGAAGTCTTCTTGTATGGCTTCTTATAACGGTTGCTCTTCTTTAAGCATGGGAAATCTTTTCGGACATGTCATGTCTTCTTGCAACCATAGCTGGTTGGCTCTTCTTCGTCGTCTTCTTGAGGTTCCTTCTTTCTTCGGTTGAAGCGAAGGAATTTTTTAAAGTTGCGGACGAGGAGAGCTTGATCGTCACCTTCTGAGTTGTCGTCATCCGTCTCTTCGGGGTCAGCCCTCCGTCGGTGAGCTTTGAGTGCGATCTCCTTAGCCTTAGGAGCAGGCTCTTCGAAGTCCTTGAGGTCAAGCTCATGAGTCATTAGCTTTCCCATCAAGGTCTCCATGGACATGGTTGTGAGATCATTTCCTTCTATGATGGCTGTCACCTTAGGGTTCCAAATCTTTAGGAGTCCCCTAAGTAGCTTGCGAATCTTCTCATGATTTGAATATTGTTTGCCGAGTGAAGACAGGGGGTTGATGATGTCGAGGAATCTTGTGAACATTTGCGTAATCGTCTCATTTGGCTTCATCTTGAAAGTCTCATATTCTTGAGTGAGATGGCTTATCTTTGATTCCTTGACTTGGGTGGTTCCTTCATGCGTCACCTCTAGAAGTCTCCATACTTCGTGAGATGTGGTGCATGTAGAGACCCTGTTAAACTCATTCCTGTCTATAGCACAGAATAAAGCATTAATAGCTCTCGCGTCTAGACTTGCCTGTTTCTTCTCTTTGTCAGAATATTTGTCATGTGATTTCTCAACGAGATCACCATTGACAAATATTCTGGCGGGCTTTTTATAACCGTCAGTGACGATAGTCCACAGGTCAAAGTCTAGCGACTTGAGATAAAAGCTCATCCTTGTTTTTCCATATGTGTAGTTAGTTCCATCAAATAGGGAAGGCCTATGAGTGGACTGCCCTTCACCATAATTGGAAATCAAGGATTGTGTGGTTGCCATGGATCAGCTCTAGGATGTTAGTCCTTGTTGAGAGAACAGAGCTCGGATACCAATTGAAAAGCAGATGGCAACTCTAGAGGGAGGGTGAATAGAGTTTATAGCGATAATAGCCAATTAAAAATTTAAACTCTTTCACAAGAAAAACTAATCAGAGTAAATACGGAAATAAATAAGGAGCAAGAAAGCATACGCAAACACAGCCGATTTTAATCTGGTTTCCCTCGTGGAAGACTAGTCCAGGCCTGAGAACTCTAGCTCAGGATTAAATCCACTATTTGTGAAATAGTAGTTACACCCCGTGCCTTTTCTTCAGAAGAGCACGTCAACTTCTTACAAAGGATCGTAGTGGCGATGCTTGGAATTTTTTAAGCGACTTCTTGAACTCTTGCACAAGACTCCTAACTGAGAGATGCTGAGCACTCGAGACTTAGGAAGCTTGTGGCTAGTAGATGAAGAAGGGTATGGCTTATATTGAGCTTTAGAGAGAAGAGAAGAGAAGATGGGATGAAATGAAAATGAGAGAATTCTTGGCCTATTTATAGAGTTTTAGCAAGCAGAATTCGGCCAGAATTCTGGTAGGAATTTTCAAAAATTTGGCCGTTGGACAACTAGCAACCAGCCAACCCTAAAAATTTGGGTGCTGATTTTTAGGGGATAGAGTTCGGCCCGAACTCTGTCTCCAGAGCACAGAATGGGTCTTAAGGTCCAATGGACTTATTTTGGATGTGAAGCTTTATGGATTTTGGATAGGCTATAGGTTAAGTCTCAAGAGCTCAGCACAACTCAGCTTACAACAGTCTAGACTCAATAAATATAAAAGTACAGACTCAAAAACGACTTGTATTTGCAAAACTGAGCTGTCATCTGGTTTGAGCTGGATGTGGTCGTCATGTGTCGTATTGAATTATTACAAGTATTATTTAGTCAATGTTGTCAATATTTGGTTGACTGTGACTTTGTGTCAACAGCTTGGGCATAGAGGTGATAGTTCCAGGGTTCGAGGCGCAAATGTAGGGTCTCCAGGTGCAGTCGGAGCTGATGGACAGAGTCAGGGCATCTCAGTTTGAGGATGAGGCTCTGAGAGTCATCAGGGAGCAGGTCCGGGCAGGACTGTTGGATGAGTTCTCTATAGCAGGGGATGGATTGTTGAGGCATGGTACCAGATTGTGCGTGCCGAGCGGAGGACTTCGGGAGGAGGTTCTTCAGGAGGCGCACCGTTCTCAGTACTCTATGCATCCGGGAGCCAACAAGATGTATAGAGACTTGAGACAGCATGTTTGGTGGTATGGTATGAAATGTGAGGTGGCTCAGTTCGTTTCTAGATGCTTGGTGTGCCAGCAGGTAAAGTCCGGGAGGCAGAGACCCGGTGGATTGCTTCAGCCACTACCCATTCCTGAGTGGAAGTGGGAGCATATCACTATGGACTTTGTATCTGGGCTTCCACGCTCTCCAGGAGGGAAGGATGCGATTTGGGTCATTGTTGATCGATTGACCAAATCGGCCCACTTTTTGCCTTTCAAGGTGGGTTTGTCTACGAAGAGGTTGGCCGAGATGTACGTGTGGCAGATAGTCCGATTGTACGGGGTTCCAGTGAGTATAGTCTCGAATCGGGACAGCCGATTAACTTCTCACTTCTGGAGGAGTTTACAGCTTATCTTGGGCATATCGCTCAAGTTCAGTACCGCATACCACCCCCAGACAGACGGGCAGTCGGAGAGGACGATTCAGACCCTCGAGGATATGCTTCGTACCTGTGTCTTGGACTTCGGAGGATCTTGGGAGGACCACCTTCACTTGGTAGAGTTTGCTTACAACAACAGCTACCAAGCCAGTATAGAGATGTCACCTTTCGAGGCTCTATACGGACGGAGGTGCCGTACTCCCTTGTCTTGGGATGATGTCGACGAGAGGGTTTTGCTTGGCCCTGAGATGGTAGTAGATGCTGCAGAGAAGGTCAAGGTTATTAGAGATCGACTTCAGGTGGCGCAGGATAGGCAGCGACATTGGGCCGATAGCCACCGGAGGCCATTGGAGTTTGAGGTATAATTTAGATTTTTCTAGTATTTGAGTCTGATTGTGATTGTTTTAGATCAAGCTCTAAGTCTTGTGTTTTGTTCTAGGTTGATGATCTTGTCTTTCTGCGAATTTCTCCGACGCGTGGCACGATTCATTTTGGTGGCGGCGGGAAGCTTAGTCCACGATACATCGGACCATTCCGTATCTTGGGCACGGTCGGTGCAGTGGCTTACCGAATGGAGTTACCGCCCGCACTAGAGGGAGTGCACAACATGTTCCACGTGTCGCCGCTGAGACGGTATGTGGCAGATCCCAGTCACATCTTAGACCACTCCGAGATCGAGGTGGGACCGACACTCAGCTATCCAGAGAAGCCGGTTGAGATCTTGGACCGAAGAGAGAAGGTGCTCCGGAACCAGGTCATTCCCTTGGTTCGCGTTGCATGGAGACACCACTCTCCAGGTGAGTCCACCTGGGAGAGGGAGGACGACATACGGGAGCGATTCCCATATCTCTTCGAGCCTTGAGGTAAAATTCTATCTTTTTCTTCCCTTGTTCTATTCATGATTGCTGTGTTAGTTCTCATTCAATTTCGAGGACGAAATTATTTTTAGGAGGGTAGATTTGTCACCCCCAATTTTTGAATTAGGGGTATTTTTGTCATTTTTTAAGTTTCATGATTTTTAGGAATTTTATTTGATTTTATATGATTTTATATGATTTTTAGGGATTTGTTTGAGTTGGTTTGAATTTTATCCAATTTGGACTCAAGTTGGAGACCCGGGGAGCCTGGACACTAGTGGGACCCACATACTAGCTGGACTTGGCCCACATGCCATCCTAATTGGGCTAGAAACCATAAACCCTATTTCTATGGCTAATTAGTCATTTTAGAGGCTTAATTAGTATTTAGAATTAAACCGAAACGAACCGAACCAAACCCGAATCAACCCAACCTAAGTCTAATGGGTTGGAGGCTAATGGGTCTCCACCCAAAACCCAATAACCTCCCCCCCAATGGCCGGCCATGATAGGGAGCACCCCCTCCTCTTTCTTCTTCACAAAGTAAACACTCTCTCTCTCTCTCAAATTTCTTCTTTCTTCCAAAGCTTTTCTTTCTCCAAGGAAACTTAACCTAGGTATGTTCATAAATTTCCATTTAATTCTCTTTAGCATTAATTCTTTCACAAGAAATGTAGAGAAAGGGATTCTCTACACTTTGCCCTAAAATTTGTATGATTCCCTAGAAATCTAGGTTAGGGATTTAATTGGGGTTTTCTTAATTAAGAGTGATATATATATATATATATATATATATATATATATATATATATATATATATATATATATATATATATATATATATATGTATTTGTGAGTGAGTGTCTATATAATTATATGTGTGTGTGTAGAGGAGTGGTGTATGAGTGAGAGTGGTGGTGAGAGTGTGTGTTTGTGTGTGTGTGAGTGTGTTTGTGTATATATATATATATATATATATATATATATATATATATATATATATATATAGAGAGAGAGAGAGAGAGAGAGGGAGAGAGAGAGGGAATTGATGAGTAGAGTAAGAAGAATAAGAGATTAGAAAGTTAGAAGAATTAGAAGAAGTAAGGAAAAGAAGAAGCTTAGAAGAAGTAGGAGAAGAAGATTAAAAGAGAGGAGGGAAAAGAGAATAGAAAATTAGGAATTTGAAGAGGATAGGAAAAGAATGAGAAGTGGGAATTAGAATAGGAAAATTAGTAAGAATGAGAAGAAGAGAATTAGAAGAAGTTAGAAGAATTAGAATGGGAAGAATTAGAAGAATAGGATTTAGAGGAGTTCGAGTTAGAGGGTGAAACGGAGCTCCGAGTGTCGGAATGAGATGAAACTTGGGGGAGACCGAGAATACGTGAATTAGACTTTGCGGGTAGGCTCCCGAGTTGAAATCCGGGTCGTAGGGCGACGGTATCGCGCCGTACCATTTGCGTATCTTGATTTATTCAAGATATCGGCAATAGGCCGTAAGATGGACTAGACGTCCACTTTACCTAGGTATCTTGGTAGGTAACGAATGTATATGCTAGTATCATACTACCCTAGGGAGCTCGGGTCGAAATACCAAGCGTAGGTAGGCTAACTTGATAATTGCCTAAGTTAGAATTTTACCTTTTTAAAGGGTAAAATATGATATTGGTCTACGGCCAAGATTTGAGTTTCGAAGTCCAAGATGGACTTGGATATGGGTTGTAAGGGTTGGTAATGATTAGAAATAGCCGCCTAGACCTAGTCTTGAACTCGGTTGACCACGGTTGACTTTTTAGACCAAAAGTCAACTATGGGTCAACACTTTACCCAATTTAGTCCCAAATTCCATTAAACTTGGACAGTTGACCAAAAGTCAACTATTAGTCACCAGTGACCTAGGGTTGACGTAGGGTTGACCTAGAGTTGACCAGAGTTGACCAGAGTTGACCCGTTGACCAAAAGTCAACTGTAAGTCAACTTTCGACCTAGTTTGATTCGGATTGACTTTCAATGTTCTCCTACGACCAAGATTGACCTAACTAGACTTGTCTTGACCTAGAATGACTTAATAGGATTTAATTTGATTTGACTTTACTTCCTAAACACAGTATTGATACGTCTTGTTCTCTATAGGTCCTCGAGACACTGCAGTGGATCCGGTTGACATATTTTATCATCTTACAGGCGAGTACATTCTCTGATAACATATTTCCAATTTATGATAACTGTTATGATTCGTGTACTTAGTGTTGATATGCTTATTCCTGACACATGGTTCTCACGGATTGGTATTACTGGATCCCGACGAGAGATGTTTCTCCTTCTTAGGTTGGGATGTATTGTGCAAGCTCCCTTGTAGCTCTTGCTCAATATACGGTCACTGATTCTAGAGAAGGTTCGCTATCTTCTCATTAGAATCCCGTACAGTGACGTGTCCTGTCTGGATCCATTCTATCAGTTGGGGTAGGGGGAGTAGTAGCGTATGCCTGTGATCATATCCCCTTGCATGCTTGAACAGTGTGAGTCATATACCGCACTTATGACTTGCCAGGCCAGTTCTCGACAGGTACCCAAGCCGATCACAAGTTGAAACTACTACTCACATACATTGGACATATGGCTCACCTTGACTTGTGTACATACCATGATTCAGTTCTACTTTCTTGTTTTAGCTCTAGCTCTACAGCTTACTATGCCATGATACATTTATGTACACTCCATGATTTCATTGTATATGCTCTATTTACAGTCTTATAGCTTTTATTCTATCTTGAGATCTATTATGAGATATATGTACTCGTTCCATCCTGACTGGATATGTTGACAAAATATTACAGATGCAGATGAGAGGGATTGCAGTACCTACTACGGTCCGGATGACGTAGAGGGCTTAGACTTGGTCCCGCAGGGCTTAGCTCCGCCTGACGAGACTTTACCTATTGCTTAGTTAGAGTAGGTCTTTTGTACTGGACCTTGTCTCCAGTTACTTTTGAGACTGTATTACATTTTGGATTGTATTAGAGACTTGGACTTGTATATTATTTGTGTTTGGACTTGACAGGTTATATTTTATCGTCTTGTTGTCTTTATCTTTCAGTCTTTACTTTATCATCTTAGAGTTGTGATTGAGCACTCATATATATTCATTGCTTATCCTCCGTTCGGAGTTGACCATATTCTCGACAGGTTTTTGATATATATATAAACTGTTGTTAGAGTAGAAAACCTACAGCGTTCAATGCCGTTTTTCCGGTGAGGGCTGAGCGTTGTCACGTACACGTGCCCTTATAGCGGGTGCGGGTCGTGACAAACGCTCAACCCACATATATTGAGATACGTGGGGGATTGTTGGTATTTTTGTCTTTAGACTAGTGTAAAATAGTTCCACATTGGCTACGCCATCAAGTGGATATCTCAATATGATGCTTTGCATGTGTTGAGGTGTGTGTGGTGGGGCACATGTGGGTGCCATGTTGGGGTATTTTTTAGAAGAAAAAATGATTAACTCCAACAAGAAAGCATGCTGCTTTTATCGTTCGGACTCGAACTCGGACATGGGCTCAAGGATGCTTCGTGCATACGCGGGCGCATATGGAATCTAGGCGTGGAGTGGTACACGACTACGCTGTTTGCGGGATGATCTAAATATTAAACTATATTTTTTGAGTATTTGTATTTTAGTTCCACATCGGATAAGAGAAGAAGTGAAGTCTCACTCCACTCTATATATAGAGCCCTCTGGCTCCCTCTATTAGATGCACCAAATAAGAAAGTAAATGGAGCCCGTTCAAGCCACAAAAAGTTGACTATAGTACGTTCCGAAGGTTTTTCGAGAACTTGCGGGTTCCTGAAAGCGGATCGTAGAAAGACGAATCTTGTTTTGAGCAACGGTGATTTTTATCACCCCAGCAAGGCTGTTGAAAGCTTCTCTTTCTTATTTTTCTTCTTCTTCTTGGTTGGCTACTGTTCTTCCAGAGAGCAAACTTGTTTGCATTGAAGTCTCCGAAATGCTTAATACTCAGGACAGAAAGCAAACTTATTTGCACATAAGTCTCTGTTTCTGATAGTTACTCAGAACATAGAACAAACTTGTTTGCCTGATATTTTTGTATCTGATCGTCCTACTATCTAGATCATTTGTTTCGAAACTAACAATAAGAACACTTTGCATGTATTCTCGTTCCAATATCAGAGCATTTGCATTAGTGACCTTATGATTATTCTCCGAAATAGTTTCTCGAATAGTCACTGAGAGTGCTTCCGCATCCTTAGGGAGGGCCACAGGTACTAACATGCAAAAAGCTGCAGAAGGATTTGGTCACTTCACTTGGCAGGAGTTAAGTCAGACTTCCGACCCAAGAAAGGCACCAAAGGAAGTGTCTGCATCGAACATTATAACTGACAATCTTCCTTTATAGGATGAAGAGGGTGGTCCAACACTGGTAAGAATAGAAAAGAGTCGACGTGAATTTGAATCCTAGTCTCAAAATAAATGAAATACAATAACATTCAAAGAGAATAAATAATAAGTACTGTTCTCGAAAACAACTAACAATCAAGTGAGGTGTGAGAGCATGGATCCTTATTATTAGAACTAGCATATGTGCACGTGCCTTGCACGTATTTTAACATTTCTTAATTAGTTTAGGAAGACTTTTTAGAAAGACCAAAGGGTAGTCTTTCTAATTACTAAGTTGTCTTTATTAAAATTAATAAACTATTTTTAATTAGTATAAGTATGTAAGGGTATTTTCGGAATTCAAAAGTTTCACCATCTAAGTTTTCCTATTATATAGTAGAATAGACAAGGTGTTACTAGAATATCTTCAATAGCAAACTACATGCTAAGTCATTTAAACTTAATATTCTCCCATACGGGCATTCGGTTAATTCGGTTCTACCTGAACTGAATAACCAAAAATTGAATGCGACCGGAACCGAATCGAAATGCCCATAACCGAATTAAATCGGTTCGATTTTCGTTTTATTCCAATTTTTAGTTTTTTTGCGCTTTATATATATATATATATATATATATATATATATATATATATATAAACTAAATTTTTTTATTCGATTTTGGACCGAAATCCAAAACAGAAATCGAAATTGAATAAAAAAAATTTAGTATTTTCAAAACCGAAAACGAATCGATTTATTTTTAAATCCAATCGAATCTCTTATTCGGCTCTGTTCAGTTTAATTTTTGGTCCAATATCGAATAATGCTCATCTCTATTCCTCCTGCAGGATATTGACGACTGACTATCTTTTATATATATACTAGTGGATAACCCGTGCTATAATGGCACGGACACGAACTCGGCCTTCTCGACATAGGCGTACAGGCACCGGGCCAGCGCCAGGGAGTTCCGGACGAAGACGCGGCCTCCGAACCCGACCTTCTCGACGTAGGCGTGAAGGCACCGGGCCAGCGCCAGGGATCCGAGCCCAGCGGAGGCGGACACGAAAAGATCATGGTGACGGCGTTCGGGGCGGCGTGGGGCCTCATGGAGGCGAAGACGCATAGGGCCGTCGCGGGACGTCCGAGGGCTGCAAGGTCCGAGACGACGGCGGTCCAGGAGACGACGTCCCTGTGCGGTATTCCGTCGAACACCCGCATGACGTAGTCGGCGGAGTCGCGTCGGGAGTAGGCGATGAGCAGGACGGTCTGCACGAAGGGGTCGGACCGGAATCCGATGAGGAGGGCGTGTGCGTGGAGCGACCTGGTGGCGGCGACGACGGTGGTGGTGTTGAGCAAGGAAGAGAAGGTGTGGGAGTCGGGAGGGACGTGACAGCGGAGCATTTGGGAGTAGATGGAGAGTGGGTCGGCGGAGATGGCGATGACGGAGTTGAAGGAGAAGGGGTTGGGATTGGTCATGGCGGAGAAGAGGGAGTCAACAAAGGAAGGGTCGACGTCGACGACACGGTGGAGGAGGCTGCTTGCGACGTAGGGGTTGCGGAAGAGGCCGGCGACGACGGCATGGTCGAGGATGGAGCGGAGGCGGCGGATGGAGGGGTGGTGCAAGAGGAGCTGGAGACGGGGGTGCCGTTGGAACAACTAGTTGCTCCTCACCCAACATGGGACCTACTCCTCTCTTATAGAGAGAAGGGCGATTTAGTCCTTTCATCATTGTTGAAGCAAAGCACATGGGTCGGACCAAAAATCCACTGTGTTTTATATTATAGACTAGTGGATAACCCGTGCCATAATGGTACGGACACGAACCCGGCCTTCTCGACGTAGGCGTGCAGGAACCGGGCCAGCGCCAGGGACCCGAGCCCGGCGGAGGCGGACACGGCAAAGACCACGGTGGCGGCATTTGGGGCAGCGTGGGGTCTCATGGAGGCAAAAATGCGCAGGGCCGTCGCGGGACATCCGAGGGCGGCAAGGCACGAGACGGCGGCGGTCTAGGAGACGACGTCCCTGTGCGGCATTCCGTCGAACACCCGCAGGACGTTGTCGGCGGACCCGCGTCAGGAGTAGGCGGTGAGCAGGACGGTCTGCACGAAGGAGTCGGACCAGAATCCGAGAAGGAGGGCGTGTGCGTGGAGCGACCTGGTGGCGGCGGTGGTGGTGTTGAGCAAGGAAGAGAAGGTGTGGGAGTCGGTAGGGACGCGGCGGCGGAACATTTGAGAGTAGATGGAGAGTGGGTCAGCGGAGATGGCGATGGCGGTGTTGAAGGAGAAGGGGTTGGGGTTGGTCATGGCGGAGAAGAGGGAGGCGGCGAAGGAAGGGTCGGTGTCGACGGCGCGGTGGAGGCTGCTTGCGACGAAGGGGTTGCGGAAGAGGCCGGTGACGACATCGTAGGCGAGGATGGAGCGGAGGCGGCGGAGGGAGGGACGGTGCAAGAGGAGCTGGAGACGGGGGTGCCGTTGGAACAACCGTTTGCTCCGCACCCAACATGAGATCTCCTCCCCTCTTATAGAGAGAGGGACAATTTAGTCCTTTCATCATCGTTGAACCAAAGCACATGGGTCGGACCAAAATTCCACTGTGCTTTATATTATAGATATGGTTTCTGTGAAGCTCTTTTTTCTCTTCACATTCCGATATAATGTATGGTTTTCCGTGAAGTATATATATATATATATATATATATATATATATATATATATATATATATATATATATATATATATATATATATATATATATATATATATATGATAAAGGCTTGTTTAGGCTTATATTGGTTTATTTATATTTGAAAAGTGGATGAAACTGAATAGTAAAGCTATTATTCAAGTCCACAATTTAAGTCATTGTCATGTCTATCTCTCTGGATGAGAGTGGTTCTTTTAACTCGTGAGCCTTAGTTGGGATTATTGACAATCCAAGACCTGAAGTTGAATTGTTTAATTTTGCAACTGGTCATGGTTTCTATTACATTGTTGCTCCGCACCCAATATGGGATCTCCTCCTCTCTTATAGAGAGAGGGACAATTTAGTCCTTTCATCATCGTTGAACCAAAGCACATATGTCGGACCAAAAACTCACTGGGCTTTATATTATAGACTAGTGGATAATCCGTGCCATAATGGCACGGACACGAACCCGGCCTTCTCGACGTAGGCGTGCAGGCACCGGGCCAGCGCTAGGGAGTTCCGGACGGAGACGCGGCCTCCGAACCCGACCTTCTCGACGTAGGCGTGTAGGCACCGGACCAGCGCCAGGGACCCGAGCCCGGCGGAGGCGGACACGGCAAAGACCACGGTGGCGGCGTTCGGGGCGGCGTGGGGCCTCATGGAGACGAAGACGCACAGGGCCGTCGTGGGGCATCCGAGGGCGGCGAGGCCCGAGACGGCGGCGGTCCAGGAGATGACGTCCCTTTGCGATATTCCGTCGAACACACGCAGGACGTGGTCGGTGGAGCCGCGTCGGGAGTAGACGGTGAGCAGGACGGTCTGCACGAAGGGGTCGGACCGGAATCCGAGGAGGAGGGCGTGTGCATGGAGCGACCTGGTGGCTGTGGCGGCGGTGGTGATGTTGAGCAAGGAAGAGAAGGTGTGGGAGTCGGGAGGGACGCGACGGCGGAGCATTTGGGAGTAGATGGAGAGTGGGTCGACGGAGATGGTGATGGCGGTGTTGAAGGAGAAGGGATTGGGGTTGGTCATGGCGGAGAAGAGGGAGGCGGCGAAGGAATGGTCGACGTCGGTGGTGCGGTGGAGGAGGCTGCTTGCGACGAAGGGGTTGCGGAAGAGACCGGCGACGACGACGTGGGTGAGGATGGATCGGAGACGGCGGAGGGAGGGGCGGTGCAAGAGAGGCTAGAGGCGGAAGTATCGTTGGAACAACCGGTTGCTGCGCACCCAACATGGGACCTTCTCCTCTCTTATAGAGGGGCAATTTAGTCCTTTTATTATCATTGAACCAAAGCACATGGATCGGACCAAAAATTCACTGTACTTTATATTATAGATATACAGGAGAGGTTTAGGCCTCACAAGCTAAAAGTAATTTAACTTACTGTTCCCCAGCTGGAAGATGAAAACTGAGATATCTGCGTAAACAAGTGACCACCACTGGAAGATGAAATGATTATTGTTGACGATGAAGGTTCTCCTATCGCTGTCCAAAAATATCTTCATTAGCTGCCAGCTCACAAATTTTTACCAAATGGAACCTTAAGACGTCTATTCACTTTAAGCTAAATATCTTGTGCAGATATCTGATATTTAAAGATGCAGCCTAACATAGGCCATCCAATTATGAACAAGAAGATGACGTGACCTATGTTAATATCTGGTCACTTAAAACAAGAAATGAGACATGTCTATATATTGCAGTTTAAACAAACATAAAAATGTGGCAAATAAAGTCTAAACCTAGTGGTTAAAACCGATGCATTGAAATTGTAGGTTCGAATAACGGAGGAGATGTTATTTAATTTTTATTTGAAAGAATTAAGTGGTGGGGTGGCAGTTGGACGCAGTCTAGATATACAGTACAGTTTCGGTTACCTTTTGGAGGGATTCTGAATAAAATTTACCTTCTTAAAATTTTTTTTACATGAGAATGTAGCTAATTCAATCAATTATCTAAAACCCTATGCTAAAAAAACCAAATCAGAATGGCAAATCTACCTTTCAGTATATATGTTCCTAAACTTCCCTCCTCTCTTAAATATGGACCAGCAACCTTAACTTCTCAGTTTCTCATAAATCAAGGAGGAAAAGAGGGATAATTTGTCCCATCTAAATATTTCTATTAAGTTTTATATATGGTGGTGCTTATGATAATTTGGAATTAACATACGATAAGTATGTCCTGTGCTGAATGAACTTGTGAAAAGAGGGCGATGATGAACCTGGTATGTGCGATGTGGGACATCCACAACGTCGGAGGACTGACGAAAAATGGTCACGATCTGAGCTGGCGTGGGACAGAATGGGGCGTCCCATGCATGAAAACTCATCGGCTAGGGTGCCGCACGGGCGGTCGAGGACCGGCACCATTCTACCACGGATATAAACGACGGCTGACCACGTGGCCCGTCGTGCGGCGTCCAATGGACGTCGGGAAGACGTCGTAAGGACGTCGTGCACATATATGGAACGGATGGCTGGGCGGAACCGACTGTCATAGACGTCGTGAAGACGTCGGGAGCGCCTTCGGCGTCGTGGACTAAGCGAGGCGTTGAGTTGCTGGCGTCGAAAGACGTCGGCCGTCCCATGAGGCTCTAGAGCGCGCGGAGTGCGCTAGGCGTACGTGCCGGACGATGATGAAAAAGCCGGTGCGGACATGATCCGCACGAAGAGTCCGAAGTGACATGACGACTGGCTAAAAATTGTGTGCGGAGAGACACACGATTTAACTGAGCTTGCACGTGCTGGAGAAAAAAAAAACTTGTGAAAAGATGCTAGTAGAATGTCGAAAATCATTCAAATCAAGATAACTCATGAGGGCGAAGAAAAATACAACCCAGACACAATCCAAAATCCACACACAAAGGAGCACAACACAAACACAAACAATTTTTTACGTGAAAAATTCTGACGAAAAAAAATGCGGGACTTAAGAATCTAACTTGAAAAAGTCTCCACTAGTTAATTAAAGAGATATACCGACCCCTCTACAAACTTCTCAACTGATCCACACGAATCACCACAACTCTCCAAATAACAATGGAAATTGATTACAAAGAGAAGTATTACCGAAGACACGAGGAAGAGAACGAACCGACGTGGAACTCCTCGAAGCAATCGATACAACCCAGACACAATCCAAAATCCACACAGAAAGGATCACAACACAAACACAAACGATTTTTAACGTGAAAATTCTGACAAAAAAATACGGGATTTAAGAATCTAACTTGAAAAAGTCTCCACTAGTTAAGTAAAGAGAGATACCAACCCCTCTACAAACTTCTCAACTGATCCACACGGATGATCACAACTCTCCAAATAACAATGAAAATTGATTACAAAGAGAAGAATTACCAAAGACAAGGGGATGAGAACGAAGGGGATGAGAACGAACCGGCGTGGAACTCCTCGAAGCAATCGATCTCCTTCTCCAAATTAATCTTAGAACTCCAAATTACCTCTTCCCCTTGTTGAAGAATTGCACTTGAGAAAACTCTATAAATTGGTGTTGCTTAGAGATTAGGGTTAGGAAACCCATATTTAAACCATCCATGCAACTTCCTAAAAATCTGACTCGTTGATTGTGATCCAACGATGTAAAAAGTATATCAAATCCACGCCTTCAACCCCGACAACGCAACACTCCTCCGATGTACCGAAAATGACATTCTGGAGCAGTGGAACTTTTTTTTTTTTTTTTTTTTAAGAAAGGGTACTTTTATTAATAAGAGAGAAAAGGAATAATACAAATCATACTACACAGGTAAAGCACTGTGCTTAAACCTCCATTAATAGAACATCTGTTTCTATATTTCTAAGGATAGCTTGTGAAGAGGAGACTGATCCTTCAAATATATGCTTGTTTCGCTCTCGCCATACATGCCATACAGCTGATAATAAGCGCAGTCGAGCCTTATTATATTTATCCGGATCATGTTGCTTCATAGTCAGAACCTCCGTCACTATCTCTGTGAGCCCGTCCCTATGTGCTCCTGGGATGCCGATCGACTCCATACATTTTCGCCATATATAAGAAGTAGTGTGACAATTAAAGAAAATATGGTCACGAGTCTCTAATTCCCCTGTACAGAGGACACGGTCTAGAGTGTTAATTGTGATGCTGAAGCGACGTAATCTATCCTTCGTAAGGAGTCTATCCTTCATTGCTTTATAAGCACATAGCTGCATTTTAACCGCTCCTTTTTTATACCATATAACATCCGTCCAATTAACTCTCGGATGGAACTTGCTAGCAAAATTAGGTAAAAAGCGGAACAGTTGACGGTATACCGACGATATACAGTCACACTCAGTGAAAATACAAGTGCATCCTCTGAAACACATTTACTTTGTCGTATTTGATTTTCAGAACTTTACTGACACATGGATGATGCTCGTCGTACTCCGAGGTGCTCTCCACACTCTCCACATATGTTGGAGATCCCATTCAATACCAACAATATATTTATGAATGGTTAAAATCATCCCATGTGACATGGAATGAATCCATTTCCCCTCTAGTGACATATCTAATACAAGTGATGCTCATGAGAAGCAACGTACTTATGAATGACCAATGAGCAATGAATAAGATAACTAAACATTTCTATCACGAAGAAATAAGATGATGATGGACATCGTCTTTTTCAATAAAAGGGTTCATACACTAAATCAATGTTAGATTGTATCTCGTTTCCGATTGAACGTTCAAATGGAAGGTGATAATAGAATTGGTAATTTAGTTTTACATCAGTTAGATGCTGGAATCAATCGGGAATCAATATCGTAGCCAAGAGTTGATGACAAGAGATTTGTATTTCAAAACCATTCGTATGTAAGGTGCGATTATGATTAGCAAAAAAAATGAATGCTATAGAATCACATGTGATTTAAAACTTCCATAAACATGTATTTGAAATCCCGATTGACTAAAAGATGACTATAAAACCACATCTTTAGATCCTAATCGACTAACACTATGGATTATCATTTCCCAGCATGAGATTTTCAAATTCAGATCGACTAACCCTCCAAGCATATGACAGGCAGGTCTTAGTGAGGGTATCTCTTGATCACTATTTGTAACCTGAAACTTGGAACCCAAGTGGGATGGAAAAAAAAATTGGAGGAAATAAAAAGAAGGTAAATTGTTTTTTTTTTTTGAATGACAAAAAGAAAAAGTTGAAAAAGAAAAAAAAATTTTAAAAAAAATATTTATAGATAAAAATATAATTATTATTTAGTCTTGATTGTATGAAATCATAATTTTACTTACATTTTATAAGGAGTAGTTCGATAATATTTCCAAAATTCCTTCGTCTTTTTCCATTTTTCCTCCATTTCTGGAAGGATTTTTTTAATGGAATTCACATTATTTTCTCTCATAAATTCTCCTCCATTTTTTCTTTACATTTTTTGTCTACTTTTTTCTTCCTCCATCTGTTCCAAGAGAACCACTACACAAACTCAAATTAGGAACTTCTAATATGGTGATGACATGTGAACGAAATTTTCTATTTAGACCATTGACATTTTCTATTTAGGTCCTTAAAAAAATCAAGGAATAAGATGTATGTAATCCAACGACTGTTGACGTAGAAATTTTAAAAATTAGAAAGTCATGATCATGAGTTCCTCTAGAATTTTTGTTCTTTTCAAACAGTACCTTAAGATCTCATTTAGTTCGCGAAATCATGACCTTAAGGAAAGTTATTTATTTTTTGTGTTCGGATGTCAATGAAAATAGGAGGACAGAAAAATAATTCTAAAATGAAAAAAAGAGAGGAAAGAAATTGGATCTCCCCACCCAACTGACGATTCACTTTTCCGCTCGAAAGATTCATTTTTTCTTTCAATTTTCTGAACTTTTTTCAAATAATGAAAATAAAAATAGATGTAAATTATAATTTAAAAGAAAACTAAGAATTGATTTATTTTTTTTCCCTTCCAATAAACCAAACGGGACCTAAGTTTGACTGGATTTATTTTTGTCGGGAACCATCTTGAAAATATGACCCAAGCGCAATAGCTCCTCGAAGAGAGAATCTCGTGATTACTATGTTCATCTAGTATACTTTAGTTTTTCCTCGACGGATTGCTGTAAAGAGGATAAATTTTGTTATATGCCGGTCTTATCGTACACTTTTTATGTTAATTGTTAGATTATATAAGAATGTGTACGTAGACATTTTATACAATACACATGGAATAAATTTTTTCTAAAGAAAGATCGAATAATAATATAATATCTATAATATAAAGCACAGTAGATTTTTGGTCCGATCCATGTGCTTTGATTCAACGATGATGAAATGACTAAATTGTCCCTCATGTTGGGTGCGGAGCAACCGGTTGTTCCAACGGCACTTCCGTCTCCAGCTCCTCTTGCACCGTCCCTCCCTCCGCCGCCTCCACTCCATCCTCTCCCACGCCGTCGTCGTCGACCTCTTCCGCAACCCCTTCGTCGCAAACAGCCTCCTCCATCGCGCCGCCGACGCCGACCCTTCCTTCGCCGCCTCTCTCTTCTCCGCCATGACCAACCCCTTCTCCTTCAACACGCCATCGCCATCTCCGTCGACCCACTCTCCGTCTACTCCCAAATTCTCCGCCGTCGCGTCCCTCCCGACTCCCACACCTTCTCTTCCTTGCTCAACACCATTACCGTCGCCGTCGCCACCAGGTTGCTCCACGCACACGCCCTCCTCCTCGGATTCCGGTCCGACCCCTTCGTGCATACCGTCTTGCTCACCGCCTACTCCCGACGCGGCTCCGCCGACCACGTCCTGCGGTGATCGACGGAATGCCGCACATGGACGTCGTCTCCTGGACCGCCGTTGTCTCGGACTTTGCCGCCCTCGGACGCCCCACGACGGCCCTGTGCGTCTTCGCCTCCATGCGGCCCCACGCCGTCCCGAACGTCGCCACCGTGGTCTTTGCCGTGTCCGCCTCCGCCGGGCTCGGGTCCCTGGCGCTGGCCCGGTGTCTGCACGCCTACGTCGAGAAGGCCGGGTTCGGAGGCCGCGTCTCCGTCCGAAACTCCCTGACGCTGGCCAGATGCCTGCACGCCTATGTCGAGAAGGTCGAATTCGTGTCCGTGCCATTATGGCACGGGTTATCCCCTAGTAATATAATATAGGCTTAATTGCACTTTGCTACCCTCAACTATTACCATTTTTCAACTTTGTACCATAAACTATTTTTTGTAACAATTTGGTACCCAGATATTATTTTGGACTAAAATGCCCCTACCCCTACCCCTAACCCTCCCCCCTGCACGCTCCGGCCGCCCCCCCTGCTCACTCCGGCCGCCCCCCCCCCCCCCCCCCCCCCCCGCTAGCTCCGCCCCCCTCCCCCCCGCCCCCCACCCCCCCCTGCTCGCTCCGGCCGCCCGCCCGCCCCCGCCTCTCCCCTAGGCCGCGGCAGCACGGGAGGAGGGGGGCTGGGGAGGGAGGGCGGGGCGGGAGGCGGGGCAGGGGGTGGCCGAAGCTAGCAGGGGGGGTGGGGGGCGGAGCTAGCAGGGGGGGGGGGGTGGTGGGGCGGCCAGAGCTAGCAGGGGGGGGCGGAGTGGGGAAGGAAGAGGGAAGGAAGAGGGAAGGGCATTTTCGGAATTTTTGAAAAATTAGGTATCAAGTTGAAAAAAAATAATAGTTGAGGTACCAATTTGTTACGAAAAAAAGTTTATGGTATCAAGTTGAAAAGGCGGAATAGTTGAGGGTAGCAAAGTGCAATTAAGCCTATAATATAACAAAACAAGAAGAATCAACAGCAACATCATGCATGCTTAGTCTACCTCTCCTGGTGGCACGTGTACCAGTGAGGTGACACGTATAACTTTGACTTATTCTATTTCTTGCTGTTTTATTGAAATGAAAAGGAGAAGAAAAGAAAAAGAAAGGAAATAGAGAGAGAGAGAGAGAGATGGAAGAAGAGAGAAGAGATCAAGGACGAGAGAGTGCTGCAGCAGCCCCACCACCAACTTTAATGTCCCAAATGAAGAAAGGAGGTCTGTCCATGGCTGCTTCCATCAAGCAAGGTTGGCAATACACTAAAGCATTCTTTACGGGCCAGGTACGTACATATGCATACATACATATAGAATTGATCAGTAGTTAATCTTCAGTAGCTAGTTATTAAAAAAAAAAAAAATTGTGCTTGCTTAGGTGATGAAACTGAAAGCTAAGAACGAGAAAGAAATGAGCGAGGCGAACCTGCAGGCAACCAAGATGCAGGTGGAAGCAGCAGATGAAGCTGAACACAGGAAAAAACTTGCAGCTGCTGGAAATATGTAGTACCAGTGCCTGCCGGTGTAGATTTTTATTTTTATTTTATTTTATTTATGTATAATAGTGCGAGAAGTTGGCTTGTTAATTTGGTAAAGCAAACGTTGGATGTGGACATATGAACCATGGCGGCCGACAGGAAGTATTGCTTGCCTAGCTATATTTTATAGATTATGGGTATTGTCAGTAAGTTGAGGGAAATCTTATGTTTATGTCAGACAATTTTTATATAATCAATCTTATTTTGTATTTTTTTTTATAGATCGTCATGTTTGAGCAGAATTGATTGATTATCATGTGGTAAATAAGTTTGCAAGTTCTTTTTGTTCCTTCTTCACCTTCTTATACGACTTCGACAAGACCACTAGTTGTTATTGTTTCTTATGCGATCACTTTTCTCATGCGGGTTCGACAAACTCGACCGAAGAGTTCTACAAACTAGACCGTCAAAATTCATAAGAAGGTGAAGAACAAGAACTCTCCCATATAAATTTGTTTATTACATCATAATTCCATCAATTCCCTTCAAACATTTTCCGACAAACATATAAAGATTGTCCCGGTAATGCCACTGACACATTTTTGATCCACAACCGAGAACCGACTCCATTACCACTTTTGCTTCTAGAACCGCCAAATTGTACTTGGACACTGAAAATTGCGTCCGCGTTTTCACAAAGAAACTGTACTTGGACACTGAAAATTGCGTCCGCGTTTTCGCCATGGTCTCTCCATAATCGCAAAACTGCCTTGTACCATAGAACCAAGAAAGTGCAAGTTGATTACTATCACAATCTTCATCCCATATCGCGAGACTGGCTCCTCCTACCACTCCTACCGGGTCTAGGAGCCATACTTCGACCGAACTAACCGAATAGAAGTTACTATATACGTGCTTTCCCTCCATTTCAAACTTGCAGGAGATCGAACCAGTCCTACAAGTGCTTCGATATCGTGACTGAAGACTAAAGTACCCGAATAGAAGGTATTATAGACGTGCTTTCCCTCCACCTCAAACTTGTTGGAAATCGAACACGTTCTGCCAGCGCCCCAATACCGTGTATGAGACGTCGCAGCAAAAATTTAGGCCGACCCACCTGAAATAACCAACTCTCGTCTAATGGACATCAAATACATATAAAGACAAAAGACAAGTATATAACGAAGATTACGTGATCACCTGGACAAATTTCGATATATACAACTCAAATAAAATTACAAGATTGATAAAAACAATATTAAATTATTTTTCTATAGGTTCAACCCTTTCACCACACTCAAGAAAAAAAATATATATATTACATTGAAGTCACTCACAAACTCGTAGCAAATTTTCTAACCGAAGTTGATGGCTCTTCGATTATATCTCCTTCCTTCTGTCTTGTATGACAAAGTCCTAAGAGAAAGTGCAGACTTTCTTTAAATCTTGTTGACGAGCACCTCGAATCTCAACTTTGTGTTCTGCTTTGTGCCTCCACCTTTACCCAATATATATATATATAGGATGAGAAAAACGTATTTTTGGTCATAATAAGATTTTCTACATAAAAAAATCCTAAGATAAGAATCATATTAACCCTCAAATAGCCACATCAACATCCGATTTTATATCATAATATGATTTACTAAATAGCAAAATCTCAAATAAAAATCATATTACATCTAAAATAGCCCAGCACGTTCAATTTATGGAACATTCAAATCTAATAAAATCAAATATTAGATTTGGACTCCACAAATATGTTATTACCAAAACTAGACTGGACAATCTCTCCTCCAGTCTGATGAGAGGATGTTGACCCATGGCTCCTCAACTTGACTCCATGCATGTCGTCCCGCGATAGAGTTCATATGCATGCTCCCTCATGCCACTGATCTCTGACCCCTAAGCCGCTTTGCATTTTCCTTCTTCTCCACCTGTCACGACCCGCACCCTTATGAGGGGCACGAGCACGTGGTTACGTCCAGCCTACGCCGCAGCATCGGCGGTAGAACGCTGTCTAGGTTGTCTACAAAACTACACTAAACAATATAAAGGTACCTGTACAGTATATACACTCCGAATGGAGGTGACATAGCAATACTGTCTCAATCACATAATCAAAACTAGGGTAGATAGCATGAGAAGAGATATGATAGATGAAAGAGTAAACAAGTCCACAGTCTAATACAAGTCCAGATATATACAACATCCCAGAGTATCAAAATAGAATATAGAAACTACAGTCTGGTAAGCTAGCTGGATCGCAGTCCAGTCAAACCTAGCTAACCTACACTACTCTGGAAGTACAAAATCTAGTGGCTCCACTATAAGGCCACGATCTAAGGCTACACCATCTGACTCGAGCCCATAATAGGTCGAGCAGTCCGCATCAGAATCATCTGTAATATATCATAACGGTATCCTGTCAGGAAAATGAGCAAGTACAAACACTAACAGCAGTTCCATGTGAATTGACAAATTCTATAAGAGACAGCATAATGAACTACAAGACAAAGATATATGAAGACTTGGGAACCATTCGAAAGCCGAGTTACAACCCTTAAACCAAACAAGGACCGGGGTTGTAACTCTTCTCCCGAGCAGAACTTAGTCTCCAATCAAGGTAAAATGTAAAGGCATGTAGAGCATGTGAGTAACTGTATATCATGCATGGTGAGAAAGTACTGAATATAGAACAGAACAGGATATATGACAAGAAAAGTAAATATAAAATGTGCCTCGAATATTATAGCCTAATGTGATCGGTATGGGTCAAGAATCAGGCTTCCAGCCGACCGGCTACAAGTACGTGGACTCGGCCCGGCCGGGATGGTAAGCTATGGAGCGAGAAGTAACACAGGTCAGGCTATACCCGTCGTGAGGTGAGGGTATAGCTATGGTGCAAGGAGTAACTCAAGGGGGCATTGATCACACTATCTATAATATTCCCCATTCCCCGAGTAGTATATGGATCCGGACATAACACGTCATGGCACGAGATTCCCTAAGAATGTAGCTACTCCTTCTCAGGAATCGGTGTCAATACAAGTACAAGAACAAGATCGAGCAAGTACCAGTATCCCAAGAAAATCCAAGAATGACATCTCATGACAGGAATCCGGTATATACTAGTCCGTGAACTATCGTGACTGAGAATCAAGTAAGACACTACGACTGAATCGGATATAGCAGATATCAAGACAATGAAAACTATCAGTGAATGTACTCGCCTGCTGTCCTGAGCTGTATGGTATATCAATGCTCAGAGCGGTATCAGAAGACCTAAATATGAGATACTGTAAGTTAATTTAGGTTTAAACAAGTTTAGGAATGATTTACAATGAATGATATGCAATCTAGGTCAAACTAGGTCTCTCTGAGTCACACTAAGTCCTGTCAAGTCAATCTAGGTTAAATCAAGTTATATCAAGTCAATCTAAGCCTAACCAAGTCAATCCTAGGTCATACCAGGCATCACGGGTCAAAACAAGTCAAAGAAAGTCAAACGGGATCAAGAGTTGGCCTACAGTTGACTTTTGGTCAACTGGTCAACTCTGGTCAACCCTAGGTCAACTATGGTCAACCCTAGGTCAAACTGGTCAAATGTTGACCAACAGTTGACTTTTGGTCAACTGGTCAACTCTAGTTTGGATTTGATGAAATCTAGACAAAGTGTTGACTCACGGTTGACTTTTGGGTAAAAAGTCAACTCTGGGTCAACCGAGCCAAAAATCGGCTCAGATATGACATTTGTGGGGTGTACCCAACATGCCACCCAAGTTTCAAGTCAATCCGACTACCCGAACTCCGATTCATTCTCAAACTCCTATTCTCCTCCTCATTCTCCTTCCTATTCTCCTTCCTATTCTCCTTCTCATTCTCCTTTCTATTCTTCTCATTCTCCTTCCTATTTTCTATTCTCCTTCCTCATTCTCCTTCCCATTCTCCTTCCTATTCTCCTTCCTATTTCCTATTCTCCTTCCTCATTCTCCTTCCCATTCTTCTCATTCTCCTTCCTATTTTCTATTCTCCTTCCTCATTCTCCTTCCCATTCTCCTTCCTATTCTCCTTCCTATTTCCTATTCTCCTTCCTCATTCTCCTTCCCATTCTTCTCATTCTCCTTCCTATTTTCTATTCTCCTTCCTCATTCTCCTTCCCATTCTCCTTCCTATTCTCCTTCCTATTTCCTATTCTCCTTCCTCATTCTCCTTCCCATTCTTCTCATTCTCCTTCCTATTTTCTATTCTCCTTCCTCATTCTCCTTCCCATTCTCCTTCCTATTCTCCTTCCTATTTCCTATTCTCCTTCCTCATTCTCCTTCCCATTCTTCTCATTCTCCTTCCTATTTTCTATTCTCCTTCCTCATTCTCCTTCCCATTCTCCTTCCTATTCTCCTTCCTATTTCCTATTCTCCTTCCTCATTCTCCTTCCCATTCTTCTCATTCTCCTTCCTATTTTCTATTCTCCTTCCTCATTCTCCTTCCCATTCTCCTTCCTATTCTCCTTCCTATTTCCTATTCTCCTTCCTCATTCTCCTTCCCATTCTTCTCATTCTCCTTCCTATTTTCTATTCTCCTTCCTCATTCTCCTTCCCATTCTTCTCATTCTCCTTCCTATTTTCTATTCTCCTTCCTCATTCTCCTTCCCATTCTCCTTCCTATTCTCCTTCCTATTTCCTATTCTCCTTCCTCATTCTCCTTCCCATTCTCCTTCCTATTCTCCTTCCTATTTCCTATTTACAAATACACACATATATATATATATATATATCTATACATATCTGGACACTCACACACACACGCATACTTACAGTCAACACAACACACACAAATACATAAATAAATATACACACATAAATACACATGTATATATATATATATATGTATATATATATATATACCACTCTCAAAAAGATTAAATCCTAATAAATCCTTAACCTATTTTTCCTATGGAAAACCTACAAATTTGTGGGCAGATGGAAGAGAATCTTCCCCTCTCCATTATTGGTGAATGAACTATATGCATATGAGAATAAAATGGAGAAATAAAATCATACCTAAGAGATGTTGGAAGAGGAAGAAGAAGGAGTTGGAAAAGAAATGAGTTTGAAAGAGAGAGAGAGAGTGAGTGTAACTTAATGGAGAAGAAAGAGGAGGGGGGGGGGGCTGCCTATAGGGGCCGGCCAACTTGGTTGGGTGAGGGGCACTTGTAAATTACAAGTTTGCCCCTCCCTAAGCCTAATATTAAACAATTTCCAAATTAGGTTTAGGAAGTTGCTAAAAATAAATAAAAATCATAATTAAACTAAATTACTCATGGGGAACTAGTCCAAACTCTTAAACCCTAATTTTTAGTGTGGTGGGCCATGGTTAGCTAACAGGCTAATTACAGCTCAAGTCGAAATTCACCGGGGTCCCGAATTAACTCGGAATGCGATAAAATTCGAACCCGACTCCTATAATAATTAAATAATAATATTCATGAAATAAAATTTCCAAAAATAATATAAAATGGAAAATTACCATTTTACCCCTAACTGGAAAAAGTGAGGGTGACACCACCTCCTCGACCTTCAAGTCGACGCTAGATGCTATGTGTAGCACCTCCTGACCATTGGGATCCTGCCGACGTCAATAACATGACCAAGATCGAAATTCCTGACAATCAGCCTCATTGCAAGTCTTGGCTGTCTGTCCCCAACTTTCGTCTTCCACCGGAACGTGCTACTGTTCCGTCGAACTTCTTCACCCTTGATTGGCCCAACGAAGCAGACAGTACGGTCCTCTTAAGATTCGAACGGATCTGAACTTGTCCACCTTCGTGCCCGACACTGAAGCTCTTCCGTACGAATGCATCCTCGAACAGAACATCGTGCACTGCGCACGTCTTCCGATGACCCACAGCTCCCCTGAACTGTGTGAATGGTGATCGACGCGCCTCTGATTGAGTTTACTGCAAACCTTGATCTTCCCCTTGGCTTCGAACTGCTAAACCAATGTTGCTCTGTAAAGCTGTGTCAAACCACATTCGCCAAAATTGGATCAATGGAGCAACCCTACCTGGAGAACGACTGATTGACTCTCAATCCTTGTCTCATCACCATTCATCGTTTTGTCTCGACGAACCGAATCCTCCGTATCCCTCAAAACATCTTGAAGACCCTCAACAACAAGTTTTCGACGATCCAACTTATGTCAAACCCCCATCAAGCCTCCATCCGGAGTGTGGTCAACATTTACAACTCAGCGGCTTGAGCATATATATGCCACAACACAAATCTTCTCGAGCCGGCTGTTGGGAATCCTTCACAAGAATCAAATCTTTGTCCCCAAACAAACTGCAACAGCCATCATCTGCCAGCCTTCCTACTGAAACCAAGTTGTAGCGCAAACTCAGTAAATAACGCACACCCCTGAGGACGAGCTTCTCACCAAACTCCGTCGTCAAGTGCACATCAGCTACCTACAACTGCAGTCGTCCCGTTGTCCCCCATCTTCACACATCCAAACTTGTCGTTGCGGTATGACGTGAAGATCCTCCTATGCGAAGTGGCATAATACGACGCTCCTGTCTCCATGACCCAGTCGTCGTCATGGCACATGCTATAAGGTTCCTTTGTGTCGGTCGCTGCGATTGATGATCTCCCATTGCTGCGAGATCCCCCTGGTCACCCTTGCCTTTTGCCTTATCATCTTTGAGCTTCATACAGTTTCTCTTGATTTGACCTATTTTGTCACAGTGATAACAGCCCTAACAGCCCTTGTGATTTCCCAATGGAGCAAAAGCTGCAAAACTCGAAAGGCTTAGGTCTGATAATGGCTCCATAGTATTGGACTCATCACAATATCATTTCGAAGTATCGACCATAGTTTGCTGTATGGTCGACACCAATCTAATACTGATACAGTTTGACATGTCCCTATTTGATATCGACTGATTTTGGAACTAACCACACTGGAAGTCTTTTTCCAGTCAATTTGGCAAAAAAAATTCTTAAAAAAAGACTTAGCAACAAGTATGTAAAAGATAAGATTGTAAAAACATGTAAATGAATGAAATTTATCTATCACAATTAAACCAATCAGCTAGAGTGACTATTATTTCATTCAATTTCAACACTATGAAATAGCACAGAAAAATATTTTAAACTATGCCTAAAATATTTTGTCTAAATTTATTTAAATTATTTGTTTTTCGATACCAAAAAATTCGATTCTAAAACAGCAGGTACCAATAGAAAGGGTCCGATACTGATACCAATTACAATACCACGAACCTTGGTATCAACCAGTGCCAACTTAAATATTTTTCACAATTAATATAAACAAAAAGATGAAATATTTTTCTTTATGTCAACAGCAGAAGTACTCTATTGACCAAATTATTCCCTTCGTACAAAGCATTTGTGACCACAACCAACATAAAGACCTATATGCAGGTAATAATAGGGAACATAAACTTCTTACACCAACTATTAGCATACAACATGATGCTCAACCAAATACAGCACTAGAATACATACATTAGTCGATTATGGTACAAAATTTGCACAAAATGAGTCTGCTTTGGACCACTTATTGCCCACATAAATACAAATATTTCATAGAGAACTTTTATTTGGGAAGTGAAAATTCCCATTTGCCTTCTGCTCTTTAAACTAGATTCTCATATGGCACATTTGTGTCAAAAATAGTCCTACTGTTCGTCAGGAAGCATAGTGTCCTCTGGGAGATCGCAATATGCATTGCCCTGCATCCAAGAAACGAAAGCATACTTGCACAATATACTCACATTTACATAATTTTGAGGAATCGAACGAGAATACCCATGTCACTTACCTCCCCAGTAAGATGGGCTACACATCTTTTCTCAGCAAGCAACTCCGCTTCGGACTGCGGGGAACATTGATATTCCAATTTAGAAGGAAAAAAAAGCAGCACTCTGATACCCAAGAACATGCTAAACAAGAACCTACCTTTTGAATACGCTTTCTCAGGAAATCATCAATTTTTACATCCTTAGCTAGCTCGTAGTCACCGTCACCCTGAAGAACATCAAGAAGAATTTCGTTTTTTATATAGACTTCAAGAAAAAGAGAGGTAGAAAAGATCATTTGGAAACTAACAGACCTTTGATACGCATGGCATACTGAAAACAATATCTTCTGCTATGCCATATGGATTTCCATTAGTGTAAACCTGTTTAACATATGACGAAAAAGTCGGATCCAGACTATCAATGAAGAGAAATTTAATTTCCTTACCCAGATCCACCCAATAGAGTCATAATAATATAAGAGAATGATATATATACTGCACAGGCAAAACAGGAATAAATTAAAAAAGTTTTCTCTGCATCTCTACTTCAATCAGCTATCGTTTTCAGAAGATAAATATTGCGTCTTAAACTTACCCCTGTAGAGAACCAATCGCCTTCAGGAGTAGGAGTGACAAGGGACCTTATGGCATCGACAATCGACACAGCAGTTGATGCAGCAGAAGATCTCCCCCATTTCTGGATAAGCAAGCCTCCACGCTGCAAATCAAAGCAACTTGATATAGCTAAGAAGTTGGAAGACAATTAAATTTAACATCATGATGATTTTGTTTGTATACAAGTGTATAGTCTTAAGATATTGTGGTCAATATAACCTTTTGGACACTCTGCGTAAATTCTTCCTCTAACCACTTGAAATCATTGATGACTTCCTTTACTGGTTTACCATTGATTTTGGCATTTAAGAAATCAGGAACCTGCATGAAGGAAAAGAATTAGTTTCAAATATATTGAATTATAATCTCATGATCAGCTTTCACATAATTTGAGCATATGCCAAGCAAAGATCAAAAGTATGCCCTCAACTATTACATAACTGAAATTCAAAGAGAACTTTAATTTCTTGATATATTCCTAAAACATGAATAGACTTGGTACATTTATAGGAGCAAGTCATGATATCCTCTTTCAGCCTAGACGACTAAAGTGAGGTATACAATAATAACTAACCGACAATTACAAGATTACAAATCAGCACTTCCTCTCAAGTTGGTGCACAAATATTGTGCATGTCCTACTTGTCTAAGAACTTGGAAAATTTCTGACTTGAGACGGCTTCGATGAAAATGGTTGCCGCTTGATCTTCTGTTATGATAGTCGGTACCTTGAATACTTTGTCCTCCAATTTGTTCTTAATAAAGAATGTGTCAATCTCAACATGCTTGGTTCTATCATGTTGAACCGGATTGTATGCATTGCAATATCACGAGCAACTTTATTATCGCAAAACAACTGCATAGGTTGATTATGTCCAACTCCCAAATCTTGTAGTAGAAGTTAAAGCCATAAAATCTCATAAATCCCAACTGTCATTAATTTGTATTCCGCTTGTGCACTTGATCTTGCAACCAGATTCGGTACACATAATATACTTCAAAGGACTCGAGATTCTTCATTTCAAATTCCGTGGACAAATATATTTCTACAAGGTTGTCCTCTTTATACGGACATTTCCTTTTACGACCATGTCATCTACGTAAACAAAGCACCGTAAATTTTCCATTTTTTTGCTTCATAACGAGTAATCACAATTACTCTATTTGTAGCCAAATGATCTTATAGACTTGGTAAATCTATCAAACCATGCTCGTGGAAATTGTTTCAACATATAAAGGGATGTTTCCAATCTACACACCCTTTTACTATGATCGTCAGGAATAAATCCCTTGCAGGAGGTCCATATAAATTTATTCTGTTTGAGCACCATGTAGAAACACATTCTTCACATTGAACTGATGTAATAGCCACCCCAGATTCACCGCTAGAGATAAAAGAACACGGACCATGTTAATCTTTGCCACCGGAGCAAATGTATCAATACTGTTGATTTTATACTTCTGAGTATATCCTTTGCTACCAGCCTCGCCTTGAACCGCTCCATGGTTCCATCGGATTTTACTTCACATTATATACCCATTTGCGTCCCACATGTTTTTGCCAACTGGTAAATCAGTTATTTCCCAGGTAGCATCAAGGATTTCAACTCTTCATTCATTACTTCTCACCAGGGGAATCAACTAAGGCTTCCTAGATACTGTTAGGAATAGATACAATACATAATTAATACACAAATGACTTGTTTGATTCCGACATGTGATTGATTAACGCATAATTATTTAATGGATTTGTTTGATTCCGACAGGTGATTGATAGACGGATAACTATTTAATGGGTACAATAATTTTGACTCTGAATTCGTTTTGGTCACTTTGTATCGAGTTTTACACTTAGGATTAGCTTTATAGGTGGTTTCAGGATACCTCGATAGGCACGTTTGGGGAGTCGACGTGATGGAGATGCATCCGGAGCTGGAGATGATTGGTTATTAGTGGCAGTATAAGAAGCATCATTATTCTAGATTGGTGTCTCACTTGGCGTCGACAGTAGACTAAATAATGAAGTCGGATGGTTCTCATGCTCTGTTCTTGGTAGTAACTCGGTTCAATTTGCTGCTGCTCAGTTGGTGGTCTTGGCTCGATTTATGAGGGCAACAAAGGTACTATTTGGTGGTATGTAGTCTCCTTTTTTCTCAACCCGGTCATGAGCATGGAGTCCTAACTCTGGAGCATCCGAAAAGCAATAATCAAAGGTTTGAACTTCAATCTATTTCTCTTCCTGAAGTGAGGACTCGGAATCAATTTCATGTTAACAGAAAACAATATTCATATTCACAAACATATTCTTCGTTGGTGGATAATAACAATGATAGCCTTTTTGAGTCATTCATTATCCGAAGAAACACATAGTGGAGATCCCGAGGCTTAACTTTACTTTGGCAGTGGGGTGAATGGATATGGACAAATGCGACACAACCCAACACATGAGGTAAAATATTCAGGACTGGAGGATCACTAAAATGAGAGGAGTGAGAACTTGAAATGGTGCCTGGAAATCCAAGGTTCGAGATGGAAGTCAATTAATGAGATAGGGGGCAGAGGTGAGGGCTTTATCCCCAATAATACAATGGTAAATGAGCCGTAATGATGAAGACATAGACCACCTCAAGAAGGTGACAATTCTTCCGTTCGCCGACTTCGTTTCCTGAGGAGTATAAGGACAAGCAGTATGATGCATCATACCATGATTATCAAGAAATGAAAGATTAGAGTTAACATATTCACCTCCATTATCACTGTCAGAATTCATTTTATATTATATCGTCATCATTTGAGGGAATTTTTGGAATGCAGAATTAATCTCATATTTCGACTTCCATCAAGAAAATCTATGTCATACGTATGCAACCGTCAATAAAAAGTAACAAACCATCGAGCCCCACCAAGAGTGACAATCTCAAATGGACCCCGAACATTTGAATGTACTACCAGAAACGGAATTGAACTTTTGTTTAAACATGGTGGACAAAAGAACGATGACTTTTAGCCAATTCACAAAACAACACATCGAAATTGGAAGTCTTGGCAAATAGACTAGGAAATAACTTGTGCAGATAACCAAATGACGCATGTCCAAGTAGAAAATGCCACAACCACACTTCGGACCCTTTATTCTTTTCCTTCTGAGAACCTTCTATATCAAGAGATTTAATCAACAAACCGGTAGTCTATTTGATGTTATCTCAAGTAGTATAGTTTTCCATGCCTAATATCATAACCAATCGTCTTTCTCGTCCAAATGTCCTTAAAACACAAAAATGAGACCAAAAATCACGAGATAATATAATACGAGCCACTAAGAGTAAATCATAATTTAATAAGGGAACAACAATGACAATATTAAGATTAAGTGTGTCACAGGCAAAAAAAAAAGGTACCCTCCTTTACAACAAGGACAACATTATATATCATCGACAACATTGTCAACAGTTTGTATTGAGGGGTTTAACGGCTGAACCTATCTAGCATCACAAGTCATATGTTTGTTAGCACCAGAGTCAATTATCCACGTATTATTCATAACTGTAGAGATTTTTAAGTGATTATTATTGAAATAGAGACTACATATATATAGGAGAGGCTAGTCTCCTCTCCTATCATTCTAGGCAATGTGGGACTAAAGCCCAATAATACTTAACACATATATCAACACTCCCCCTCAAGATGGGCGAAAGATATTCACTAAACCCATCTTGTCACATCCTCTCATCATGCTGATAGAACTAAGCCCCTTTATCAGTCCGTCTGCGATCTGATCTTTGGTTGGAACGTAGCCCAGCTCTAGTACTCCTTTCTCCAGCTTTTCTTTGATGAAGAATCTGTCAATCTCGATATGCTTGGTCCTGTCATGCTGCACTAGATTGTTGGCAATACTAATAGCTGACTGGTTGTCACACCATAGATTCACCTTGGCTCTCTGGTCCAGCTTTAGCTCCGTCAGCATATTCTTCAACCATAATAGTTATGTGACTCCCAAGGCCATAGCTCTATATTCTGCTTCAGCTGTTGATCTGGCCACCACTGACTACTTCTTACTCCTCTACGAGACCAAGTTGCCTCCTACAAATATGCAGTAGCCCGATGTGGATCTCCTGTCGTCAGCACAGCTAGCCCAGTCAGAATCACAATAGCCCTCGATGCTTACAAGATTATTTTTTCTGAAAATCAGTCCCTTCCTGGGGGCTCCCTTCAAGTACCTCAGAATCTGGTATACTGCGTCCATATGACCCTTCCGGGGATCATGCATGTAGCGGCTCACTACACTGACCGCAAAACTGATATCAGGTCGAGTGTGGCTCAAGTAGATCAACTTGTCCACCTATCTCTGATATCTATTCCGGTCAACTGGTTCTCCAGCTTCAGCATTCAGTTTGAACTTCTGGTCTATCGGTGTCGTAGCTGGTTTGCATCCCATCATCCCCGTTTTCGTAAGCAGGTCGAGTGCATACTTCCTTTGAGAAAGAACGATTCCCTCATTATCTCGAGCAATCTCAATACCAAGGAAGTATCGAAGAGGGCCAAGATCCTTCACCTCGAACTCCTTGCCAAGCTTTCCTTTGAGTTGGGCGATCTCCTGCTCATCATCGTCTGTGATAATCATATCATCTACATATACCGCAAGCATGGTGATGTAGCCTCCACTTCGTCTAAAGAAGACAGTGTGATCAACATTGATCTGCTGATATCCCATCCCTATCATTGCTCTCCTGAACCTGTCAAACCATGCTCGAGGAGACTGCTTCAGTCCATAGAGGGACTTCTTCAGTCTGCAGACCTTGCCTTCTGTCTGTTTGGTGCCGAATCCTGGTGGTATCTCCATGTACACCTCCTCCACTAGATCCCCATAAAGAAATGCATTCTTTACATCCAGTTGGTGTAGCTTCCACCCTCCATTGGCTGCCAGGAAGATTAAGGTCCTGACAGTGCTCATCTTCGCCACTGGTGCAAAGGTCTCGTCATAGTCGATGCCGTACGTCTGACTATATCCTTTTGCCACCAGTCGAACTTTATAGTGGTCAATCTGTCCATCTGGGTTCTGTTTCACAGTAAAAACTCATTTGCATCTGACTGCTCTTTTCCCTTCTGACAGTCTCACCAGCTCCCAAGTGTGGTTCTTCTCAAGAGCTCCCAACTCCTCATGCATTGCTGCTTTTCACTTTGGATCGTTCTTGGCAACCTGCCAATTGTTAGGTACAGTAACACTATCCAAAGATGCTATAAATGTTCCATGAGAAGAAGAGATATGATCATAAGAAACAAACTTAGCAAGGTCCCAACCATATCTGTCCGGAGGATTTTCCGCATTACTGCGAGTAGTCCTTCGTGTAGGTAGTGGTACGGGAGAAGTAGGAGGAATAATATCACCTGAGGAGGGTGGTGGTGTAGATGAGGAGGATGGTGGTGTCTCAGGAGTTGGGACAGACGCATGCAAGGGACTTAGCACTGGCAGTGTAGGTACTGGACCTGCAGTTTGCTTCTCTCTCCTGCTGTAGGTAAGTAACTCCCCTGAGCCGTAGGCCTGATACTTCTTATCTCCTCCCCCTGTTCTGCTTCACCTTCATGTTTCTCCTCAACCGTGCCTCTATGCCATACTTCTAGATCGGTTACCACCAAGTTCTCCATCTCCCCCTCTCGTCTTATACTGGTAGTATTAGGCGTGTTGTGCGAAGTGCCCTCCTGCGTCGCTGAGTAATATGGCTCATGCTCTCGGAAGTGGACATCCATACTAACGAACTTCTTCTTCTCTACTGGACTCCAGCACACATATCCCTTCTGAGTCGCTGAGTAGCCCACGAAGATGCACTTGACTGCTCTGGGGTCAAGTTTTCCAACTGATGGTCTGTTGTCTTTCACAAAGCACATACACCCGAATACCTTTAGTGGGAGTATCCCACTATTATTGCCTTGTAATACTTCGCATGTGGACTTCCATCCCAGGATTTTTGAAGGCATCTTGTTGATAAGTTGAGCTGCTGTCAATACTGCATGTCCCCATAGATTTTGTGGGACATTCATGTCGATCATCATACTTCTTGCGGTCTCTAGAAGGTGTCGGTTCTTCCTTTCTGCTTCTCCATTTTGTGCTGGAGTGTATGTACAGCTGGTCTGGTGCTGTATTTCGTGTGCTGACAGGTACTCTACAAGTGTCATATTGGTGTACTCCGTTCCATTGTCAGACCTCAGTACCTTCACTACTGCATTGTAATGAATCTGGACATGTTTATGGAAGTCCCGAAAGCAAGCAAATACTTCACTCTTATTTTTCATTAAATACAGCCAGGAGACACGAGATGCACAATCAATAAAGGAGACAAAATACTTATATCCATTCATAGTATTAGTAGCACATGGACCCCAAACATCATAATGTACTACCTCAAAAACAAGAGAACTTTTATGACCAGTACCAACATACGAGCTTCTAGTAAGCTTTCCTAACTCGCATGCATCACATACTAATGTCTGTTTATTTGATTTTGCATACATCTCTGGATACAACTTACTTAGAGTATCAAAAGAAGAATGTCCCATCCTCCTATGATGAAGTATCAAAGTATCTTTAGTCCTCTGCTGCAGCTCTCCCATTCCAGCCTTCTCTGCCATAGATATCAATGCTGAGTCCAGTCCTTCCCGATCTAGGTACCACAGTCCCTCATGCCAGGTGCCAGTCCCAAGTCTTCGTCCCGTCCCTTTCTCCTGGAAGATCACATTAGGAATATCAAAAGAAACAGTGCATTTTAGTTGGAGAATTATAGAACTAATAGACAAGAGACTGACTGAAAAGGATGGAGCATGTAACACACTGGATAATCTTACTGAACCTGTACAATTAACAGTACCCTTACCGACCACTGGTTGGAAAGTGCCATCTGCAGTCTGAATGGTGTCTGCTGGTGCTAGGTGAGTGTATGAAGAAAACTCACTAGCGTTCCCGGTCACATGCCGAGATGCTCCTGAGTCGATAATTCAGTCTGATGTTTTAAGGGAAGACATAGATGCAAGAGCGAGTGACTCGTCAGTACCTTCTGATGGGTGAACATACATAGCGACGTTGCCTCCGAAGAATGGGGTGGATGTCTTCTCTGCTCCGCTCCTCCTGTCTCCTTCGGTCGACGCTCTCTGCTTTCTCTCCAGCAGGTCCAGCAGTGCCTGATCCTCCTCAGTAAAGGTGCCACCAGCTCCTCCATTCCCTTCTGCCACCAGCAAGTTTGACCGATAGCCTCCTCGGCCGCCTCGTCGGCCTCCTCGACCACGTCCACATCCAATATATCCTCGTCCTCGTCCACCACCTGAGTCTCCCACCTTAGGTGGTCTAGTTCAAGCATATCGATGATAGCCCATCTCCCCACAGTTGTAGCACTGCCGATTGTGTTGCCAGAGCTCTCCCTTGGATCCTGTGTCGCCTGAACTAGTAGCTGCTAGTGCTGACTTTGTTTCGGGGGGACCACCTGTCCCTGTCTGTAATCTGATCCGCGTCTCCTCCTGGATCATGGCTGAGATAGCCTCCTCGAGACTAGGGATCTCTGGTTGGACGAGGAGTAAGGCTGTCCTATGTGCAAATGCTGCAGTCAGTCCTTTGAGGAATTTCATCGTCCTCTCCTGCAGACACACATGTCTCTCCTTGCACTTCGGGTCCCCGCAGCTTGCCCGTTTCGAGGAGTGATCATAATCCAGCCAGAGACGCTCCAACTCCGTAGCGTACTCCTGCACCGTCTTCTCCCCTTGTACGGTGTCATCGATCTCCCCTTTTATCTGGAAGATCCGTAGGTTGTTTCCCACGCCATCATAGGTTCTCCTCAACTTCTCCCATACGTCTTTCACCATCTCAATACCATCTACTGTGGAAGCAATAGACTGGACTAAGGAATTGAGAAGCCAGATGTAAATCACCATATGAGTGGATTTCCACTCGTCGCGTCCTGTCGAGCCCTCTTCCGGCTCTGTCTTCTCGCCCGTCAAGAATCCCTCCAGGTTCTTTCCAGCAAGGATTATTCTCACCCGCCGTGACCAACTCAGATAGGTGGCTGGTCCATTCAACTTCAGATCGATGGAAGGTAGTTCCAACTTTGGCGACGCTCGTGTCGTGCTATCACCAGCCGACACCTTTATCAACTTCATCAACGTCGCCACATCGTCAGCATCCAGCTTCTTGAGGATCGCCTCCATCGATGCTTCTTCTCGATCACGTCACACTTGCTCTACGACTCACGTTTGTCCTCGTCGTCCTCTCCTAAATCCGAATATGTATGGTTTCATCGGATCTAGGCATCATCGGCATCTCCTTGAGAATATCATATGAGATAAATCTTCAAGAACGATGTTAGGCTTCCCTATACTGTAGGTGCCACAGATGAAATAAATCTCAAGTTTAGGCTTACCTACACTGTAGGTGCCACAGATGAGATAAATCTCAAGTTTAGACTTACCTACACAGTAGGAGCCCTAAAAGTGGTGTGCACGGAGGCACCCACGACAGCAGCAGCGGCAGTAGCAGCCGCAGCAGCGGCACAGTCGCAGCGATAGCGGCACAGCCGCAGCGGCGACTGCAGCGGCAGCGGGAGCGGCACAGCAGTGGCAGCGGCACAGCTGCAGCGGCAACGGCTCAGCAGCGGCTGCAGCGGCAGCGGGAGCAGCGGCGCAGTAGCTGCAGCGGCAGCGGCAGCGGCAGCGTGGGGGGGGGGGGGGAGGGAGGGCGAGGTTAGGGGTAGGGTTTGTGTGGAAAAGGTGGCTCTGACGGTATTCTAAGCAAGTTTAGGCTCTGATACCATGTAGAGATTTTTAAGTGATTATTATTGGAATAGAGACTACATATATATATGAGAGACTAGCCTCCTCTCCTATCATTCTAAGCAATGTGGGACTAAAGCCCAATAATACTTAACACATATATCAACAATAAGATGAGTAAAAGTATTAAGCTCCTTACTCTCGTTACTTGCTACAGTAAATATGTTGATGCCTTCTCAAAATAATTCTTCGCTTTAGCTATTGAGGTCCGACTTTTATTATAGTAGGTATTACGAAACTTGTTCCAAATATTAGGATAGCCAATCAACTCAAAACATCGGCTCTTGGAATGTCAAGTGAGTCCACAATGCGAACATTTATCCGATAGTTGGTATAAACCATCTCCGGCAGTAACGGATTGGTCTCGGCTAGTCTGGCTGGGCCGGTTCTGGTCTTGTCCATTTTTTGGGCCGGATCTTTCATATCAATTATGTGGGCATGTGTCCTTGTCACAATCTCCGCGGATTCAATCTTGTCCTCTTCTATTTTTATAGCTTCTTTCCTATCATTTTCATGTTTGATGTAAGCATAAAATGCTTGTATCCCAAACGGAGGGACCTTACACAAGAATTTTTCCACAGACTTGATTAAAATTGTCATCCAAGCCATCAAGAAAGAGATACACCCACTGTCTCTCGATCTAGTTCTGGTGAACTTTGATATCTTTTTTGCACTCTATAGCCACTTTGTTAAAGTGGTCAAACTCCTGAAATTTTAGTTAGTTCTCCAAAGTACGTAGCCAAAAGTTAGTCATTTTTTCGTACACAAGATGCTTTATGACAAAAGATGTATATCCGAACTTCATCATTTTCATCAAAATATGTCGTCTAAGAGAGTTCGAAATTTCTTATGAAGTAGCGAGACAAATGTACTACTTCATAATCTTAGACTTCAATAATGACAACAACCAACTTTTAATTTTTTTGATATTCAGAAAATCAATCATCGTACTTGGGATAATTCTCGTCAGGAGCCCTGTTAGACCCATAAATATATCCCATCTTTTTTCCTTCCAACAATATAGGTTTGAATGAGGGGAGTACACAAATTGTAGTTCTTATCATCAAGCAACGTTCCACTATTAAAATTTGAGTTGTCCGATTGTACCATAATCAGATCAACGGATAACTTAAGACCATCTTTATCGGCCAATGACGCGATTAAATTACGGGTAGCAATTACTCGATGTTTGGTTCTAATTCGAAGAGGGGAGCAACAACAATAAGTTGCTTGCTAATCAATAGAGAGACATCAACGACCTAATCAATGGTATGCCGTCGAGAGGACAACAACAACAAGAAGTTACTCATTAATTAAGGTAGAGACAAAAATGACAAGAAGTTGCTCACAACAGCAGCATTTGGCACATCTACTACAGCTTTCTGCAAAGTTACTATAGCTACCAGCGAAGCTAGTATAACTTTGGAAGCTAACAGAGCCTTTGACGAAGCTAACACTTCGGGATCAACCTACCGTGAGACTTGGTTAAAATAGCAACTGACGGAGCTAACTCTTTCGACGGATCTAAAGCCAACTCCAACTCCTGCAAAGCTAAAGATGCAGCCTTCTACAACGCTAAAATGTTTGCTTACAGTGAGACCACTACCAGAGCTTTCAGTGAGGCTAAAGGGAGTGGGCAAAGATATTTTTTTGGAGTTATGATTCTCTCTCAATTTTTTAGTTCTGATACCATGAAATTCATAGAAAACTTTAATTTCTTCATATATTCTTAAAATATGAGAAGACTTGGTACTTTTTTTTAGGAGGAATTCACGAGTCACGACATCCTTCTATGGCCATGCAATATAGGACTAAAGTGAGGTCTACAATAATAATTAACTAACAATTATAATATTACAAATCAACAACGATATAACTTAGGGTCCCTGAGCAATGGATGCTTTAAAATCTAGTACTTTACCTGAGTGGTTGAGTGGTTTCCCCAAATTGTCACATTCGACACTTTGTCATAGAAAACTCCTGCCTTGATGGCTAGCTGCATCAACCATATAATAGAGGCATGTTTTTGGATATCAGACTATAATTTTGAGTGTATACTTACACATGCAGAAGAATGAATGTTTACTTCAGGTAAAATGCATTATTAGAAGGCTTGTGATCTGTCTACCTGGCATTTGGCTCTATTTTCATCCAACCTTGTCAAGGCATGAAAATTTTTTGCAGGTAAGTTTGGAGCATTCTTCAGGCATATAAGTGCACTACAACAAATAATGGAATAATTTAGCACTAGCAAGAAAAATATCAGAGAATGATATATACATTTACAAGAATTGGAGGGTATGATCTATACTTTGTATTGCATGGGTTGCCCACTACTAACACTTTAACATTGCGGGATGCCACCGCATTAAGTGCTTTCCCCTAAATACAATGGTAAGGTCAAGTATTCAAAGACAGAAACATATCATAATGGTTGTTCTTATTACAGGAAAATTAAAAAGGCAGCAGACATTAGTTTTAAGCGCACCTGCTCAGCAAAAATCTGTCCATTTATATCCAGTAAGCCAGCACGTTCCATTCCAGGACCACGGGGCTTCGCTCCAATCAGAAGCGCCCATTCTGCATCTCGAAAAACCTCATATGGATCGATTCCTATGCTTACCTCCCTTAATAATGGATACAAAGAGTCCTCCAACTCCATAGCCACTCCTGTGTTTAGAAAGCCAGGAATGTTCAAAGATGTAAATGCTTCTACACACCTTCCATGCATATTAAGTGGCATGCTCACAACAATGGATAAGAATCCCTAGACACCCTTATATACTAAATTAACAAATTCCAGATAAAGAACACAGTTTTTGAGATAAATATATTGGTTCCTTTATAAATTGCTTCTGTTTTAAGCTATGTTGCACGGACTTGAAAAAATGGTGTCCGTATCCTTATCGTGTCCGTACCTATACATGTGTCTGTCTGTATTCAGGGCAACATAGTTGTATCTATCTGAAAATGTATGCCTTTAATATCTGTATCGTGTCCTTATCCACGTTCATATTCACGCAACATAGGTTTTAAGAGTTCATATACATTAGTTACAACCTTCACATGAATATATATGTTCAAGGGTAGGTAGGTACTACGGTTTGAGTATTGGTTGATAGTGAAACATACATGCCTGATCTGTTACAGACCCACCACATCAATACCAGCCAATACCAAAATTTGGGCACTCTTTCCTGATATATTTAGCAAAGAAAAAGAGATGTGACAAAAAAACAATATGACACAATGATTTAATCATGTCGATCAACCTGCTACGGTGTGTCAAACTCCCTTCTCGACACACTATAACTACTATTATTTGCATACTATAGATACTATAGATTCTCAATGTTAATGCATCTTAATATTATTTCAACTATCTATTGCGAGTGAACAACTCATCAACATTGAATATTATTACAATAAAAAATAATGGGAAATAACAGATACTACATAAGATTGTGCCTAAATGTATCATTTTCTCTCTCTAGTAGTTTAATAGTTTAATATTATTATATATTGGCTTTCATAAGGCATGAACTTGAAACTTCGACATGGAACTTCCAAAACTCGAAAAACGATACTTAGAGCATCTCCAACCCTATTGTCTTGTTAAGTGTTGTGAGTCTTAGGTGGCTCCTATGTGGCATGAGCCACAAGACAAAATTTTGTTTATGTGGCAAAATTATATCTCAAAAGACAATGAGATAGAAAAACTCTCTCCAATGCAAAAGTATTGAGGAAACAATAAAAAGTATTTTTTCCAACTTCCAATGCAACTTTTAAGACAACTACTCATCTTCTTTCTTTTTTCTAATATTTTTTTATTCATAATTGATGACATGGAAGAGAAGACATTGTCAAGTGCATTGTCTAGAACAAGACAATCAACTTCACAATGTCTTCTTTAATTTTTGCCACATAAGCTTCACAATTGACTTGACAATTGCATTGGAGAAGAACTTTTGAATAAAATTTTGTCATTCCTATGTGGCAACAACTTTTTTCCAAAGTCACAATAGGGTTGGAGATGCTCTTATAAGAAGAGTTCAGGATGGGTTCCGATGCCAATATTGCGGACCTTGAAAATATACATGTACATCGTCTAATGCAGGAGCCACGATGTTCATATTATTGGATGATGGTTTGTGTTCAACAAGGAATCAAAGACACAAAAACGTATCTTAAAGTAGAGCCATTACAGCAGCACCGGCATATAGGTTCTCCAAACAAGTATACTGGACTTTGCAATAGCTAGTGTGAAAAGTGCACACTAGAGAGTATACCTGTTTGGACAACCGACATACCGGATTTTCTAGTGCATAGTGCTCATTGAGCCAGAATACGGGCAGCATACCGACGCCATGTCGGTTGTCCATAAGGAATTCCAATTTGGGTGGGTTCTCTCGAACGGGTCAAATTTTAAAGGGGTTTTCTGACGTTCGGATTGTTCCCGAATTCGGAAAGTTGAGAACTATATTAGGGTTTTTCTAACCATAATCCGGTATACTTGAGGATTAATATATGAGGTTTTGCATGACGATTGTGTTAGGAAGTCCTAAGGGAATTGCGAGGGAAGAAGGTTGAGAGCTCGTTGAAAATCTCGTAAGCAAGAATCTGTGCAATATATTATCATTGTACTAACTCTTGTAAGGTTTCTCTTGATTCAATAAAGTTATTTGTCCACTTGCCCCGTGGACATAAGCCGATCTTGGCTGAACCACATTATATTCTTTGTGTTCTTGTTTGTGCTATTATTTTCGATCAATTGCGTGCAGGGCCAACCCAGGGCAGGGGCGAGGCGGGCGACCGCCCTGGCCCCCCAATTTTAGAATGCCCTCTACTCTTGTTTCATACATATAAACGTAGAATAAAAAGTGACAAATGTTAATTGAAATACTTACAAAATGCTTATAAATACGTAGTCCCATTGAAGTACTTAACTTTATGGATAACTTTGCTATTTGAATTGAAATACTTACAAAATACTTTACCATAAGAAATAAGTACCATTGAAGTACTTAACTTTATAAAAATAAAACTTAGATCTTATCCCAATGTTTGGATTGCATATAAAATTTTATTGACTATACTTGTTACGGTTGGGTCTACGGAAAGAGTTTTTCAAAACTTAAATTAATCAAATCCTATTTAAAATTGTCTGCCACAAGAAAGATAAAATGATTTAACTATGATATTTATTGAAAACAATATGTTAGAAAAACTTGGTTATGATTTTGCCGGTAAAAATGTTAAAAGAAATTTTTATTTGGGTGAAAAAGGCCTCGTTTTCAGATTTCGTCCAAGGTCCTATAAACCGTAGGACTGGCCCTCGTTGCGTGCCTTGTTTATTCGTAGTCTTAAGGTGAACCTCCCCTATTTCGCAGAAGTAAGAAATATTTGGGACGCGATTACAAATTGGGGAAGAGAGAAGAGGTCAAAGTTGGACTATAAGTTTCTATTGGATCGAGTGTGCCGGGATCAAATATCAGTGGTATCTCGATCTTGACAAAGTGCATGTTAATATTTGGTATACCTGTCTGTCTAATATTACACCAATATCTTCAGATATGTCGAACAAGGCTTGATACAGGGCTAATATATATATGTTAAACTGTATATACATGTTATTATAAATTGTTGGAGAATACTGACATGACAATTGTAAAAGCAGTGAAAGAGCAGACCAAGAGAAAGCAACTTGCGTGTAATCACCACCGGTCGACTCAACAAGAAAGTTTGCATTGGTCTCGCGGAATTAAATCTAACAAATGGTACCTTCAAGAGCTTGAAACGATCTCTCAGATCCCAACAATTTCAGGGCGATGGGTTGATCAGGCCCGAAAGCTTCACCAGATGCAAGCTGAAATTTGTAGGTTTTAGTTCAAATTAAATAAACACGAGCGTGCGAATCAATAATCCTCATCGTGATTCAGTCATTACAGTAAACACCATTCCTTATATGGAAAAAAAAAATCAAGGAATTACTTTGAAGAGCAAGTGGTTGGATATCGTCCCAGCTGCACCAGAGACGGAAACATTGATGAGGCTCTTCCACGACTTGGTCTCCTCCTCCTGCAACATGTAACAAGAAGAGAACGTGGTGTGGATTTACAGAAAGAAAAAGAAAAAAACGATGGGTGGTTGACATAGTGAGTGAGTGAGTGACTGACCGCTATGAGGTCGTAAGTAGTACAGAAGACCCCGAAGCAGTCGTTCTTACTCGAAGAGACGGTGGCGCCGTCAGATGTCAGGACAGGGGACTCGACCTGCTGCTGGCTGCTGCTCTTGCATGGACATACATACGTACATGCGTACAATTAAAATGTATATATTTATAATGAAGCAGCTAGCTAGAGGTTAAGCTAGTGAATGACTGACATGGAGCAGACGATTCCAAGCTGCGGCCTGCGTTTGCTGCAGCGGGAGAGGAACAGATGGCTGGTGTGGGGTTTGGAAGAGAGGCTTGTAAGGCTGCTGTGCTGCTGCTGATAGTCATACTGGTAGTTGTAGTGTGGAGAGACGTGGAGAGTAGCTGCTAAAGCTTCCATTCTGTTGAGCTCGATCAGTAAAGAAGAAGGAGAGTGAGCTCAGTAAGCAGAGCCGCTAGAGAGAGCTTTTTTGTTTTATTTCTTTTGAACAAAGGGTCATTTATGAGTCTAGCTATCATCTATGCAATCCTATCCATTTCAACCAAGGCCACCATAAGGACACGTCTCAAGACACGGCCATCCGAACAAACCCCAAATTCTGCTCTCTTCCGTTCCTCTGTTTATATTTGTACTTTGCGCCTGTCTCTCTGTCTAAAACTGAATCTGCTCTCTCCACCACTCCTGCACCTCTCCTATCGTCTCCTTACTGAAGGTAATTTATAAAGGCACTGCACCTTTTGACCAGAGCTAGCCCATTAGGGCTAGTCCCTGATCAAAAAGTGAAATTTTTTTTATAACAAGGACTGTCCAATTTTCGGACAGTCCTACAAACTGAATGGACTGCCAGAAAACTTGGCAGTCCTAAGTCTCAGCATGTGAAACAAAAGGACTGTCCATTTTTCTGGCAGTCCTTACTATATGTAAGACTGCCAGAAATTTGGGCAGTCCTTGTTATAAAAGACACTTCACTTTTTGATCAGGGCTACCCTAATGGGCTAGCCCTGATCAAAAGGTGCAATGCCTTTATCAATTGCCTTACTGAATTGGCCTTCTTATAGTCCGCTCCGACATTGGTTTCCAAGGGGTTGGGGGTATGCTGTCCGCAAATGTAACATTCTAAATATGTCTTTATCTGATATAAAAATTCTCAGCTTCGCTATGCCTGCAACCAAATCCTTACGATCGTCACGTGTTGGACTTCGATTTGAGGAGGAGGAGAAGTGATGGGATCGGATGGGGCCCATGTAGTAGGAGGCTTAGGGATCATCATTTGGTCCAAAGTCCATGAGCGTCCGAAAATTCTGCCCGGCCCGATGGGCCAAAGCCCGATAAAACCCGATCATTACGGTAGTCCGACACAGTCCATATTAGTATAGGGCCGGACTTGGACTATGCATCCGTCCGTCCGAGGCCCGACCGATACAAGTTTGGACTATGAGTCCACCCGAGTCCGGCCCAAGGCTTGTTTCTTGCCTCATATTGCCTTCAGCTCCCTGAACTGCTCTTTTTCATTAGCTTCTCAATTACCAAATCTTATTCTTGTATATTTTCGGTTTAGAAGGCTGCCGAATCAGCTCATGCTAACCTGTCTTTGTTCATATTGATCTCAAATATTGAATTTCTGTTCGGTACCTGCAATCTGACATCTAACCTGCAATTACCTTCTCTTTCTTTGTTTATACTTTATACAGAACTACTTCAATTTGGCTTTTAGAGAATTAATTGTCTTTGAGTTTCTTTTAACTTATTATTTTTCCTTTTTCACGATGCTCTGTAGAGAGGGAATGAGGATGAATCTTCTTTGCTGATACAATTTAGTGTGTTGGGTTTCTTTGTCATGTTTATTTGCATGTGTAGTTCAGGAACATAAGGTGATACCTACAGGAATTGTCCGTTTCACTGCTTTCCATGTTTATATTTGACTGTGTAAATGGAATCTTCATGGAGGCTAAATTATTAATTTTTATAGAGTAGCTCGGTCCGATCTGACTTGGCCGCCCGAAAAGTCCGAAGTTTGTAGACGGACTTGGACTTCATAAATAATAATTAAGCCTGGTCCGACCAGGTCCAGAATTTCTTTGGGCCAAAAAAATCCGACCCATGTCCGGCCCAAGCCCGTACTTTATGGGCTTGGGCGGCCTAGTCCGGCCCAATGCGGATCCCTAAGGGAGGTGAGAGAGAAGGTGGAAGCCGGTAGGACCCATATGTAAGGGGGTGGAAGAGAGAGGTTTGTAAGAAGGTTGGAAATAATTGGTTGTAGACTTAGCATTTTTCTTAAAAAAAATTGATTTCATCAATTATAAGTGTTATTATTTTTATAATACTATGATTACAACCTCCATACAATCATCACCTTACAACTATCAAGGTGGTGGGGGATTCATTTAACAACCACTTGTAAGAGAATAGTTGTATGGAGGTTATAAACTTAGTATTATTCTATTATTTTATAACATGGGTGGGACCCACAATTTTATATAAGAGGAGATAAATTTATAATATTATATTTGATGACAGCACGTACTTCACTGGCACCGACCACATAGACGGCTCTGCCTCCCCAGTACTGGAAAACCTCAGAGGGAGCCAGGGAAACCTCGGACACCATCTCCTCATTGTCCAGGGTTGCTCGAACATCAGGGAGGAGCACTAGGATAGACTTTGGCAGATCGCATTGCGATGCAATCTCAACAAGACCTCTGGAAAATGGTAGGCACTGTCAACGAGTAATTGAAGTATCCATCCTCGTCGGAACACCTACGACACTAGCAAGCTTGCTAAGAGCAGACATATTCCACAATTGGAGAGAAAGTGGAAATGTAACCAAATCGATGCCCATGCAAGAAAGTCGTGTTCAAGAGTAACAGATGGCACCCATTTCTTCATAATGATTATACGTCCATCCATCATCTATGACCCTCCCTGGAGACCCCCCTCAAGAACTGCAGGTTCCGTCAAAAAGCACCACCCCCTCTCCCCCCAGTACATACATCACAAAGGTTGCCTCCCATTCGGCCAAGCAGACCGCCATGTCTGCCTCTGAAATCACAGCACTTCGTATGCCCACTACCACTAGTGGCTCTTCGTTACGAAGTAGGATCTCTTTACTTTGCAACAGAGAGGAAGGAGAATAAATACTTGCCCATGTCTCTAGTTTCATGGAAGCAAATGAAAGACTCCCCCCATTTATTACTATTCTGGCCATTGCACCGGGCTGCAGATCCTCCTCACTCTGGATAGAAGCCATGTGGCACCTATTGTCGTCCTCTTAATTGAGATCCCTCCTTTCTGGCATGCATACTGTGACTTTAGATAGGACCGCATTGCTGGTCACCATTGCTGATCAGGCGCGTATTTGACACCAACCGACTACGGCGGCACTGCCCCTCGCAATTACGACAGCTGAGGCTGATTCTTCTACCATCGTCTGGCCCCTTGGTTCTGGTCCTCTGTACCGTCGCAGTAGCGTCCATCCAGAGTCCTCGTAACCCAATCCCTGAGGCGGACATGCCTGGACATGGCACTATTAGCCACCGCCTCGTGCATAAAAGAATCTTAACCGATTGGAACTGTCGCCAATATATATATATATATATATATATATATATATATATATATATATATATATATATATATATACCGTTGGATGGTGCTTTAAGTCATCTAATCTTAACCGTTGATTTACCAATGGGAATGTCTATCCTTCCTCTATATATATATATATATATATATATATATATATATATATATATATATAGACGGCTTAATTTTGAATCGTTTTGAAGTCCCTTTATATAGTGGCGCAAATGACCTCTAGCCTAATGGTTAAGAGAGATGCATGCGTCCCAAGTGGTCTGGAGTTCGAGCCTCAGTGGAGGCGAGTTCGCTACAAGTACCCATTGCTTCAATATATATATATATATATATATATATATATATATATATATATATATATATATATATAAAGGAGTTTCAAAACGATTCAAAATTAAGTCGTCTAAGCCGTATGTATATCATAGACCATTTTACTTTTTAGAAATTACGTAAGATAAAAATTTAAACATTCTTTCATTTTCTTCCGCACAATCGGATACTGTCACGCTCCAGTACCGGGATACGGAGACGGACATGGCCATCTATACCGTATGAGGTACGAAGACATCACACAACGGTTACGACTGTCAAGAGACAAGGGGGTATACTACAATCAAGTCGTCTAGGGTCATACATTACATCTATGTCTCAATCATTCAAAACAAGAAAACAACAATTAATGAACATATAGGATAAAGCAGTAACACGTCCCCGACGCTTCATCAAAATGATCATAAGGAGCTAGCTTTATAGATCAACTAGCCCAGAGAGTCATAAGTACATAATCATTTTCAGCTGCAGTCTGATTTAATTACAATTATGCATAAAAACTAAATATCCAGAATAACAGGCTAAATAGGTGCCAGTGGCTAAACGCCAGAACAAAACTGATGATACTAGAGTGGTGTAGAAGAAACTCACTCGAGTCCTCCGATGACCATGCTCCTAGTATGCACCATTATCGTCAGGAAAGAAGACTGGATCCTCGGACTCTGCTACGAGACTGGCCAAACAAAACCAGCGGGGTCAGTCCCGAATAGCAAGTACCACAAGAAAGCACATAAGAGAGAGACAAAACCAAAGCATAATATAATAATAAGACTTGGCTCATGAGTTATGGGCTTATAACGTATCTTCGACACCATATGACAACCCTACAACCAATCAAGGACAAACGACGCTAATATCATACCGAGATAAAATACATCCTATAACCATGGGCAAGTTAAGGGCTTCCGGTCATAACCTCGATCCACAACCTGTCATAGTACGATAGCCCAACCCAATAACCAATCAAGGACATGAGTTGGACCATGCACCATGACAGTCTATGTTCCTTGGCTACTAACAGAAGGTACATGTCATAAACCAGTCATTTTACGAACGACCAATCATTCCCACGACTTTCTATATTTGGCAGGGTTATCCCCGCGATGCTGCTTATAGGGATCCTCATATCGTGTCATTTCCAGCAGAGCTAGCCAATCCAATTCTGTAACGCATAACACATTAATTATGCACCGGTCCCTCGAAAGGCTACCGTACGGAACATATAACTCAAAGCACATAGGAGTCAAATCTTGCCATCCACTATAGGCAGATTGATAATATCTGTGGCGGCCAACCCGATACGTCAGGACGGGACCTGGAGTGGCTAGTATAACATGATCTCAAGATTCTTTTCCGTCCAATGCATCTACTAGATTGAGTTGCTTAGTTAAACCATATGCTGGTCTTGGGTTCACATGTCGTGGTCACGTGATCATCCCCTTAGATGCCGTACGAGCCTGGAATTGCGCTCGTGCAAGACAAGATGACAAGTTCTCAAATGATTATCTTTGAGTTGTTATTAACGACGAAAGAAAAACAGAGTATACGAAATAATTATCTTTATTGATATTCGAACTGAGATTACAAAGGCTTTAGATAGCCCAACAATATATGCCAGATTGGCTACAACACTCAGGTTCTCTCTTGCCCACAAAAGATTTCACCGTTCCATACATCATGCCTTCTATATCCCGGCCGCATCAATCCTGTTGTAAGTCCGAGCGTCAATGCGATCGCACACTTCAATACGTTTCGGCATTTCAAGCCTCAACGCGTTCAAGCAAAGCTTCGTCGCGAGCAATCCATTCCCTGCACCCTGCATGAAAGCTGGTGGGGGATCAGTACGTTCGTCCTAGCATGTACTGACGAAAAGACCTTCCTTCTAAACCGACATTTTAGTGTTTATGTTCAATCATGCAACTTAACTTATGATCATCCTATATTCTCCTTAGGGTCAATTTTATGGTATATTCGAAAGCGTAAAGCATGTTATCATGGCAAGCATGTTATTCGAATTGAATAGGCAAACAGGCAAACAATCTCGTGTTTGTTTCGTGGTGTGACTCCTTACCAAGTCGACGCACTCGTCCTTGCACTGACGCAAGGTGAATACGCCTAAATCCTTCCCTATCATGTTATAAGTGCTCTCTATGCAGGATCTATGTACGGAATACATACGTGCCTACACATTCAACCCATCGTTCCTTAACTATATGATGGTCGTTGGCGTATCCGTGCCAAAATGGACTAAAGGAGTTTCTCTTTTCTTTTTCTTACTTTCTTTTCTTTCCTTCTTTTCTTTATCAAATTTGGGTAGCCCGGCGTTTCACGGGTTGGGTTGCTATCCTAAACAACCGAAACTTACCGCCATATACCATCATTTGCGGCTTTTCACATATGTAACCGGGTGCTAATCGGACTTTACAGATGTGCGCTATCAAAGATTATATTCCTCCTAGGCCGAAAGGTCCCGGTGCCCCGGTGCACCCGTTCAGAGGGAACATTCCATGCACGGAAGATATCACATATATCTCAAGTCCATTCGACCATGCAATGCCCTATTTTTAAATAACCAACATAGTCTTGAGCACGAGACTCAGACTTTATCAAACAACCAAACATAGTCTTGAGTCCGAGACTCAAACTTTATCATCTCGTATTTCTTCCATTAACTTTCTATGTTCTTACATTTCATACTTCGTTTCAATATTCATTGGCATCTTGCCTCAACTCAATGTTCGTCAACCAAATGACCCGAAGGTTCCAAACACCTTTCGAGACATCATGTCATATCCGACAGTTCTGCCACATTCATGCCACAACTGTATTCTTTCGCAACGAAGCCATCTTTTATGATCTTTTGTACGTAGGCACGTTTGGACACATTTATCATCTTTCCTTCGCGTCGTGCACTTGTTGCACACATCGAAGCCGTATTTTCATGTTCTATAACTTAATGTTCAATATTCGGGGCTTGCACGCTAGGGCGCTCGCCTATTGTCTTTCAATGTGCTAGCCTTTCTAACTCGTGCACGAAGGCACGGTATGGCTCGTGCACTAAGGCACTCGCCGAACAGTTATCCCATGTTCTTGCGGCTTGCGCACCAAGGCGCTCGTCTTTGCGATATCCAATGTTCCATAGCGACTCATGCATTTGATGCATGTTTCATTTCAATTATTCTAACTAGTGTTCGACACACACTACGATTTACCTTCCAATCGGACCACGTCTGTGGCGTCGATAGGTTGACTTAGCATACAACGATACATTCTTACTTAGGCAATAAAGGAGTAAAAAGAAGAGTCAATCCTCCCACCTTGAGTTGATACGTCTTGTCATTTTGCCGAGCCGATGCGGCTCAATTTCATAACTTTGTTGCACGGTCACTCTCTTGACTTAGCCATTCGAGCACTTCATGCTTCTTTGAATTATACGTCCGATTTGGCTTACCGTGCCCAAGTCTCAGCCCGTCGCAAGGCGACGAATTGGTTTCGCGGACCCTTACTGAATAAGGTAGAATGTCGACCTCTAATATTTTAGCGTAAACGTATAGCCTGCACATGAAACCAACTAAAATCAATACTTGTATCGATTCGGACTTGCGCCTTGGTCGTTTCGATTTCTTAGAATCTTCGAGCCGATTCAACGCACTTATCCTTCGGGGCAATGCGGCTCTTCGCATCGATTCAACTCGATGCATTCTTTAGGACAAGGCAACTCTTCGCATCGACTTAGTTCGATGCGGAGCGGGACATTACAGTCGTCGCCACCAGCAGCAAGCTTTTGGCAATGGAGTTTTAGAAACTTCCAATGTCCATAACTTGGGCTATAGAACTCGAAATCAGACGAAATAAAGGTCAAAACTGAATAAAATTGAATTCTCTACAACATGGAATAATTAGTTTTTGAAAATAAACAAATTTGATCGATCAAAAACAAGAAAATCCATAAACCCTAGTTTTAGAACTTAGATCTAGACAAAATAGCCATTAAATCAAAAATACCAAGATCATATAGAGAATGAGGAGAGGAACAATCTAGACTAATAATATTATAGAAAAAAATTTAAAAATGAAAATACAAGAAATCTCTCCATTTGAGCAAGGTGTACTTGCCTAAAATGTTATTGGGAAAATAAATGAGGGTTTATGAGAAGAGAGAGAAGGAAGAGAATATTTATAGTGGGGTGGGTGGGTTGGTTCACAAAACCCTAACACTAAGCATGTCATAACCATATAACTAATGACATGTTAAATGTTACATGCTACAACTAAGAAAATAATAAAATTAAACTTTGATCACAACACGGTCCAGAAATCCTATCATCGAAGTAGTGAACCACGCCTACAACCAAATAAGGACAAGGGGTGGCACACTATTCCGCGACGAGATACTGTTTCATGCCATGACCAGGTGCAAAATAAAGGATCACAGGTGCACGTGTACAGATACCAGCTACCATATACGAAAAATATGTAAAATATACGTATATTGGGAACGGGAAGTGACATATACCCTCTCTTTTATTCACATATATCCATAACAAATTATAGTTATATTTAAATTCAATTTCTATAAATCTTAATTAATATATAAATATATATATATAATAAATCTTAATTTAAATTTAAATATTTAAATTATATTTTGATAATATTAGAAAAAAAATATTATTTTACTCCAACGTAAATGATTTTACTAGTATAAAATAAAAAACACTGGTATTAACCACTAGAACAAAGGCTTTTTATATGGGCACAGCCATATGTTATCAAGGCTAGTCCGGATTGTGGCTAGCCCAAAATTTTTTTTTTTGAAAAAGGCTAGCCCAATATTTTGATTGGGGCTGTCCCAAATTTTTCTCCTTCCCCCAAACCCATCTGAACTGGACTGCCAGAAGAATGGGCAGTCCAAGTCACAACATGTGTAACTTTGGACTGCCCATTCTTCTGGCAGTCCAACATTCAGTCTGAACTGCCAGAGAGTAGGGCAGTCCAAAACTAAAGTTAGGCTCTCCCCCCCACAGACCGGCTTCAAAGCCCACCCCTTCGTCTTCACCCAGTGCCAGGCCATCCACGTCCGCTCCGTCTTCCCCTGCCAGGACACCCCCACCGTCCGCATCCGCTACTCCGCCCTCCTCAACTCCCCCCCCCCCCCCCCCCCCCCCCCCCCCCCCGGGGAGGCCCCCCTCGCCGCCCCCGACGACCTCTGGTGCGTCGACGGCCGCCTCGTCGAGGAGTTCTCCATGGAGCAGCCCAACAACAAACACCTTACGGAGAGATTGAGATAGCCATGATAACTTTTTCCAATGACAAACTTGTAGTTAAATAAGAAAAAATGGACTAACCTTGATAGCAATTAGATGTGCCCATATAAAAAGCCACAAACCGCTGGAACAAAATGACCATAGAGCGCACTGGTATATCCTAGAACAAACTACGAGAACAAAATCACCGCATAGCGCAGTGGATTTGCGCGTCTGGCTTCGGGTCAAAAGGTCATGTGTTCGGTTCCCACTGTGGTCGTCTATTTTTAATTAAATAAATTATTTTTTTCATTTTTCATTTTTACGCAGAGAGAAAACCGAATATTAAAAAGTAAAAATTCCGTTGCCGGGACTTGAACCCGGGTCTCTCGGGTGAGAGCCAAGTATCCTAACCAACTAGACTACAACGGATTCTGTGACTTACTATTCCATAGATATTCTCATAAAGAAAACAACTAAAACATAAAGGTCATATCCCCCACTCCATATGAAGTCAACTCCTTCGAGTTTTTCTATTGATAAACATTTCTGAACACATTATCTTTGACATGCTTACATGGAGGTCTTTTGACATTTGTTCATGTTAATGCAGAGGTAAGGTAGAGACGAGTAGTTGGACCTCGAGTCGATGTTAATCCTCATAGTTGGAGATGGATGAAGATAGCAAAAAACTTCAAACAACCATGATTTATATCCAATTTCAATTGTATGTGGCAGTAATATAAGATGGATTTGTATGAGAGTAAATATAAACTTCCATTGGAGATGGTCTAAGGAGATTATTTTCTGTGTATATAATTTCTATGTAGAAACTCTACCCATTATAATAGAAATTTCTTTAAAGTAGAATGAGAAGTAGAATAGAAACTCAAATTCATAAATCTCCATTGGAGATGGCCTAAGGCTAGTTCGGATTGCACTTAAATTTCACTTCATCTGTTCAAACTAGGTTACATTATAGTTAATATTACTATAGTTCATTAGTTTGTGATCTAAGATCACAATAACTGTAGAGGATGAGTATTTCTTATTTTCTAACTGCATGTTTGACAAAAATAACCATTGTACATCTCTTGTTACCATTGTAAAGATAAAATATTGTCATAAACATAATAGAACATCATAGAGTAAGCTTTAAAGCATAAAACCATAAGTTTTGCTATTTTTCTTACAGTACGCTAATTATGTATTTTGAGTTCAACATTTGATTGATTTTAGAGTACAACTATAGGAACTAATCTCTCTTATGACTGAGAGAGTTTATTAAGATGACCAATTAATCATTCGGAATAAGAAAATATTGTTATTCACCTATAAATCACATTGCATGTTTTTTATGATAATATGGAGAAAAAAAACTATTAGAGCAAAATTGACCGCATAGCGCATTGGATTAGCGCGTCTGACTTCGGATCAGAAGGTCGTGGTTTCGACCCCCACTGTGGTCGTCAAATTTTTGTTAAATAAATTTTTTTTTTTTAAATTTTTTACATAAAACGACATCTTAAATTGAATATTCCGTTGACGGGACTTGAACCCGGGTCTCTCGGGTGAGAGCCGAGTATCCTAACCAACTAGACTACAACGGATGTGCTGATCCACGTTTAACATTAATTTTACTTAGATAAAGTGCTGTCAACCATTTTATGTGAAGCCAACTCCTCCGAGTTTTTCTATTGATAAACACTGGTCCAACCGTTACAACGCTTATATTGACTTTTCTTCAACGCTTATATTGGCTTTGTTAAGTTGATTATTCCATTTTTTTTTTTTCTTATTATGCATCCAGTGGCGGATCTATCCGCACTTCTACTATCTGTCCCTGTATGCATCCAGGTCTCATTGTACGACGGAGTTTAAACTTAAAAGACACGAAGGAAAAACAAATTTAGAGGGAATACGTATTTCGCTGCGGGAGAACAATTTTTGAAGTCTTTGAGACCATGTGGAGAGGGGTGCAAGAAGTGATATTTGTGAATTGACCAAATTGTCTTCCAATGCTACGTACAGGCTACAGCTGCCTTGATGTCTGCATGCAATCTACATGAAGAAACAAGGATGAAGATGGATTTTTTTTTTTTTTTTACATGGCTATGAATATATAGAACTTAAAAATGTGTACTTTTTTAAGTAAAATGTACATTCTTGTGCTCTGTAGAGTCCATTCTTGCTAGATTATTGTTAGCTTCTTATTGTATAAGAGATTTAGAACAGAAAAAATTCTACTAGCTCTGAAACCTCTCTGTCGGTTTGAAGTTTAGAATTTCACATTATTCCAATTTTTATTTGCACCGCTTTGAGGCAATAGTATAATTCCTTTTTAGGCTTTAGTTGAAAACTGTTATAAAAATGGAATAAAAGAAATATTTGAGAATATCTCACGGGCTTCTCTTTAGGAGGAATTAGTAAAAGAACATGCGTTCCACGTAAAATAATTTTTTTTTCCTAATCTTATGAAAATAAATGTGCATGCTTGCACGTATAATAATGTATATATATTCAATTATAGTCAAATATATTTTCTAACTTATGTTGTTAAGGTGGGAGGTATTCTTCTTATTTGGTTGAGTTCGATTCCTTATGTTGACTATATATAACAAATTTAAACTTTTTTCAACAACTTTTTATATAATGTTTTTTAAAATTAAATGGTTGATAATATACACGTGGCTTAGACAGCTCAATGTTGAGCCGTTTTGAAGCCCGTTATAATAGTAGAGATATATATATATAGAGGAAAATGATTGTTATAGAAAAAAAATAATAAGGACATCCATCATTTGGATTTATCTACACATCACAACGCTTCTCCTTGGATGTCCACTTTACTTACTGTCTCATTAAAAAAATCAAAGGAAAAAAAAAAATCCATTTTTGGAAAATAAATTCATAAGAAAAGAAAATCGAGATTCTTCAAGAATACGATTCTTCAAAAATCATAATTATTAGTTTCTTAAATTCAAATGTTCATTGGGTTTGTTAATTTCTGAACTGTTATTTAAATATGATTTTAGATTTTGTAAATTGTATAGTTATTGTAAATGAGCAAAGATGTTATTTTATGATCAAGTATTGTGTATTTAAATTGATGATTGTTATTGAGGTCTAGATAGCATACTATCGTTGATGCTGCGGTATATGATATATGTTTGGTCACGTACTCGTATCCAAAAACATAAAAACAAATAGTGATAGTTGCATAGTGTATTTTGCTTTAAGGCTTTTTTAACATCCTATTTTCTAAATAGAATATCCAAATTATCCATTTCTTGAATATCCTTAACAGGATAGAGATAATTCCAATTAGCCTCTAATCTAAACCCCATTTTACTATCCATGAGATCCATGCATGTTTTACCAAATTATTCAGAGGTTAGTCACCAAGTCTAAGCTAGATTCCGCATCTCCAAAAAGGAAGAGCAGTGTGGGACTTGTCATTTATCGCTCCTTATCCTGTGTACATGTACATTGATGTCAAGCAGGAACTAAGACATGCAGTACCTAAGTTCGTCTCGTCTTTCTAGACGCCAATAGGCTATGTAGGCAATCATTAATGTTATGTACCTATTAAGTAACAACCCTTCGATGTTAATTTTATTTTTATGTTTTGTGTGCCATAATACTTTGGAGAAATATACTGGTTTCTTTTTTTACTTTCTTCTTTTCTACTATGTTATCAAGAGGGCAATGATGAATCTGGCCTGTGCGGTACGGGACACCAGCAACATTGAAGGACTGACAAAAAAAATCATAATCTGAGCTTGCGTAGGCTACGAATGAGACGTTCGTTCATGATAACTCAACGGATAGGGCGCCGCGCGGACGGCATCGGCTGTCATAGGCGTCGTGAAGACGTCCGGGGTGTTAGAATTATTCCAATATTCTTCGTTTTAAATCTGTAAGAAAACAAAACAAGTAAATGTTACCGGCCTCTGGGAAAGTCGCGCACGAAGCACTGCCCTAAGAGATAATTCAGATCTATGTGCAGACTTTATCCGAACGCTCCTAGTGGTAAAATTTTCGCTCCACCGGAATCTCCTTGCCACACACGACGTGGAGAGAGTGACCCACGACTTAGCTCTGCCCAGAGCAATAACGAAGAACAGAATTTTGGAGATGAAAATTTGTGAGAGTTTCGGAATGATTATTTTCTGTGTAGTGGACGAAGGAAAAGGACATGATATATATAGGCATTTTTCAACGTTTGCAAACGGCTAGGAGAGTTATAGCAGATTAATTAGCCAATTAAAATGAACGTTTACAGCACAAAAAATACATGGTTCATTGAACCTGGACCGAATTTGAATAGTAAACGTTATAAAATTAAATGATTTGTAACGGTAAAAAAATTGAAGGTGCAAAAAGAATTTTAGGGTCTTAGCCCGAACCGGAAGAGGAAATCGAATCGGCATTCGGTGCCCACAGATGTGGGCACGTACCCGCACTCGTTACGCACGCCGAACCGAGCCGAGCTGGACCGGGCGGCGGCACGCACGTGTGGCCCATAGGGCTCCCACACAATACTTTAATGAAGGAAGATAGAAGGAGTCAATATATACACACTATAGTCTCACCACCTAGCCGATGTGGGACTATAGCAAAAGTAGAACTTGAGCTTTTGCTCAAATAGATGCATACAGCCAACAATCCTCCCCCAAAAGGTCAAGTTCCAAAGTAGAAGAAGAAGAAAAAAAGAGATGATTTAAGAGAATTTTTGGACAGTTTTATACTATGCATAAATGAGATGGACTACAGCCTTGAATCTCACGTAGTGGCTATTGTCTTTGTCTGAAGAAGAGTTCGATGGACTACGCATTGAATCAGTCTTCTTGAACCAGATTTAGAAAATAGCACACATAATACGCTAGAGGTATTTGGGTCTATCGGATGGCGCGTTTGGTTGGCCATGTGCACTTTTATATATTCATGAGAGTTGTCTAGGATCGCCTTGTCCTATAGCCGCGACCTTCACGACCTCTCATATAGGTAAGTCCTTAAGGGTTGGTGATAGGAATCAACCCTGCGTATCATGCTTGGACTTATTAAGAGTTTAAACTCACCCTATCCATATCACATAAGGAACACTGTCACCATAGGGATGTGGTATCAATGTACACATGTACAGCCTATTGGACTTTTATTTTAAAGAGAATTTAATCTCAAGGTCAGTGTTCCATAATAGTCACCTAGTCCTGCTTGTTCCTACCCATTGAACCGGCTTCTTAAGATCTCCAGTCAGACTCGGTTGGGTTGCCACTGTTGGTGACTATACTATGGGCTTAACCCTATCCCCCTCGATGATTCTAGGATCAATGTCCTAGATAGACCCTCCATCAAGTGGTCTGCAAGGTTCTTTTCTGACATTATATAGTCAAGAACCACATATTTGCCTAATAAGCTCTTTATTGACTTGAACCGCAGCTGCAGGTGCCTGTTCATCTTTGCATTCACAGAATCATGCTTTAGTAGTTCTATAATAGATTTATTATCACAGTTTATAGAAATTGCAGGAACAAGATGAACAGAAACAGGTATATGCATAATAAGATTTCTAAGCCATTCGACTTCTGTACAGGTTGTGTCCAAAGCTATCCTTTCAGAGTCGATAGTACTCCTGGCAATGATAGTTTGTTTACATGATCTCCAGGAGATCGCAGCTCCTGCTAGAGTAAAAACATATCCAGTAGTAAATTTCACATCATGTGAATCACTTACCCAATTTGCATCTGAGTAACCTTCTATGATATCAGGGTGTCTAGTATAATTGTCACGACCCGCACCATGTTTAGGGGCACGAGCACGTGGGTACGTCCAGCCTACGTCGCAGAGTCGGCGGTAGAATGCTGTATAGGTCAACTAGAATATATCGCATCTAGACACAAAGAATAAAACTTGTCATCTCTGTACGGAGGAATATAATAACAACTCAATCACATGACATCTAAGGAAGATAAGTACGAATATGATAAGATAAGATGGAAAAAATAGATAAACTGAAATAGATGCAAGTCACGGACAGAAGTTCCAAATTTAAGACATAACACAAAATTCCAAGTCACAAAGTATCCAGCTGGAATGCAATCCAGTCAAACCTAACTAAACTAGGTCACTACAGGCGGTGCGTCCTCTACAGACACCGGCTCCACAGGAAGGTCCTGGTCGAAATCTTCGTCTATGTCAAACCCGTAGAAGGTCGAGAAATCAGCGTCTAAGTCCTCTGTAAAAATCAAAGGGGGTTATCCTGTCAGGATATGAGCAAGTACAAACGCCAACAGCAGTTCCATGTGAATTGACAAATACTATAAGAGACAATTATAATAAAATACAAGATAAAATATCAAAATTGGAAGTAAAACAATACAAGTGAACTGGATATCATGTCAGGGTATGAAAATATTGGAATGTAAAGCAGTACAGAAAATATCTGATGTACAATATAAATATAAACAGTGTCTCGAGATATTACAGCGTTATGTTATCGGCTTGGGTCTGGATCAGACTGTTCCATTTGACCGGCTATGTACAAGAAATATATATAGGATTAGGGCGGCCAAAATGGAAAGCTATGCACAAGAAGTATCAAGTCAGGCTACACCCTATGACAGGATCCGATGTATACTAGTCCGTGTATCCTCGTGTCGAGAATCAAGTAAAATATTACAACTGAATCGGATATAGTAGATATCAAAGCAATAAAAACTATCAGAGAATGTACTCTCCTGCGGTCCTGAGCTGTCAATGTGAATCGAGGCTCAGAGTGAAGTCACAGACCTAAAGATGATATATATGTCACGGCCCGCACCCTAGAGTAAGGACACGAGAAGTGGGTACGTCCAGCCTATGCCGCAGTGTCGGCGGTAGAACGCTGTCCTAGGTCACAACATCTAACAATATAATGTTAAGCAGTTTATACTCCCCGAATGGGGGTGACATAGCAGAATGTAAACTCAATCACAACTAAGGAGGAAGAAGCACGATATGATATAGAACTTAAATGAAATACAGATGATCAGAAGAGTCTAAGTGCCTAAGATAACAACTCAGCAAACATCCAGAAATACAAAGTCTCAACTACAGTGTATCAAAGAATATATACAATTCAGATCTCAAATGACAGAAATAGTAAAACCTAGACTAAACTAGTCCCAAGACAACATAAGTAAGATAAAGCCTAACTAAATTAGTCTAGGCAGTAGGGGTAATGTCATCAGCTAGAGCTGGGTCCTCCTGAGAGTCCAGCTCACAAGTGTCGTCTAGGGCTGTCCCATAGAAAGTATGAACACCAGCCTCATCCTCGTCCTCTGTAAACAGTCAATGGTAACCAATCAGGACGGAGCGAGCACAATACATCTCCATAGTTCATAGCAGGTTAGAAAATATAATCATGCAGTAAAATAAGATACAGAAACTGAAGAAAGTACAAAATGTAAACAGAGAGAGAACTGTAATAGAAATATCTACTATAAGTAAAGAACTAACAGTGGCTAGTGAGTCAGAGTACAATATAAACATGTGAATGGCATAGGAAATTCTGATGAGACACTACGGAGGTGATCAGATGAGATACTACTTGGATATTATTCACATGTCTACTTCTACTCCCCCGTACCCCCAATCAATACATAAGGATCCAGCCAGGTTATGTTATGATTCCATACAATGGCCCACAAGGGGTGATACATGGTAGGCCCAAAAATGGGTGATTCTAGGAATGCCCATAAATGGGTGATTCAAGAAAGACTCTGTGATCATGAGAGTACATGTCACAAGTGATCAATGAACCATGAAGTATAGTGATACACAATGTAAGTGAAACGTACAGAACATGTAGTATCCGATGCTCCCTGAGGGGATAACATCTCAAGAAGGGATCCATATAGTACTAATCCGTGTGACCAAAGTGACAGTATCAAGTAAAGTAATTTAAAGCAGGAGAATAATTCTAACAGGATATGAAATGATCAGAGAATGTACTCGCCTGTATCCTGAGTATCTGAAGAATATCTACTGTCCGAGAAGTGGTGTCTGTCTTCTATAGAACAGTACAAGTCACTATAAGTCTAAAATGATAATAAGATGCAATTCAATGCATTCTAAATGAATCTAGGTCAATCTAGACCAAAGTCAACTCTTGGTCAACTCTGATCAACCCTAGAAGTCAAACTAGGTCAAACTATGGTCTAACCAAACCATTCTAGGTTAAATAAGACTATACTAGTCTAACTAGGCTATACTAGCAAGCACACACCATTACAAGTCATACTAGACTACCAACACACAATCATTGGTGTATTCATACCATACACATAGGCCTTATGTCCTATAGTCCACATCACACATATTTCATACATTATATATATATCTATCTATATACTAGATTAATATAGGCAACTTATTTATCACATATAGGCCATTAGCATATATTATATATAGAGAGATAGACGTGTGTGTGTGTGTTTACAAACTTAATTGTGTGTGTGTGAGCTCAAGTGCCAATGTGTGAGGGTGTAATATAGATTAAGGTGTGTGTGTGTACAGGGATAATAGAGTGTTGTGTAATATGTCAGTTGGTAGTAGAGGAAGGTGTGTGTGGGATACATAGGCTAGGTGTACCATGTGTGTGTGGGTGGATGTGTGTAAAGTGTCACAGATTTGTGTGACAGGAATGTGAAGTGTGTTAGATAGGTCACATGTGACAGGGGTTTAAAGGGGGTGGTGTAATATCAGGAATGTGTATGTATGAACCTGTGATTTGGGGATGTATTATATGCAGGCAAGGTAATGTGTTCAGTGACATTATATGGGGTAGATGCAGTAGATATTAGCTAATACAGAGAATGAATGCATGAAAGAGTGATGGCAATGGACATATATTTGGTTGTATGCAGAGCAGCCTGCTCTGATACCAAGTCAGGAATCAAAATATAAGGTGGGTAGCCATGCAGTGTATGAAGGCAGTGGATGAATGTTTGTGTTTAACAGATGATACAGTACAGGGAAAAGAGTACAGTGAGTGAATGTGTCACGACCTGCACCCACTGTGAGGGTACGAGTACGTAACAGCGCCCAGCCTACGTCGCAGTATCGGCGGTAGAACGCTGTCCTAGGTTACTATCTAATCAACAACTCACGCAATTATATAATATACTTGTCAAATCTCAACTCCGAACGGAGAAAAAGTATAGATATAATGAAATCTCAATCACAGTCTAAGCACGATAAGAAATCACAGAAGTATTAACTAAGAATAGAAAGACAACTACTAAAATAATAACAACTCTCAACAATCTCAAATACTACACAAGTCTCAAATCAATACAAAAGTTTGACATGAAAAACAGATGCTAGTCTACTAAACTAAATCCCGATCACTCCTGAGTGTCAGGGCCAAAGGTAGCCATCCCGTCTCCGGGTCCATAATATGTAGGGCATGTGTCCTCAGGGCAATCATCTGTAAAATTTTCAACAGGTCCAGTCAGGACAGGAACGAGTACAACTCCTCAAAAAAACCCAAGTAAATGACAGAGAACTATAAAGCAGTTATAGACAGTTGTATTGATGAACATAGTAGTTTATATTCAGGTGATGGTATAGAAAGACAGGTAAAGTACAAGAAAAGTAAGGTAACTAAACAAGAAAAGAATCATGGCAATAAAGACTGTAAAGTAAAAGCTAGCTGAACCAGGATAACATGATATAAGTCCAGACAGTAAATGTAGACAAGTGTAACTCCAATATAAGTCCAGTACAAGACGAATCTAATACAAGATGAATCCAGTATGGGATGATTCCAGTCATAGTGATCAATGATTCCAGGGTGAGTCCAGCCTATACTCTAGCAGTGTGTTTTAAAATACTAAGATCGACATGTAAATAGCTGTAGGTAATACGGCACATCACATACCTGGCCGGGTGTGAGATGGCTATCATTCCAGTAGATTCCAGTTGGAAGATTCCAGATTGGGATATGTCTACATGTCTTACTCAAGTATTTCCCCTTCCAGCAAGTACAAGTGATTCCAGAATACGACACGAGAATCGAGATGAGTCCAGCCAAATATGATGATACCAGTAAGTGATTCCAGGGTGATTCCAGTAGGTGATTCCAGTAATAGAAGCCAGACATGATGATACCAGTAATAGAGGCCAGACAATATGGTATGTGTGTCGCATACATGAATCCAGAAATATCCATACGTATGGTAACAGAAAATCACATACAACTAACTAGAACTGAAGTACAGTAATTGATAAATAAATGAGAGAACTATCAAAGAATGTACTCGTCTGATACTCTAAAAAGAGTAATGTAATATCAGATGTCTACACCGGAGTCACAATGTCCTAAATAGAGCAATACAGGTTATAATGTATTTAAAATAAGGTAAATAAAGTTTACGATACAATATACATGATTCTAAGTCAAATCTAGGTCAAAGTCAATTCGAAGTCAAACCTGGTCAACTGTCTAGGTCAAACTAGGTCCAAGTCAATTCTTGGTCAACTCTAGGTCAAACCAAGTCAACTATCTAGGCTCAATGTTGACTTTGGTCAACTCTAGTCAAGTCAAACAAGGTTAACTAGGCTCTTTCTAGGTCATACTAGATCAACATCCTATGTATCAACCTATACCTTACCACAAATGTAAGCTAATACTTAGCACCCAATACTCTGTCACATATCACCTAGGTAATCCCATTACCTATACTTAAGACTACCCACATAACCAAATACCTATATCCATTATACTCTCTCATATGAACCTTACCTCAACTCACCATAACATATTACATATGTATATACTCAAGCCTATATACATACATCAATATTTTCTTCCTTAAAACCTCCAACTTATCTCATGCAACACTATGTACATAACCACATCCATATATATGTATACTCAACTCCTATATAGATATATATCATATATACAACATTGCATTTATTTCATAACCTCATGCTAGCATACACATATGTATATATAGATAGGAAAACGTGAAACAAAGGGGGAAGGATATGGTAGGATATGTATTTAAGTATATGTGGATGGAGGTTTAGTGCACACTGTTAACAGGGTGAATTTCAGGAAGGATTTAGTCATATCTACATAGTGAAACCTGGGAATTGAATTGCAACTTCAGAATTTAATGATAAGGAAGGGAACATGCATATAGTTCAGTTAACAAGTCTATATATATACATAGATACAACCTTAATCCTCAAATCTGAAAACCCTTATGAACTCTAAAATTTAAGCCCCATGCTCCCTTCAACTAGACTATACAACCCCAGCCTTCTAACCTGTCAATCCCCATATACATGCCATTGGCCTGCTGCCCAAAATCTGGGCTAACATCCTCTTGCTACTGCTACCATGCTACTCCTACTGCTGCTGCTTGCTACTACTCGAGCTACTGTTGCTAAGGCTACTGCTACTGTTCGAACAGGGAGATCCCCCTTCACTCCTCTATTCATTCACTCATTCACTCTAATTTATCACTAACAATTAATAATATACCCAATGTTCTTCCTAACTGGTATGTGATGAGCAAGACATATCAACAAAACCAACCTATCTCAGGTAACTAGTCACTAGGATTCTCAGGTTAAATGCATAGTTTCAGTCACATATACATTAATGCATTACATTGTATATTTACAATTCAATTATAAGAAGGAAAGAAGGAAAGAAGAAAAACAGGGAAATGGGACTAACTGTAGAGATGAACCCTTCCTTTCTCTAACCTACCTCACTCTATAATTCATCCTACTGCTGCAATGTAAATCCCTGTCAACTCTCATCATCAACTCACGCATTTAAACCCAATAACAGGTATTCGAATTACCAAAACAACTGATACCAGCACTGGGATACATGAGTCCAATGCTCACCAAGACACCACTGCTCAAACACCTTGATATTACTCAAGTATCCCAACCTTCACAACACTCTAATACAACTCAGGAAATCAAAACATTTCACAATTTATTAAGAACTCAAACCTAGAAATGACAGTTCAAATAATCCAGTTTACAACATTCAGTCCCAAAACCCATTTCGAAAATCCTATCCTTGTTATCCTCAACCAAAATCCGAACTAAACTTACAACCATCAAACCCCAAACCTGAACTAAACCTAATCAAACTCAGGAAAACAAAGCTCAACTCAAACAATACCCAAACCTGAAAGCAAGTATCAGACATGCAACAAATGGAACCAAAAACATTTGAAAACCTATTTAATCCAATTTCAGTGTGATCAAGTGTTCCTCCTATAAGTACGTGTCCTGGGGGGTTATTCGTGTCCATAAAATAGGACACGAGGTGTCCAACAGAGGGGTCGACAGGTAAATAGTTGACAGGTACGCACAGCATCGTGCTGCCATTCCTCAGGGAATTGGACACGACACAGTCCACAAGAGAACACGTGGTCGTGTCCCCACTTAGTCTAGGTATAGGTCTTTGTGTCCAAGTGCCTGCACTGAGTCGGGGTCGTGTCGTGTCGACGTTATTAGGGCGTATCAGAGACACGAAAAACGCGTGCACAGTGCAGGGCAAAACACGTGCACACGCGATTTCTTCGCACACACTAAACGAAAACCCATGAAACTTTGTAGGTGTCGTATCAGTCACTAGGAGAACGTGTCCACCAAATTTCATGACCTGAGTCATCGTGTCGTGTCCGCTATGGCACCCGAGCAGCAGGGCAGCGCACCGGGGCCTCGTGCACGCGTTCGTGTCCAAATTTGGACACGAAAACCAATCCAATTCGTGCTCAGACACAGACCATAGTAATCTACTCATAATAAGCTTTCCAAATGTGTAATTTATTTTGAAAACCAAGAACAAAAAGTTCAAAGAGGCATATCATCAAACACCTAATTATACACTATGGCACGTGTCCGATACGGACACCAAACGCACACGAAATCCACCCAAATTTTGGGGACAGCTAGGGGACTCCTAGATCTAGCCCTAAATGCAAAGAAAACAGAAATTTAAATCAATTTGGGAAGTTTTACCCATAGGTGCAAAAAGCATGAAAAAGCTCCAAATGGGGGATGTTCCTCTTGATGGCCAAATGCTCCAAATGAGCCCAAAACTGAGATTAACCTCCAGAAATATTAAACATATAGAAATTAGAACCTAATGCAAAAGACTAGGACTAAAAAAGAATTAAAATGAATTTATGGAGATTTTTGGAAGGGGAAAAATATCTCTCTTTTCCTATGTGTTGAAATAATAAAAAAAGAGGCAAGAACTAATGAATAAGTGTTTATATAGGGTGGAGATCCCTATGTGGCTGGTCATAAAGGAAGAAATTAGGGTTAGGGTGTCAAATCATGGGCTATGGGCCAAGTCACAAGTCATTTCATTAAACCACAACCCATGAACTAATTTCACTTAAACTAATCCTCCTAATCTAAAATTAGCTTCTAATGACTAAAAGTAGGTTAACCTAAGTTAGACTAGGGTCACCATGGCTAGGGTTAGCTTCTAGGCTAGTCCACTAGGTCTCAACAAGTCAAAGTCAAACTAGAATTTACCAATTCAATAAATCATCAAATAATTCAAATAAGTCAAAATGACCAAATTACCCCTAGGATAAAAATGATAATTAAATCATCCTAATGATACGATTAGGCTCTAGGTCATGCAGTCTCTAGGGTTTCACTGGCAGCACATCAAAATCACAAGTCATAACTTAAAGCAGTTTTAAATTGATTAAAAATTACCAAAAAATCATAATGTGATTTAAATACAAATAAATAATAATTATAATACAAAATTTCAAAATTACCCTCATTTCAGAAACTGGGTGTTACAGAATGTGAGTGTCAAATGTAGGGAACGAGAGTGAGTGTCTAATATAGTAAACATATAAATGTGTGTGTATATTAAATAGAAACCTGTGTATGTGTGTTCCCAGTTTTCATATTTCAATCTACATTCAAACCAAATTCCAATCTCAGTTGTGTGTTTATGGTGTGTACCTAGGTGAATGAGTGTAAAAGGAATCTCATATTTGTATACATATAACAACCAATTGAAACAAGACTCAAGCCAACTTGAAATCAAAACTTGAATCAAATCTCAGTTGTGTGCTTGTGTATCAGTCAATCCTATATTGGAAAACCCCTTATTCATTGCTACCCTCAACCAAATCATGCAACCACTTTAACTGTAAATTAATACATGTATATATGAATTGAACATAGTAATTAGGAATCAAAACTCAGTTTTAAAAAGGAATTTAAAGTTCAGGATTTTAGTTCCTGAAACAGGCATCAGTTTATTACAACATGCAATCAAAATCAAAAATAAATTTCAGTTAAAACAATGCAATGCACATGTACTCTCAGGGAATTTTGAATTCAATCATACCAACAGTTTTCAGGTTCATACTAGAAGGAATTCAGGTTTTGTCAATTAGGGAAAAACTCAGTTTTGAATGCTAACCCATTCTTAGTGTAATGTAAATCAAATCCGATTTTTCCTAAATCAGTGCACATGGGTGTGTGTCTCAGTTATAAAACCCAGGTTTTGAACTTAACCACAGTTAGCTAACTCTATAACAATATGGACATTAACATTAATGCATTAAAATTCTCAGAGCAGGTTCACATATATACTGTCAGTTCAACAACAACTGGAACAACCCAACTGATACTCAATCGAGTATTGGCTAAGTGCAACCCAAGGTCGATCCCTAATCATGAACCTAACATGAGGCTAATACTCAGGCACATATAGGTAAACATCATTGCAATTTAATCGATCACAAAATCAGTAACAGTTCATAAATTCCCAGGTTCGAAATCAGGAAAATTCTCAGTTCAGTCTTAGTGTATCAGGAATCCAATTTCTCAACCCAATAATCAATTAAATCAAATCAAAAGTTTAAAACAGGTGTACACGAATGTTCCCTACAAGTATACATGTCTAGGGGGGTCCATTCGTATCCAGGAAACTGGACACGAAGTGTCCAAACAGATCGAACACACAGTGATAGAAACAGGAAAATAAATCATCGTACAACCATGTCGAGCCTTCGTGCTCTCGATACAAGGCGACACGTGTCTCGTGCTTGTGCACAGAGGTTCGCCTAGGGTAGGGCTACCTACGTGTCACCCTGCACCCTGACGAAGTGTCGTCGTGTCGTGTCAAAATGCACGTATCAGTGAGTGATTTTCCGTGCGTATACAGTGCGTATACGACAGTGAGGAATCGGTGCGGGTCGAATAACTCCCAAACCACTCCATAAAATCCTGCAAAATTTTATAGGATTAGTGTCAGTCATCTAGGGAAGGCTCACTCAAAATTTTGGGTCACGAAGTGTCGTGTCCGCGGAGAACTGGGACACGGGCAGCAGGGCATGTGCACGGGGCTGTGCGTGTGTGTACGTGTCTAATTTTGACACGAATGCGACACGAAAACAATTTCAGTCTTCACAAAATTTAATATACATATCTAGATCTACAAATTCATGTAATTAGTTTTTCAAAAATTAAAAATAAAGTCCTATGTGACATTTTAACAAACACCTATACATACACTATGATACATGTCCGATACGGACACGAAATGGACACGAATTGTGCCCAAATTTTGGGGATAATTAGTGGACACCTAGATCTAGCCTAATATACAAAAATAACAGCAATTTACTAGAGTTTTAATGGAATTACCTATTGGTGTCAAAAACCAAAGAAAGCTTTAAATAGGGGGGTTCCTCCTTGCTAGCCAACTCTCCCAAATTGTCCACAAACTGAGATTATCCTCCATGAACAGCAAGAGGGAGACAATTAGAATCTAATGCAAGTGGTTTGAAAGAAAAAGGAATTAAAATGGATTTTCTATGAATTTCTAAAGTTGGGAATTTACCTCTTTCTAAACTTGAGATCTATTTCCAAGGGAGGCTAACCCTAAATGAAGGAGGCATTAAATAGGGTGGGATTCCCTAGTTGGCTGGCCATAGTGGGTTAGGGTTAGGGTTTAGTGATGGGCTATGGGCCTTGGGCCAAGTTTCACAAGCTATGGCTAAGTGATTATCTATTGGTCTCAAAACCATAAGTCATGACTTATGACTTAACCCTCTCTATTCTAACTCGAGTCTAAAAGACTAAATCATGGGTTAACTCTAGTTAGACTAGGGTTACTTAATCTAACCAAGGCAGTCACAACTAGGGTTAGCTTCTAGACTAGTCTACCAAAGTCAATGCTAGTCAAAGTCAACATAGTCAACCATCATCCAAAATAATTCCTAAAAATTTCCATAAATTCAAATAAATTATATTAAAATCAAATAAACCCAAAAATGACAAAAATACTCTCAAGCTAAAAATGATAAATGAAATACCCTAATCACATGGCTAGGCTCTAGATCACTATCTCTAGGGTTACACTAGCAAAACACCAAATCACAAGTCATAATTTTTAAATAGTTTAAAAATGATTAAAAATTACCAAAAATTATAATATGAAATAAATATCAATAAATAATAATTATAATTACAAAATTTCAAAATTATCTTCGTCTGGAAAATTGGGTGTTACAATCCTACCCACCTTAGAAAAATTTTGTCCTCGAAATTAAGATGATCGTACCCCCTTCTAGGTCAAACATAGTCAAGGGTCAATCACTAGTCAATTTTCTCAACATCCTAGTACTTGGTCATCATCTGGTCAACTTCTTTGGATTTTACCTATGCTAGCTACCTAAGTGTTGGCAACTAGAATTTAGCAAAAAGAGAAACTCTATAATAGGCTAGCTCTTAACTTTCCAATCCTATCAAGTAACCCATAACTAAATACCTACAAGCTAAGCACACCAATCCCAAATACCACATATATATATATGCTCAAGAACAACAACCTATCACATATATCCTAAGTATATCATCTGTATATATATATAACTGATAAACCAAGGGTTAAAGTAGACTAAACTTATAAGTGACTGAATAGATGCTTAGAATTTAGGCTAAGGATGAATGGTCTGAAACATCAATATAGGCAAAAGGAAATGATGCCAAGGAGACTGAAATTTTGAGCTAAAGGACAAGACATTTGGGTCCACTTGTAAAGTCGAAGTGAAAGGAAACCTACATGGTGACTGAAACATGCCTCTAGATCAACCTGGCCTCTCCTCTATATCTGGCTGAACTAACTACATGCAGAACAGTGGTCTGAAGAAGTGAACCAAACTGGTGTACAAGGAATGCAATAGGCAGTATACTGCAAACGAGTGCAGGCTACGTACCAATCAAAATACATTACATATATATACAAACTATATATATTAACCCTCATCACCTCAACTCTACTCAAGGTCTAAAACACACACTCCCTACCACATGCCTAGCACTCCAATAAAGGGGTCAGATACTGTAAGGTGTACTGGGACAGAAAAGTGAACTGTCCCAAGTGGTGAGTACAGACCTCTAGTATGCATGATACTAACTCTCCAGATATGCAGAATATGGTAAGGGATTGATGGTTATATTGGTGAGTCAATAATTAGGGTCTGAACTATGGTCCAGTGAAACCTATGATACAACATGGCAGGTAATGAAAGTTGAGTGCAGTGAACAACCTGAAATAGTATGACCAAGGGAAGAGGGTCTCTAATGAAGGGTCTACACACTGCCTATAAAGGTTGATCAATCATGACTGAACTCAACACAAAGAGAACTTAACTAAAATATAAAACTGAACCAAATATAGGCTAATCAGCATGTCAATACCCTATTCAACAATGACCTGTTGATACCAACCAGCCCATATCCCACATGCCAATATCATCTGCAATCTATATGTATATAGGCCTCTCAATCTTATATAGGCCTCTCAATCTTAGGTGAACTACAACTATACTCAAGGACAGGCTCTGGTCATGGGTGCCTCACTGGAAAAAGGTAAGAGAAAATAATAACAATCATCAAGGCTGTAAGGCATACTAACATCCTATATATAAACTGGTTGGTATTATAATAACAAGGAAATCATCTACAATGGGCTACTATTCTAATACCAATGCTAACTATCATCTCTAGGGTACAGACACTCTACAAGTCATCATATCATTACACTATAAAAGAACTACATATGAATAAGCTCTACAACACTAAATATCCCTACTCCTAAGTTATTTATAACAACAGAAGGGTATGATATTTAAAACCTTCTCAAGATACAATCTGTTAATCATACGCGTCTGTCCAAAATTATGTTGTCCAGAGTCTTCATCATGCTAGTGAGCAAGGCTACGATAATCACAGAGTCCTTAACTAAGGTACGTACCTCTAGGTTCATGGTATTTAAAATTTTCGTATTGTCGCATGCGACGGCAAAAACCTTAAATTCCTATACCCAAAAAATATATCCAAAATCTGACTACATGTTCTCACTATACCAACTAACACGACTATCGAAGATTCTAGATCCCATAACTGCGGTGACCTAGCCCATATGATTTTCTTAGAAAAAAAACAAACATAACAAAAGAGCAACATGACAAAATTAATCAATCAACAAGGAACAAATGGAATCGGATTTCAAGGTAGTTATAAAAGACAATTGCGGAAATGGAATCGAGAAGAACGGAACTTGCAGCAAGATCTCCAGTGGTCTGTGCATCCGCGACTGTCCTGACGATAGCTCGTCCCTGCTGGTTTCCCCTGGTCTGCTGCTGATGCTGCATGAACCGCTGCTGCTGAGAGAAATCAGGAATGACGGGAGAAAGTCTCTGTACAGACAGAGGTGCACCTCCAATGTAGCAGAAATGCCAACCTGAGTCGGCACAACAGGAGCTGCGGTCTCGAGGTCCTGATGAACAGGACGAGAGGTGGCCAGCCTCTCGATAGTATCCCTTGAACTGGAGCGATGAGATCGTGTCTTCATAACCATCATGAAGACAGATCAAACCAAGAAGCAATTACTGAGAATGAATAAAAAATCAAAGGTGGACAGTTTATATTCAAGGAAAAACAATAAGCAGCAAATTTGGATAAAAGGAATCTGATTAAGAGTTTTTCTAGTGTGATTGAGTACCCTCAAAAATATCTTAATCCTACTGCAGGCTGTAGTGATACTCTAGTTCGAATACCACTACATAAACTCAACCTGCATAGGCCACAACTAAAAATGTGTTACGACCCGTACCCTAGAGTAAGGACACGAGAAGTGGGTACGTCTAGCCTATGCCGCAGTGTCGACTTAGAACGCTGTCCTAGGTCACAACATCTAACAATATAATACTAAGCAGTTTATACTCCCCGAATGTGGGTAACATAGCAGAATGTAAACTCAATCACAACTAAGGAGGAAGAAGCACGATATGATATAGAACTCAAATGAAATACACATGATCAGAAGAGTCTAAGTGTCTAAAATAACAACTCAGCAAACATCCATAAATACAAAGTCTCAACTACAGTGTATGAAAGAATATATACAATCCAAATCTCAAATGACAGAAATAGTAAAACCTAGACTAAACTAGTTCCAAGACAACATAAGTAAGATAAAGCCTAACTAAACTAGTATAGGCAGTAGGGGTAATGTCATCAGCTAGAGCTGGGTCCTCCTGAGAGTCCAGCTCACAAGTGTCGTCTAGGGCTGTCCCATAGAAAGTATCAACACCAGCCTCATCCTCGTCCTCTATAAAAAGTCAACGGTGCCCAATCAGGACGGAGCGAGCACAATACATCTCAACAATTCATAGCAAGTTAGAAAATATAATCATGTAGTAAAGTAAGATACAGGAACTGAAGAAAGTACAGAATGTAAACAGAGAGAGAACTGTAATAGAAATATCTACTATAAGTAAAGAACTAACAGTGGCTAGTGAGTCAGAGTACAATATAAATATGTGAATGGCATAGGAGATTCTGATGAGACACTACGGAGGTGATCAGATGAGATACTACTTGGATGTTATTCACATGTCTACTTCTACTCCCCCGTACCCCCAATCAATACACAAGGATCCAGCCAGGTTATGTTATGATTCCATGCAATGGCCCACAAGGGGTGATACATGGTAGGCCCAAAAATGGGTGATTCTAGGAATGCCCATAAATGGGTGATTCAAGGAAGACTCTGTGATCATGAGAGTACATGTCACAAGTGATCAATGAACCATGAAGCATAGTAATACACAATGTAAGTGAAACGCACAGAACATGTAGTATCCAATGCTCCCTGAGGGAATAACATCTCAAGAAGGGATCCATATAGTACTAATCCGTGTGACCAACGTGACAGTATCAAGTAAAGTAATTTAAAGCAGGAGAATAATTCTAACAGGATATGAAATGATCAGAGAATGTACTCGCATGTATCCTGAGTATCTGAAGAATATCTACTGTCCGAGAAGTGGTGTCTGTCTCCTATAGAACAGTACAAGTCACTATAAGTCTAAAATGATAATAAGGTGCAATTCAATGCATTCTAAATGAATCTAGGTCAATCTAGACCAAAGTCAACTCTTGGTCAACTCTGATCAACCCTAGAAGTCAAACTAGGTCAAACTATGGTCTAACCAAACCATTCTTGGTTAAACAAGGCTATAATAGTCTAACTAGGCTATACTAGCAAGCACACACCATTACAAGTCATACTAGACTACCAACACACAATTATTGGTGTATTCATACCATACACATAGGCCTTATGCCCTATAGTCCACATCACACATATTTCATACATTATATATATCTATCTATATACTAGATTAATATAGGCAAGTTATTTATCACATATAGGCCATTAGCATATATTATATATAGAGAGATAGACATGTGTGTGTGTGTTTACAAACTTAATTGTGTGTGTGTGAGCTCAAGTGCCAATGTGTGAGGGTGTAATATAGATTAAGGGGTGTGTGTGTACAGGGATAATAGAGTGTTGTGTAATGTGACAGTTGGTAGTAGAGGAAGGTGTGTGTGGGATACATAGGCTAGATGTACCATGTGTGTGTGGGTGGATGTGTGTAAAGTGTCACAGATTTGTGTGACAGGAATGTGAAGTGTGTTAGATAGGTAACATGTGACAGGGGTTTAAAGGGGGTGGTGTAATATCAGGAATGTGTATGTATGAACCTGTGATTTGGGGATGTATTATATGCAGGCAAGGTAATGTGTTCAGTGACATTATATGGGGTAGATGCAGTGGATATTAGCTAATACAGAGAATGAATGCATGAAAGAGTGATGGCAATGGACAGATATTTGGTTGTATGCAGAGCAGCCTGCTCTGATACCAAGTCAGGAATCAAAATATAAGGTGGGTAGCCATGCAGTGTATGAAGGCTGTGGATGAATGTTTGTGTTTAACAGATGATGCAGTACAGGGAAAAGAGTGCAGTGAGTGAATGTGAGTGTCAAATGTAGGGAACGAGAGTGAGTGTCTAATATAGTAAACATGTAAATATGTGTGTATATTAAATAGAAACCTGTGTATGTGTGTTCCCAGTTTTCACATTTCAATCTACATTCAAACCAAATTCTAATCTCAGTTGTGTGTTTATGGTGTGTACCTAGGTGAATGAGTGTAAAAGAAATCTCAGATTTGTATACATGTAACAACCAATTGAAACAAGACTCAAGCCAACTTGAAATCGAAACTTAAATCAAACCTCAGTTGTGTGCTTGTGTATCAGTCAATCCTATATTGGAAAACCCCTTATTCATTGCTACCCTCAACCAAATCATGCAACCACTTTAACAGTAAATTAATACATGTATATATGAATTGAACATAGTAATTAGGCATCAAAACTCAGTTTTAAAAAGGAATTTAAAGTTCAGGATTTCAGTTCCTGAAATAGGCATCAGTTTATTACAACATGCAATCAAAATCAAAAATCAATTTCAGTTAAAACAATGCAATGCACATGTACTCTCAGGGAATTTCGAATTCAATCATACCAACAGTTTTCAGGTTCAAACTAGAAGGAATTCAGGTTTTGTCAATTAGGGAAAAACTCAGTTTTGAATGCTAACCCATTCTTAGTGCAATGTAAATCAAATCCGATTTTTTCTAAGTCAGTGCACATGGGTGTGTGTCTCAGTTATAAAACCCAGGTTTTGAACTTAACCACAATTAGCTAACTCTATAACAATATGGACATTAACATTAATGTATTAGAATTCTTAGAGCAGGTTCACATATATACTGTCAGTTCAACAACAACTGGAACAACCCAACTGATACTCAATCGAGTATTGGCTAAGTGCAACCCAAGGTCGATCCCTAATCATGAACCTAACATGAGGCTAATACTCAGGTACATATAGGTAAGCATCATTGTAATTTAATCGATCACAAAATCAGTAACAGTTCATAAATTCCTAGGTTCGAAATCAGGAAAATTCTCAGTTCCGTCTTAGTGTATCAGGAATCCAATTTCTCAACCCAATAATCAATTAAATCAAATCAAAAGTTCAAAATAGGTGTACACGAATGTTTCCTACAAGTATACGTGTCTAGGGTGGTCCATTTGTGTCCAGGAAACTGGACACGAAGTGTCCAAACAGATCGAACACACAGTGACAGAAACAGGAAAATAAATCATCGTGCAGCCATGTCGAGCCTTCGTGCTCTCGACACAAGGCGACACGTGTCTCGTGCTTGTGCACAGAGGTTCGCCTAGGGTAGGGCTACCTACGTGTCACCCTGCACCCTGACGAAGTGTCGCCGTGTCGTATCAAAATGCGCGTATCTGTGAGTGATTTCCCGCACGTGTACAGTACGTGTGCGACAGTGAGGAATCGGTACGGATCGAATAACTCCCAAACTACTCCATAAAATCCTACAAAATTTATAGGATTAGTGTCAGTCGTCTAGGGAAGACACTCAAAATTTTGGGTCACGAAGTGTCGTGTCCTCGAAGAACTGGGACACGGGCAGCAGGGCATGTGCACGGGGCTGTGCGTGTGTGTGCGTGTCCAATTCCGACACGAATGCGACACGAAAATAATTTTAGTCTTCACAAAATTTAATATACATATCTAGATCTACAAATTCATGTAATTAGTTTTTCAAAAATCAAAAATAAAGTCCTATGTGACATTTTAACAAACACCTATACATACACTATGATACGTGTCCGATACGGACATGAAATGGACACGAATTGTGCCCAAATTTTGGGGACAACTAGGGGACACCTAGATCTAGCCTAATATGCAAAAAAATAGCAATTTACTAAAGTTTTAATGGAATTACCTATTGGTGTCAAAAACCAAAGAAAGCTTTAAATAGGGGGGTTCCTCCTTGCTAGCCAACTCTCCCAAATTGTCCACAAACTGAGATTATCTTCCATGAACAACAAGAGGGAGACAATTAGAATCTAATGCAAGTGGTTTGAAAGAAAAAGGAATTAAAATGGATTTTCTATGAATTTCTAAAGTTGAGGATTTACCTCTTTCTAAACTTGAGATCTATTTCCAATGGAGGCTAACCCTAAATGAAGGAGGCATTAAATAGGGTAGGATTCCCTAGGTGGCTGGCCATAGTGGGTTAGGTTTAGGTTTTAGTGATGGGCTATGGGCCTTGGGCCAAGTTTCACAAGCTATGGCTAAGTGATTATCTATTGGTCTTAAAACCATAAGTCATGACTTATGACTTAACCCTCTCTATTCTAACTCGAGTCTAAAAGACTAAATCATGGGTTAACTCTAGTTAGACTAGGGTTACTTAACCTAACCAAGGCAGTCACAACTAGGGTTAGCTCTAGACTAGTCTACCAAAGTCAATGCTAGTCAAAGTCAACCTAGTCAACCATCATCCAAAATAATTCCTAAAAATTTCCATAAATTCAAATAAATAATATTAAAATCAAATAAACCCAAAAATGAAAAAAATATGCTCAAACTAAAAATGATAAATGAAATACCCTAATCACATAGCTAGGCTCTAGATCACTATCTCTAGGGTTACACTAGCAAAACACCAAATCACAAGTCATGATTTTTAAATAGTTTAAAAATGATTAAAAATCACCAAAAATTATAATATGAAATAAATATCAATAAATAATAATTATAATTACAAAATTTTAAAATTACCCTCATCTGGAAAACTGGGTGTTACAATATACATGAATTAAATAGGGTTTTAACAGTGTTAGACATGATTTTTTAGTACATGATATCCAATCTTGGTCAAACTAGGTCAATGTTTGACCTACAGTTAACTTTTGGTCAACTCTGGTCAACTCCTAAGCCAATCTAGATCAAACTAGGTCAATGGTTGACCTACAATTGACTTTTGGTCAACTGGTCAACTTCTAGTCCAATCTAGGTCAGATGTTGACTCAACTTTGACTTTCAGTCAAAATAGTCAACCTTGGTCAAACAAGGTCAAATTTAGGCCAAGTATTCTATTTCTAGTCATTACCAACCAAGATACCCTTTATCTTACCTCTATTGGTATTCCCAATACCATACCTTAAGTTAGGAATCCTAATACCTTAAGTTAATAGATCATACCATCTACCTTAGACTAGTATCTAACTATCTACCTTAACATCATACCCATTACCTTAGCCATCTAGGTAACCCTCTTTACCCTAGTCTAGGTAATCCTCATTACCTTAGGCTAATGTCCTATCCTTAGGCTATAGCTAACTCTCATATACCTTGCTAAAATAGGTAATATCCTATACACTATATATATATATATATATATATATATATATATATATATATATATATATATATATATATATATATATATATATATATACACTTTTCACCCAAAATGGTAGATAACCAACTAAAACATATATACACACACTCTATACGCTATCTATATGGGATAATATCCTATACTCTGGGATACACATCATAAACTTTGATACCCTCAAGATACTAACTTACCTATCCAAGATACTAACTTATCTATCCTAGGATACTAACTTGATATGTCTAAGATCCTAAGATATCTAACTAAGATACTAATCTTCTAACTAACCAACACTCACACACAAGGGGAAATCCAAAATCAAGCTCCCATGCTACACAGATGCTGCTGCTAGCCGCTGCTGCTGCTCATGTTGCTGCTGTAATTGCTGCTACTGTTGCTGCAATCTGCTGCCTACAGCAAGATGTGCAATGCAGCACACTCACCCCCTCCCCTTCTCACTCACTACAAACACACACTCTAATTCACATACTAAACTATCAAACCCTTACACTCTCACACACTATCAATACTCTCACAACACATAATCACACACACAATATATACATATATCATCCTATTTTACTCCCAATACAGTGCACATACATATATATACCATATATTACCTATAGTTACATATATACATGACTTGTAGGCCAAAATTATATGCATACATATATAGGAATTCATATGAAAATCAATTAGGACACCTTAACCATAGATAATCTATCCTCATTCATGTGTAAAACTGAAATTAGAATTCAAAATGACCTATTGGGTATTTCTACAAACACTTGGTGTATCACCCTTGAATTTTCTCTATGGGTGGCACAAAACCTATCCCAACTTACAAATGAGGACTCAGTAGAGCCTCTAAATCATTCCTAAGAGTTGTCCTTACATGAGGGTGGGTTCCTATGGGTTCAAAACCAAAAATATGAATTGAAATGGAGAGTTTAGAGAGAGTTTTACCTATTGGGAGTTGTTTCCCAATGATCTATCCAATGGACACGAATCCGAAACAAAAATCCCTTGCAAATGGACTCTCCTCCTTGCTCCTTGCTCTCCACTCTTTGTAGGCACCTTCTTCTTGATGGGTGGAGAGGAATGGTGGAGGAATGAGTGGATTTGGGAGAGAAATCAATAGTGGTTGCTCTCAAATTGGGAAGAACACCAAATTTGAGGGAAAATGGAGGCTACTTGTGAAATGAAATGATGGAGAGGACTCCCATAGGTGGCCGGCCATACATGCTAGGTTAGGGCCAGTTGAAATGCCTAATTAGCCCCTAATGGTTTCTCTTTTGGTTAATTAAGTAAATGCAAGAATTTGGGGTCAATTTGGTCAAAGGTCTAATATTTAAATGAGTTAATTTGTTATATGGGATTAATCTAATTGCACTAGCCTAATGAGTTGGGTTTGTAGGCCATGTCTAGCTAATCCTTGGGCTCCGACTAATGTCTAAGCTATCCGGATCACTAACACAAATCAAAACTTGACGAGTCTCTAACCCGACTAAATAATCCCCAAAAATACAATATTAATAAATAAATATTCACAAAATATAGGAATATAGAAAATGATAAATTTACCCTTATTTTGAAAACTGGTAGTGACAATAATGAAGTTTATAATCTAGAGTACCCTTAATATATCTAAATAATCTGTCTAATGCAGTCCAATGTGATTGATTTAGGTTACTAGTACATCTACTTATTCTGCCAATAGCAAATGCAATATCGAGTCTGGTCCTATTTGTTATGTACATAAGGGACCCAATCATTTGTGAATATCTATGTTGTTCTATAGGTGATCCTTCATTCTTCTTGAGAACAAAATTACTGTCATAAGGAGTAAGGGCAGGTTTCTTGTCAAAATACTCAAACTTTCTTAACATTTTCTTAATTGAATGTGATAGGGATAGAGTATAACCTTCTTTGCATTTGGACACTTGTATTTCTAGGATCAGGTTTGCTTCACCTAGGTCTTTCATATCAAACTGGTTAGATAAATAAATCTTAGTGTTATTTATCAGTTCCAGTAAAGATCCTAGAATAAGGATATCATCAAATACAAGCATAAGATAACACAACTTCTATTTATATTTTTAGAATACAAACATTTATCATATTCATTTGGCACAAAACAAAATTCTATAATGACTTTGTCAAATTTGTTTTGTCATTGCTTGGGAGCTTGTTTTAGGCCATAAAAAGATTTTACTAATCTACAAACCTTATTTTCTTGGCCTTTAGCAATAAAACCTTCAGGTTGCTCCATATATATTTCTTCTTCTAAATCTCCATTTAGAAATTTTGTCTTTACATCCATTTGATGGATCAGCATATCATGAATGGAAGCTAAGGCTAAAAGGGTTCTAATAGAAGTGATCCTAGCTACAAGGGAGTAGGTATCAAAATAATCTAATCCTTTTTTCTGGGTAAAATCTTTGGCTACTAGCCTAGCCTTGTATTTCTCTATACTACCATCGGTTCTAAGTTTTTTTTTGAAGATCCACTTACAACCTATGGGTTTGCTACCTAAAGGAAGGTCTGCTAAAAGTCAAATATTGTTCTTCATAATGGAGTTGTACTCATTGTTAATAGTTTCTTTCCAGAATGGAGCATCGGGAGAGGATATGGCTTCTTCATAAGTTGAGGGGTCACCCTCTATCAAAAATGTGAAGAATCCTTCTCCTAAATTCTTTTCAATCCTTTCTCAATTACTCCTTCTAAGTTCTATGACTTGTTCAGGTTGTGGACTTGATATTTGAAACTGAGAACTAGTAGATGGAGTAAGAGAAGGGTTGAAGGAAGATGAAGAAGTTCTATCCTTAAAAAAATATTCTCAAAGTAAACTATATCTGTAGCTTCTATAATTGTGTTATTAGGGATTTCATTTACTTCATAAACAGTTACAAGAAATCTATTGGCATTACTATCTAGGACATATCCTATAAACACAGCATCAACAGTCTTAGGTCCTATCTTTCTCTTCTTAGGTTCAGGAATTCCTACCTTGGCTAGACATCCCCAAACTTTGAGGTAATTAATCCTAGGGATTCGACCTTTCTATAACTCATATGGTGTCTTATCATTAGTCTTACTGGTTATCCTATTAAGGATATAACAGGCTGACAAAAGGACTTCTCCCCAAAGATAGTTGTCTTTTATTTCAAAACACATAGATAGTTATCTTTTATTTGCGTACAGGGTGCCTGAATTACCCCCTAGCCGTTCATATGCCGAAACTGATATTTCAAAATACATAGATAGTTGTCTTTTATTTGTTTTCTTATTTTCTTCACCGCTTGCCATGACATCAGCTATTTTCTAGTTTTCATCTCACATATGTTATTTTAATGTCTTGTGAATTCTATTGTGTTTTCGTATTGCCGTCAGTTTGTGTGCTTGTTCCATTCCTGACTGAAAACCAATATTTTTCAGGTTAGCTGTGGCTTCACTTAGTTTGGGAGATACAGGTGTACTTGCAGATAGAAACCTAGAGATTAGATAGAAGTGGTATCATTTTCATTAATTGTAAGAATCTTGTATTTTCTTTAAATATAAATATTGTAAAGGTTGTAATCAATTTAGAAATGTGAATGAGCGATAAATATTATATTTATGTCATTTTGAGCATCATGGCCTTGACAGCGATCTACCGCCGACTCTGCGACGTAGGCTGACTTGGACACGTCTCGTATCCGAAAAGCGGGTACGAGTCGTGACAAGTTTTTGTGGTGGCCCATGCAGGTCAGTCTTCACAAATTATGCTAACTCGTGGTAGTACCATATTAGTTGTACTACTGCGAGCCTGCGACTAGGAAATGCTCATTCACAACTAGGAGTAAATCAATTTTAAGAGAATGGTTAGGACTATGAGTCCCTAATTTAATTTTACATTTGGGTAGTTAAGGTTGCTACATAGGTCTCACTAGATGACTTTCATAGACGGATGCACTATCGCATTTTGATTCGACGGTATTTCTAAGGAGGGTAGATTCATAACATCTTTCCAAAATTTTGAAAATAGCATTTATTCCTTTTATTTGAATTAAGATGTAATTTTTGAAATTTTATAAATATTTAATTTAATTAATTATTATTATAGAATGTCTTAGTCTTGGTTAAATTTTGGAGCGCCATATGACTAGAAGTGATAGCACGGATAGTGCAATGGCATGCTTTGACTAGCGTATTAGCTATAGTAGAGAAGGCCGAGTCATAGATGTATTCTAACTAGGAAAACCTGGTCAAGTTGTGACATGACCCTAGGAATAATTTAATTACTTATTATTAAGATTATTGGCTTTTAGAAGACCCTGTTGTCCTAAACTTGTCCGAACGCAACCCAAACCTTGGTAGTCATGTAGAGCGACCAACGACTTTTATGTAGATATATAGATGTGCATATATATATATATATATATATATATATATATATATATATATATATATATATATATATATATATATTGGTAGTCCATTTTTAGTCTCGTGAATAATTTCTATAAATTGTATATTTAATATAATATATGTATTATTGCTAATTAAATTTATATTTTACTTAAAAATAGGGTAATCTTATCTTAGAATAATAATTTGAGATTTTTAGGATTTATCCAGGCTATATATATATATATATATATATATATATATATATATATATATATATATATATATATATATATATATATATATATATATATATATATATATATATATATAGCCTGGATAAATCCTAAAAATCTCAAATTATCATTCCCTTGATCTTGTCTAGTCTCAATATATATATATATATATATATATATATATATATATATATATATACTTGTGTATCAATATATTCATAATAGGTAGACATAGTATTTTAGGCATACTTCCCTTGATCTTGACTAGTAGAGAAATAGAAATAAAAATTTATATCTCCCTTGTCTTCGGTCATTTTCTTCCTAATCAATCGTCTGAATTTAAAAAAAAACTGATATTATACTTCGAGAATAGATACTTATATTTTCTATCATGACCGACTCGTTGAAATTCTAGAACCTCCTTCAAAATTGTGTGAATATAGTGGAAGTAGTTTTCGGTGACTCATAATGGTAAGACAACAGCGCACTGTCGCCATTGACTTGAATTACCGAGACTGCGGGTTCACTGCAGCCAGCAGCGCACTGGCGTGGCATGATCCCCAAGTTGAAGTAATTTTGAGTATACATAATTCTACGAATGATACTAAAACCATGTCCTAATTGTCCTATTCTGACTTTGAGTTGTATGTTAATATTGGTAGAGCTAATAGAGTATTCGATACCCTATCATATTTGAGTCATGAAACCAAGGGTTACTGCAGTCAGATGTACACTTGCGAGACATAGATTCTCGGTGAAACGACTTTAGATATGCGTACAATTTTTGAATACCATAGTGACTATACCTTTTATTGGCATATGATTATTCCACCCTCATTTCAATTTGATTGTGTATCCTATTTTTTTCTATGTCTTCTCGATAAGTCTTGTAGCCTCTCTCTTACCATTCTATTAGTTCCCTCATAGTAACCATTTAGCATATGTTAATTCCATCTCACTAGAATTATAGTCATACCTAGGTCTTGACTCTATAACCATGCCAAAACATTTTCCTCAACTTATTGACCGTGCCAATAATTGATCGTGCATAACAACTTTCTTTGTATAATTAATCATATTTCAATTATATTTTGACCATTGTGACTAGACCCTTTCTTTTACCATACTTTAATCGTGCCACGAGGTATGTTTTCTTAAGGTTTAATTCTATACGTGATCTAACTCGCTTGATCATTGATCAGATCGTTTCTTGATTATATTCTTAGTCGTGCCTAGTTATACCATATGAAATTTCGAGGACAAAATTTTTCTAAGGTGGGTAGATTTGTAACTCCTCCCCCCGAATTTTTAAAATTTCTATTCTCAGCTATTTATGTTATTTAAAAACATGATTTAAAATTTTCTCTTGAAACGTATCGCATTATTTGCTATTATTTTGTATATCGAAAACTAGCTAAAATTTATGATTTGAAAATCATAAATTAAAAAATATATTTTTTTCTTGAGATTTTATTATTAAAGATATTCAATTATTATTGTTCTAAGCAAAGGATTTTGTTTCGAAAATATTTCATAAGTCTTTTAAAACTATTTACTATTATTTTAGATAAGATTTTATGTAAGAAATATACGATAATTAGTTTTGTTAGTATCAAATATTAATAAAATTATTTTGATAGTTATGTATAATAATCCATTATTGGATTAAGGTTATCTTAAGTCAGTTTAAATTATTGGTTAATATCTTGCCAATAATAAATTTGTTAATTAATTTGGGTTATATACTTTAAATTAACTTTGATAAGATAATTTAGTTTTCAACTTTATTGATTTAATTCGTTTTGATAAATATTAAATATTATTTCTAAAATATTATGTTGAACATTTATTCGAGTTAGATTTAAATTCAGACTAATCAAATTACTCGATAATACCGAATGTTGATTTAGATTAAATAATTATCTACTAATAGGCTTTATTTAATTTAAATAGATTTTTAAAAGTTTAATTAATTTTCAATAAAGGAGGGAGGGTTGCAAAGCCAAAAGTTGAAGGGCTTTGGTGCAAGTATTCAAATCTCTGGTGGGTCGACTACTTAGTTCCCTGCACTCCAAAAATGGTTTCGAATTCAAATATGAGATCTTCAAATCCTATGGATAGCCAAGAAACTATCAAATCTGAGTTAAATCAGATTCTTCTTATCTTTCCCACAAATCAACAGTAAGTATATATAGGGAAGGGTCAGCCGATTCCCAAAAACCCTAGCATCTACGTCTCTGCCCTGTTGCGGCATTGTCACAAACCCTGCCATCGGGACACCACCGCGACCAAGACCACCATCATGACCTCCATTGAAACGCCACCGTTGCTGTCTAGACTGGCCTCCCCCACCACCGTTCATCGCCACCACCGTTCATCGCCTCCGTATTTCCCTCGACAGAACTCGCCAACCTCCAGAACCACCTCTCACCCGGGCACCACCGACACACCACGGCTACTCCAACCAAACAGCCCTCCATCTCCCTATTCCTGCATCGACCACCACCCAGATCCTCACCTCCCTCGCGTCGTTGTCGTCGTACCGCCTCACCCGAGTTGCCCGCTGCTCTGTCTTCTCTGGCCAACCCGGTTGAGCGCCACCCCGCTCTCGACCGACGCCTTGCCTTCACTGGAGCCCTCTGCTCGGATCTGTCCTCGAACCGCTTTGAGCTTAGCAGTAACAAGCTCCGCCACCCGCCGCCTGAACTGCGCGCCGTGGACCACCGGCCACGCAGCTTCTCGCCACCACTGGCTGAGAACTCCCTGTGCCCTCGCGGGCGAGTACCTCTCCTCCGTCCAGAGTACTACCTAGCCCGACCGCAAAGCCCCTTCTGTCCTACTGCTCGAGCGCTCCGTGACCAGACGGATGTGCCGCCGTGCGAAAACCCACGCTTTAGTCGACTTTCGAAAGTGCAGATGAAAGCAAAAGCCCATGTGGTGCTGTGGCTTTTTTCTATTTCAAAATTCTCATGATGTCAGCGGATTGACCATTCAAATCAGTGTTATTTCAGAAACCATTATTTCCAACCATAATAAACTACAAAGGTTAGTGTTAGACCTATGAACATGTGTGTGCACTTTTCTTTTACAATGTCAAATTCGAAGTACAAATTTTATTCTTTTTTAATTTTCTATTGAGAATAATAATCTTTGAAGAATGGAAAGAAAACATCGTGTTATCATTATCATCTTATTAACAAAGACTTTTACACAGTACACGAGTATGAATAATTAATATTACTGTTATTATTGCCATTGGTGAATACATGTATGTATGTACTTAATATACGCATATGTTTTGGTTTTTGGGGCTTACTATGTTGGGTCGATGGTTTTAAAAGGAGTTTATATGAATCTTTTGGGCTTTAGTCTTTAAATGTTTCTGATATGTTGCAAATTGGATTTTTACTATTTTATGGGTCATGGGGTTTTGGCTTTAAGCCAAGTTATTTTTTGAATAAGAGTTATAAATTATTTGGGACTATATATTTTAGATAATAATTTGGATACAGATTTATACATTTAGTTTTGGGCTAATTATATGGGATTTGGACTATTGTGTCTTTAAAATAATTGTTCATAAATAAAGTTTATAAACCACTTCTGAATAGTTACAGATGTATTTTCTAAGTATGTATCTATTAGTCTATTTCCTTAATGTGGGTTCTCATATAAATCTAAAATATTTAGGTTAAAATATTTGATATATAAAACTATTTTGGTCCTTGCATAAAATAAACGGTTTACTTGATTTTTATTTATTATTCCTATAAATTTCAAAAAATAAACCTTATGGTTGGAATATTTTCAAAAGGTTTTATATAACGAGTATTTCTGAAATATTATTATATAATTTTTTTTAAGAATTTTCTTTTCAAATTCTATCTTAGATTAGATCAATCTTGATCATGGTTAATCATGTGTTCCTAAGTCTTGCAAATCCTGACTTTCTCGTATCGACTTAGGCTAATCAGACTAATCTGGACCCAATGGGATTATCGGTTTCAGCAGCTAAGGACCCAGGCAAATGCACTTCCTGATTGCTTTTTGATTAATAGTAGTTTATACATTTCATGTTTATACATATGTCTTGTTCCTTGTTGACACGCTCGTCACACAGAAATTAGTATCATGGATCTCTACTTACTATATTTCGTGATTATCATGTTTTCGTGTTTCGTAACTTGTTCGAGTCCATGAGTACTAGTCGGGAGAGGAAATATCTTAATAGATGTGTGAACTACCCCATACCCATCCCCCGTGTCTTTCATGGAGAATAGCAGCTGCACACGACACGTGCAGGGTGCCAGATTTATCTCCTAGCCGTTCACATGCCGAAACTGATATTTCAAAACACATAGATAGTTGTCTTTTATTTGTTTCCTTGTTTTCTTTACCGTTTGCCATGCCATCCGTTACTTTCTAGTTTTCATCTCACATATGTTATTTTTATGTCTTGTGAATTTTATTGTGTTCGTATTGCCGTCGGTTTGTGTGCTTGTTCCATTTCTGACTGGAAACCAACATTTTTCTTGTTAGCTGTGGCTGTACTTAGTTTTGGGAGATACGGGTGTACTTGCAGGCGGAAACCTAGAGATTAGATAGAAGTGGTATCATTTTCATTAATTTTAAGAATCTTGTATTTTTTTAAATATAAATGTTGTAAAGGTTGTAATCAATTTAGAAATGTGAATGAGCAATAAATGTTATATTTATGTCATTTTGAGCATCATGGCCTTGACAGCGTTCTACCGCCGACTCTGCGGCGTAGGCTGGCTTAGACACGTCTCGTATCCGAAAAGCGGGTGCGGGTCGTGACACCTGAGCTGAGAAGCATGGCATTGACCATGTCTAACAGAGTGTGATTCTTCCTTTCATCAACTCCGTTGGACTGTGGTGAATAAGGAGCAGTTATCTCGTGAATAATTCCATGCTCTTCACAGAAGTTAGTCATTTCATTTGAGGTATACTCTCCACCACAATCTGATCTAAGGATCTTAATCTTTCTATCTAACTGGTTCTCAGCTTCAGACTAATAGACCTTAAATCTCTCTAGAACTTCATCTTTGGTTTTAAGAAAGTAGGTGTAACAATACTTTGAATGATCATCTATAAAAGTGACAAAGTATTTCCTACCGCCTCGGGTCAAAACCCTATTAGAATCACAAACGTCACTATGAATTAGTTTTAGGAGTTCAGAATCCCTATGGACAAATTTGAAAGATAATCTAGTGTGTTTTGCTTGAACACAGATATCACATTTGTGTTCATCGTCTATAGGAGTCTTAGGGATAAGATCTAAACTCATCATTCTTTTATAGATCCTAAGTTTACATGGCCTAGTCTGCCATGCCAAACATTTAATGATTCAACATTTGCAACAAATGAAGGATTTGAAATTTTATTCATAGTACTTAAAATAAAAAGTCCATCTTTTACAAATCCTTTTCCACAAAAAGATTATTCTTAGAAAAAAAACTACTTTATTGGCCTCCATTACAATTTTGTATCCTAAGGCTACAAGAAGGGATCCACTAACTAAGTTTCTCCTAACCTACGACACATGAAGTGCATCATGGAGAGGTAGAATTTTTCCTGATGTCATCTTCAGATCTATTCTTCCTCTTCTTATAATCTGTGTCGTTGAGCCATCTCCTAGAGTCACGCTTCCTCCACCTGATTCCCAATAGGTTGAAAAACAGGAGCGATCAAATGAAACATGAACATTACCTCCAGAATCCAACCATCAATCATCAGAATGGAAAGAAAAGTTTACTACAGGTTGATAGCTTACAGACCTGAAGGAGCTGAAAGACCACTACCAAAATTTATCGCTTTAGCGATGGCCTATTAGCGATGGATTAAGTCCGTCGCTACTAGCGACGGACTCCCGACTATATACTGACGGTTTACCGTCTAATCACAGGCAATTTTTTTTAATTTTAAGGGTGAAAAGTTGTCGCACACCCGTCGGTAAGGCGTAGGCAAAATAGCGATGGACAAGGTAGCCGTCGCTAGGTAGTCACTCCTTAGTCAATATTTGCGTAAAAAAATAATAAAAAATTGCAAAAAATTGGGCGACCACGTAGCGACGGATCGTCCGTCGCCCAACTGATGAGTTTTAGCGACAAAAACTATAGCCGTCTCTACGTAGTCACTCAGCTGGCGGAAAAATATATAAAAATTCGTAGGAAATTTTACGACTACATAGCGACGGATATATCCGTCGACAGTCCGTCGCTAAATAGCTAGCCCTAACTTAAATTGAACCGACGGAGGAGGGGGGGATTTCATTCAAACCAAAATATTTCTCTCTCCTCTCTTTCTCTCTTTTGGAGCTCTCTCTCAAAGGTACTCTCTCTCGTTTGGTGGTTGTGGGCGGCGAGGGGGGCCACGGCGGAGGTAGCCGGCGGTGGGGGGGAGGGGAGCCGTGGTGGGGGGTGGGTGGTCGACTGTGGTGGGAGGCCGCTGGGGGGATGGAGGCCGCGGAAGTGGGGGGGCGGAGGTAGCCGGCGGAGGGGAGCCGTGGTGAGGGGGTGGTCGGCTATGGTGGGAGGCCATGGGGGGGATGGAGGCCACGAGGGTGGGGGGCGAAGGGGGGCGGAGGGGGACCGGGGTGAGGGAGGCCGCGGGGGGGGGGGGGGGCAGAGGGGAGCCGGGGTGGGGGGGTGGGGGTCGGTGGTGGTGGGAGTGGGGCTCGCAGGGGGGGTAGTACAGGGGTTGGGGGCCGAGGCAGCGGAAAAGGCCACGGGGGGGGGGGGGGTGATGGGGGTCGGGGGCGCCGGAGTCGGCGGTGGTGGGAGTGGGGGTCGCGGGGGGGGGTAGTGCATCAGATTGGGGCCGATAATGGGAGTTGGGTTCGGCGGTGGTGGGAGTGGGGGTCGCGCGGGGGTAGTGCATCGGATTGGGGCCGAGGGTGGGACTTGGGGTCGGCAGTGGTGGGGGTGGGGGTCGGAACACACACACACACACACACACAGATATATATATATATATATATATATATATATATATATATATATATATATATATATATATATATATATAAACTTAGTATATAAACTTAGTGTATATATATATATATATATATATATATATATATATATATATATATATATATATATATATATATATATATATATATAGAGGAGTATATATATACTTTGGACCGAAACCGAATAATAAAATTTAGTATATTCAAAACCGAAACCGAACCAAATTTTTTTAAAACCGAAACCGAACCGAATTTAGTATATTCAAAACCAAAACCAAAACCAAAACTAAAACCGAATAATCAAAACCGAAGCCAAAACCAAAACCAAAACCAAAACCAAAACCAAAACCGAATAATCTAAACCGAAACCAAAACCGAAATCGAAACCAAAACCAAAACCAAAACCAAACCAAAACCAAAACCGAAACCGAAACCAAAACCGAAACCAAAACCAAAATTTAGTTGGTGGAGCGAGCCAGAATTCTTTGACGGAGAAGCCTCCTTCAGCGGATTATGGCTCGTCCCACCACCAATCGGTATCGGTATCGGACTATTTCATTGAGTATCAGAATCGGTATCGGTATCGAACTAATTAAGTTTATTTTGTCTTACGATACAGATTTTTACATCCAATTTGTAATGGATCGATACTTTGTTGATCATACATGGATGTACCAGCGGGTCAACCTCCTCGACCGTAGGTACTTATAAGTATCGACCGTATCTGTCACCCCCATTTCCTGTATTACGTATTTATGCTCGTATTTGATTTTGGCACGTATTTTAATTTTCTCGACTTGCGGATTTTGGTTTCTCGTAAATGGGTTTTGGACCATGGCTTGGTTTTATTTTGTGGAAGTTGGTTTGGTTTGGTTCATCATGAGTGGAACACTTTAACCTACACTCTACCCTCAACACAACACAACCCACCCTCATAAATCCCTACCTACTTTTCTCTCTCCTCATTATTTTCATTTATTTCTTCTTCTTCTTCCTTCTTCCATAACTCCCCAACCCATTAGGCAAGTGCACCTTGCCATCAAATAAGCACCACTTTTTATTTGTCCATTAGCTAGATTAGGCCATGAAGAACAACTTTAGAACTTGATATTTTGTGATTTGGAGTTTCCTTTGTTCTAGATCTAGGTTTTTACTATTTTCGGATTTACATGGTTTTGATCTATTTAACTTTGATTTTTGTATGTTTTGATGCTTCCATGTGGAAGAGAATTCAATTTTACTCAAGTTAGAACTTTAAAAATCTAGATTTGGTTTTAATTTGGCTAAGTTATGAAGAATTGAAGTTCTTGGTGTTCTTGGACTTGCTCTCGGCCAGGAAGAACAGCCCTCTGCCTTGCACTTTTTAGCGCATGGCCGATTACGCACCCCCGGCCTGTGCTCCTTAGCGCATGGCCGATTGCGCAATCACTTGGCCAGTACTTTGCGCTGCGCTGGATTGCGCTGGCGCAAGCTAGCCATGCACAAGCCAGCCATGCGCAAAGTAACCCCTGCGCAATCGACCATTGCACAATCCACCCCTGCGCAATCCTCCTGTGCGCAATCCATCTGCTGCGCCATCCACTCCTGCGCAGTTGGTACCCTGCACAGCTCACTCCTGCGCAGTTGGTACCCTGCGCAGTCTGGGCCTCCTGGCGCACTTGACTCCTGCGCAATCCAACCCCCTGATCCCTTGCGCAAACCATTGGCTCTTGGAGATTTGGTTTTATTTTCTTTAAGCCTGGCTCTTCTATAGTCCTATATATATTGATATTGTATTAGATATGTTTGGAATGACTATTGTACATGGCCTGGTATGACAAGGAACTAGCATAACACGACAGTGACCCGTAGTGGTGCACTCCTGACATGACCAACCTGACCTGATAGTGGCCCGTAGTGGCGCACTCCTGACAGTACCCTGACATGATTTATCTTGATAACTTGATAGTGGCCCGTGGCGGCGCACTCCTGACATGACTTGACTTGTAACTTGTAATTAACTCGTATAATCAACTTGACACCGTGGGTGTTCCTGCTTGCTTGTTTGTACAATCCACTTGTCTTGTCTTGCATCATGTCTAGGACGTGACTTCCGGGGTACCACGGCCAGGGACTCGCGCTAAATTGGATTAGGCTAATGATTAGATCAAACTAGAACATGGAGAATTCCCAGTCACAGGCAATCTCGTTATCTGGGCACTTTAATGGACTTGTAGCTTGCCGACGAGTAGAGCACATTTCCAGCACACTGTCATGTGTTGCACCCTCTAAGTCACCTAAGGGTACATTTGTCTTCCGGGCAATGTACCCACCTATAACTCTCAACCCGCGGAAGGATAACTGGATGGTCTGCAGGGCTTGGGACTGGAATTCTCACTTGCATCTTGTTAGTAATTAGGTTTGTGATAACCCTAGTTAGTTAAAGTAGTAAGCCGTAGTACTTGCTTGGCCGATTGTGAATGAATGGTGTCCAGTTCTGTCCAAGTCTTGTCTAGCCCCTGTACCTGGAACTCTTGATCATGATTGTTTTACTTACCTCTAACGATAAATGGGTAGAGACAGTGAGCTATTCAGGCGAAGGGGTACAATCCCGGTCCTTGTTTGGTTTAAGGATTGTAACCTGACTCCCAGAATAGTTCCACGTCCCTAGTCGTTTATCGCCCTGTGTACTTTACTACTTGTACTTCTTTCATTCTTATGTTCTGATATGCTGGCTTTTGTTCTTATTTGTGGCCTCCTTTGTGGCACTTGCTCTTTCTGGGGTTTGACCCAGCTGGTTTTGTGTGGCCAGATTTCGGAGCAGCTTCCGAGGATCTATCGAGCTTCCAGCCCAATGGTGACAACTAGACGGAACCCGGGCCAAGAGTGGGTTTTTCTTTTTTGTTTCACCCACTTATATGTAAATTTATTCTTTTGAGACGCTTAGCCGACGAGCACCTGTTAGCTCGATGCACATTTACCTACTGTCTGCCTACGGGCTGTAAGCATGATTAACAAATCCTAGGGTTGATCATGTATGACTGAACTCTTGCTAGTCCCATCATTTTGTACGACTAGCTTCATGATATCCAATATGTAATATTTGGGACGCCTTATATATATATATTTGATGCTCTAATATCTTGTGACTCTGTTAATTGCTTGAGATTGAGACAATAGGCTTGACCTTAAGAGACTGCTGGCTTGTAGTAAACCCTCATATCTAGACAGCCGTGACCGTATAGTTGAGATGTATTCTATTTCAATATACGTAGCTGGCTATGTCTGCCCCCGCTCTCCAGTATTCTGGTTCTGGGGCGTGACAGTATCGGTTGGTATTGGTCTTAGCGAATTGGTATCGTCCTATCCGATATTTATCTGCCGTATAGCTAGGATTCGTATTGGCCTTATCGATTCGGTATCGGCCATATCCGATAGGTATCGACATATCAGATTAGTATCGGCAGTATCAGATTAGTATGGTAGGAAGGTTTAGTAACAACTGTACTTGGATTTTTCTCTTCTCGAGCTAGATTTTTATTGCAAGAGAGTCACGAGAGCGTAAAAAATCTCCTAAATATTGATGTTTATGGGAGTGATTGGCCAGTTACAGTAACATACCTGCTTCATTTTCCATCAGGAAGGAGAGATTGAAAGCAATAACATATAGAGTTGTATTTTGGTAGAATTACAAGAGTTCTTCTTCTAAAATTCAACTCTATATGTTATTGCTTTCAATCTCTCTTTTTCTGATGGAAAATGAAGCATGTATGTTACTGTAACTGGCCAATCACTCTCGTAAATATTAATATTTAGGAGATTTTTTACGCTCTCGTGACTCTCTTACAATGGTATTCTAGCTCGAGAAGAGAGAAATCCAAGTACAGTTGTTACTAAACATTCCATAAAACTAATCTGATACGGTCGATAATAATCCGACACGGCCAATACCTATCGGATATGGCCAATACCGAATCGATAAGGCCAATATGAATCCTAGCTATACGGTCGATACATGTACATATCGGATAGGACGATACCAATTTGCTAAGGCCAATACCAATCTGATACGGCCTATACCAAACCGATAGACCGATACTAATCTGATACGGTTAATACTAAGTACATCCGGCCTATACCAGTGGATCCACCAGTTACTGCATGGGGGGCCCCGGAGTACCCCCAGACTCAGTTATATCCGGTTATTGGTGAGTACATGATTACATAGTAATTCTGTTTGTCTTACGATACAGATTTTCACATCCAATCTGCGATGGATCGTTACTTCTTTGATCATACATGGATGTACAAACGACAACACGAGAGCAGAATAGGTGTGAGTGATGATTTTTAGGCAGGCATGGAAGTGTTTCTTAAGTATGCCATGAGCAAAGCTCAGTACATGGACGGTAACAAAATCAAGTGTCCATGTGGTAATTGTCGTAATAGACGTTACGAAGAAGTGGTGACTGTAAGAGATTATTTGACCCGTAAGGGTTTCGTACGTGATTACTGCATGTAGTCATCGCAAGGTGAACTATATGCAGAAAGACAGGTTGCGAATGCTGCTACTTATGGTTTTGATGAAAATACTGCAACGGATTTTGTTATGGACGACGGTTGCTCTGTTGATTATGGAGACCTGCAGAATCATGCACGAGATATGGTATACGATGCGGCAGGGCCTAATTTTGATCCGAAGGATCCTAATCCCGAGGCAAAGGAGTTCTATGATATGTTTCAGGATGCAGATACTCCTCTACATCCTGATTGTGAGACTCATTCCGTACTGTCAGTGACGATGCAGTTGTTGAACATAAAGTCTAATTTTAACTTGCCACAAGCTTGCTATGATCGGATTACACAACTAGCAATGGAGATCTTACCGATGGAATCAAAAGAGCTCCCAGAAACTTCTATAAGTCAAAGATGATGGTCCGACAATTGGAACTGGGGTACGAGAAGATAGATTGTTGTCACAACGGATGTATGTTGTACTACAAGGAGAAGGAGGACATAGAAAGTTGCAGCTTCTGTAATGCGGATCGTTACAAGCCAGTAAAGGAAAAAGGAAAGTCAACTTGAAAACGACGTCCTTACAAGTATATGTATTACTTGTCGATCACGAAGCGCTTGCAGAGGATGTATATGTCTCTGAATACAGTTGAACACATGACATAGCACAACGAAGAATGCACAAAGGACGATGGAGAATTGTCACATCCTTCGGACAGAGAGGCGTAGAAACATTTTGATTTGTGTCATCCAAATTTTGCTGTAGAGCCTAGAAATGTACATCTGGCGCTATGTTCTAATGGCTTCGTCCCTTTCGGGCAGTCGGGATCACAATACTCCTGCTGGTCGGTCATTCTTATCCCTACACTTACACTCGTTATAATCTCTAATTTGGGGAAGTAACTAACAACACTTATTCTTATTCTCTCTAACAGTGTATTTAGAGATGAATTTAAAATGAGGACACCCGATATTATCGATGAAGGACTTTAAAGAGAGGTTGATTGTACCTTTTCGTCATGGTTTTGCAAATACGTAAGTAACTGAGATAATAATTTATACGACTACCATTAAAATATATGCATCTGAAATATTTAAATTATCAATATTTGTTTACAGGTTTTATTGCCTGAAATAACACTCACAAATGAGAGTATTCGTTATTTGGCATTGGGACCGAAGAAGCATGCAAAGACTTGGCCAGGCTATGTCGTTAATGGCTTCAAGTTTAAGGCAACTCAGAATGCTATAAATGCCGAATATGTCAATGACGGCTTCAGTACCAAGGATTCTGGTGTTTGCATAAGAGGCACCATCTATGACGACGAGCCGGACTTTGACTATTATGGAGTGCTTCGGAATATTGTAGATTTACAATATAGTGCCCCATATGATATGCATATTATGATGTTCAAATGTGAGTGGTTCGATACGACACCAAATATCGGTTGGAGAATCGATAAACAATTTAGATTCATCGATACAAATCATCGCAGGAGGTACACGTTTGCGATAGCAAGTCAGGCTGTTCAAGTCTACTATACAAGCTACCCAAGGCATCGTAGAGATCGATTTGACAGGTGGACAGTATACAAGATTAAATCTAGAAATACATTCAACGTTGGAGACCCAGCATACCAAGAGGACCAGATCGAAAAGTCCCAATACTTGGTACAACAGTCGGATATCATGGATGTTGAAAATATTATTGAGGAAAATAGAAGGGAGGAAGAGGTTGATACACAAGACTTAGCTATCAACAGGGGAAAAAGATGCGTCTTATCCCAAATATTGAGGATGAAGAAGAAGAAGAAGAAGAAGAAGAAGAAGAAGAAAGAAGAAGAAGAAGAACTTGATGAGGATGAGGATACAGATGAAGTCGACGATGAAAATAAGGATGAGGATGAGGATGAGGATGAGGATGATGATGAGGACGAGGCTGAGGACGAGGACAAAGACGATGACGATGATTAGATTAAATATCAGTATATATTAAAAACACTTTCAATTACGTGATTTTAGTTTGACCTCATAAAAGCACTTATAACTTAGTGAATTCAGTTTAAATTTCTGTATATTCTTATTTCAGATGGCACTCCTAGTTCTTTTATTCGCGGCGTCACTCGTCGCCCTGCTGATGGCTAGCACTCGTCGTCGTGGTGCTGGTGGTGCTGGTCGTGGTGGTGGTGGTGGTGGTGGGCGTGGTCGTGGTGGTGGTCGTGGTCGCCTTCAGCCTTCCTGAGAAGCGACCCCATCTAGCGATCCCGAGCCGGAGAGTACCCCGGGCACAGACTCATCCCGCCGTCGATCTACCACGGAACTATCGACACCTTCGTCGAGGGCGTCTCCATCCGCTAGCGGATCTGTTCCGCCTGCGATACCACCAGTTACTGCATAGTGGGCCCCGGAGTACCCCCGGATTCAGTTATACCCGATTACTGGCGAGTACATGCGCGGAGCCACGGATCCTCCGACGCCACCAGAGAGGTCGATGGACGAGTTTCGACGAGAGCTATGGCCCGCGGGCGAAGCATAAGTAAATTTAAGTTAATTTAATAATTTGTTTCATTTATTCAAGTTAATAATCCATTCGTTGCTTCCTTGTAGGTTTTTTCCGTGGGATGCTACCAGGCTTCTCGGGCAGATTATCCGAGCTAACTACCATGGCCCCTACCTCAATTTTTTTGAGGTGCTCATAGACTTGCAGTACCGCTGGCTCGACGAGATGAGGGTATATATATATATATATATATATATATATATATATATATATATATATATATATATATATCTTTATCTTGTGATTAATTATTAATTACTCTTTAATCAACTATTTTTTAATATCGTGATAATTGAATTTGTATGTCAGAGGACCTTCTGGTGCCCCCCCCATCGCGAGGAGGCGATCCGTAGGACCTTTAGAAGCGCCGCCGGAAAGAAGATCCGGGATGCGGTTTATGACCTTCGAACGGCGCATTCGAAGAAGGAGTGGATCCGACAGGACTACTATAAGCAGCTCTTGGAGAAGATGGATGCTCCTGCCTTCAAGCAGAAATCAAAAAAAGCAAAAGCGAACCGACGGGCCGCAGGGCTACATACGGGGGGATCAAAGCCCAATGCAGCGACGCTTGCAGAATTGGTAAGATACCGCAAATTCATTCCACTATCTAATCGGTATTATTAATATACTTAATTAATTAAATTCTACGAATATTTCGTATGCAGACCCAACGGGCGGTGAAGGAGAGAAAAGATGCTGACTCGGTCACCAAGCACGATGTATTCCAGCATACCCACAAGAGGCGGAAGGACGGGAGCTCCGTCGACGAGAGGGCCAAGGAGACGGATGTAAGTACTTACGTTTATGAGACTTATGTTAGAATTATAAGTATTCAAACTATAACTTAGGTAAACTTAGGATTCAGACTATAACTTAGGTAAACTTAGGATTCAGGCTATAACTTAGAAAAACATAGGATTTAGATTATAACTTAGGTTAACTTATAGTATAAATACATTCATTTGATTGGCTGCGTATCGTGAGGCCCTTAGTCGGGTTCAGCCATCTGCTGCCGAGGATGTCGGCGAAACGACGTCCGTCGGGACGCCCTCTTCTACGGCCGCTCGCTACGACGACATGTTCGTAGATAGCGTCGGCAGCTTTAAAAAAGGGCACCTGTACGGAGTTGGCTCCCTGGCGCCGTTGCACGCGACGATTCCGAGATTTCCACCTCCCCCGCCTCCTTTCGCGACCCCGACAGACGATGATGTGAGGTCCCAGCTTGCGCATATGAACGAGGCAGTGTCGGACTTGCGGGCACAGTTTTCTACGTACTTTTCGCGTCCTTCTACTGCTTCCGGTCCGTCTGCTCCCGGTCCGTCTACTGGTGCTGCCGGTCCTTCTTCCGTCGGGCGTCTCTCTTTTGACCATGTTGCCCCTATCGTACCGCCTTCTGCTGTGATGGCCCTTTTAGACCAGATGTCGCCAGAGCAGCTACGCCAACTTCCAGACCATATCTTAGAGGGATTGCCTCCATATCTGGTGGAAGTGTACATACGTCGGGCGCAGCAGGGAGTACCAGCACCATCGGATGATCCAACTCCTCCTCCTTGATGTTTGTATTCGAATATTTTGAAAACTGTTTAAATATTGAATATTTGTGTGTTTTGTGTGGACAATTTGAAATATTGGATAATGTTGATTGTTTTAAATGATTGGTGTATTATTTATGTTGGTTTGTGTTGGTGGATGTTTGGAAATGATCTATTTTATTTATGTTGATGGATGTTTGGGATTGTATATTGGATAATGTTGAATGTTTAGATAATTTGTGTTATTTATGTTGGTGGATGTTGTGTGAACAGGGAATGCTCTGTTTTATGCAAAAAAAATTCAAAAAATTCCCAGTTAGCGATGGAGTCGTGACTGCCAACCGACGGAATATCCATCGCTAACTGGAAGTATTCCAAGTTAGCAACGGATGGCGACTACTCACCGACGGAAGATCCGTCGACAAGATTCTGAAAATATAAAAAAAATCACAGAAACGGATCGACGGATATTTCGTCGGTAGGCCGTCGCTAGTAGTCAGTAAAAGTTTGGCGACGGATAATCCGTCACCAAATCCGCGACTGGTCGGCGAGGGATTAGCGACTAAACCCGACGGAGTAGCGGCGGAATATCCGTCGCCACGGTTCTGGAAATATAAAAGATTCACAGAAGCGGGTCGACGGATATACCGCCGCTATTCCGTCGCTAGGCCGTCGAACAGTAGCGACTACAAGCGACGAGTTAGCGATAGAAATTGCGTATCATACACTCTCTGGTACGCATTTACCGACCATTTAGCGATGAATTAGCGACGGATATTGCGTATCAGTTACTCTCTGATACGCAATTACCGACCATTTAGTGACGGATACGGCCGTCGCTAAGGCGATGTATCATTAACTTTCTGATACGTGCTTTGACGGAAATTCGTCGGCCATTCGTCGCGAGATTTACGAGTATGGTTGACAAAAATCCGTCGCGAAATCGTCGCTGGGCGACAACTTGGCAACGAATTGTTTTTAGCGACGAGGCTTTTTCCGACGGATATTTTTGACCAAAATTCGTCGGCCATCCATCGGTATTACCATTTTTCGACGGTTGGGCGACGGATACGGCCGTCGCTACAGCGATAAATTTTGGTAGTGGACCCATTCAGAATCATGTTAGCCTCTGGCTTGCCTTGATAGGTTCTTTCTTCCTTTTGAAGTAGTTGATGGCTATATGGTTTGTTCTACCACATACAAAACAAAATTTTCTTTGGTCCTGAGTCTGACCAAAGTTTCTAGGTTTATAAGGTTGGTGGTGTTGAGGGTTTTGGTGATGAAGATTTTGGTAATGAGAGTTTTGGTGATTTGGTTGAAAACTCTACTTCTTTTTGAAGAAATTTTTCTTGGGTTTGAGATGGTGGTTAGCCTTAGGTTTGGCATAGCTTTCTACAAGGTTTACCCTGGCTGTGGTATTAGACCTAGCTTTGAATTTTAACCTATATTCTTCTTCTGTTCTAAGTCTTTTTAGAGCTTGAGGGTACGTAATAGATCCTTGTAGATGGAGGAGATCTTTTGCCACATTAGACCAAGAGGGAGGGAGTTTGTCTATCAAGCATCCTATTTTGTGCTCAGTAGAAAAGAATGTTCCCTTGGCTTGAACATGCCTAAGGTGTTCTTGGAATTCATGAATTTGGTCATTGATATGTTTGTTATCTACCATGACATATCTGTTGAATGTAGAGGAATTGAATCTATCAATTCCAGCATCATCACAACCATATTCATCTTCCAAAGCATCCCAGAGTTCTTTAGCGCTTTTATATTCAAAAATATGTCATACAGAGACTCAGACATAGCGCTTAAGATTATGTGGAAGCAATGTTAGTCTATTTTCTTAGGGGTCTTAGGTTTGGTGGATGAAGAGGACTTGGATACCCCTACGTCAGAGTCAGTCTCATCAAAATTATTTGAGATGGGTGTGGACCCATTAATGGCAGAAATCAATCCTACAGTGGTAAGCCAAAACTTCATCTGGCTCTGCCATCTCTTGAAGTAGGTACCACTGAACTTAAGGCTTTGCAGAGTAGGTCTCTTCCTTGGCAGACATGTTTTCTTAAAAGTCTGTAAAAATTTATATTTACTTAATAAGATGGCTTAAGCTAAAATTAACAATTCAAATAATTTCAGCAAAAGACCTTCAAAATTTTAGTTTTTCAAGTTTTGATGAGGTTGGGTTAGCTGTAGGGGCTGAATCCCAGCAAGCGGAGGTTCACAAGGAACACTTAAGTACCGGTCGCTTAGACGAATTTTTGCCTTGTTGACAGAAGGGCCCTTTCGGCTTGTGTCCAAACAAATATCTACTTTAGAACTTTAAAATTAAAGAAATTTTACTAAATCAATCAATTGTTTGATTTAGCCTAAATTGAAATATTGAGTAAAAGAAACTACTCAACACAATAATATTTGTCTAAGGTGTCAATTTAGCCAATAATGACAATTTATTACTAGTATGACAAAAAAATTCCAGAGGGTTCAAAGGATTTGTTTCAACAACTTAACAACAATATTAAATAGGCAACAAAGTTTTCCAGAGAGTTCAACATTTTAACAGTACAATCAAATTAAGATGTTTGTTCGAAAGGCTTGTTAATAGTACAATGAAAATTAACAAATTTGTTTAACAAAATTGTCAAGTTAACAGTACAAAATTTTCCTTAACAACTTGTTAAGGAGACCAATATGTAATGAACAGTTATATATGTGATGACAACTTGTTATATAACAGAATATAAATATGTTGTATATGTGATGACAACAATATTAAATATATTATATAACAAAATAGCTATATAACAGCAAACAGAGGATTTTTGAGATTTTCGTAAAAGGTTGTTGACAAAACAAATGTGGTAACAACAGCAAATTTATTTTATATGTATACACAATTGACTTTATAATTAGAACAAATAAATCACTTTCTCTGCTTACAAAATTTGTATGCAAGCACTTTATATGCTATCTAACAGCAAGCTTTCTAACAGGAACAAATGTACTGGATTATTTTGGCAGCAAACAAAAGTAGAGACAGCAACCACTTTGTGGCAGCAAACAGTTTACGACAACAATCAAATATTTTCGTACAAAAAAATTATAACAGCAAATAATATTTTGTGTAAAATGATTTATGTCTTAGATTGTTAGAATTATTCCAATATTCTTCATTTTAAATCTGCAAGAAAATAAAACAAGTAAATGTTACCGACCTCTGGGGAAGTCGTGCACAAAGCACTGCCCTAAGAGATAATTCGGGTCTATGTGCAGACTTTATCCGAACGCTCCTAGTGGTAAAATTTCCGTTCCACCGGAATCTCCTTGCCGCACACGACGTGGAGAAAGTAACCCACGACTTAGCTCTGCCAGAGCAACAACGAAGAACAGAATTTTGGAGATGGAAATTTGTGAGAGTTTCGGAAGGATTATTTTCTGTGTAGTGGACGAAAGAAAAGGACAGGATATATATCGACATTTTTCAACGTTTGCAAACGGCTAGGAGAGTTATAGCAGATTAATTAGCCAATTAAAGCGAACGTTACAAAACGTTTACAGCACAAAAAACACATGGTTCATTGAACCTGGACCGAATTTGAATTGTAAACGTTACAAAATTAAATGATTTGTAACGATCAAAAATTGAATGTGCAAAAAGAATTTTAGGGTCTCAGTCCGAACCCGAAAAGAAAATCGAATCAGCATTCGGCGCCCGCAGATGTGGGCACGTACCCGCAACCGTTACGTGCGCCGAACTGAACCGAGCCGGGCCGGGAGGCAGGGACGACGCGCGCGTGTGGCCCATACGCCTCCCACACAATACTTTAATGAAGGGAGATAGAAGGAGTCAATATATACACACTATAGTCTCCCCACCTAGCCGATGTGGGACTATAGCAAAAGTAGAACTTGAGCTTTTGCTCAAATAGGCGAAGCGAGGTGTTGAGTTGCGGACGTCGAAAGTCGTCATGGCCATCTCGTGGAGCTCTGGAACGCAGAGTGCGCGATGTGTACGTGTGGGACGATGATGATAAAGTCAGTGCGGACAAGATCCGTATAAAGAGTCCGAAGTAAACTGACGACCTGCTACAAATCGTGTACGAGGGACACACGATTTAACTGAGTCCGCACGTACTAAAAAAGATATTATGTTATCAAGTACGACCCTTGCTACATTTTTATATCTTTTCCTTAATTTGCTGAAGAGAGCACATCATGCCTTTGTTTAGTTTCTGTAAAAATGAAAGTTGTACACCTAAGAGCATTTGCTCATATATCATGGGATGTAGAGGAAACAGTTAGAGGAGATGCTCTGCTCATTAAAAGAAACAAATATGATGTGAATTTGAGACATCAAACCCAAAGGAAAACCAAGCTCCCATAAATTTGGACATCAAACCCAAACGATCGCAACGTACAATAAATCAAAAAATTGAGCATAACCTGAGAAGAATTAACAATAATTTTTTCTCTACATAATGTCCATAGCATCTCATGTAGTCTGAGGACATAGCAGCCCATGTATTGAATAAACACTAGAACTCTTCTCTTCTCTTCTCTTCTCTTCTCTTCTTCTTGTATAATAGTTCTCTATACCGTCATTTACACTACGGTTGTGTTTGATTGGGCTTTTTTTCCATGAAAAATATTTCCATCACAAAATTTCCACCATTTGTAGTGTTTGATAGCTTATATTTTCCATGAAATTATTTTCCAAGAAACCATCATTTTCCATATTTTCTTATAGAATGATAGAAAATGAAATTTGTCCAACACATAGAAAAATATTATTTTCCATGAAAAATAACTAGTTTTCGTGGAAAATAATGACAATCAAACATCCAAATTAAGTTTTCTATGAAAAATTTATAAAATTCCATGGAACTTTTTTTCCTAAGAAAATAATTTTATAAAATTAATTTCTTTTCCACATATTTTCCAACAATTATAAAATATTTAAGTGGAAAAACGTATGTATTATTGTAAGTACAAATTAGCCCATGCATGTACAAAAACCGTTCTGCGTCACGTGAATAAGTCGATTTCTGCTGAATATAATTTGATCAATATAATTATGTTCATTGACATGGATCAAAGAAGGATATGCACATACAAATTTTCATAATAGAGATACTATAGTTCGGCAAACACACACTTTATCAGTACTGTACTACTCGAAGTTGTTTCCCTCGAAGGTCTGGCCAATCTGCCAATTCCGGGGAGCAACGTCCCAGGACGTGGATCTCCGCTTGTCGCTGGTTACGACCTCGAACGACAGGGATTGGCCGCTCAAGTTCTCCCCGGTGTTCCAGTTCTGGCCCCAGTTGCGCTTCATCTCAATCCATCCGGATTTGTTTCCTTTGATCAGCACGCGCTCGACGTCGCCGGCGCCGGCCACGTTCCACACCAGCACTTGCAGGAAGTAAGGGTTGCCAAAGGTGGAGAACCTGATCCGTCCTCCCCTCTGACAAGGAACCCTAAATATATCCAACCACCGCATGCAGTACTTAGTAACCAATGTTGATAACTAGTACGTAACCAATCCACTTATATGTCATGCCAAACATTTAAAACTATATAGAATTTATGTTGCATCCTACTTGCTTTATCATAATTCGAGGTATGCTTCACCTAGAAAAAAAAAAAATTTGTGTCACACCGCACTTGTTACCAACTTATCATAATTTAAATTGCATCCCATTTAAAAGAAAAAAAATTTGAGTTGCATCTCACATATTTTACCATAATATATAAAACTCACTTTAAAAGAAAATCGTTAACGACTAACAGTCAACTCCTTTGACCTCCCACGTGGATACTTTTGAGATCAAAATATCTTTACATTGATACTTCTGAGACTAGAACTCCTTTGGTTCTAGGTAGCTACACACTCAGGTGTGGATATATATATTTGATCACAGGTAGGTTCACACTTATATATTTATAGATAGATGGCAAGTGAGAACAGCACTTGAGGACATTTTGCTCTCAAAAGTGTCCACGTGGATGGGGGCCAAAAGAGTTGATTGTTTTCATTACGAGGCTGCTATTTTGACAGCGGTTTTGGACCACGATCCTTGTCCGTCGACAATGGCGGAGCATAAGCTGGACTGTAGCCCGGACTTAAAACTAAATAAATACTATGTACTACCAGCATGTTATCACATGTAAGTCTTAGCTTAATTGGTTGACTTGTTGGACATTTACATAAAAGGTCTAGGTTTGAGTCATGTAGTTGTGGGTTCTGTAGAATTTTGTAGTTTATTATTTTTTGAGTTATTACATGAATTTGTTTTGCACTTGGCTCCGCCCTTGTCTGTCGGCCACGTGTCGGGGTGTGGGTCGCGAAGCATGCAGGGGGACCAGTCGGGGGATGCTACGTCGGCGCAAGCACAACCACGGTCATCCCCGGGCAGTCAAAATATACTTTCCCTTTTCATTAAAATTGGTTGGTTTTATGCTGCATGCATATGGTAAAACAAGAGAAATACAACTCATAAAAATTTCTTTCAAATGTGGTACACCTTGAATTATGATAAAGTAAGTGAGGTGTGACTCAAAATTTCTTCGAACTGTATGAGCGACCGCATACCAAAACTAGTGTCGTGTGTCTGCATTATAAGCATGTTTGCATCACCTGCGGTAGGAAACGGGGACGATGCCCGACTTGTACTCTGCTATCTGGAGGAACGCGGGCATGCTTAGATCGAAGTGGACACGAGGAGGGTTGCACCATCCCCCGTTGTCGCTGGACAGGGCCCAGTTGGGCGGACAGTGGTCGGTGGCGGTGACGACGACGGAGGGCTGGCCGGGCTTGCACCACTGGGGGCTGTTTGTGCACCTGATCTCGTAGCAGGCGCCGCATGCTTGCCCATCGTTGAACAGAACAGAGCTCAGTGCAGTCGAGTGCGGTTTGTACGTCTCTGGCGCTACTTTTTTGTAGTCACTGAATCCGCATGCTCCCCCTGCAATCGCATACACTAACTAATAATTAGTTATCTATCAATTGAACTCGTAAAAATGACATCAACTATATATATATGCACCAATTAACTAATGAAATATAGGCGTAACCTCACCATTGGTTGTGGATCTTGTCTTATAAACAAGTAAGCTTCTGTGTATGTTAGTGTGCATTTCAGTAAAGCTAATGTCAGGAATCTATGGACATATAACAAACCATTCATTACGGTCTAGTTAAGCTTTGTGGTGTATAAAATAAATAAAAATCCTTAACTGATACGTATTAATACATATGTATGTAATTTGGGTTGACTCTCAATTTAATATAAGTGGACTTGGCATTTTTTTTCTTTCCGATATTTAATAGAGCTCCAAATGTTGAGGGCAAACTTAATTTTGAACCCAGTACCATCTTGTTGGACTATACTATTATTGGCAAGGCCGGAACCAGAAACTGAACTGGGTGGGCTGAAGTGGGTTAGGGTGGGCTAGGCATAGCCTGACTCACAAAAAATTACCAAAAAAGTTATATATGAAAAAAATGAAATCTCTTTTGGGGTGGGCTGGAGCCCAACCCACCCCTCACTTATTTTGTGTTATTGGACCCTTGTTTTGTGCTTAGTTCATATTTCAAGGTGTTTCATGTTTAAAATGTTCTTAGTAATATTAAAACATATATCTCATTATTATAGTTATAAAAGAGTCCCAAAATTAAATTTAAGGGGAAGTTTTGAAAATAAACTTGACTTTTTGCCCATTATTTTGAGCCCAAAAATTTTGTCGGGCTACTAGTTACTACCATTGGAATTAATTTGTTTTGTGTCATTGGGTCCTTGTTTTGTGCTTAGTATATATTCTAGGAAGTTTCATACCTAGAATGTTCCTAGTACTATTAAAATACCCACCTTCTAAAGATATCGTATTATTATAGTCGTAAAAGAGTTTAGAATGATCCATAATTTTATTCTAATAAGCAAGTGAACTCTTTCAATAATGCTATAAATATTGTCGTATTTTGTACAAAACAATAAGCTTAGTGTTATCATAAATTTTCTTTTCTACCAATCTTCTCTTCCTCCAAATTTCTCTCTATATTTTTTTTTTTCCAATCCAAATGAGTTCTTCCTAGCTAGTTGGACTAGCTAGCACCATTCCAAACACCAAATTCATTTGACTTTCATACGTAATTGTTTGACGCATGCGGAGGATCTAATTCTAATCCGATTAACTTTGTTAATCCAGGCATAACTATACAATCCTACTTGCAAGGGATTAAACCAAATGACATATGTTGGTGCGAAAACTAAGCATTCAAAAAAAATCAAATTAGTTATTAGTTCTTACTATATTTTAACTTTTTATAAATAAATAAAAAATCACATACCGAATTGCATTGTTTCCTTACGTTCCTAATAACCTACCTGGGGCTTCCTTATAGAAGGTGGCATGTGCAGAGTTCCACGGGCCCCGCGCAAACTTGCCACGGTGTCCATGTTCCTGGGCTTCGGCAAATAGAAGCGACGTCACGAGCGCAGAGAGGAGGAGAGTAATCTTCATGGGGGTTGCCATTAATGAACAAATCCTTTCTGCGTGCATGCATGCAGCAGTACGTGTTGTGTATTATATATAATGGTGGACGTGCATGCTTCGAGTGCAATTTGGGTCTGTTGTTTGTTAGGATTATTATAGGGATTGATTGGGAGGCTTGGAGTGCTTATAGGCTTCCGGGTCCAAACAGACATTTGCTATCCCTGCCGCTCCCGCCAACCCCCGGATTAAGAAGCAACTAACGTGCGTGAATTCCTCCAGGCACAGGCGATGTTGGCTGTGCGTGTTTTTTAGTCACACACAAACACCAAAACCTCATGTTACCATTTCTCAAATAGTCCCACTTCGGCTGGACTATGTGGTTTGAGTGTATATATATTATTACTTTATTTCCCTTTGCTTCATGGAAGTCTTGTATGGGTGCTCTAATACGCACGCCGCCGCCGCTGCTCGACCCGGGTGCCAATCCGATTTTTACTTCGGGTTCGGACTTAGACCCTAAAAATCTTTTTGCTCCTTTAATTTTTGACCGTTTGAAATCCATCAATATTCTAAACGTTGGACAATTTTTCTTATTAAATTCGAACGTTACAGACGTTTTTTGTGTGTCATTTACAGCACCATTCAAGTCCTTTAATCCAGCCTTCAGTTACAAACTCTGATGCCTATATATTGATCAGCTATTTTTTCATTCTTCGAATACACAGAAAATCTTAACAAAACTCTCTTCCAAACTCTCGTCTTCCCGAAACTTTCTGTTCGTCCTTTTTGCTCTGGGAGGAGCTAAGTCAGTGGTCGTTCTCTCTGCAACGTATGCGACATGGAGATTCTGGTGGAGCAAAAATTTTACAACTAGGAGCATTCTGACAAAGTCTGCGCATTCGGACAAAGTCTGCACATGTATATTTGGAAAAGATAATTTGCATTAATAAACAACCATAGTACAATCAGACACCTCTGCCTCCACTTACAACCCCAAACTAGCTATATCATACTCAATATTATGAATAATCTCAATCACAGGTATCTGAATACTCTCAAAAATGCGAGAGTTTCGCTCCCTCCAAACATGCCACACAGCAGTTGCTAACCGAATCCTTGCTTCTCTATACCACTTGTACCCTCGGCGCTTCAGCGAAATCATGTCTTCTACCAAGATGTCTACTCATGTCTCCATGACATCCCGTCCTGGCATTTGGAGTTTGGCTCCCAGAACCTTCCAAATTTTCCAAGAAGTCACACAACGAAAGAATAGATGTTCCGCAGTTTCATTTTTCGTACAACATAACACACAACCAAGCTTGTCCACTTGCATCCCAATCGAGACATGCAGTCAACAGTCAACAATCTCTTCATCAATAGTCTGTATAGACAGAGTTGAAATTTTTGCACTCCACCTCTAACCCAGATAATGTCCGCAAACTCCCATTTGTCGAGAGTAGGCTAAACCTGATTGTATGCAATATTGTAGATAAATGAACTGCTAGGAGATCCATCCCATACCCATGTATCACCCGACAGTGATTAGTCTATGTGGACCTGGAGGATGCTATCCGAACATAGCCTAGCAAATCAATGTTGAACAATCTGCCAGTCCAAGTCGTCAAACAACGTCGCCACTGGCCTTCTCTTGTCGATATTATAGCGAGAGCCATGTCGACCAACCCATTCCAATAGCCCCTTATGTTGTATCCATGGGTCGAGCCTCAGATTCGTGGATTCTCCATCACATATCACCTGAGAAATGACCCCTTGACACCCTCCTGAAGCTTCAACATGTGCTTAAATGTGTAAGCCCCCCGAATTTTAGCGTTTATTTTAAAAAAAATTAAATGAATTATTTTCAATAAATATTTTATTATAATTATTTTTTATCATTAAATATACTTTTTCGTGACTTTGATTTTTAGAGCGTCAGATATGTTAATATTTCAAAACTTCTTTTACGAGTTTTGTAGTAGACAAAATTATCTTTATTTTGGTATATGATGTTCCACTCAAACATGTTTTCTTGCATTCTTTTTTGCATCACTTTCTGATCAATTTAGACCATTTGACCTTCTACCGTAAAACTTGACCAGACTTCCAATTTAATTTTGGGGCTCGACATCGATCCAACCTAATCGATCCAATATTTGTTGTAACCTATTTTGAGCCTACTACGCACATGCCACTTGTGTGACATCCAATTGAGCCCCCACATGTTACTTATTTATCCATGATCATAAACGACATAAATTAAGCCATTGATCGCACCTAACCCGACCTTGACCCAACCCGACTCAATAAACCAAACCCAAGCTTCATGTCATCCTCTCATGAACACCTACACCACAACACCATTACATCCCTACAAAACACCAAACACCCTAGCATCATTCATCCCAAAACCAAATGGACAACTCTTAACCATAAATTAGGGAGAGATTCCTAATTAAATTTATTCAAACCTTCTTCAAGCAAAATTAGCCTATTTTGGCCAAGCCAAGGGATTCTTGGAGAAAGCTACCTATGACACACGTCACTCATTGTCCAATCACCACTCAACAACACAAATCCACTTTTTGTAAAGACAACACCCTCTGTCCTCCTAACTACTCTATCAGCCGACCCCATCTCTTCATACAACACTCCATTTCTTTTCTCTTTCTTCCTTCAAACTCACAGCCTCTTTTTCTTTATTCCTCCATTTTAACCGACAGCTCTCCTCTCCTAACCCTAACTTCTCCTTCATCATTATCTTCACTCGATCATCATCCCCACTCCTCATCTTCTTCTTCCTCATATCCTCCACTAATCCTTCTTCTCCTCCTTGTTCATCATCTTCTTCTTCCTTCCATCTTCCTCGAGCTGTTGCTACTGCCTCTCCACCATCGACGACTACCCTGGTGGGCCTCGACGGCCGTCGCAGGGCAAGCGACCCTGACAGCAGCATAATACTATTGTCGCTGATGTACAATAGCGGTGGCTGCTGTACAGCGACTTCGAACGCCACACGCTACTGCCTCGACGAAGAACCCCAGTGAGCCTCCGACCATGTGCCCACGGTCGTGCGTCGCCTACGCACACCCGAGCGCTGCCCACTCCAAGTTGTCGGGAGAGGCAAGGCGTTAACAGCAGTGAGCGCAACAGTCGCGCAAGCATAGCACGCGCATAACACGTGACCCCGACGACCTCCGACGAATACCTCCAAGCGTCCTCCTTCGTCCCCGATGCGAGAAATAGACGATTCGTGTGTTTCACACGAGATCCCGTTGACGCGCGTGAAGAACGCAAAATCAGAAGTTCGTTTCACGATAGCAACTTTATACACATTTTTCGAGAAATTCGACCGTTGGATCGTCGAACTATTTCCTCCGTTGCAATCTCGGTATATACCCCAACCTTGACCTAAAGTTTCACCAGTTAATTCGTTCATTTGATATATCAAAATCGGCCACCAAGTTGTCCCAATAATTGTGTTTATTTTAGACAGTTTTGTGGAGCCAACTTCGTTGATTTATATCTCTGTCATCGCAGCTCCCTTTGACACGCCACCAGTTCCTGTTCACATATGGTATAACCAACTTCTTGTCCCTAAAGTTTCATTTTATTGTGAGCTCGTTTGATTGGTTGAATTTGATGCCAAAGTTGGTCGTCCGAATTCGTAATTTTTAAATTATAAAATTCTAATTTTGAACCCAGGACTCCGAATTCTAATTCTAACACCACCAGTAGACTTGTGACATCGTTCTAGCATGAATTCATATAAAGTTTGGTGGATTTGGAGGACGTGGACCCCGACAAGCATTTCGGTACAAGGCGAGCCCCATAGTCGGAGTCAACGGACCATTTTGAGATCAGCTCTTCGAAATCCAATTTCGGATATACCGTTGGGTTCGTATCGTCATTTTAAATTCGTGGACATATAATTTGTTAGATTTAGTGGACTTTTATCCTGACATGTTTTTTGGTACAAAACGGGTACATCGACGGACATCGTTTTGACCCAAAATTATCGTTTTGCTCGTATGTCCAAATTGGACTTATGGGTAGACTATCCTAGCTAATTTAACCATTCTAGACATGTTGGTGAGGTTTGTTTCATCATCCGACTACGTCTGTAGATTTTTTTTCTTATTTATTACCATTAGTTATAATTAATTATTATTTATGTTCATATTTCGAAATTCGTACAACGAAACTGAGATCAGTCGATTCCAGGGATCTCACATCGCCAAAATTGACGATATGACCATGTGGGTCGCTATGATAAGATTGTTATACTTACAGTTGATCGTCTTGTCTCGATTTGCGTGTCGTAGGTTTCGATGTACGAATAACGAGGTACAAACATGATCTTTTAATAACCTACAACTTGCAATTCATATTTTATATATATAAAATATGTTACCTAATAATATTTGATATATATATATATATATATATATATATATATATATATATATATATATATATATATATATATATATATATATATATTGGATTTTGTAAAACTCTAAATGATTTTTGGGTTTCTAATGTTACCTAATAATATTTTGTAAATAAAAATTATAGTTTCTAAATATTGTAAGTGATTTTCAAGGAATAGTTATAAACGTATTTTAGTTACGCTTTGTCCTTAAAATCACTAATCACGACTATTAGAGTCGTTTTCCTATTTCTTGGTTCTATTATCGTGCCAAACTCTGATTTTGGCCTTCTATATACCAAATTAGGCTATTTGGACTATTCTGGACTCAATGGAACCGTCTGTGTCGTCGTTTATGACTATCTTGTGGAGCATAGCATCTTACCTATTGTAGAAGTATGGAATTTTAGGCGCATCTATAGGCTAGAATTCCTATGCGCTTAACACTACATGCGCCAGGGAGCTCAAACGAAGTACTTGGCACAGCTGTAACGATCCGCTCCGCCCTAGCGGAACGTCGATTCAAACGGCAAGTGCAACGACTCAAACGAGCCGTCGACCCGAAGAGTTGGCATCGACCTGATGAAGAATCGATGCAAGGCTTACATTGGCCCGTCAAGATGAATCCAGACTTAGACTTTCAAAGGCGCGCTCGAAGTATCGCTCGGCCGATGCGAACATCGCTAAGGTGGGTGGCTCCGATGAACCCGTCTTTGCTTAGCCTATACACATAACAATACGGACACTATCACAAGAATCGCTAGGCGATAACCCCGCGCATGCTAATAAATGACTCAACGCACCTGGCTAAGGGAATAATCTCATCTTGCATGCTTGTGTAGAACCTGGAAAAGAACTCGGCAAATATAGAAACTCTCGTACCGTGCTCTACGCTCGTGCTAAGGCACAAGCTTACGTTCAAGTCCCGTACGCGTTCAACAACGAAACAATGAATGGGTTACAACAATGAAACGGAAGACTATCGACATAGTCGTTCCGAGTAGAGTATAGCAACATTGAAAGACTTCGGGACTGATAGGTCGCCAAGGCGACTCCCGCACGAAAAGTTGCATAATATATGAATGAATGAATGAATGAATCAACGAATGAATGACAGGAATACGTAAAGAATGAATGAATGAACGAACAAGTGAAAGAAAGAAATGAAAGAGTGAATAAAAGATAAGACATGAAAGACGTTAGCGACAGGTATGACGGGCACGTGCAACGGGGCTCGCTACCCGTACTGCACGGACGCCAACCTGGTCGATAACGCATTATGGCTCAAAGGACAGCCGTTAAGTTAAATGACAAGACAATACGAAATGGTCGTAGACAAATGGCACGGGCGATGGAGGGAAATACCGTGGCCGTCATGAGGAAGGATTCTGCGGCACGGGCGATGGGAGGGAATACCGTGGCCGGCCTAGGCAGAATCAGACATGGGACTTACGGGCTGCTTTGAGTGGGGGCTCGGCCACTCAAAGAGACGTAAGGCCGGGCATTTCAAGAGACTATCAAGGTGTACCAGCCATCACGCTTCGATAGGTGAGAATGCCCACGTGATATGTCCAAAATGGCTTGTAAAGCCAGCGACCCATGCATGTAGATTAAGTGGACTATGCTGGTGGCAATCCACGTGCAAGTTCTTGTATTGAAACAAGTAGTCTAAGTTAACGAAATGAAATACTCCTGAACATGCTTGAAATGTAACAATCCAGAACATGCTTGAAATGTAACGTCCTGAACGTGCCTGAAATGTAACACTCTGAACATGCCTGAAATGTAACACTCTGAACATGCCTACGACGTGCTAGAACAGGCCTACGACGTGCTAGAACATGCCTACGACGTGCTAAAACCCGAGGCAGGGACACGCCCTTGATATTGAAAGTTTACATGAGACACGTTAAGTTATTCCTCATGAATTGTTGACTAACTTAGTTTACCTTGTACAGGGAAGGCCGGACGGTAAGTATGGGTAAGTCGTGTATGTATTTTCATGCGACACTTGAATTCGGCAACACGAGATAGGTTATAGAATATGCCATGAAACTGATCCTAAGGCAATAGTAGAAAGACAATGAGTGATAGACGGTGCACAAAAATAAATAGAACGTGTTTGGTAATGATAGCATTGTGGGCGAGCTAGCCTCCCCACCAGTGCATAACAATGTACTGATAACCCCACAGTCTGCTTGCAGGATGCAGGAGACGTCATCGGGTGCGGTGCTTCCCTCGAACGTGCTAAGGCACGGAGCTATCTCTGGAGCCTTGGAGCGTTGCAAGGAGCTGAAGCACCCTATACAGGACATAATGTATCGGAACATCGCCATGAATCATTCCATCTTGTAAGCCACTTGGTACGCCTTTTATGTTTCAGAGAGAGAGAGAGCTTGAGAGACTTGTAAACTCGGCCTAGCGCCGCTTGTAAACTTCTTGAATATCAATAAAGAGTTTGAATTCGCTTCTACTTGTGTTCCTTTACTTTCCGCTGCAAATGGGGGCACTCTGTGCGACTCTGTGGCCTAGCTCAAATCGACCGTTTCTGGGACATGGCCTTGCACGGGCGCAACCTAGGCCCGTGCGGCATCACGCCTTAGCGAGGACGATCGCTCCTACGGGAGCGGGGCGTGACAGATTGGTATCAGAGCACGGCTTTACGTCCTTGGACTTCACGTCGATTTTTCAGTTTTGAAAGCTCGTCGTTGGAAAAAAGAAGTGTACACTCTCTCTCATTGTGCCTTGGGATGTTCCATACAATAAGTCTAATATTTTTAATAGCTCGTACAAGTACTCGGTTGAACGGGATCGATAGGCGAAGGCCTTTGTGCCGAACGATGTTAAACTTGACTCGATAGAGAATACATGCTAAGTTAACATGTTGCGTGCGTGCCTGATTAGTCTTGTGTCGACCTAGCAAATGAGCGTGCAAACTCGAAATATAGTCCGCACGAAATGGTTATGCGGCACAACTTAGTCTGCGTGTCGCGCACCTCGACTTTTTGGTGCAATCGAGTTGCGAGCGATATCAAGTACCACTCGGTCGGGAGCGAAGCTACACTTAGAAGTGTATATCGATAGGAACGCTATCGAGTTCACGCTTAGGCGTGCACGGAAGATTGACTTGAATTTTGAGGAATAGTGCGAACGACTTGGTGCGTCGATACGATCTGAGCGATTACGCTAGAGATTCGTCGAATGAATCTGAAATATGTCTTAGCAAATGATGTGAATGTGATTGTGGATTAAATAGGATGGCTCGAATCCGAGTGGTATATGTGATAGCTTCGAAGAAGGATAAGAGTGAGTGTCGACGATTAGTCGAGTGGCTCGAACCCTGAGTGATGTATGGACGTTATAGAAATTGTTCGAGCGAGACTAAAGGATATACGGATAGACGGGTATGTCGGTGAGGCGATGCGATTGCGCAAAGCCTTAGAATGCGTCACGCTTAGTTGGTCGTGACTTCGAATGTCCCGAATGAGATGTCGTTCGGACAACCTGTGAATGGGTAACGCGTGTTAGAAAATGGTTCAGAACGATGAATGGAAATAAATGGTCTTGATCGAGGAAACTTAGAGGATCGCGCGTGCATTTTTGGATTGATTCAAATGAATTGTGACTTGAGTTTGAACAACGATCTTGAAACTAGCTTGAGGAATAGCAGTTGAACTTGATCTTGAATATTAAATGAAATTATGGAATATCCAACTCGGACAACAGCATCAACGTACGACTAGAAATCGGTTGCAAAGGAAGATCGTCAGGTTACGCATATCGTCGATGGTATTGAGGCGTATCAAAGATCGATATGCGATAACTCGGAGGTACTCTGACTCGGCGAATGACGATCGTGTAAATGTTATTATTCCGTTGGATGCTATACTTGGGATGTTAAAAATGTGTCGAAGAAAAGATAGACTTAGCTCGAGGATTTTCTAGTTGAACGCATGACGGTCAGACTGTCGAATTGATTCGGCTTGGATGAAAATAAAATGTTTGGATTGCTTCGACGATAACCCCAACGTCGATATTCTTGTCTTATGCGAGCGCAACTCCAGCCTCGCACATGCGTCACGCCGATTAGGGTGATCACTCCGCGTGAGCGCTGGTATGGTGATTCATACAGCGGAGGTGATTGAACTAGCATGGCATGGCAATTTGTATGTTTCGACTTGTGGTTTGACGCGAAGGTGGACTCGGGAATGACTTAGCGTGCTTGATGATCGAACTTGAGGATTGAGTAGGTCCAATCCACGTATCGAGAATGAACTAGTCTGGACTCAAACAAGAGTTACGCCCCAATGAGAATGATTATTCCGCGGCTGCGTTGCATGGTGATTCATGAACCACCGTGGATAATCGGACTCGCGTGAGATTGGGGTGCAACATATTGTCAAAGTTAGACGACCTCGTGATCGAATACATGAATTAGTTAGAATTGGTGATTTTAATGGATTCGAATACGCGCAACGAATGCATTGATGCGAATAGGTGATCGTGCTCGATGTTTAGAAATCTGAGTGACGCAAGCTTGGGTAGAAAACCCCGTACTACCGACTATGGGTTGACCCTAGGATTGGGGTCAGTGTTGACATTATTGTTGGGGAACTATGATTCCAATCTTGACATTGACTTAGCCTCGAAAAGATAGCCTAGCGGTTAGGCGAGACGTCCTGTTTCAAGTGTTAGCAATCTAAAGATTGATCTTGAGGATTGGCATGGATGGATAGCATGAATCACGAATATAGGAAACCCTGCTCACGAGATTCGGCTGACATGCATATATTTCAGGGACGCCTAAGTATGTGCACGATGCGACTCGAGTGAGAATGACGAACTCTCTATCATGCGGCTTGGCTGAATGCATATATTTTGGAGACGCCTGGAATGCGTGCACAATCCAGCCAAGTGATACGTTGAGTTCAAGCATGACTCGAGGAATGGAAGAGTGTCGAGAACATGAGATCGTGTTAAAAAGAAAGGAATGATACTAGTACGAGCGTGGCTCGGAATCAAAGAAACGTGTGAACGGAGTGTGCGTGAACGACAACGAGATTGGCCTTAAACAAATGAATGTTATGGAATCGATATCGTGAAAGTAAAAGTTGGTGTAACGAATTGAACCATTGATAGGAAGATATGCTCGACGATAGTGCAATACTTAGTCTTGAATTGGACGAAAATTAGTTAGACTTGGTCGACCCCACTAAGAAGAAATTATACTGATTTCGTGGACACGAACGCTTGAGAAGCGAATCGGGTCATCTCGATGACCGAGATAAACGAAAGTAAATTTGCCTCAGCCCACGACCTGCGCATTTGACGAATTACAACGTGCCTCGTACGACCATGTTAGTCCCATGACATGAAGAAATAGCAACCAAGATGAAGAAACACGTGAATTGAATAAGTATCATCAAGTCTAAAATGAATGGACAGTCATTCAATAAAATTCACCAAACACATGCGACATAAAACCTGGAAGGATAATCGAGCATGGTTCGATGCCATCGAACGATAGAGCCGTTCGATAGAATTGTCTAAGAAACATGACGACATGGGTTAAGGAACGGTAGGATGACCTGCACTCAGGAAGTCTCGAGGACGAGACTTATTTTGAGTGGTGTATTATGTAACGACCCGCTCCGCCCTAGCGGAACGCCGATTCAAACGACAAGTGCAACGACTCAAACGAGCCGTCGACCCGAAATGTTGGCATCGACCTGATGAAGAATCGATGTAAGGCTTACATTGGCCCGTCAAGATGAATCCAGACTTAGACTTTCAAAGGCGCGCTCGGAGTATCGCTCGGCCGATGCGAACATCGCTAAGGTGGATGGCTCCGATGAACCCGTCTTTGCTTAGCCTAGACACATAACAATACGGACACTATCACGAGAATCGCTAGGCGATAACCCCGCGCATGCTAATAAATGACTCAACGCACCTAGCTAAGGAAATAATCCCATCTTGCATGCTTGTGTAGAACCTGGAAAAGAACTCGACAAATATAGAAACTCTCATACCGCGCTCTACGCTCGTGCTAAGGCACAAGCTTACGTTCAAGTCCCGTACGCGTTCAACAATGAAACAATGAATGGGTTACAACAATGAAACGGAAGACTATCGACATAGTCGTTCCGAGTAGAGTATAGCAACATTGAAAGACTTCGGGACCGATAGGTCGCCAAGGCGACTCCCGCACGGGGAGTTGCATAATATATGAATGAATGAATGAATGAATCAACGAATGAATGACAGGAATACGTAAAGAATGAATGAATAAACGAACAAGTGAAAGAAAGAAATGAAAGAGTGAATAAAAGATAAGACATGAAAGACGTTAGCGACAGGTATAACGGACACGTGCAACGGGGCTCGCTACCCGCGCTGTACGGACGCCAACCTGGTCGATAACGCATTATGGCTCAAAGGACAGCCGTTAAGTTAAATGACAAGAAAATACGAAATGGTCGTGGACAAACGGCACGGGCGATGGGGGGAATACTATGGCCGTCATGAGGAAGGATTCTGCGGCACGGGCGATGGAGGGGAATACCGTGGCCGGCCTAGGCGGAATCAGACATGGGGCTTACGGGCTGCTTTGAGTAGGGGCTCGGCCACTCAAAGAGACGTAAGGCCAGGCATTTCAAAAGACTATCAAGTGTACCAGCCATCACGCTTCGATAGGTGAGAATGCCCACGTGATATGTCCAAAATGGCTTGTAAAGCCAGCGACCCATACATGTAGATTAAGTGGACTATGCTGGTGGCAATCCACGTACAAGTTCTTGCATTGAAACAAGTAATCTAAGTTAACAAAATAAAATACTCCTGAACATGCTTGAAATGTAACAGTCCTGAACATGCTTGAAATGTAACATCCTGAACGTGCCTGAAATGTAACACTCTGAACATGCCTGAAATGTAACACTCTGAACATGCCTACGACGTGCTAGAACATGCCTACGACGTGCTAGAACATGCCTACGATGTGCTAAAACCCGAGGCAGGGACACGCCCTTGATATTGAAAGTTTACATGAGACACGTCAAGTTATTCCTCATGAATTATTGACTAACTTGGTTTACCTTGGACAGGAAAGGCCGGACGGTAAGTATGGGTAAGTCGTGTATGTATTTTCATGCGACACTTGAATTCGGCAACACGAGATAGGTTATGGAATATGCCATGAAACTGATCCTAAGACAAGATTAGAAAGACAATGAATGATAGACGGTACACAAAAGTAAATGGAACGTGTTTGGTAATGATAGCATTGTGGGCGAGCTAGCCTCCCCACCAGTGCATAATAATGTACTGATAACCCCACAGTCTGCTTGCAGAATGCAAGAGACGTCATCGGGTACGGAGCTTCCCTCGAACGTGCTAAGGCGCGGAGCTATCTCTGAAGCCTTGGAGCGTTGCAAGGAGCTGAAGCACCCTATACAGGACATAATGTATCGGAACATCGCCATGAATCATTCCATCTTGTAAGCCACTTGGCACGCCTTTTATGTTTCAGAGAGACAGAGCTTGAGAGACTTGTAAACTCGGCCTAGCGCCGCTTGTAAACTTTTTGAATATCAATAAAGAGTTTGAATTCGCTTCTACTTATGTTCGTTTACTTTCCACTACAAATTGGGACACTCTGTGCGACTCTGTGGCCTAGCTCAAATTGGCCGTTTCTGGGACATTGCCTTGCACGGGCGCAACCTAGGCCCGTGCGGCATCACGCCTTAGCGAGGACGATCGCTCCTACGGGAGCGGGGCGTGACAACAGCAAAGGACAGCAAAAGTATATACATTAAAAGAAGATTTTTTTATTTCATATGAAAGTCTATTACATGTCCAAAGAAAGGCTTTACAAATGAGAACTTCTACAAAAAAAAGATCCTAAGACTACAGCCAGGCGCAGCAAACTGCCATGCTCCCCATGCCAGGCGCATCATCCGTCAAGCACATCTCTTCAGCGTCTCAGTCAGGCGCATCTCTTCAGCGTCTCAGCCAGGCGCATCTCTTCATCATCTCAGTCAGGCGCATCATGAAGTCTCAGCATATGCACTCAACTTCGATTTTGAGCATAACAAAAGTGGGCGATCAACCTCACTCTAGCTGGAGGAAGAGCTCTACAAAGCTTAAGAAAGAGGAGAGCACCGCCAGTCGGGATTGGGTCATCTCGAGTTAAGTCAGGAAGGGTCGTAAGACAAAGCTTGGTCTTATCATATTGAATTATGAGGCACGACCTCGATATTTGAAGCACGGACCAAGTCGATGACACGAAACATGTTGCGTCCTAAAGTATGATTCAGAAAGGCAAGTACGAGTCGATACTTAATATTGCAAGCACGATAATGGTCTAGAGGCACATCGATAAGTAAGTTATCGGTGCAAGGTACGGTGATTGTCTAGATACACAAATAGGCCAAGAGTCTATGTCCTAAAATCGACCCTAAGGTAAGACTAGAAAGACAATCAAAAGTGTCACGACCCGCACCCGATTTTCGGATGCGAGCTCGTGAGCAAGCCAGCTACGTATCGAGCGGACTCCAGCCCGACTCGAGTACGTATAAGCTGTTAAGGTCATGGGTATCATGTCTAATCTAAACTATATCTCAATCCACAGGAATCATATAAAACATGAATGAACAAGTATGGGTCATGGTCTGCAGCCCATTAGCATATTGTTCGATTAGACTCCAAGAATGATGTGAGTCTATAAATAAGCAGAGTATATCATGGAACTGAATATAAAGTACGAAAGGATAATAAAGAAATATCACTAGCAAATACCTGTATCATACATCGTAATCCTCTACCATCCTGCTCTGCTAACTAACTACATGTAGTCGCTAAACCTGAAGAGATCATCAGGTCCTCAGAGGACTAGCAAGATACATAAAACATGCCTATCTAAAAGTTTAATCACGCAATAATATAACCAGGGTGTAAACAGGAACTAGACATGAGACTGACAAGTGGCTACTGACAGGTAACTATGAACACGGATACGGGATCAAATATGCATAAATGAACTGCTGGTAGATCAATGGAAAACCAACCCTCGCCTCGAATGTGGACTCGTAGGTCAGTTTCAAGACAAGTCACCCTCGCCCCGTATGTGGACTCGCAGGTGCAAAGGCAACCCTCGCCCCGTGTGTGGACTCGCAGGTTGTGGGAAAGACAAGGAATAGCAGTTCACTCACACAGACTTGCAGACACGACTCAGTCAAGACACAGGTGAAGACACGACACGACCCAATCACGATACATGAGAGAACCAATCCAATATGAACTAACAAGGCTAACCATGTACAAGGACTATAGCTATACTAGCATGTACGATATATAAATCACAAGTAATAACTAACTAGTAAAACTATATAATAATAGAAATATACATGTAAATAAACTGTAGAGGGATGCAAGGTATACTTGCCTGGTGGCAGCACGAAGAACCAATAATAAACCGTCAACCAGTACGCCAAATAAGTCCAAGTCTCACAACTGTCTCCGAAAGCTGAAACAAGCATTGCCAACATTCTAAGAATAGTCAAATTAGCTAGGATTGCCTGTCCTTAAGTCCAATTCTGGACACAGGGGCAAAACGGTAATTTTGGGCAAAAACGATGTCCGCCGTTGGACCCGCTTTGCTCCGAAAAGTGTGCCAAAGTTAATGGTCTCTAAGGTCATCAAACTACATGTCAACAGGTCCGATTTTTCGATACGAACCCAACCGTATGACCAGAGTTGGATTCCGGCGGGCCGTACACAAAATCACCCGTTGAGTCGGACCGTAGGGCCCGTAAAACGGTAATTTTGCCAACTGTCTCAGAATCGGACCAAACTTGGCATACAGGACCAAAAAAACGATACAGTTCTGTTGGCGTAAGCTTCGTCTCGATCTGACGAACGTGCACAAAGTAATTAGAGTTTGTGCAAAGTGGTCGATACGGTGAATTTCGACGGATACGCATCAAATTCGTCGCGCACACGCGACCAATTTGAATTCCGTCAAAGCCCACACGACCACGAAGCCGTTACGCAGCTTTCGATTCTTTTGGTTCGCGACCACGTCGCCCGGATTGGCGGGACGCACGTCGTGTGGATGGATTTTTCTAGTTTTCTAAACTGGTTTTCGGTCACCTTTATCCTAATTTTAAACAGCAATTAACCAACAAGAATTAAATCTAAAAATAGTATTTCCATCTTGGTTAGGTTGTCTAGAAGTCTGTTCAAGTGGTTTTCTAAAACTCGCGATGTTCTGGTCGTAAATCGACCGCAAACCTTAGATGTTGGGACAGTTTTTATACCCAGGAAATCGGGATTTTCCTCGATTTTGGGACTCGGTTCTCGTCGTGCACGGCACGAGTTAAAAGAATCTATGTGAAGGGATTTAAGGAGGGTAGGGTTGTGTTCGAACCTGTACAAATGGATCAAAAATTCATCCAACGACGAGGGAGAATGATCACTGCGAAACCGGCCCGAAGCTGCTGCTGTTATCGCGTCTCTTCCGCGTTTGTGCACGCGCGCAGCCATCCGCGGCCGGTCGGCGGTGGCCCAGGGTGGCGCTACGCGCGTGGGGAGCGCGCAGGGGTGGTGTCGACGTCGGAGCTGTGGAGAGCAACATAGGTGATGGGTTTAGGGTTTTCCTCCTTCGATCCTCCTCGCGTTATACATATATGTACGCAGTCGTTGGAAACCCGAGCGGGGCTTCTCGGGTTTGGGCTGCTCTGGCCATTAGGGAATTTTTCCTATCAATTACTGTAGCAACCGGGTTCGGGCATGGGGAATCGGTGTTGGGCCGGGTCCACTTGGGTTTTGCTGTGTAATTTAGGTCGGGGGCTCGGGATGCTTGGGAAATTAGCTTGGGTTAGAGCATGCTCACTGCTGGGCTGGTGATTTCCTCCTCTATGATTAATGCTTTTTAGTTTTATTCCTTTATATATATATATATATATATATATATATATATATATATATATATATATATATATATATAACATGTATATACGTATATACATTAATAAATTATAAATATATTTATACGCCTATATAATCAATTATATATATATATATATATACTCATAATTTATATCTACTTATATATACACCTATATATATATATTCTTATATATACACCTATGCATACATTCATATATATACATGTATAATAAAAATATACATGTACTCCATACATTCAATTATAAGGAATAAGATATCCTAAATACAAGCTATGCTAGAAATACAATATACTTAAATCTATATACTAAACATTTACTTAAATAATATACAATGATACTTTATATATATATATAAAAACCTAATTTTCATATATTATAAAGACACTACCATATATATATATATATATATATATATATATATATATATATATATATATATATATATATATGAGATGGCTTCCCATGGGGTATGGGCATGGCTTCCCTGGGAAGGCTCTCGCCCCCTCTTCAAGTATCCCCCCGGCGTGCCCGGACGGTGGCCAGCCACCCCCCGGCGTCCAAATCCAGGTCGAGGTCCCCCTCTCCTTCCCGGCCACCTTGGCCTCGGCGGCTTGCCGGGCCTCCCCCGGTCGCCCTTCCTGTGGGGAGTTCCTCCTTCCTCGACGCTGCCGGCCGGCTTCTGCCAGCTATGTGGAGCTCCTGCCTCCCCTCCTTCTCTTCGGCGCCACCGACGCCCTCGACGTCGCAGGCGTCGCCGAGCTCGGCGACCTCCGTTTTCTTCGGCCCCCTCCCTCCTCGGCCCAGGCCCCTCCGCCGCCGCGCCGCCCCCCGCAGCGGCCGCTCCCCCTCCCCCCGCTTCCACCGCCCCGGATCCTCCTCCTCCTCCCCTGGCGCTTGGCCTCCCGGAGTCTTCCTCCGCGTCGCCCGGAATGATCCCCCCTTCTTCCCAGAGCCGAGTCCCCTCCGCCCTAGCGGAGGCCCTCCTCCAGTACCCCGTCTCTGCTCCACCCGCCTGGGCCCCCCCGCCGGCGATCCCCCTCCCCCCGAGCTTCAGCCTTCGCCTCCGGGTCCTCCTTCCCTGGCGCGCGCCTGCCCGGCTGCAGCCACCTTCCAGGAGACCCCCCCCCGCCACGCTCCCTCCCGCCTCGGCCGCGGGCTCCCTCTCCGCGCCTTCGCCCTCCGTGCTTCCCTACGCCGTGGCGGAGGCCCCCCTCCCGGCTGACCCCTCTGTTTCCGCCTCCGTTCCGTCTCCCTCTCCCCCGGCCGGCGGCTACTGGCAACACCCGGCCTATTCAGGATTGCTCTGGGTCCCCGTCTTCCACCCGGCGGAGGCGGTCCTTCTCTCGATCGGTACGAGTCGCCACCCCTAGCGCGGTCCGAGCGCCTCCCCCGGACGGCGGTCGCGCTCCTCAGCGGACGCCCCTCCCGTCGTGGTCCCCCCCTTCGGCTCGCCGTGGTCTCTCCCGCTCGGCGATGGCGCTATCCCCCTCCTCCCTTCTCCCCAGCCGGTGGTGATTCCCCCTCCTCCCCGGCCGGTGGTGTTCACCCTCCCCCGCCTCACCCGAGGCCCGGATCCTCCTCTCCGCCTTTCCCGTCTCTCCGCCCCTCCGGCGGAGGCAGTCCGGCGCTGGGCCCCTCAGCTCCCCTCCTTGGATGGCTTAGCCCCCCCCCCCCCCCGCCACCGTGGCGGGACCTCCGGCAGCGCCTCTCCCCCTCCCTCTCTTTCCCGCTGGCACCGCGCGGCCGTCCCGAGGAGTCTCCTCGGGCCCCGTCCCTCTCTCGGGACCGTTGCTCCCTTGGGACCCGCGTCCCATCGGGCCACGTGCTGCCTCTGGGCCACGTGGGCTCCTCCGCGCGGACTTGCCACGTGCCCCCCCTCGGGACAGTGCGCGTTTCAAATTTCAAACTTCTTTCTTGTTTTGGGTGTTTGTCTTTTGCGGACTTGGCTAGCTGACGTGTTGGTTTTTGTGGGATTGGCTGGCCTGTGTAGTTTGTTGTCCCTGTAGTGTTTTTTCCAATTCAATAAAAGTTCATTATATATATATATATATATATATATATATATATATATACATATATATATATATATATATATACATATATATATATATATATATATATATATAACTTGGATAAATCCCATAAAGTCCAAAATATCTGTTAAAGAAAATTATTTACTAAGTTATCAATAAACATTATTTAATATCAAGAACTCATAATATATATATTTAACTACAATTTGTGAAAATAATCTACTAGATTACTAAATTAAAATGCTACTACCCAATGCATGTCTACAAGGTCGTATTTGGTCCCACTACATGCCTACATGGGCTTGGATTTGACTTGGGCCCAATCTGGACAAGTTCGGTACAACCGGGTTCCCTAAAACTCAATAATATAATTAAATAATAAATAAAATCTTCGGTACTGGTAAAGTCGCAACTTGGCCTGGTTTTCCTAGTTATGACATCACTATGGCTCGGCCTTTCCTACCAGGGCTAATACACTAGTCAAGGCACGCCACTGCACTATCCATGCCATAATTCCTATTTGTCTGGTACTTCAAAACTCAATCATGGCTAAAATTATCTACCGTAATAATTAACTAATTAATTATTTATAAAAACTAATAATTACCATTTAAATCAGATAAATAATAAAAAAATTTAAAAAAATTCTGGGAAGGGAAGCTACAAAAAGGGACATGTTCCACATAATAAAATAACGTGTTGGTTTGTATGGATGGGCAAATAGTTCACTCCACCAGTATAGTTAAGTACTAACATCCATACAGTTTCATGTGCAGACACAGGTAGAAGATCGGTTGGGCAGAGCTCGCTTAAACGTGATGAGGCATGGAGTTCTTATGAGCCAGGTTTGCAAAAATGACAGTCAAAAATACTAGAATAATAGTTTAAGTATTTTTTGCTAATTGACCTTACCAAATCTTTAGTTTATCAAGTTTTGATCACCTTGGATTAGCTATAGGGACCGGTTCCCAACTAGCGGAGGTCCACAGGGGGGCGATTAAGTACCGTGCCGCTTAGGGTTATTTACGTCCGGTTGACAGAAGGACCCTTTCGGCTTGTAACCAAAATAATTTCAACTTTTAAAACTTTAGATTTAAAGGAATTTGCAATTTCACTAACTATTTTCTTGTGAATAAATTGTTTGAATGAATCAAAGAATTATAATATCACGATAAACAAAAACAAAATTTGTCTAAATATTGTGACAGAATAATATTGTGATTTCTTTTGATTAGAGATTCTAATATTGTGATAATATAGTCATTTAAGGTTCAAACATGTAAATTAATCAGAAAAAATATTATCCATTATCACCAGAAACCAAGAATGAAGGCTCATAAAATTCATATATTTATCCAACTAAACTTGGTAATCAAAATGAATATAGAATACGTGAATTGTAAATGTGAAAATTACCTTTCCATGTGATCAAAGCAATTCTGGACTTCTTGATTTCGGCTTAGTAACAGTACTTTAGAAGAAATGTCATTTAGTACATTATTTTGTGATGGTCTTCCCTTGACAAGTTTGTTCCTTTTCTAACATGCCACAAATGCTTCTGACTTGAAAAGAGAACATTATAAATATCATGTCCGAAAAGATAAAATCTCGAACAATTCGGTCTTCAAGAAAATAAATGTTATTTTGCACATTAATAAGAAATGTAATTGAAACGATGCCAAACAAAAATTTAACAATGGTTTTTTTCAATCATGCAGGATTTAAAACAAAACAACATATTTATTTTATATATTTGATTGTCAACGATGTATGGTTCAATCATGGCCCTTTGAAGAATCCAAGGATTCAAGAAAACATTTTGGAAATATATCATACTAAATTATATAAAATATGGTTAAATATAGGCTAGCACTATAATTGTATAATACATAACCATAAAATATGTTGTGCTAAAAATGAACCTCTTACGAGTATTCTTCCCACACAAACCACACAAAAACTACTGAATACCAATGTATCGTTAAAAAACAACTAATCTGTTCCAGCTGAACTCAATTCCCTTAATACAGAGAGAAAGAGAGACTATTGCCTAATCTGAGGTAGTCTATGTCACGCCCCGCTCCCGAATAATCGGGTACGGGTCGATACATGTCCGACCTACACTGTCGTTGACAGCGGTACTAGTGAGCCGTCTAGTCATCAATAACAAGAGTAATCTCATCACAGCATATAATCACGAAATCTATACTAACCATCATAGCAATCTACTATACAATTATTACAACTTATACATGAATGTACGGGTACAAAGTCGGTAAAAAATAAATGATACAACAACATGTAATCAAATACACTCACTAAATCCCTATACATGAAACTAGATATCTCAATATCAAGTGAGCTCCAATGCCATCCATGATAATCTAAAGATCCATCTCACATGTAATCAACGATCCAGTCAGGAAAGGAGCAAAGTACAATGTAACTCAATAAAACTCACCACAGAGATTAATGGAACGGTGCATCAAAATACAACTAAAAGACAGAAAACAAGATGAGTAAAATATGCACTAGCAACGTGTACATATGCAATTGGACGTTATCAACATGTGGGAACTAATATGTAATCAGGCATATAAAATATGCGATCAGTCAATCAATAATCAAGCATGTCTGACGACAATGCTATCAGTCACGCAATAATCAGGCATGTCTGACGACAATGCTATCAGTCACGCACGAAATGGACATCAGGCATACATGGTATGAGGGTATGCTATCAGGTAATATTTGTCCAATATTAGTCAATCACATGTCTCTAGAACATCCCCCACCCGACACGAGAAACGATACAAGCAATAAAGTAAGAACAAGTGAAACAATGATACGATTTCCATGTGTATGTGCTATGTATGCAATGATGGTAATACTGAGTACATGTACTTGCCTTGATTCCGGGGTGTGTCCAAGCTTGTTCAAATCACCTAAAATAGGAAACTATAATTAGAGCCTTCTAATCAACTCTAATTTCCTTAATTTCCTAATTGGTTTTAGTCACTAAACCACCATAACCAAGACAAGTGTTACTAGTACTTAACACTAAACTAATACTCCCACCATATTGCTTCACTGTCCTAATTAACTCAATCTCAGAGAAGCCCAAAATAACTCTCTGTTCACCCGCTGGCTTGGCTCCAGTTCAAGTCAACATGCTGTTAGATGAAGCAAGGTTAGGTCGGCTAAAGTCCAGTAGCAAGTTAGATCAAAACTTAGGTCAAGCAACGGCAAACTTGTTCAAAATACTACACAGAGCTATAACACATAGTTCCTCTACAACAACTGCAACAACCAAACCAACATATGTAATCCAGTGCTTAGCAGACCATGTCCTCAATACTGTGTCAGACACGGAACGTGTCCCCCTGTTGGTTAGAGTCCAAGACGGACACAACCAGAGTGATTCCCATGTCGGCACTCGAACTCCCCAGAATGCTACAGAGCAGGATATCAATCGAAATGAGTATAGAATTATACCTGAGCGATACTGTCACTTTAACATCCTTCCATGAGTCTGATACAGTTCTCTTGAGTCCAAAAACTGGTAGTAGTCCCCACACAAGCATTTCGTCGAACAGATGGTGTGCATGAAACGAAAGCATCAATAAGAGTTCAATTCGAATTGAATCAACTCCAAAATTGGAGAAAATCCTCAAGGATTTAATCCAGCCACTCACCAATGAAATTCACAATCTCAAAGAAAATAAAATCGATCGACAATCGATCGTCCCAATCAGATGAAATCAATTCTAACAGAAATGAACGGAGGAATCGATGAATAGTTCAGATGAACTTACCAGTGCAGACTGATCGAAGGATTGCCAAATTCACGAGCTCAATCGGAGGAGGACGATCGATTCATCAACGTCGATCAGAAGAAAGTCGGGAATGCCGCGTCCACTGATTTCTGGAGAAGTTGCTCGGATCCGCCAGCCGCAGCGGTGGAGAATAGACGAACACCACGGGAGTGATGCCGTGAGCTTCGAAGTGGATGATGGAGAAGAAGGAGGTATGGGCGCTTATTTATAGGCTACGGCGACTACGGGCAGGCGGTTGCGCGAGCAGGCGAGCAGCGGCGAGGTGGTTAGGCGGTCAACGAGGCAGTTGGGCAGCGAGCGTCGAAGAAGAGGTGGTTAGGAATCGGTTATGATCGGAGGGTGGAGATAGAGTGGGTGGTTAGATGGGGACGGCGGTGATGAAGAAGAACCTTCGGGAAGCTTGGAGGCCGCACGGCGCTGCACTCGCCCATCGTCGTCGTCGTCGTCGTCGTCATCGTCGAATTCGCAAAGCAGTGAAAAAGAATGAAATGGGGAAGAAGGATTTTGTATTTAACGATTGATTTATTAACGGATGCGATTTAATGGGCTATCGGGTTTGGACCCTGAGTCCGGATCCGTGCCCGGACTGAGTTAATGGGCTGGGATCAACAGCTGAGTGGTTGGGCTGTCTTGGCCCAGGAAGCTTGGCTTTTAAATGGAAACAGATTTGGGTTAATTAAGGGCCCAAACGAATTATCAAGAAAATAAGTGGAAACTATAGTTAAGAAATCAGTAATAAATTCCAATTCAATAAAATCAAAATAGCCATTAGAAGAATTTAATATAATCAAATAAGTAGTATAAAATCATAGGAAAAAAATCCAGATTTGAAAGGTGGAGTTACAGTCTATAACGGTCATGATGTATATAATGATTCATCAAGTATTGTAACAATACCGAACAAAGCACTCCTTATAGTTGTGTACATTTTTTTTTTCAATGGAACTAATTAAAATATGCAACAACCAGATCAGGATAAGGTTAAGCTACAACCAGACACAGATCCATATCCAGAGGAGGAACGCAAACATAAAAGATAAATTATAAAAAAAAATTGAGATATATGAAGGCCATAAGGAACAAAATGCATCGACTGTCACTATTAAAGTTGGTGAATATTATGGAACTTCTCGAAGCAATTTCATCTGCTATAATGATCAACATTACATGACAGCGTTAACTAAAATGAATTATTTCAACTTTCATAGTGTTCCATAACAAGGCAAATCCAAAGCATATCGTCAATAAGGACAATTAGAAGGGAAAAAAAAACATAGAACCGAAAATTCTAAAGGAGAATTTAACCTAGAAATTCAATAATTTACAAGACAATGTCGGTGAGATGCAGACATTATAACTGGTCCATATGTTTTAGAATTTGAGAGAAATCATATTCTATTTGCCAAATCACTAAAACTACAAAGCGAGGAGTAACTAGCATGATGTTATTTAATCTCCTTTGCTATTTGTCGCCATAACTTGTAATAGGTAAAATGCTAACTGATCGATGTCAACCAAACAATAATAATTTTTATTCAAATAAAGAACCATAAGCCATTTGAAGCTAGATTTGCTAATATTTCATGTGTGTGTATGTATGAACTTTTACTTCAATATAACAGTGCACTCATGAACTAAGCAACAATTGAATATCATATAGGAATAGTCCAATGTGAATGAACTAAATGAAATCAATAACTGATAGCAGCTAGCAATAAGAAGAAAAAAAATCTATGGGCAAACCATTATGATACACATCATATAGAAATGTAATATATAAATTTAACAGTAATAAATATTTAACAGTGTACGTTTCTATTAGATATATAATATGAAGAATTTGTACAGAGTAAATATTCCAACTTGAAAAATGATAATTTGTATATATTAATCCTTTATGCACAAACTTTTTGAGTGAAATGACTCGTGAATAATCATGTACATTAAGATCAAGTTACTCCTAAATAATCATGTATATCAGTTACTCCTAAAGAGTCCTTTATGCATGTTTGTTTGCTATTTGTTTTGTATTAGTACAAATCAGCCATCACAAATATCTACTATACTAAATTAATGCAATGGACACATGAACCCAACTCAGAAAGATCTTTATACGATTCTCTATATGATTAGTGAAAACTTTTCATAGGACGAATTGGCATGAACCAACAAAAAAAACATAGACACTTAAGAAAAAGAAAATCAACAAGATCTTGTGTATACGTGTGGGACATCTATCCGATGCAACACGGATATTCCAAATCAAGAACGTCACAAAAATTGGATATACCAGATAACAATTATAGATATATTATTTCACTAAAAAATTGTTCTGTATGAATGTGGAATTAAAGGTATATTTATGGGATTCAAATGAGCGTTTCCGACACGCCGACCCAACAAGCATCCGAAAAATGGACGCATGAATAAATGGGATGAGATGAAACATAGCTGCAATCCAAGCAAGCCCTAAGACAAGGAAGACTTCTTGCTAAGTGAGAACTTGTCATCCAACAGAAGCAGTTATCATGTATGACACAACAAGTAACAGAATACCCAAATGTATATTCTACGGAAGCATTTTTTAGGTTATTGTCACCAACGATAGATACCAACAGCATATGTCAGGATCACCATTGCTTCAAGGGAGCAGATCAAGTTGCATGTATCCAACAAAACAGGCACTCAACAAACGCAGAACAAGCATTAGCTTGGCAAACGAACATTGTAATGTACTAACCGCCCTCTAGACTCGTAATCTTACACATTAAACTAGTCTAGAAATATAGTTCTCTTTTATGTTGTACGGAGGATGTATGGGTTATATAAGTTTATAACATAGGGAAGAGAAAAAAAAAAGCAACAAAATAAAACTCAAAGCCTGAAATATATTAGCATGTAACTCCAACCCTATTGTCTTGTTTTGTGTTGTGAATCCTATGTGGCATGAGGGACAAGACAATGTCTTGTATATGTGGCAAGGTTATATTCACAAATGACAATGGGTTTAAAAAGTCATCTCCAATGCAAAAGTATTGAGAAGACAATACAAATAATTTTTTACAACTTCCAAGACAACTTTTACTCTTCTACTTCTTTTTTATAAATATTTTTATTCACAAATGATGATGTGGACATAAAGACATTGTGAAGTGCATTGTCTAGATCTAGACAACCAACTTCACATTGTCTTTGCCATGTCATTGCCATGTCAACTCCACATTTTATTTCACATTTGCATTGGAGAAGTACTTTTGGAAAAAATGGTTGTCATTCCTATATGGCAACCATTTTTTTCAAACTCACAATAGGGTTGGAGATGCTCTAACTGCTTATAAGTTATATGTTAATGTATTAATTAAGACAATATACAATTTATATTCCGCACATTTGATTTCACAGAACTTGAAAACAACAAAGACACTCTGAAATAAAATATTTTGTCCGTGTCAACGTATCAACACAGATTCGCGGCCATTAAAAGAACCACGCTGGTAAGGAATGTCCAACATTCACAATAAGAAAGAATGGCCGTTTAAGTAGCTTTAGCATTAAAAAAACAGTCAGTAGGTTATGAATTCCTTAACATCTTAAGATATACTAAATATATGCATGACTTCAAATAAGCAATACTCATATTGTACTAAGGAGATGTCTTTGCTGGAAAGAAAATGTATATATTTAACAGAATATATAATATATATTTTCGTTAAGGTGAATTTGCATAACTTTGATTTAAGAAAAAGAAAAAAAAAAGTGTCATATTCAAATTATAACAGAAGGTCAATTAAGCTCTTAGATTGTTAGGAAAAATTAATGTGATGAAGGAATATAAGGTGATGATGGCTGCCAACTCATGGCCGCTTGGAAATGAATGAGCATTAAAGAAAATTAATGTGATGAAGGAATATAAGGTGATGATGGCTGCCAACTAAGAGCATCTCCAACCCTATTGTCTTGTTAATTGTTGTGAGTCTTAGGTGGCTCTGGCATGAGCCACAAGACAATGTCTTGTTTATGTGGCAAAATTATATCTCAAAAGACAATGAGATAGAAAAACTCTCTCCAATGCAAAAGTATTGAGAAGACAATAAAAAATATTTTTTCCAACTTCCAAGGCAACTTTTAAGACAACTACTCATCTTCTTTCTTTTTTCTAATATTTTTTATTCATAATTGATGACATGGAAGAGAAGACATTGTCAAGTGCATTGTCTAGAACAGGACAATCAACTTCACAATGTCTTCTTTAATTTTTGCCACATAAGCTTCACAATTGACTTGACAATTGCATTGGAGAAGAACTTTTGAATAAAATTTTGTCATTTCTATGTGGCATTAATTTTTTTCCAAAGTCACAATAGGGTTGGAGATGCTCTAATGGTGGGTTGGAAATGAATGAGCATTAAAGAAAATTAAAAACAAAACGTTCAAATTCAAATTGGTTTAAGGAAATTGATTTTTCCACCATATATATACAACAAATACAAATTAGCCCATGCATGTACAAAAACCGTTCTGCGTCACGTGAATAAGTCGATTTCTGCTGAATATAATTTGATCATTATAATTATGTTCATTGACATGGATCAAAGAAGGATGCACATACAAATTTTCATAATAGAGATACTATAGTTCGGCAAACACACACTTTATCAGTACTGTACTACTCGAAGTTGTTTCCCTCGAAGGTCTGGCCAATCTGCCAATTCGGGGGAGCTACGTCCCAGGACGTGGATCTCCGCTTGTCGCTGGTTACGACCTCGAACGACAGGGATTGGCCGGTCAAGTTCTCCCCGGTGTTCCAGTTCTGGCCCCAGTTGCGCTTCATCTCAATCCATCCGGATTTGTTTCCTTTGATCAGCACGCGCTCGACGTCGCCGGCGCCGGCCACGTTCCACACCAGCACTTGCAGGAAGTAAGGGTTGCCAAAGGTGGAGAACCTGATCCGTCCTCCCCTCTGACAAGGAACCCTAAATAAATCCAACCACCGCATGCAGTACTTAGTAACCAATGTTGATAACTAGTACGTAACCAATCCACTTATATGTCATGCCAAACATTTCAAACTATATAGAATTTATGTTGCATCCTACTTGCTTTATCATAATTCGAGGTATGTTTTACCTAGAAAAAAAAAACAAATTTGTGTCACACCGCACTTGTTACCAACTTATCATAATTTAAGTTGCATCCCATTTAAAAGAAAAAAAATTTGAGTTGCATCTCACATATTTTACCATAATATATAAAACTCACTTTAAACGAAAATCGTTAACGACTAACAATCAACTCCTTTGACCTCCCACGTGGATACTTTTGAGATCAAAATATCTTTACATTGATACTTCTGAGACTAGAACTCCTTTGGTTCTAGGTAGCTACACACTCAGGTGTGGATATATATATTTGATCACAGGTAGCTTCACACTTATATATTTATAGATAGATGGCAAGTGAGAACAGCACTTGAGGACATTTTGCTCTCAAAAGTGTCCACGTGGATGGGGGCCAAAAGAGTTGATTGTTTTCATTACGAGGCTGCTATTTTGACAGCGGTTTTGGACCACGATCCTTGCCCGTCGGCAATGGCGGAGCATAAGCTGGACTGTAGCCCGGACTTAAAACTAAATAAATACTATGTACTACCAGCATGTTATCACATGTAAGTCTTAGCTTAATTGGTTGACTTGTTGGACATTTACATAAAAGGTCTAGGTTTGAGTCATGTAGTTGTGGGTTCTGTAGAATTTTGTAGTTTATTATTTTTTGAGTTATTATATGAATTTGTTTTGCACTTGGCTCCGTCCTTGTCTGTCGGCCACGTGTCGGGGTGTGGGGTTGCGAAGCATGCAGGGGGACCAGTCGGGGGATGCCACGTCGGCACGAGCACAACCACGGTCATCCCCGGGCAGTCAAAATATACTTTCCCTTTTCATTAAAATTGGTTGGTTTCATGCTGCATGCATATGGTAAAACAAGAGAAATACAACTCATAAAAATTTCTTTCAAATGTGGTACACCTTGAATTATGATAAAGTAAGTGAGGTGTAACTCAAAATTTCTTCGAACTGTATGAGCGACCGCGTACCAAAACTAGTGTCGTGTGTCTGCATTATAAGCATGTTTGCATCACCTGCGGTAGGAAACGGGGACGATGCCCGACTTGTACTCTGCTATATGGAGGAACGCGGGCATGCTTAGATCGAAGTGGACACGAGGAGGGTTGCACCATCCCCCGTTGTCGCTGGACAGGGCCCAGTTGGGCGGACAGTGGTCGGTGGCGGTGACGACGACGGAGGGCTGGCCGGGCTTGCACCACTGGGGGCTGTTTGTGCACCTGATCTCGTAGCAGGCGCCGCATGCTTGCCCATCGTTGAACAGAACAGAGCTCAGTGCAGTCGAGTGCGGTTTGTACGTCTCTGGCCCTACTTTTTTGTAGTCACTGAATCCGCATGCTCCCCCTGCAATCGCATACACTAACTAATAATTAGTTATCTATCAATTGAACTCGTAAAAATGACATCAACTATATATATATATGCACCAATTAACTAATGAAATATATGCGTAACCTCACCATTGGTTGTGGATCTTGTCTTATAAACAAGTAAGCTTCTGTGTATGTTAGTGTGCATTTCAGTAAAAGCTAATGTCAGGAATCTATGGACATATAACAAACCATTCATTACGGTCTAGTTAAGCTTTGTGGTGTATAAAATAAATAAAAATCCTTAACTGATACGTATTAATACATCTCTACTAATATAAAGAGACTTTAAAACGGTTCAAAATTGAACCGTCTAAACCGTATATATCATCAACAATTTTATTTTTAAAAAGATAATAATAAAATTTTAAAATTAACCACGTTTCTTGTTTTCTGTGTGAATAACCGAACCCTCTTTCTTCACCTAAAAAATTAGAAACCACCCGATACTAGAATATATTTAAAATTAAAATTATGTTTAAACTAACTACCTAATATTATCTAATTAAACGCATCCAAAATTTAAAAAAATAATCATAACAAATCATATTTAAATATATTCAAATTATATTTAAAATATTATAATATAATTTAAATTTTTATATACTTTATCAATATTATCATTGATTTATTTTATACGTGTAATGCACGTCAACATGGCTAGTGTATGTGATTTGAGTTTATTCTCAATTTAATATAAGTGGACTTGCACCTTTTTTTTTTCTTTCCGATATTTAATAGAGCTCCAAATGTTGGGAACAAACTTAATTTTGAACCCAGTACCATCTTGTTGGGCTATACTATTATTGAACTTTATTTTGTGTTATTGGACCTTCTTTTGTGCTTAGTCCATATTTTAAGATGTTTCATGTCTAAAATGTTCTTAGTAATATTAAAACATACATCTTCTAACTATAAAAGAGTCCGAAAATTAGATTTAAGGGGAAGTTTTGAAAATAAACTTAACTTTTTGCCCATTATTTTGAGCCCAAAATTTTTGTTGGGCTACTACCATTGGAATTAATTTATTTTGTGTCATTGGGTCCTTGTTTTGTGCTTAGTTTATATTCTAGAAAGTTTCATGCCTACGATGTTGTTAGTAATATTAAGATATCCACCTTATAGAGATATCGTATTATTATAGTCGTAAAAGAGTCTAGAATGATACATAGTTTTATTCTAATAAGCAAGTGAACTCTTTCAATAATGCTATAAATCTTGCCATATTTTGTACAAAACAATAAGCTTAGTGTTATCATAAATTTTCTTTTCTACCAATCTTCTCTTCCTCCAAATTTCTCTCTATATTTTTTTCCAATCCAAATTAGTTCTTCTTAGCTAGTTGGACTAGCTAGCACCATTCCAAACACCAAATTCACTTGACTTTCATACGTAATTGTTTGACGCATGCGGAGGATCTAATTCTAATCCGATTAACTTTGTTAATCCAGGCATAACTATACAATACTACTTGCAAGGGATTAAACCAAATGACATATGTTGGTGCGAAAACTAAGCATTCAAAAAAATTCAAATTAGTTATTTGTTCTTACTATATTTTAACTTTTTATAAATAAATAAAAAATCACATACCGAATTGCATTGTTTCCTTACGTTCCTAATTACCTACCTGGGGCTTCCTTATAGAAGGTGGCATGTGCAGAGTTCCACGGGCCCGGCGCAAACTTGCCATGGTGTCCATGTTCCTGGGCTTCGGCAAATAGAAGCGACGTCACGAGCGCAGAGAGGAGGAGAGTAATCTTCATGGGGGTTGCCATTAATGAGCAAATCCTTTCTGCGTGCATGCATGCAGCAGTACGTGTTGTGTATTATATATAATGGTGGTGGACGTGCATGCTTCGAGTGCAATTTAGGTCTGTTGTTTGTTAGGACTATTATAGGGATTGATTGGGAGGCTTGGAGTGCTTATAGGCTTCCGGGTCCAAACAGACATTTGCTATCCCTGCCGCTCCCGCCAACCCCCGGATTAAGAAGCAACTAACGTGCGTGAATTCCTCCAGGCACAGGCGATGTTGGCTGTGCGTGTTTTTAGTCACACACAAACACCAAAACCTCATGTTTGAGTGTATTATGTATTATTATACTTTATTTCCCTTTGCTTCATTGAAGTCATGTATGGGTGCTCTAATACGCACGCCGCCGCCGCTGCTTGACCCGGGTGCCAATCCGATTTTCACTTCGGGTTCGGACTGAGACCCTAAAAATCTTTTTGCTCCTTTAATTTTTTGACCTTTTGAAATCCATCAATATTCTAAACATTGGACAGTTTTTCTTATTAAATTCGAACGTTACAGACGTTTCTTGTGTGTCATTTACAGCACCATTCAAGTCCTTTAATCCAGCCTTCAGTTACAAACTCTGATGCCTATATATTGATCAGCTATTTTTTCATTCTTCGAATACACAGAAAATCTTAACAAAACTCTCTTCCAAACTCTCGTCTTCCCGAAACTTTCTGTTCGTCCTTTTTGCTCTGGGCAGAGCTAAGTCAGTGGTCGTTCTCTCTGCAACGTATGCGACAAGGAGATTCTGGTGGAGCGAAAATTTTACAACTAGGAGCATTCTGACAAAGTCTGCGCATTCGGACAAAGTATGCACATATATATTTGGAAAAGATAATTTGCATTAATAAACAACAATAGTACAATCAGACACCTCCTCTGCCTCCACTTACAACCCCAAACTAGCTATATCATACTCAATATTATGAATAATCTCAATCACAGGTATCTGAATACTCTCGAAAATGCGAGAGTTTCGCTCCCTCCAAACATGCCACGCAGCAGCTGCTAACCGAATCCTTGCTTCTCTATACCACTTGTCCCCTCGACGCTTCAGCGAAATCATGTCTTCTACCAAGATGTCTACTCATGTCTCCATGACATCCCGTCCTGGCATTTGGAGTTTGTCTCCCTGAACCTTCCAAATTTTCCAAGAAGTCACACAACGAAAGAATAGATGTTCCGCAGTTTCATTTTTCGTACAACATAACACACAACCAAGCTTGTCCACTTGCATCCCAATCGAGACATGCAGTCAACAGTCAACAATCTCTTCATCAATAGTCTGTATAGACAGAGTTGAAATATTTGCACCCCACCTCTAACCCAGATAATGTCCGCAAACTCCCATTTGTCGAGAGTAGGCTAAACCTGATTGTATGCAATATTGTAGATAAATGAACTGCTAGGAGATCCATCCCATACCCATGTATCACCCGACAGTGATTAGTCTATGTGGACCTGGAGGATGCTATCCAAACATAGCCTAGCAAATCCATGTTGAACAATCTGTCAGTCCAAGACGTCAAACAACGTCGCCACTGTCCTTCTCTTGCCGATATGCGTAACGAGAGCCATGTCGACCAACCCATTCCAATAGCCCCTTATGTTGTATCCATGGGTCGAGCCACAGATTCGTGGATTCTCCATCACATATCACCTGAGAAATGACCCCTTGACACCCTCCTGAAGCTTCGACATGTGCTTAAATGTGTAAGCCCCCTGAATTTTAGGGTTTATTTTAAAAAAATTTAAATAAATTATTTTCAATAAATATTTTATTATAATTATTTTTTATCATTAAATATACTTTTTCGTGACTTTGATTTTTAGAGCGTCAGATATGTTAATATTTCAAAACTTCCTTTATGAGTTTTGTAGTAGACAAAATTATCTTCATTTTAGTATATGATGTCCCACTCAAACATGTTTTCTTGTATTCTTTTTTGCATCATAAAACTTTCTGATCAATTTAGACCATTTGACCTTCTACCGTAAAAATTGACCAGATTTCCAATTTAATTTCGGGGCTCGACATCGATCCAACCTAATCGACCCAATATTTGTTGTGACCTATTTTGAGCCTACTACGCACAAGCCACTTGTGTGCCATCCAATTGAGCCCCCACATGTTACTTATTTATCCATGATCATAAACGACATAAATTAAGTCATTGATCTCACCTAACCCGACCTTGACCCAACCCGACTCTAATAAACCAAACCCAAGCTTCATGTCATCCTCTCATGAACACCTACACCACAACACCATTCCATCCCTACAAAACACCAAACACCCTAGCATCATTCATCCCTAAACCAAATGGACAACTCTTAACCATAAATTAGGGAGAGATTCCTAATTAAATTTATTCAAACCTTCTTTATGCAAAATTAGCCTATTTTGGCCAAGCCAAGAGATTCTTGGAGAAAGCTACCTATGACACACGTCACTCACTGTCCAATCAACACTCAACAACACAAATCCACTTTTTGTAAAGCCAACACCCTCTCTCCTCCTAACTACTCTATCAGCCGACCCCATCTCTTCATACAACACTCCATTTCTTTTCTCTTTCTTCCTTCAAACTCACAGCCTCTTCTTCTTTATTCCTCCATTTTAACCGACATCTCTCCTCTTCTAACCCTAACTACTCCTTCATCATTATCTTCACTCGATCATCACACCCACTCCTCATCATCTTCTTCCTCTCATCCTCCACTAATCCTTCTTCTTCTCCTTGTTCATCATCTTCTTCTTCTTTCCATCTTCCTTGAGCTGCTGCTACTTGCCTCTCCACCATCGACAACCACCCTGGTGGGCCCCGACGGCCGTCGCAAGGCAAGCGACCCTGACGACAGCATAATGCTACTGTCGCTAATGTACAATAGCGGTGGCTGCTGTGCAGCAGCTTCGAACGCCACACGCCATTGCCTCGACGACGAACCCCAGTGAGCCTCCGACCATGCGTCCACGGTCGTGCGTCGCCTACGCACACCCGAGCGCTGCTCACTCCAAGTTGTCGGGAGAGGCGGGCATTAACAGCAGCGAGTGCAACAGTCGTGCTAGCATAGCGCGCGCACAGCACGTAACCCCGACGACCTCCGACGAACACCTCCAAGCGTCCTCCTTCGTCCCCGATGCGAAAAATAGACGATTCGTGTGTTTCGCACGAGATCCCGTCGACGTGCATGAAGAACGCAAAATCTGAAGTGCGTTTCACGATAGCAACTTTGTACACATTTTTTGAGAAATCTGACCATTGAATCGTCGAACTATTTCCTCCGTTGCAATCTCGATATATACCCCTACCTTGACCTAAATTTTCACCCGTTAATTCGTTCATTTGATATGTCAAAATTGGCCACCCAGTTGCACCAATAATTGTGTTTATTTTGGACAGTTTTGTGGAGCCAACTTCGTTGATTTATATCTATGTCATCGCAGCTCCCTTTGACATACCACTAGTTCCTGTGCACATCTGGTATAACCAATTTCTTGTCCCTAAAGTTTCGTTTTAGTGTGAGCTCGTTTGATTGGTTGAATTTGATGCCAAAGTTGGTCGTCCGAATTCGTAATTTTTAACTTGTAAAATTCTAATTTTGAACCCAGGACTCCGAATTCCAATTCTGATACCACCAGTAGACTCGTGACATCGTTCTAGCATGAATTCATATAAAGTTTGGTAGATTTGGAGGACGTGGACCCCGACAAGCATTTCGGTACAAGGCGGGCCCCATAGTCCGAGTCAACGGACCATTTTGAGATAGGCTCTTCGAAATCCAATTTCGGATATATCGTTGGGTTCGTATCGTCATTTTAAATTTATGGACATATAATTTGTTAGGTTTAGTGGACTTTTATTCTGACACATTTTTTGGTACAAAGTGGGTACAACGACGGACATCGTTTTGACCCAAAATTACTGTTTTGCTCATGTGTCCAAATTGGACTTATGGGTAGGCTATTCTAGCTAATTTGACCATTCTGGACACGATGGTAAGTTTGTTTTATCATCCGATTACGTCTGTAGATTTTTTTTATGTATCACCATTAGTTATAATTAATTTTTATTTATGTTCATATTTCGGAATCCGTGCAATGAAACTGAGATCAGTCGATTCCAGGGATCTCATATCGCCAAAATTGACGAGATGGCCATGTGGGTCGCTATGATAAAATTGTTAACCTTACAGTTGATTGTCTTGTCTCGATTTGCGTGTCATAGGTTTCGATGTACGAATAACGAGGTACAAACTTGATCTTTAATAACCTACAACTTGCAATTCATATTATTTATATATATATATTTGGATTTTGTAAAAATCTAAATGATTTTTAGGTTTCTAATGTTACCTAATAATATTTTGTAAATAAAATTATAGTTTCTAAATATTGTAAGTGATTTTCAAGGAATAGTTATAAACGTATTTTAGTTACGCTTTTCCCTTAAAATTACTAATCACGACTATTATAGTCGATTTCCTATTTTTTTTTATTCTATTATCGTTCCAAACTCTGATTTTGGCCTTCTATATATATACCAAATTAGGCTATTTGGACTATTCTGGACTCAATGGAACCGTCTGTGTCATCGTTTATGACTATCTTGTGGAGCATAGCATCGTACCTATCCCGTGTCGGTACTTTCGTGTCGCGCACGTCGACTCCAACAAAATTAAGGTAAGTACAACTACAAACTTTATTTACTGCACATGATAATGATCTGAGTATGTGTCACGACCCGCACCCTGATTAGGGGCACGAGAACGTGGGTACGTCCAGCCTACGCCGCAGTGTCGGTGGTAGAACGCTGTATAGGTCATCTATAACATCTAACATCTAATAACAAGATATATAAACCTGTCATCTCCGCACGGAGGTATAACATAACATCTCAACTCTATATCTCAAACACAAGTCTAGGAAAGATAGAACATGATATAGAATCAGATGAAAGGAAGAACTGAATATATATAGAGTTATCACGCCACACAAAGTAGATGTCCAACACAATAAGTACAAGATCTGAAATATAACTAAGTCACAACTAACAATCGGAACAATCCGATGCAAAATAAAAACTATAAACACTAGACTAGACTAGGCACCCTCTACTGAGCTAGATGCTCCTCAGGCTCCTGAAGGTCACCCTCATGTGTCCCATAGAAGGTAGGACAGTCACCATCATCATCTGTAATATTTTCAACAGGTCCAGTCAGGACAGAAACGAGCACAATACATCTCACGCAGTTCATATCAGGTTGGGAAATGTAAAGCATGCATAGAGTAAGATACATGGACTGTAAAGAAATATATATAAAAACGAGAGAGATTTGATAACTGAAAATATCTATATATACGATAAGTAAGAACTGTAGGTAGCCTGTGATTTAGAGCATGAGATGGTTATATAAACGGGTTTAGGACATATACAAGATTTCACAAGATTTTACAAGAATTTGTACAAGATGGGATTTGATCACATAACCATTTCCTACTCATCCTCCCCAATCAATACACAAGGATCCAGTCAAGTTACGTTACCTTATACAAGAGATTTTTATCATGTTTGCTCACGTGATCATGAGAGTACAAGATTGCACAAGAGTATACATGAAAGCGGTGTACATGAAATACAAGATGTTCGTGAAAAGCACATGACAACTGTATCTGATGTACCCTGAGGAAGATAACATTGCATGACAAGATCCATATAGTACCAATCCGTGATAATGACGTGACAGCATCATGTAAGGTATTCTAGAGCAAGAATATAAATCCTAACAAGTATGAAAAAATCAGAGAATGTACTCGTCTGTCACCCTGTATGACTGATATGAATAGATGTCCGAACTGGTGTCACAGAGTCCTATTTAGAGTAAAACAGGTCACAATATATCCACAATGGTAAAATTAGAGTATACAATGCATACTACATGACTCTAGGTCAATCCGGTCAAAAGTCAACTCTTGGTCAACTCTAAAAGTCAAACTAGGCCAAACTAGTCAAATACTAGCCAACATGATCAAGCTAGGTCAAGTCTAGGTCAAACTTAGACTAACTAAGGTTTTGGTCAAACAAAGACTAGTCAACAAGGTAATTAGGTCAATCTTGGTCAGACTAGTTAAACTAGTCATTTTTAGGTCAATTAGGTCATGGTTGACCTATAGTTGACTTTGGTCAACAATGGTCAATTATCTAGTCAAACTATGTCTACTAGTCAACTAGTTAAACTAGTTGTTTTAGGTCATTCCTAGTCATTTTTAGGTCAATTAGGTCATGGTTGACCTATAGTTGACTTTGGTCAACAATGGTCAATTATCTAGTCAAACTATGTCTACTAGTCAACTAGTTAAACTAGTTGTTTAGGTCATTCCTAGTCAATTCTAGGTTAACTAGGTCAACTTTGACCTAAGGTTGACTTTGGTCAACCCTTAGTCAACAAGGGTTACTAGTAGTGTTTTTAGGTCATTAGGGTTAGCCCCAAACCATAGGCTAGTATCTTGGCCATAGGCCATTGTCATAGGTTCTATATAGACCTATACTTAACAAGTTATATATATATATATATATATATATATATATATATATATATATATATATATATATATATATATATATATATATATATATATATATATATATATATATATATATATTTTATATATTTATATTTATATATATATATATATATATATATATATATATATATATATATATATATATATATATATATATATATATATATATATATATATATATATATATATATATATTTTATATATATATATGACATAAAACCCACACTCACATACCAATATGTAAATACTACCCAAATACCAATACCAATATGTAAATATATCAACTTATATATTTTTTTTATATACTCTATCTATCTACTACCCAAATACCAATATGTAAATACTATATATAATACAACCCACACTCACATATATATAATGACATAATAAGATCTAATACAAAATGTATATATATATCATTTATATATATACATATATATATATATATCTATCTATATATATATATCAACTTATATATTACATATATATATATATATATATATATATATATATATATATATATATATATATATATATAGATAAGAGAGAGGGACATAGAGTGAGAGAGAGAATGAGAGAAAGGGACAGTGAGAGAGAGAGACATAGAGTGAGGGAGAGAGAATGAGAGAAAGGGACAGTGAGAGAGAGAGACATAGAACATGAAGAAGGGGAAGGGGGTTCCTGATTTTCTGGAACAGGAAATGCTCCCCCCCCCCCCCACACACACACAGTGACATATATACATATATATGTATATACATACACAAACACCTATACACACAACCAAATATCCTCAAAACTCACCCACACTCTCACATACATATATACTACGTATATATATATTGAAAATACACTTATACATGCATTAATCACAATCAAAATCGATTTGAAATTCGTTTTTGCAAAACTGGGAAAAATCCCAAAAACTGGAATTAAGTGCACAGTGCATAGGAAAGTAGGTAACTCGATTTACACAGTCAAAACCGAGCTATGGCTCGAATCCCTAGGTTGGTAACTGATGCCCCACATATATACATGTCATGTGTGTCAATGGAAGACCACCACGACACGACACGGCGTGTCCAAACACTTAAAAACCCAATCGGGTAAACTGGGATACACAAACACGTACACAGCATCGTGCACGTGTTCACGTGTCTCGTGGACACACCACGAGACACGACATGTCTCGTGGTCACACACACGTGTAGCCCACATATAGGGCTACACGATGGACACTCTGTTACGTGTCCACGTGTCCTACAGCGTCGACACGAGAGCCGTATCAGTCGAGGAAACTCGACTGATACGCGCGGTTTTCACTGCGTCATGCAGAGATGTACACGCCTCGTAGACACGATACGAGCCACGTGGGGCCTCGTGGTCATGCCCACGTGTAGCCCATGTGTAGGGCTACACACTCGTGCAAACACGAGGTGTCCTCGACTCGTGTCCATGCGACACGAGTCGCGTGTCTAAGTTGAATTTTTTACTGGACTGTGCGCGTGTGTGGCCAGTGCGGCCCCGATTTCGTGTCCGATACAAAACGACACATCGTGAAACTTTGGGGGCATGTTCGCAGACATTGCCCCCTCGTGTCCACCAATTTTGGTGTGTCCTAGTGGCCTGTGCAGTGCGCACGAAGGGTGTGGTAGCAGGGCACTGTGCGCGTGTATCGTGCAGTGAGTTCGTGTCTGTTTTGGACACGGACACGACTCGAAAATGTGTCCAGTAAGTTAGGGTTGTGACCTAGAAGTCTAGGGCTACCAGAAAATATAATTTGTTTTACATTTTAACAAAAACAAATCCTTTGTGGCATTTCATCAAACAAGGTTTCCTAGCCTAGGATACGTGTCCGATACGGACACCAAACCAACTCTAATTTCTACCAAACTTGACACACAGCTAGGGTTTACCTATATGCATGCAATTATGAAGAGAAAACACAATATTAACTAGGTTTGGGGATATTTACCTATGAGTGCAAAATCCTCAATATTAGGCTCTTTTGAATGAAATCCTCCTTCGACTCCCAACGTCCAAAGCTCTACAATTCCTTGCTAGCAAGCCACAATTGGTATCCTCTAGTGTAGGGGAGTCTAATGCAAGAAACTAGGCTCAAATTGGAGTTAAAATGGTTAAGTGGTGAGGGTGTGAAGTTGTAGGGAAATTAGATTTTTAGTGTAATGAAAATGAGGTGTGAATGAAGGGGGTGTGTTTATGTGGAAGGGGGTAGGGTTTGGGCTACCATGGGTAGGGTAGGGGTAGATATTTAGGGTTCATCCACCTTGCTAACTTAGCTCCTAAGTCTTGGACCAAGTAGATAGATATTTAGGTTTCTAGGAAATATCTAAAAGTAAAATATCTAGATATTATCAACCTAGATATTTACACATAAAGCTAATATCTAACATTAGCCTCCTTGGTTAGTGACTAATCTCTAGATTAGGGTAAACTAGGTTAGGGACTAATCATGATACTAACAATAATTAAATAATATTAAAAACACATAAATACAAATAATTCCAAATAAATCCTAGAAAATTACCAAAATACCCTTTAGGCTAAAAAGCCCTAATTTGATGTTCTAAGCCTATAGCTAGGCTCACATGGTCATGGCAACTTCTAGGTTAAGGAAAACTAGGGTTTACACTAAGGTTTTGCTAGTAAGTCACAAAGTCATAAGTCATGACTTAGAAAATGGTTTAATTACACTAATAATCACCAAAAATCATATTATGACTAAAATACTATTAATAAATAATAAAAATAATAAATTTTCAAAAATATCCCAATTTCAAAAAACTGGGTGCTACAGTATGAACACTAATAATGTAACTATTTGCAACTAAATCATATCTCATATATTTCTATGTACTTTTCATATGCTTCACATGCTTTAAACTGCTCATAGTATCTTTTCACATGATTATAACTTGGGGATGAAAAAACTGCTAGTTGAGTACGTGATCAGACTATAACTTACTACATGTATCGAGCTCGGTCGTATCTCATACAACCTTGTCGTAGGCCTTATTCCGTATATTTGTATGTATGTACATTTATACTTGTATACTTGTACGTATGTACATTTTATTCATGTAGACTTGTACTTCGGTATATTTTATACCCATTGACCGATCATGTACCTACTAGAGTTTCAAACACTATATATACATATGTCACCATGACAAATATATTTTCCATATGATAGACTATGATATGATATATTTTTTTTAGCACATCTCCTTTCATTCCATGCTCAGTATGTTTAGTTTGTAGAACCAGTACTTGCTCTCTTCCTGACAGGAAACATTGCAGGCATACTTTCTGAGGAAGAAATGCTCTGTGACTCTTACTATGGACCCGCTGCAGAGGACCAATTCGTTGCTCCCGAGGAAGTCCCCGCAGGGAACCTCGTTTAGTAGTCATGCTTTTAGTTTTCCTTTGGTTTAGTATGTTGAACTGTTTAGACTCTACCTTTTGTTACTGGCCTTGGCTTTGGAAGTGTAATAACTAAAATCTGAACTTATTTGCTTTCGCTTATTGATGCTATATTATGATAAACTTTTAAAGTGTGATATTAGAACTGTTAGTATCTTAGATCCATTACTGTCATTACTTTAAAACAACTTACTACGCTATAACACAAGTGTAGGCTGGGCATGGCCCGGCCCGGCCCTACAATTTGGGTAACGGGTCGTGACAAAATGTAACTGATTAATTGTTATTAAAAACGTAAGACCAGAAGTTGGAATCCTTCAAGTACCGGTTTCGCATCCAAACTTTCTACATGGAGTCTCCTTGCAAAAACTGCCATGTCAGTCACATCTCCGCCACCTGCCGCATAGTCCGAATAGATCGGATCCCAACACCCCCTTTCTCATACTGACGACATAGAGATTTCCAAGCAATAGCATGGACCCCGCTCCTCCATATAAAGTCAACACAGATCCTCTCCAATCTACCAATAGTGGTTAACAAGAGTTTGATCCACAAAAGCCAGAACCAGGCGATGGCAAGCATCACTGATTTGACCAGCTTGATTCGATCTCCAAACGATAGACTCAAGGCCTGCCAATCATCCACTATGTGCTGCACAAATTGTACCACACTTCGATAGTCTACATCTCTGGCATAGTTAATCACAAAGGAATGCCAAGGTATTTAACTGAAAGATCTGTCACGACCCGTACTCGGATATTCGGGCACGAGTACGTGGGCCACGCTCAGCCTACGCCACGGTATCATCGGTAGAATGCTGTCAAGTACCCAATAAAGATATCTCAACATTTATATGATCCACAATATCAATATATACTCAAATCACATATAGTTAAAGAAGATATTGTAATGCCCCATCCCGCTCAGTCCAATTAGAAGAATGAAAATGCCAACGGCGTTGGATTTAGCCATGCAACGGCCGGCTCAAAGTCCCGCTCGGTCGAGGCGACTCCTCGCTCAGGTGGGTGGCTTCGGTGAACTTACCTCAGCTTGGCCTTCACACAAATAAAATGAAAGTTTTCAACTGCACAAGTAGGCTTGATAATAAAAGAGACGAATCAACATAGCTAAGAAAATAATTCCAAGTTGGGTCGGATTGAGTTAGAATATGGAAAGGTCCCACGATGGCTTAGAATCGTTGCACGACGTACTTTTAAAATGACACTTGGTCCTTCATCCCATGGCTTGGGAGAAGGAAAGTCGGTCTAAGTTGCCACAAAGCTATAAAATTAGCCTAAGTCAAAGGCGTCGCACGTATAAATGCTTGATAAAGCATGCACGGTCCCATCGTCCAAGGCTTGACATAGCCTTTGCTCGTCCCATGGATTAAGTTGTCGCATGATTGAGTTAGGCAAGAGTTTTGCTGGGCTATCGAAATCATAGCAAGCATTGTCCTATGTTTTCTACAGTTGTCAAAGTCACATAGTCCCACGATCTCAAGGCTCATCATATAAAGTGTGACTTGGGTGGTACTGTCGCATAGAAACAAGTTGGTTTAAGGCACGAGCCACGGATGAGCTACGGTTGGTTCAAGGATAATTATGCTACTGTCGAGGGAACACGTTTTGTTCAAGTTAAGTTGGAAGGCTATGCAATAGTCGTTCCCTGGGTTTCAAAAGAATAAAAAAGTTTACGCGATCGTTTGTCGCCGAGACCGGTCCCGTGGCTTGGGAGTCTCTCAGGAAGTATGTAAAGCATGGTCATAATTAAAGAAGAATATGGTTTGAGTCATATGGTGAGTTTGGTAGGCACCATTGCATGGTCATGGACAACTTATGCACAAGGTATAGTTCCTAACGGTGCCAGCAATAAATCGGTCCAGAAGGAACGAGTTGTAGCAACGCCAGCCATGAATCAGCGTGCGCCGGCAATGAATCGGTACGGATGATTCAGGAACTTTTGCATAGGGCTCGTTACCCGTGCATAAAAGGATCATCATCTAACCCAGCTATAGTCCAAGAAAGCTTGACATTGCTAGTGACCTTTCATATAGATGAGTCAGTATGCTAAGCGGCAATCCGCATGCACGGTGTCGACAAACCAAAGAAAGTACGAGCACAGCACGAATTGAGTTAAGAAGGTATGCACGGTTGCAACACTATTATCGAGCCTAAGATTTGGCTATAGCAAGGATACGTGCTTCGGCACGAATGTGGCATTGTGTTTGAGTCGTCAACACAAGTTCCATAAGTCAGGATTGGGTCATCTCGAGTTAAGTCAGGAAGGGTCGTAAGGCAAAGCTTGGTCATGTCACATTAAATTGTGAGGCACAGCCTCGATATTTGAAGCACGGACCAAGTCGATGACACAAAACATGTTACGTCCTAAAGTATGATTCGGAAAGGCAAGTACGAGTCGATACTTAATATTGCAAGCACGAAAATGGTCTAGAGGAACATCGATAAGTAAGTTATCGGTACATGGCACGGTGATGGTCTAGAGACACAAATAGGCCCAGAGTTTATGTTCTAAAATCGACCATAAGGCAAGACTAGAAAGACAATCAAAAGGGACATATTGCATAAAGTAAAATAACGTGTTGGTTTGTATGGATGGGCAAAGAGCTCACTCCACCAGTATAGTTGAGTACTAACATCCATACAGTTTTATGTGCAGGCACATGTAGAAGATCGGTTGGGCAGAATTCGCTTAAACGTGATGAGGCATGGAGTTCCTTGGTGTTTCGAGGCGTGCGATCGCATTGAAGACTTCATCTATACGGGACATAATATATGGACATCGTCTATCTGAAGCATCCGATGGCTCGTCAAATTGTAATGAGAGAGAGCTGAATGATTGTAATCAGAGAGAAAAGTGAGCTTGAATGATTGTAACTTGGCTTTGCGCCTTTATAATTTATTTCAAGAATCAATAAAAGATTCTTATTTTTTTTCAATGCTTATATTGCCTTGTATATTTAATGTTTCTACTTGGGACTTCTGTGCGACGACTCCGTCGTAACTGTTGTAATCGGCCGTTATGGAATCCGCCTTGTACGACCGCAACCTAGGCTCGTGCCGCATCACGCCATAGCGAGGACGATCGGTTCTAGGGACCGGGACATGACATAATGGTCACTACACCAAAATAGCCAATTTGAAACATTAAACTTTTTTGGTTTTGAAACGGTAAAGAAACGTTCCTAGCCTTTGGAACACATATTATCCGTTCCACAATTATTAAATGTTCCTAAAATTATTTTGTCTACACTTTGGAAGTGTTCTAATTTATGTTCAACAAACACCCACTACTCACTTGGGGTTAAAAAAAGTGTTCCACAGCTCTCTCATCTATTCTCACTAATTCTTTCTCTCCTCTCTCTCTCTCTCTCTCTTTCCTCTCTCTCTCTCTCCCTCACAGCTCTCTCATCCGCCGCAAGCCCCGATCCTCCACCATCCGCCGGAAGCCCCGATCCCCCGCTATTAAAGTCAGTAATCCTCTCCCCTCCCACTCCATCTCCCTCCGCCCCCCGTCCCATCCCTTCTTCCTCCGCCCTATCTCTCTCTTCCCCCCTTCGTTGATTCGATTCCCTACAGCGGTCTAGCATTCCCAAATTCAATATATCTAGGGTTTCAGCCTATGGTCTAGATTCAATATATCTAGGGTTTTTTCTTTTCCTTTTTTCTTTCCTATGTTAACTCTTTTTATGTGCCAAGGTTAATTATGTTCAATATTTTTTGTGCCAAGCTTAATTATGCTCTTTACTTTGCATTTGGTTCATCGTTTTGCACTAAAATCATGGAGAAATAATAACATAAATAGGATACGTATAGCAAGAGGAAGTGCGTCGTTTATCAAATTCACTAAAGTGAAATAAAAAATAATTAGGAAAATTTAAGAGAGCATTGCAAATAACACCAGTATTCAGAATATAAAATCACTTGTATTGACTATAGACATTTGATGCAACACTTGTATTTTATTAGTCAACAATGCCTGAAATTATTCTTGGAAATTATGATTGTTTTTTGAGAATCAACTGTATATACAAATGAAAACTCAGAAGCATATATACCAAGAAAATTTCAGTAATTCCAAATAATGTAAATTTGTTTTTGCTCGACCACACCTTGACTAACTAAATATCCATTGGATTTTGTTGTCAAAACAATATTGTCGTGTGATTGAAGATCTAATATACTTGATAGAGGAGACCACCTCCTAGGACTCGAGACCCATGGATGTGCGTGTATGAAGAGTTCTTTCTTGACATGTTTATTCTCAATATGTATTTTCCATCTAATAGTTTCTTAAAGTCAGTATTATTTGTTCATTTTGTATTATTTATTTTGTAAGTAGAACTCATGTAGATTGTCAAGACTTGCGATGACAACTGCAAGAAAACAAGAGATAGGAATATATATATATATATATATATATATTTATATATATATATATATATATATATATATATATATATATATATATATATTATATATATATATATATTTCAATCCTCTGACCACGACATGGCTCACCTGTGACCTATCCCAAAGTGGAATAGAACTCATGTAGGTTGTCAAGACTTGCGATGACAACTGCAAGAAGCAACAGTGGTGGCATAAAGAGCTTAGGCGAGGCTCCACATTGATAGAAACAACTTGATGCTATATAATTAATTAATTTCTCTTGGATGCATACTATAAAAAATAAAAATAAAAAATAAAAAAACAATGAACAAATACTGAATTAAGGGTCTGATACTGATTTTCCAACCGATACTGCTAACCATAGTTTGAGTAGCCCATTTCAAAAGGCATGAGTGCTCGATCAAGTAATTTACAAATGAATGCCAACTTAGAGGCAACCAAAACAACAATCATAGAACCATGCAATGCAACAAGAATCCAGCATCGATCAGTCAAATTAATATTATGATGTTTAGTCTTCGCTGTGATAGCAGAGCACTAAGGTCATGTGGCCTGATACCTCAACCATCATTGTCCTCTCGCTTCAAGAAGATCCATTAGCTACAAAAGTCATTTTCATAGGCAATTATGGATTCTAAATGGTGTAAAGCCATGTACAAACATGCTACATCTTGTTCCTCTTCTAGGAAAGAACCCTTGTAATTTAGCACTCAAATTCATGGCCAGGTTTGGTAGAGTGGGGGTTAGACAATAGTTTAATCCCATATCAGATAATTAATTAGTGGGAGAGTAAGACTTTGAGAGGTGCGTTCTATTTTAGGTCAGTTGGAACAAGCCCAATACCAGGTCTCGTACGTGTATCAGCAAACCACCTATAGGTTTACAAGGGACTATTATTCCACATCAACATTGACAAGTTTTCTTTTAGTTGTTATAATTTCATAACAAATTAAAGCATTGTCCTATGAATATTTTCATATGTCAAACAATATTTGATCAATTTTAAGTAATAGGTCACTTGAACAGGAATTTCTTTAGATTGATAAGGTAATTTTTATATTATTTAAAATGTTACTGAAGCAAAAGAAAGAAAAAAAAATTTATTAGTTTCAAAGCCTGCCTATATGCTTATTATTCTAGATTGTCAAATTGCAGATATCGACGAATGCAATGACTCATCGGAAGATGTATGTGCACCTGAAGCCAGATGCGTCAACAAAAACCCTGGATTGGTGTGTCGTTGCCCGATAGGGAGCCTAGGCAATAGCTTAAGAGGTCAGGGTTGCAACAATCGCCTTCTGCTGATACAACATAAACATTTGTATGATTTATTTTGTAAGTATAAATCATGCGATTTGTAAAGAATTGTTATTTCATACATTGTCTTAGGACTCCATTGGTTACATCAGAGGATTGGAATCCTTTACCCATACCAATAACTACTAGTACAAATTAAAAGAATACATAAAACATTAATAATTTGTCATGGTCAGTATCTTATACTTGTTCCATATTTATTTGGCATCATGGAATATATTGGATTGGTCATTAGTGGGATGTGCAACAGTCATCTAGAATCGACAGTAGAGTTCTTAGAACTTGCAGGTGTATGAAATACGTATTCCATAACATGATATTGAATATTATAATATTAATATGTGAGAACTTCTGCTAGGATATCATGGACATGGTTAATTTTTAACTTTAGTAGTAGCTTTAATCAAGATCCCATCATGTTGTATGCATGAGCTCGAGCAGTGTACACTGTTCTTTTGTATGCATTTTCCTAGACGGATTTGGTATTCCTACTTTTTGCTATTATGTCTGGTTTTGAAACAGTGAAGTAAAGACTTGATGCCAATAATAGCAGCTATTGAAGTGCAGGCTCTAACAGCAGCTATTGTAGTGCAAGCTCCAACAGCAGGTTCTTGGGATACTGCTACTGCAGTGCAGGCTCTAACAGCAGCTGAACACAGGATACCCCATACTAGTGCACATTGGTAAGACTCCTACACTCTAGATATTCTCTGATGCACTCTCACTGTTACACAAACACACACGGTTAATTCTTCTTTCTGATACACACTCATTTACCTTTAGATTGTTAGTATATTACTTACACAAGGATACTCAAATGTAGCCCATATTTACCTTGGCATTTGACTCAGCCTTTCCAAACTCCTATTGATACAACTACCCTGCTGTCCACATTTACCTTGTATGGAACAAGTCCTTCGTCAAATACATGGAGCCATAGTAAGTCCTATTTTCTCCTTATTATAATTCTGCTATTATAATTTATTGATTATGTACCCTACATATTGCCAGCTATCATATTATCACAATTCTTGGCCTTTATCTGTTTTCTCTACCTCAATCAAATAATTAATGCCATTGAAATCAAGTTTTAAAAGTTCGGTAATAATGATACATATTGGCAGTATTGTACTAGATTTGAGCCGAATTGGTCAGAAATTGCACATTAAAATCAGTATCGTCCTTCACTTTGGGCTACACAGGAAAGTGTTTTTCAGTTTTGCATTGTTACAGCCTAAATTCGCCAAAATGTGGCCAAAAACCTAAAAAAAATGTTAGCTAAATCGTTTCCAAGTTTGCCGAATATTCCCAAAGTTGCCATTTACTCCTGAAATTGTTCAAATTGGTCGAAACGTCCCAAAGCAAGGCCAAAATGGGCCTAAACGTCCTAATACTTTACTAAAACTGGCCAAATATGTGTTTGATTTGGTTTTACTTGGTTTGAGGGCAAGGCCAAAATGGGTCGAGTTCTTGGTTTGAGGGCATTAGCCCCGCCATCATCATCCGGTTGCTCCGTCATAGCAACTCATCCTTGGCATTTGCACCAAGTTTTTTCCCATCACATAACATGGTCCCTTGGAAACTATTCCATGGGGGCAAGTTATGATAATGTTGAAAGTTCTGTGCATTTTAAAACAAACTATTCCAATAATGTATTGGCATTAGGTACCTTATCTATCTATAAGAATAAAATAGAAACTCTGAAAGTTCTATGCATCCATATGCCTTGTTCTTTTGATGTTGCATAGTTTAGGTGCCTTCAGCATCGTGCATCTTCAGCACAGGTTTAATTTTATAAACACCGTGTCCTTGATATTTTGTATCAAACACGCACCAACATAGAAGATAACAGGAAAGAATCTCCCTACTGCACAAGTATAATGGTCTGATGGAGTAGATGCCATGAAGGACAAGATCGATCAGTGTTAGGAAACTAAATAGGTTGAGTTATGGTATAGTTTTATGTACCGGTACTTTGATAGTCTGCACATACTATTAGGTCATCGGGACCTCCGCCCACAAGATTTGAAAGAGGTGATATCCGAAGGGAGGAAGGGGCTCGGATCAATTATGATCTTCAGTATTGATATTTGTAGTTGTTGTGAACCATGAAGGAAAAAAGTTCAGGTTTAGGAGTTCCTCTCATGTCTTACGAAAGTCAAGATATACGCATTCTTACCCCCACCCTCCCTAATACATTAGAGATGCTTTCTTTCAATTGATTCATGATTATGACTACCATCTATACCAAATTAAAACATATGACATGTGAGCAAATTTTCTTGTATGCTTTTTGTTTGAAAAATCATAATATATTATACTTCCATTTTGGCAGAATTTCGCATTTCTTTATTTGAAGATTTATGAATTCTTTTTAAATTTCCAGCAGTAGACCAGTTGCAAAAAACTGTATGATTATAGATAGTAGTCACATACATAACATGTACAGATAGATCAATGCAATCTAATGCATACAAGCAACATGATTGTTTTTAATCTAGGATTCAAACATAGCAAGCACACATTTTAGAGGTTTCTGTCGAAAAGAAGCTTCGCTGTAGCTAAAATGTTCTAAGTAATTCTTTAGAAAATGAAAAGTAAAATTCATTCAATAATATATTCTAGACTGTTTAGAAAAAGTTGCAATTTCCACTTCATTCTTTTTGCGATATAATTTGATTAGTCCTTGACATACTTGTCTTAGCTCTATAAATTTTATTGAATTATTTTCTTTTGTTCTGAATAGGTTCATGAGAAAGCTTTTCACTGAAGATTTGCCTCGATTTTTTTTGCGCACGAAGGAAGATTGTTGTTGATTTTCACAATGGCAAGCATTAGGCCATGTTTCAGATAATTTCAAAACGGATGCAACCGAAGGAAACGAACATTTTTTGGGGAACTATTAGTAACTATAGTTGATGCTCGAAAAGTTGTTATTTTTGGTATTTGTTCCACTTTTGTTTATTTGAGCATCGATCTCAAATTTTTTTAAGGTTATAAAACTATTTTTAGTTTCTTTTGAGATCATAATAGTGTATGAGATAGTGTCCCAGCTGATTTCCTCTTCCCTGTTTTAACATTCAATGTAGCTTTTCTCTTGTGTATGTTTGACTGTGTACATCTATTATGTACACTGTAAGCCAAGGAGCTTAAACTTTGAACCCAATAATGTGATGTATAGTGGATCAAATATTCAATTATTGCTCAAATTGCTCAAATGTTCACTCATTGACTATTGTGTTTAAGCTATTACTTATTTTTGTCTGATTTAGAATAGTTAAAAAAGTTAATGGATGAAAGTATAATATGGTGTGCCTATATTCTTGATACCATCATTTAATGTATTCAGTTTAAAAATGGTTAATTGTGGTTCCAACTAAAAATTGGAATCCAAAAATGAAATTAAAAAATAAATAGGTACGCTAATAAATATTGCAAAACTAGCTATAGGAATAATAAAAAAGCGTTACAGTTTATATTTAGGAACGAGCCGAACGTGTTCCAAACTGACATTTAGAAACGTTTCAACGATGTTCCAAAAATAATTTAGAAACACATTACATATGTTCCAAAATCTACTTTTGGAACACTGTATAACTGTTCCAAACCAAATTTAGGAACGTAGTCTAACTGTTCCAAATATTGCAACGCCACTTTTAGGAACGATTATGATATGTTCCTAAAAATATTAGGAACATACAAAAATTGTTCGTAAAGGCCTTTTTGGTGTAGTGGGTATTAGAGCATGGCTTTATGTTCTTGGACTTTCGATCGAATTCTTTAACTTCGATGATGTTCCCAAACTCTGATGTTCCACAATCGATATCGTTTGTGCGCTCTCTCAATTGTCCCACGGGATGTCCATACAATAAGTTTATATATTTTGCAAAATCGTACAAAAGGAATTTGGTTGAACTTAAAAATGGTTCCACATAAGGCACGGTTAGCTAAGTCTGGCTGGACATATACACCAAGAATTGCGTCGACCTTAGAAAAGTTATGTGTGGGATGCAAATCGTCTCGAAATAGGAATGAGTTTGACTTGATTCACAGAATACGAGATGACTATCTATAGAGGTGCCATCGAATGATGTTATTATCGATCTGATGTAGATAAAACGTGCTTCGGTTTGAAAAATTATTCATACAGAGATTCAAGTAATCGATTGTAAATCGAAACTGGTTTCGAGGATTTGTAGAGTAACTTCATCCCTGAGTGGTATATGGGATTGCCTTGGGGATGTCGATCGACTGAGGATACGAGGTGCCAATGAGTCTATCAGCAAGCATCGTAATATGCAAAGCCTAGATTGAGTATCATTGAGTAAGTTGTAATCTTAAAATTTTGACGAGATGATTCAAACAAACAAGAAGACGATGCACATCGGCAGGATCGTGCCGAGTATGAAATGCAAAATGATCGATAATAAAAATTGAATCGAGGAAAAGTTAAGATGTAACAAACGGATGACTCGATCGATGAATCGATATAAATCGTGTACAAAAAGTTAGCACGATAGAAAGATAGTGTGCATGAAAAAGTTTGATTTTGAAGTTACGAAAGTGACTCTAAGAGTTTGGGATAGATGTTGCTCGATGATTTTAGTTAGTATAGAACGATATAAATTAAGAAAATAACTTGCTCGATGACTTAAGATAGACGGATGAACATATGTGATTATGGATTTAAACGAATTGATCATGTGAATAGTCGAAAATTGTTGATCGAATTTTGATCTTGAATATCGTGGAGATTGTAGTATATCCAGTTTGGATGATAGCATCAGTTGCATGACTTGGAATTCGTTGCAAAAGAAGATCGTCAGGTTATGCATATTATCGATGGTATTGAGGATCAAAGATCGATGTGCGATAACTCGGGGGTACTCTAACTCGAAGAATGATGATCGTGTAAAATGTTATTGTTTTGATAGATGCTATACACGAGATTTTGATAAGAATTAATGTTTGGATGAAAATAAAAGAATCTTTATTGCTTCGAAGAGAACCACAACGTTGAAGTTCTTGTCTTGTGCGAGCAAAACTCCATCCTCGCACATGCGTCATATCGGATTTGGGACGATCGTTCTGCGTGAGCGCTGACATGGTGATTCACGTCCAACGGAAATAATCGAACTCGGAAGATTAGGGCGTGACAATTTGGATTGTTTCGACTTATGGCTTGATGCAAAGGTGAATTCGAGGATTCGTCGGACTTGTGATTGACGATTAAGTAAATGTGAGGATTGAGTAGTCCAATCTGCGTATCGAGAATGAATTAGTCTAGACTCAAAGCAAGAGTTACGCCCCGATGAGAACGATTATCCTGCAGGAATGCATGATGATTTCATGTCCAGCATGGATGATCAGACTTGCGTGAGATTGGGGCATGACATATTGTTAAGCTAGACGACCTTGTGATCGATTACGTGAATTTTGATGAACGACTTAGAAAATATGTAATAAAAATTATGGTTTAGCGATAAATCGTGTCATAGCGTGCTTGACTTAGGAAGAATGGATTGATAGGATTGGATAGTAGTGGATAGAATGATTCAAGAGTAGAAAATACCACTCACGAGGCTTGGCTGAAGTGTATATATTTCAGGGACGCCTGAATATGTGCACGATCTGACTCGAGTGGAAATGACGGATTCTCTATTACGAGGCTTGGTTGAAATACATGTATCACGGGGATGCCTAAAATATATGTACGATCCAACTAAGTGATACGTTGAATTCAAGTAAGATTAAAGGAATAGAAGGGTATCGAGGATTTTGTGATTGTTTGTTGCGAAGAAAAATTGATGGTAGTGCAATCATTGGTTTTAAAATGAACTTGAATAGTAATTGAGACATTGATGCAAGTCAGGATTCGAAGATTGGTTAAGGTAAGTGTGTACTCAGTAACTTTCGAGGATGAAACTTTTTTGAGTGGTTTATAATGTAATGCCCCATCCCACTCAGTCCAATCAGAAGAATCAAAACGCCAACGACGTTGGACTTAGCCATGCAACGGCCTGCTCGAAGTCCCACTCTGCCGAGGTGACTCCTCGCTCAGGTGGGTGGCTTCGGTGAACTTGCCTCAGCTTGGCCTTCACACTAATAAAATTAAAGTTTTTAACTGCACAAGTAGGCTTGATAATAAAAGAGACGAATCCACATACACTACCAAAATTTAACGTTTTAACGACGGCCATATCCGTCGCCAACCCATCGGTAAATCAGATTACCGACAGTTTGTCGACGGATTTGGGTCAAATACATCCGTCGGGATATGACTCGTCACTAAAAACTATCCATCGCCAAGTTGTCGCCAAGCGACAACTGAGCGACAAATTTTTGGCAGCCATATTCGTATAATTAGCGACGACTTGCCGACGGGTTTCCGTCAAATCAAGTATCAGAAAGTTAGTAATACATCGTCTTACCGACGGGGTCAATCCGTCGACAATCCGTCGGCAACTTGTCGGTGAACGCATATCAGAGAGTTTCTGATACGCAACCTCCGTCGCTATTCCGTCGCGTATAGTCGCAAACCAGCGACGAATTGGCGATGACTTATCCGTCGCTTAGGCTCTAGAAATCTTTCATATTTCCAGAACCTAATCGACGGATTATCCGTCGCTTGGTTGTCGTCGTCCGTCGCTAAACTGAAATTCTCCAGTTAGCGACGGATAATCCATCGCTTGGTTGTCGCGAGCCGTCGCTTCTTAGTCGCTAGTCCGTCGCTAACTAGAAAATTTTTGAAAAAAATTTCCATAAAAAAGAGAATTCCATGTTCACACAACATCCGAAACATCGGAACATCACAATATGCATCACACATCACACAAACCAATATACATCACACACCAAAAAATAAATATCCATCACAAATACATCACACAAACCAAATACAACACACACCAATATAAAAATCATATCATATCATATATTTATCTACCAAGTCTAGATAATAGCATCTAAAAATATCAAAGTCTAGATAAAACGTGTTTAAAAAATAAGAAACATGAATAGTTGTAAAACCATACAAGTCGGTTGTCAGAATTAATAAGTCTACTGGAAACAAATCTAGACAAAAATTATATCATATATATATATATATATATATATATATATATATATATATATATATATATTGTCGTTTATGCTGGGGCAGATAGAACTCCCTCAGCCAGCGCGCATAAGTAGGATCCACGCCAACAAGATCAATATCCAGAGGATATGGATGACTGGAACTCCCGGTGCAACTGCCCTCTGGTGCCACCTCCTCATTCACAGCTATCTCTGCTTTAGGAATCACTTCCTCCTTAATAGTAGGAGAAAATTCTTCCTTGATCTCCTCAGCAGCAGGAGGTCCCACTATCTCCTCAGCAGTAGGAGGTACCACTACCTCCTCAGCAGCCATATGTGCCTCTCTCAAGCGAGATCCTCGAGTCTTGGGTGCCATCTGGTAAGACCATTAAATATCAATGAGAGCATGTATATACAAAATTCAACTCAACTTCGTTTGATGATTTAATTTTGCACAGTCTCGAGTATTGAAATATCCATAAAAACACACTTTAGAAACAGTTCGGATTCGGGAACACAAGAAGAATCTTAATCCAGACCATAAACACGAAATTTGTACCTATCACGTACAAACCTACTTCCAATCACTCTCGTAACTGGCCAATCACTCTCGTAAACGTAGAATACCATTGCAAGAGAGTCACGAGAGAGTAAACAATCTCCTAAATATTGATGTTTACGAGAGTGATTGGCCAGTTAAATCTCCTGTAACTGGCCAATCACTCTCGTAAACATCAACAATATTTTTTGGACCGATAGTCCGATACCGATACCGATTCTGATACTCATAGGAATAGCCTGATACCGATACCGATACTCATAGAAATAATCTTATATCGATATCGATACTCTTAGAAATAGTCTGATACCGATACACATAAACCTATCTATCTCTAGTAGCCATACTCCTCTACATACTCCTCTACACTAGGATACACTAGTAACCATACTCCTCTTCACACTAGCTAGTAGTCATACTCCTCTACATACTCCTCTACACAAGGATACACTAATAGCCACCAACGATCGAAATCTTTTTACTAAGTTTATATATATACTAAGAGATTCGGTTCGATTTTAAAAAAATTCCTTTTTGGTGTGTGTGTGTGTGTTACTACCGCCGACCCCCCAACTCCCCACTCCCACCACCGTCGATCCCCACCCCCACCACCGTCGACCCCAACTCCCACCCCCAGCCCCCATCCGTCGACCCTAACTCCTACCCTCGGCCCCCAACCCCCACCCCCACCACCGCCAACCGCCATCCCCCTCCACCACCGCCCCCCACCCCCGGTCCCCCTCCGCTGCCCTACATCCTCCCTGACCCCCACCCCCACCACCGTCGACCACCACCACCCCCACCCCCGGCCCCCCTCCGCTGCCCTACCCCCCACCGCCGATCCCCAATCCCCACCCCGAAACCCCCCTCCGCTGCCCTTCCCCCCCCGGTGACCCCCACCCCCACCCCCACCACCACCCCCACCCCGAAACCCGCTTCCGCTTCCCTACCCCCCCAAGCGACCCCCACCACCGCGACCCCCACCCCTACCACCATCGACTCCCGCCGCCCCGACCATCGAGAGAGAAAGGGGGGATTACCTGGAGAGAGAGAGAGAGCCCTGCGTGCGCCGGAGAGAGAGAGACGTGAGAAAATTTAGGGGGAATAAAAATTTCTTCCCTCCCGTCGGTTAAATTTAAGTTAGGGCTGGACATATAGCGACGGATAGATGGCCGACGCTAGTCGGTCGCTATATCCTATTAGATGGCCGACGGAATATCCGTCGCTATGTGGTCGATAAATTTTGTGCTAATTTTTTCAACATTTCTCGTCAACTTTTGACAACTAAGTGACGGCATAGCGATGGCTTCATGATCCGTCGCTATATCTCGGACAACTTAACGACGAATTGACGACCTTTGCTCGCCCTTAGAAAAAAATTTGTCAGCTTTTCGACGACAATCATTCTATACTTAGTCGGTAGTCCGTCGCTATTAACGACGGACGTTATCCGTTGCTAATGGTCCATCGCCAAATGGCTGTATTTTGGTAGTGATAGCTAAGGAAATAATCCCAAGTTTGGTCAGATTGAGTTAGAATATAAAAAGGTCCCACGATGGCTTAGAATCGTTGCACGACATGCTTTTCAAAATAACACTCGGTCCTTCATCATGTGGCCTGAGAAAAGGAAAGTTGGTCTAAGTTGCCACAAAGCTATGAAATTAGTCTTAGTCATAGGCGTCGCACGTATAAATGCTTGATAAAGCATGCACGGTCCCATCGTCCAAGACTTGGCATAGGCTTTGCTCGTCCCACGGGTTAAGTTGTCGTACGATTGAGTTAGGCAAAAGTTTTGCTGGGCTATCGAAGTCATAGTAAGCACTGTCCCATGTTTTTTGCAGTTGTCAAAGTCACATAGTCCCACGATCTCAAGGCTCATCATATAAAGTGTGACTTGGGCGGCAGTGTCGCATAGAACACAAGTTGGTTTAAAGCACGAGCTACGGTTGGTTTAAGGATAAGTATGCCACGGTCTAGGAAACACGTTTTATTCAAGTTAAGTTGGAAGGCTATGCAGTAGTCGTTCCCTGGGTTTCAAAAGAATAGAAAAGTTCACGCGACTGTTTTTCGCCGAGACTGGTCCCGTGGCTTAGGAGTCTCTCAGGAAGTATGTAAAGTATGGTCATGATTAAAGGAGAACATGATTTGTGTCATATGGTGAGTTAGGTAGGCACCATTGCATGGTTATGGACAACTTGTGCACAAGTTGTAGTTACTAACGGTGCCAGCAATGAATCGGCCCGGAAGGAACGAGTAATAGCAATGCCAGCCATGAATCAACGTGCACCAACAATGAATCGACGCGGGTGATTCGGGAACTTTTGCATAGGGCTCGCTACCTGTGCGCAAAAGGATCGCCGTTTAACCCAACTATAGTCCAAGATAGCTTGACATTGCTAGTGATCTTTCATATAGATGAGTCAGTGTGCTAAGCAGCAATCCGCATTTACGATATCGAGCAAATCAAATAAAGTACAAGCACCGCACAATTTGAGTTAAGAAGGTATGCACGGTTGCAACACCATTATGGAGCCTAAGATTTGGCTATAGCAAGGACACGTGATTCGGTACGAATGTGGCATCCTGTTTGAGTCGTCAACACAAGTTTCATAAGTCAGGATTGGGTCATCTCGAGTTAACTCAGGAACGGCTGTAAGGCAAAGTTTGGTCATGTCATGTTGAATTATGAGGCATGGCCTTGATATCTGAAGCACGGACCAAGTCGATGACACGAAACATGTTGCATCCCAAAGTATGAGTCGGAAGGGCAAGTATGAGTCGATACTTAATATTGCAAGTACGAGAATGGTCTAGAGTTACATCGATAAGTAAGTTATCGGTACGAGACACGATGATGGTCTAGTGACACAAATAAGCCAAGAGTCTATGTCCTAAAAAGACAAGACTAGAAAGACAATCAAAAGGGACATGTTGCACAAAGTAAAATAACGTGTTGGTTTTGTATGGGTGAACGAGGAGCTCACTCCATCAGTACAGTTGAGTACTAACACCCACATATTTCCATGTGCAGGCACAGGTAGAAGATCGGTTGGGCAGAGCTCGCTTGGACGTGCTGAGGCATGGAGTTCCTTGGCATTTCGAGACGTGCGATCGCATTAAAGACTTCTTTTATATGGGACATAATGTCACGTTCCGGTTCCGTAGGACCGATCGTCCTCGCTAAGACGTGATGCTGCATGAGCCTAGATTGCACTCACACAAGGCAGGTTCCATAACGGTCGATTACAGCGTCTTGCGACGGATCGTCGTACAGAAGTTCCAAGCGGAAACATTAAATGTACAAGGCAACACAAGCATTGAAATAAAATCAAAGTCTTTATTGATATTTGAAACATAAGATTACAAAGGCGCATAGCCAAGATTACATTCACTCAGGCTTATTTTTCTCTCATATTATAAGTCACTCTGCTCTCTCTCTCTCTTTCTCTTCTCAATACAAGCTTCAAGACTGCAAGTGGCGGATGCTTCAAATAGGCGATATCCATACATTATGTCTCGTATAAGTTCCGACTTCAAGCAACCGTACATCTCGAAATACCAAGGAACTTCGTGCCTCGACGCATCCAAGCGAGTTCCACGCCAACGAGCTTCTACCTGTGCCTGCACATAAACACTGCGTGGATGTCAGTACTCAACTGCACTGGTGGAGTGAACTCCTCGCCCACCCATACAAAACTAACACGTTAATTTATTTTGTTCAACATAATCCCTTATGATTGTCTTTCTATTCTTGCCTTAGGGTCAATTTTAGGACAAAGACTCTTGGTCTATTTGTGTCAGACTATTCCCGTGCCATAGCACCGATAACTTGATTATCGTTGTGCCTCAATACCATTCTCGTGCTAGCAACATAAATGTACCAACTCGTGCTTGCCTTTCGTACCATATGTTGGGACGCAACATGTTTCGTGCCATCGACTTGGTCCGTGCTTCAACATCGAGACCGTGCCTCGCAACTTAGCATTACTTAACCAAACTTGCCTTACGGCCCTTCCTGACTTAACTCGAAATAACTCAAGTCTGACTTATGCAACTTTATGCCAATGACTTAATACTCAACGCCATATTTCGTGCCAAAGCACGCATCTTTTTATAGCCAAATCTTAGTCTTCTTAAGACTTGTATCGCAACCGTGCATACCATCTTTATCCTATTCGTGCCGTGTTTGCAGTTTCTTTATTCGACCGACACTTGTGCATGCGGATTGCCGCTCAGCACGCTAACTTATCTATATGAAAGGTCACTAGCAATGTCAAGCTATCTTAGACGTTAATTGGATAATACGGTACATTCGTATACAACGAGGCGCGATCTTGCCAAATTTTTTGTACTACCCCGCTCTACGGCGCACCCCTCGGGTCAGGTCGCACACCATCCGAAGGTCCCGTAGGCATGCTCCTCCTAGGCCAGACAAGTCCTGTGGCCGCAAGTACCGTCTGAGGAACAAAATCATCCTTGTCGACAAGTTGTCCAATGACCATGCAAGACTCAACTCGATTTACCATGTCCTTACTTATTCATGATCGTGCTTTCCATATTTCTATCGAGACTCCCAAGTAGCGGGACCGATCTCAGCGGCAACCAGTCCCATAAACTTTCTATCGAGACTCCCAAGTAGCGAGACCGATCTCGGCGATAACCAGTCGCGTAAACTTTTTATCCTTTTAAAACCCAAGGAACGACTACTGCGTAGTCTTCCAGCTTAACTTGGACCAAACATGTGTTCTTTAACCGTGGCATACTTACCCTTGAACCTACCGTGCCTCGTGCCTTAAACCAACTTGTTTTCTAAGCGACATTATCGCTCAAGTCATACCTTATATGATGAGCCTTGGGATCGTGGGACTATACGACTTGACATACGTCGAAAATATAAGACAGTGCTTGCTATGACTTCGATAGTGCAACAAAACTCTTACCTAACTTAAACGTACAACAACTTAACCAGCGGGGCGAGCAAGAGCTATGCCAAGCCTTACATTGTAGAAACGTATCGTGCACGCGTTTGACTTGAACAACCAATTCTTTGGGTGCCTGACTTATGCCATGAATCGTGCAACGCAACTTAACCCGTGGGATGAGCAAGGGCTAGGCTAAGCCTTGGACGATGGGACTGTGCATGCTTTATTAAGCATTTATATAGGCGACGTCTATGACTTAGGCTAATTCATAACTTTGTGGCGAAGACCGACTTTCCTTCTCCCAAGCCACGGGATGAAGGACCGGCTGTCATTTTGAAAGCCATCGTACAGCATTTCTAAGTCGACCGTGGGACGTTTTCCATGTTCTAACTCAATCGACCCAAGTTGGGATTATTCCCTTAGCTATGTGGATGCATCTCTTTTATTATCAAGCCTACTTGTGCAGTTGAAAACTTTTATTTTATTAGTGCGAAGGCCAAGCTGAGGTAAGTTCA